>CM059817.1:21531988-22189488 GCA_030435695.1 Brachymystax lenok tsinlingensis
AGTAACAGCGCTCACTGTTGCCCCTAGTGATAAGTTTCCATGTCATCTCCCGACGTCCTCACACATGGATGAATGTCGATTACTGACTTGTATCACGGGTGACCTGGCTGGGAATGGAGAGGTAGTGGATGGAAGACAGGAGACAGACGCGAGACGGGAGTCGGCGACGGTGGTGGGGTGGTGGGTTACCGAGGGCTCCAGCTGTCGGCTGATAAAGAGGCTGAGGTCTGAGGCGTTAAGCCTCACAGTGAAAGCAGAGCTTACGGGAGTGACACAGGGCAGTGGCCCCTCTCCGGCCCACACGGTCCCCAGCACAGAGCCCAGGCCAAAGCAAAGACACATGGATAAACAGGCCCAGATGACACTCCACGCCTGTAAAGCCGGTTGGGCTAAGACGGCCAGGCAGGCGACACATCCCCCCCCCCAGTGAGCAGGGGAGATGGGGGCTAGGCTTAAGGCATGGCTCCCTGACGGGGATGGCTGAATGGTGGTGGATGATAGACATTGTCTCAGTGAAGTCACTGGGTTCATCACAGTACATACGTGGGCTGGGCCTGAGGGAATAGCCCTATCTTCTGCTGTTGATTCTTGACATGCCCTCACACATACGTCTTCACATAGACAAATGGTCAAGTGCAAATGCACACACAGGTCATGTAGACATGCTCACACAGTCTTGTGTGCATTTGTGGACAGACAGTCACACACACATGCATGTGTACGTGCTGGTTTATTTCAAATGTTTCTTTTTTGCATTCTTTCAATTCATCCTAACAGGGTTTCCTTGAGAACTAAATCTACTTACGATTTATCGTTCCTTATCATTTCCCTTCATTCCAAATTATAATCCGGTTCATCTAATCCCTCTCTCCCTCCCTCTTTTTCAAATCATATTCATCAAGAGCATCCTCACTGACAGATCAAGAAATCACTGTTGGGGAAAGGTCTAAAGAGATACACTGTTTTTCTTCTGAAACAAATCAGATTCCTCTGATGTAATCAAGACGAGACGGCAGAGACCACGGCATAATCACTAAGGGACATGCCTGCCTTGCCTAGATATTATTAAAAATGGGGAGAAACAAGTCTTTAGATTGAAAGATTGAAAAAAATGGAATTACAGTAAATCACGGAGAAACTGGGGCAAGGTTGGCTAAAGCCCTCTGATACAGATGTGAGACAAATCTTCACTGTGTGTATGTGTGTGCGTGTTTCGTGCGCGCCTGCGTGTGTGCGCGCGCACAGACAAATAATGAAATATCATATTGTCTACAGAGCAAGGGGAGTGCAATGAAATCTGCACAGCACTTCAGTTGTGCAGCCGTGTCTGAATTTCCATCCCTAACTATAACATTTTCCGACAAGATAGAACTGCCAAAGGGGGGCGGAGTTGCAATCTACTGCAGAGATAGCCTGCAGAGTTCTGTCGTACTATCCAGGTCTGTGCCCAAACAATTCGAGCTTCTACTTTTAAAAATTCACCTTTCCAGAAACAAGTCTCTCACCGTTGCCACATTAAACAATGCCATTTATATAATGTTTACATATCCTACATTACTCATCTCATATGTATATACTGTACTCCATACCATCTACTGCATCTTGCCTATGCCGGTCAGCCATCGCTCATCCATATATTTATATGTACATACTCGTATTCATTCCTTTACTCTTGTGTGTATAAGGTAGTTGTTGTGAATTTGTTAGATTACTTGTTAGATACTACTGCATGGTCGGAACTAGAAGCACAAGCATTTCGCTAAACTCGCATTAACATCTGCTAACCATGTGTATGTGACAAATAAAATTTGATTTGATTTGATTTATAGACCACCTTCAGCCCCCAGCTGTGCCCTGGACACCATATGGGAATTTTTGCCCCCCATCTATCATCAGAGCTTGTACTTTTAGGTGACCTAAACTGGGACATGCTTAACACCCCGGCCGTCCTACAATCTAAGCTAGATGCCCTCAATCTCATACAAATTATCAAGGAACCTACCAGGTACAACTCTAAATCCGTAACCATGGGCACCCTCTTAGATATCATACTGACCAACTTGCCTTCTAAATACACCTCTACTGTCTTCAACCAGGATTTCAGCGATCATTGCCTCATTGCCTGCATGCGTAATGGGTCCGCGGTCAAACGACCACCCCTCATCACTGTCAAACGCTCCCTAAAACACATCAGCGAGCAGGCCTTTCTAATCGACCTGGCCCGGGTATCCTGGAAGGATATTGACCTCCTCCCGTCAGTAGAGGATGCCTGGTTTCTCTTTAAAAGTGCTTTCCTCTCCATCTTAAATAAGCATGCCCCAGTCAAAAAATGTAGAACTAAGAACAGATATAGCTTTTGGTTCACCCCAGACTTGACGGCCCTTGACCAGCACAAAAACTTTCTGTGGCGTTCCGCATTAGCATCGAATTGTCCCCGCGATATGCAACTTTTCAGAGAAGTCAGGAACCAATATACTCAGTCAGTTAAGAAAGCTAAGGCTAGCTTTTTCAAACAGAAATTTGCATCCTGTAGCACTAATTCCAAAAAGTTTTGGGACACTGTAAATCTTCAAAAGTCAAGTTAACAAACAGATCACCGACAATTTCTAATTCCACCGTACCTTCTTCACCATGCAATCTGGTTTCCGAGCTGGTCATGTGTGCACCTCAGCCACGCTCAAGGTCCTAAATTATATCATAACCGGCATTGATAAAAGACAGTACTGTGCAGCCGTCTTCATCAACCTGGCCAAGGCTTTCGACTCTGTCAATCACCGCACTCAATAGCCTTGGCTTCTCAAATGACTGCCTCGCCTGGTTCACCAACTACTTCTCAGATAGAGTTCAGTGTGTCAAATCGGAGTGACTGTTGTCCGAACCTCTGGCAGCCTCTATGGGGGTGCCGCAGGGTTCAATTCTCAGGCCGACTCTTTTCTCTGTATATATCAATGATGTCGCTCTTGCTGCTGGTGATTCTCTGATCCACCTCTACGCAGACAACACCATTCTGTATTCATCTGGCCCTTCTTTGGACACTGTGCTAACAAACCTCCAAAAGAGCTTCAATGCCATACAACACTCCTTCCAAGGCCTCCAACTGCTTTTAAAACTAAGTGTATGCTCTTCAAACGATTGCTGCCGCACCCTCCCGCCCGACTAGCATCTCTACTCTGGACGGTTCTGACTTAGAATATGTGGACAACTACAAATACCTAGGTGTCTGGTTAGACTGTAAACTCTCCTTCCAGACTCACATTAAGCATCTCCAATCCAAAATTAAATCTAGAATCGGCTTCCTATTTCGCAACAAAGCCTCCTTCACTCATGCTGCCAAACATACCCTCGTAAAACTGACTATCCTACCGATCCTTGACTTCGGCGATGTCATTTACAAAATAGCCTCCAACACTCTACTCAGCAAATTGGATGTAGTCTATCACAGTGCCATCCGTTTTGTTACTAAAGCCCCATATACTACCCACCACTGCGACCTGTACGCTCTTGTTAGCTGGCCCTCACTACATATTCGTTGCCAAACCCACTGGCTCCAGGTCATCTATAATTCTATGCTAGGTAATGCCCTGCCTTATTTCAGCTCACTGGTCACCATAGCAACACCCACCCGTAGCACACGCTCCAGCAGGTATATTTCACTAGTCATCCCCAAAGCCAGCACTTCCTTTGGCCGCCTTTCCTTCCAGCTCTCTGCTGCCAATGACTGGAAAGAATTGCAAAAATCACTGAAGCTGGAGTCTTATATCTCCCTCACTAACTTTTAGCATCAGCTGTCAGAGCAGCTTACTGATCACTGTACCTGATCATAGCCAATCTTTAAATTGCACACCCAACTACCTCACCCCCATATTATTACTTACCCTCTTGCTCTATTGCACCCCAGTATCTCTACTTGCACATCATCATCTGCACATCCATCACTCCAGTGTTAATGCTAAATTGTAATTATTTTGCCTCTATGGCCTATTTATTGCCTACCTCCCTACTCTTCTACATTTGCACACAATGTACATAGATTTTTTCTATTGTGTTATTGACTGTACGTTTGTTTATGTGTAGCTCTGTGTTGTTTACTTTTGTCGCACTGCTTTGCTTTTTCTTGGCCAGGAGGTCGCAGTTGTAAATGAGAACTTGTTCTCAACTGGCCTACCTAGTTTTTTTTAAGTTGAGCTGTGCAGAAACCATCGTTTTTTCCCAGTCTGAGTGCAAAGACTCTATGCATAATCTCAAATTCCTCTGAGTCCTGTGGCAACAAAATCTACAGACAACTACTAAAATTGGATTTGTTGTGAGATAATAACAGACACCATTATTAGTAGTCAAAGCAACTGATGATACACCTGATTATATAGTGCTGTCATGATGCATTATGCAACTGTGATGTTTATGTTACGCAACTGTGATGTTTAGTTATAACACAAAATAATATTACTTTCCCCTTGGGGACAATTAAGATTATAATTCTATGTTTTGTCATGTCATATAGCTGACTATATTCTGTGGCAAATGTAAGCTGATTGATAATTGAGGCGTTGAGTCAACTTCTTCTGATGACATAGTAGAGACCGTCAGTGATGAGGTCTGTCCACACAGTTATCACTTACAATGAATGACCACAAGATGGCAGTGAGTTCATGATAAATGATGTCAGAGGGGTTACATTAATCCAGACTAAGTGACACGACTACATCTGTCTGTCGTCTGTCTGTCGACAGAAAGAAGAGTATATGTGGGTAAGGAAAGATAATCTCTAACTCTCTCTCTTAAGGTCAAGAGGTCACACAAATAGGAGTTATTGTGAACCAAGCTGTTGCCATAGAATTACATATAGAATTCAGTAGGATCTCTGTGGCTGTTGCTCTGCTAATATAATACTGTGGTTTTACTTCAGTGCATTCTTCATAATCACCAGTAGATGGCCCTAGTTGGCCCTATGAGAACATATAGAAACAGTTAACTTGGCTGTTTCTGTCTTGTCCTTTTTTATTTTTGTTGGAGCAAACATCCAGAGAATGCACTCTTTGATGGAGCAGAAAACTTTGCAAAAGTGGTACATTTACCACCAGTTTTCTCCAATGCAGATTATTATTTGATCATTGAGAACCAACAGATTTAATCAATAATGGAGACAGCCACTTAATAAATTGAAAGAAAATATTCTCATGTCCACACCCATAACCTATAACCAATGTTGGGGAAGCCACTCTGAAAATATAGTTTGCCAAGCTACCTTTTACTTCACACTGGAAGAAGTGGGGCTACAGTAAATCCACCCATGAGAGAAGTATAGTTTGTTCACCTAATGTTACCACATCAAAACGACCTTGTGAAAAATTACAATCCATATATCTGAAATGTCATACCATACAAAGTGAAGAAACGTGACTGTGATCAACCTACAGGGATGATCAACAAAAGACGTTAAGGAAACTTCAAGCTGAGATTTCAGACCTTGGTGAGCTTTTTCCCCACAAAGATTTGTGTAGCTTTTTTTTTATGTAGCTCAGATACGCAAACTCGTACAACATTGTGCACTGCCTTTCCATCTAGAGCTTACCTCCTCCACCTCTCATTCCTTCATACCCCTCCAGGCATCCCCCAGGTGCTTCTACTGACTCATGAGGACCTGGTGTGCATTGCCATCAGCAAGGATTTAAATCTGTTTATGTGATGGCATTAACTGCTTTGTAGTTCCATTCACCAAACTTATATCAGGTTAATAACCAGTCTTTGTAGAGATATTTGATGCAAGTGAGCAATGCTGAAGTTGTAACATTTAGCTAAAATGGAAGCTAGCTAATGGCTTCAAGGGTCAGGGTTAGTTGTAACAACTTGTGAGAAAATGTTACAACTAACCCAGAGTAAAACTGAATGTTTTTGGTACATGTTTTCTTTTACTTTCAGCATGCCTAGATAATGTAAAAGACAGACAGACAGGGAGTACCTTTCCACACTGAGAAAGGGGGGTCAGATGATGCAGCACACTTTGGGAAGTCAATCAGATCGGTTGCAGAATTGTATGGCATATGTCATGTGACACTGTACAGATTCTGCAAAGAAAGAAAGAAGCTAATGGAGAATGGGTTGAGAGAGCTTCCTCATGTAGGCTACCACAGTGGAAACAGGGTCTTCATGGATGCGCAGGAGCAGAAGTTGTCAGAGTATCTCTTGAGGGCAGCTGATTTATATTATGGATCGTCTCCCTGTGAGGTAAGCACTTGATAGGAATTAGTGAGGAGTAAGTCAGGGAAAAGTCAGCAGTTAATGTTGGTGGCAATGAAGGTCAAGGGAGGGAGTACTAATGTAAATTATTCATGTCAAGTATTAATTAGGGGAAGTATTTAACATATTTTTTTTAGATTATTACAGGTCAGGAAATGTGCCTACCAACTCGCTGTGCAATAGGGTTACAAGCATCCTCAGTCATGGGATGAGAACTCTATGGCAGGAGCAGACTGGTTCTCGTCTTACCTAAAGCGGCACCCTACTCTCTCCATTTGGAGTGCTGAAGCAACTAGTCTGTCGCGGGCCACAAGTTTCAACAGAACAAATGTGGCAGTTTTTCTGCAAACTAGGAGAGGTGATACATAAATAAAGCTTTGATGCCAATGACATGGAATGTTGATGAGACAGGAAGAAGCACAGTACAAACACCTGATAGAGTGGTTGTGAAACATGGCACCAAACAAGTTGGAGCAATCACATTAGCAGAAAGGGGTACACTAGTGTCAATGGCATGTGCAATAAATGCAATAAGAAACTCAATCCCCCAAACGTTTGTTTTCCCACACAGGCCACCTCTCCAGCTGCCTTCCAGCACACCTCTCCAACTGCCTTCCAGTACACCTCTCCAACTGCCTTCCAGTACACCTCTCCAACTGTCTTCCAGTACACCTCTCCAGCTGCCTTCCAGTACACCTCTCCAACTGCCTTCCAGTACACCTCTCCAACTGCCTTCCAGTACACCTCTCCAGCTGTCTTCCAGTACACCTCTCCAACTGCCTTCCAGTACACCTCTCCAACTGCCTTCCAGTACACCTCTCCAACTGCCTTCCAGTACACCTCTCCAGCTGTCTTTCAGTACACCTCTCCAACTGCCTTCCAGTACACTTCTCCAGCTGTCTTCAAGTACATCTCTCCAACTGTCTTCCAGTACACCTCTCCAACTGCCTTCCAGTACACCTCTCCAACTGTCTTCCAGTACACCTCTCCAACTGCCTTCCAGTACACCTCTCCAACTGCCTTCCAGTACACCTCTCCAACTGCCTTCCAGTACACCTCTCCAGCTGTCTTCCAGTACACCTCTCCAGCTGTCTTCCAGTACACCTCTCCAACTGCCTTCCAGTACACCTCTCCAACTGCCTTACAGTACACATCTCCAACTGCCTTACAGTACACCTCTCCAACTGCCTTCCAGTACACCTCTCCAACTGTCTTCCAGTACACCTCTCCAGGTACCTTCCAGTACACCTCTCCAGCTGCCTTCCAGCACACCTCTCCAGCTGCCTTCCAGTACACCTCTCCAGCTGCCTTCCAGTACACCTCTCCAGCTGCCTTCCAGTACACCTCTCCAGCTGTCTTCCAGTACATCTCTCCAGCTGCCTTCCAGTACATCTCTCCAACTGCCTTCCAGTACACCTCTCCAACTGCCTTCCAGTACACCTCTCCAACTGTCTTCCAGTACACCTCTCCAGCTGTCTTCCAGTACACCTCTCCAACTGCCTTCCAGTACACCTCTCCAACTGCCTTCCAGTACATCTCTCCAACTGTCTTCCAGTACACCTCTCCAGCTGTCTTCCAGTACATCTCTCCAGCTGCCTTCCAGTACACCTCTCCAGCTGCCTTCCAGTACACCTCTCCAGCTGCCTTCCAGTACACCTCTCCAGCTGCCTTCCAGTACACCTCTCCTCTGATTACTCTTCTGGTTTCAACCCAGTTGATGTACGCCCCTTCCCAAAAGCAGTGCCCAGGAAAATTACAAAACTGCGAAGAAGAGCATAAAAGATCAAGCACTCAGAAGGCTGAAAGAAAAATTGCCCTGCCTAGAAAAACTGTTGGAAAGAAGCAAGCCAAGACAAACCACACTGAAAAACAACAAAAAACTGTCCTGCCTGAGAAAACAGCCACAACAAAGCACGTTGAACCAGAAGATTCAGATCCCTCCAACAGGAAAGCTACTGCATTGTGTGCATGGAGCACTTTAACAATTCCAACTGTGACTCTGATTAAGTGAACATGTCCAACATTCAGTCACACACACAAACACACCCACACAGACACACACACGCACACGCACACGCACACACACCACAAACGTTCAGATGTTTAGTTTAGCTTAGATGTTGTTTGTTTGAGAAAGACAATTTAGTAGAGGGTAAAATAATAAACATGTATTATTATTTCTGCCAAACAAAATGTAAAACATGGCAATGATGCTCTCATGGTCCAAATAAAGGCATTAAATAATTAGTTGCATGTCATGATTTATGCCCTTTTTTATTCTGTTACAATTCACCTAGACCATGGGGTAAATTGTAACACTTCCCTCCTGGTATTTAAGACAACACCGTGCATTTGCAGTTTGATTTACATATATATTAACCACGTTATAAAGGACAGATGTAGGTTGTTTGTATCAAGTTTTGAATAACGATCTTTGAGAAACTGACGAAAAGGTGAAAAGTGTTAGAACCCTCCCGGTCTTCCTTACGAACCACTTGCCACATGAGGACCATGATGGCCATTTAAATCCTGCTAATATCTCAGGAAACAGATCATTGTTGATTTGTGACTTTGATACTTTTGATATAAGGTTGTTTAGAACTCTAGAATCATCAGGATATGTAATGATAATTCGGAAGAAAAAAAACTGAATGAAAACCAGTTTATTTTTATTCTCCTATCATTATTATTCATTATCAATGAAGACTAATATAATTTGTTATATCCAGATTATAATCAAATCATTAACACTGGTGTACACGACATGTTTTACCCACTTCTCAGTTGGAATTTACAATGTTTATTGCACATGATAGAAATGTGCCATCATATTCTTAACGACAATTAGTTACACTGCGTTGCAGATCTCTGTCTGGTGCTCAGAGATGCTTATTTTTGGGCGCACTTTATGACCCCTCTGGTTTTCCTGAGAGGGATGCGGCGATGATGTTACCATGTATGAACCGTTATTGGGGACAGTGACGCTGTCGCTTTTATAGGGGCTCTAAACCATACCGGTGTAATTCTAACGACACGTAGGCAATTGCAGCGCCAAACGTGGGTTTATTGTAGCTGATTCTTGGTGAATAGTGGAATTCGGAAGGAAGTTATCTCGGCGACAGAATGAACGAGAGCATTGAGGGAATTGAGAGGTTCGTCAGTCCGGGCAAAGGGCGAGGACTCCGGGTCACCAAACCCTTCAAAGTTGGGGAGCTTCTCTTCGCTAGTCTTCCATATACGTACGTCCTGACTGCCAGCGAGAGAGGCTCTAACTGTGAATTCTGCTTCACAAGGTAGGCTATCACTCCACGGTGACAAGTGTCAACCACTTTTCTCTTGTCTTGCATGTGGAGGCGAACTGATTCGTCATTTAGCCTATTTATTGAATTGGTGTCAGATATTTTTATATAGATTGTGTATCACAGGTGAGTTATATACCGGAAAAACCAGTGTGAACTCACAATTGTCGCCAGAAGAGAAACAGTATTTAAAGTTACTGGACTAACACTCGCACTTGTCTTTTCTAAGCACAGACCTTGCTCATAGCTGCTTTATTTAGGAAGAAATTGCTTACTAATGACTCTGATATGTGGTTTTCTCACCTAGCTAGCTACCTTAGGATGAATGTACAAACTGTAGGCCCAAGTCACTCTTTATAAGAGCGTCTGCTTAATAGCTACAATGTAAATGTATTTATAGCTGCAAGCAGCCACGCCCGGTTTCAGGACAGGATCAGTTGGATAACAAAGCAAGCATTCTATCATGTATTAACTGTTTTCTTGTATGTGCAATCATGAGTCTAGAATACAAAATCTGGAGTGAATCTGATATATGGTTCTTGAGGAGAAGATGATTGCAGATGATTTTGAGCATTAGCATATGCTTTACATGTGCAAATAAATAGTTGTTTCCTTGTTTTTTGAGATATCAATACCAAACCAAGTGAGGTTCATTTTAGGTATGTTCATAATAGCGATGGAAAGTGGATTTACAAAGGATTTAAATGGACATGTAAAATCTGATTTCCTGATATAGCAATAACTCAGCCATCTCTTAACCAATCCTTTCTGTGACTTGTATTCATGGAGGCCAAGGCATCTCAAAAAAACATATAAAATAATGTATCTTTCATCTCTCTGTGTTTCATAATTTTCCTTCAATTCGCAAGAGGCTGAATGTGTCTCACAGGAGAAAATATCAGAGCGATTCTTTGCAACTTGTGGTAACTCTCCAGTGTTCTAAATCAATAGTTGTTTAGTGTTCCCGAAAATGTTGGAAACATTAACTTGATTGACCATGCTCTAGATCATGTAACAGTTTATTAGCTTTTTAAGGGATGTACCATGGGTCTACATACCGAATTTGCTGTTATTTGGACTTATGGTTAATGAAAAATGTTTTTTTCAAAGGTTTCAAAAAATGTCCAAGATGGAGGAAAATCTCTCCTGGCGGACCTTATGGGTCCTTGAGCCAAATTTGTTCAGCATGAGGAAAGACACCTACATAAAAATGTTTTATAGGTCAAATGGGGTGGCGGATATGAAGGTTTAAGTGGGACTGCTTATAACAGCACCACCTATAAGCCAATTGGTACCATTATTTTTGACCAAGTTACTCTTGGCCTGTAGTTTCTGTGTGCCAAATTATTAAAAAAGTTATCATTCTTTGCTTGAGTTACTTGACCATGTCAATGATTTTTTAATGAAGAGTAACAGTGGACTTGATATATTAAGAATAAAACAATGCACCATCATATTAAAGGTTGCATTCTTGAAATAAATAACCTTTTCGTTTGAACAATTATTGTAAATCTGCCATATGTGACTGAAGTGACACTTACAAAAAAAATATTGTTGTCTATCAACAATGACAAGTCACCGGGGTATGACAACTTGGATGGAAAATTTCTGAGGAGAATAGCGGACGATATTGCCACTCCTAATCGCCATATCTTCAATCTAAGCCTACTAGAAAGTGTGTGCCCCCAGGCCTGGAGGCAAGCAAAAGTCATTCCGCTACCCAAGAATAGTAAAGCCCCCTTTACTAGCCGACCAATCAGACTGTTACCAACCCTTAGTAAACTTTAGGAAGAAATGGTGTTTGACCAGATACAATGCTATTTTACAGTAACTACGACAGTGCAGGCGCCGACAGAGATGGCCGCCTCACTTTGCGTTCTTAGGAAGCTATGCAGTATTTTTTTTTTAATGTATTATTTTCAGGAAATCTTAAGTTTTATTACATACTTAAGTGTTATTACATACAGCCGGGAGGAACTATTGGATATAAGAGCAACGTCAACTTAACAACATTACGACCAGGAATACGACTTTCCCGAAGCGGATCCTCTGTTTGGTCCACCACTCAGGACAACGGATCGGATCCCAGCCAGCGACCCAAAACAACGGCGCCGCAGGAGAAGGGGCGTCTTCTGGTCAGGCTCCGTAGAGGAGAACATCGCACACCGCTCCCGAGTATACTACTCGCCAATGTCCAGTCTCTTGACAACAAGGTAGACGAAATCTGAGCAAGGGTTGCCTTCCAGAGAGACATCAAAGATTGTAACGTACTTTGCTTCACGGAAACATGGCTCACTCGGGATAAGTTATCAGAGTCGGTACAGCCACCTGGTTTCTTCACGCATCACGCCGACAGAAACAAACATCTCTCTGGTAAGAAGAAGGGTGGGGGTGTGTGCCTTATGATTAACGAGACGTGGTGTGATCATAACAACATACAGGAACTCAAGTCCTTTTGTTCACCTGACCTAGAATTCCTTACAATCAAATGCCGACCGCATTATCTACCAAGAGAATTCTCCTCGATTATAATCACAGTCGCGTATATCCCCCCCCCAAGCTGACACATCGACGGCCCTGAAATAACTTTATTGGACTCTATGTGAACTGGAAACCACATATCTTGAGGCTGCATTTATTGTAACTGGGGATTTTAACAAAGCTAATCTGAAAACAAGGCTCCCTAAATTTTATCAGCATATCGAATGTGTGACCCGGGCTGGCAAAATCCTGGATCATTGTTATTCTAACTTCCGCGACGCATACAAATCCATCCCTCGCCCCCCTTTCGGGCAAATCTGACCACGACTCCATTTTGTTGCTCCCAGCCTATAGACAGAAACTAAAACAGGAAACGCCCGTGCTCACGTCTGTTCAATGCTGGTCCGACCAATCTGATTCCACACTTCAAGATTGCTTCAATCATGTGGACTGGGATATGTTCCGCATAGCGTCAGACAATAACATTGATGAATACGCTGATTCGGTGAGCAAGTTTATTAGCAAGTGCATCGGTGATGTTGTACCCACAGCGACTATTAAAACCTTCCCCAACCAGAAACTGGATTAGGGCAAGGCGACCGGAAACATGACCGAATACAAACAGTGTAGCTATTTCCTCCGCAAGGTAATCAAACAAGCTAAGCGTCAGTATAGAGACAAAGTAGAGTCACAATTCAACGGCTCAGACACGAGAGTTATGTGGCAGGGTCTACAGTCAATCACGGACTACAAAAAGAAATCCAGCCCGTCGCGGACCACGATGTCTTGTACCCAGACAAACTAAACAACGTCTTTGCTCGCTTTGAGGACAATACAGTGCCACCGACACGGCCCGCTACCAAAAGCTGCGGGCTCTCCTTCACAGCAGCCAACGTGAGTAAAACATTTAAACGTGTTAATCCTCGCAAGGCTGCCGGCCCAGATGGCATCCCTGGCCGCGTCACGTCCTCAGAGCATGCGCAGACCAGCTGGCTGGGGTGTTTACGGACATATTCAATCAATCCTTATCCCAGTCTGCTGTTCCCACTTGCTTCAAGAGGGCCACCATTGCAAATCAAGTCTGAAACTTCAAAGTGGAAATTACAAACGTTAGAAGCCTTTTTAGAACTCAGATGCACTACAAGTCAAGTCAAATACACTACTGTGCAGAACCATTCTCAGCAACAAAAGAGTGATAAAATGTAGATCCTACATCTGTATCACATATCCACATAGGTCCACATGCCCCACTGTTCTGCCTTATATCTGTGATATCAGGATTGACATATACATCATAGCCTTCTAATGAGTATTTTCCAGATATTCAGACTGACAATATTGGCTTACATTACTCTGAGTATGAATAGTTTATTTCCAAAACACTATATCCACCAATGTTTCACATTTCACATTTTTTTTTTTTTTTATCAGAAATGATTGCTTATGGGTACCTTTATGTGTGTGTAAAATATTACTGTTCTCAGATTTTTTTATTCATCGATTTTAGATGTGTATGAAAATGTGTTTTATTTTGCCTAATGCTATATGTCCATTGTTTAGCTGCGTCCTCCTTCCTTCGTGACCGCTACGAGGTAAAATAGAGCCAAGCAATTTGGGGCACTATTTGGGATGACAGGCCCAATCTATAAAATCTATTTCTGTATGCAGCAGTGGAGGGGCTTGTCTTTCTGAAGGGCTATTCCACATAACGGGTCCATGTGGCAACACTTAAGAGAATTATCATTCACAAATTGTAGTACAGTAAAATAACAGCTTTTAATCAAATGGGTGGTAAACAAACAGCTACATGATCTGACATATTTCAAGATGGGAACTTTCTAAGATTTCTAAGAGATTCTAAGAGTTTTGGGATATATTTGTCGGTCAACTTTGTCATTCAATTCAAGTCAGTTTCTTGGAGATAGGGGGTGCTGTGTTTATAATTTCATTGTGATTTCTAGATACACACATATTAATGTAAAATTGTATTTATTATTTTAACAGACACTCCATGTTGCAACACACATGCTTTCTATACACCTGAAACTGGAGTAGTCCTGGGGTGAGGTCCCCGTTAGTATAGGCGCATGTGCTGTCATCTGCAAGATCACCTGCACACTAAGCACAGACGCCAATTCAACGTCTAGTTTTGATCTACATTTGGTTGAGTTCTCAACTTAGGTGAATTCAACAAAACATTTCACCATGTCATTGGATTTAAGTTAAATGTTGGGTGAAAACAATACGACATTCTCTTACGTTTCTGACTTTTTTTTCTCCACGTTGATTCAACGTAAGTTGAGAACATAGCATTTTTTGGTTGGAATTACATGGAAACAATGTTGATTCAATAAAATTTTTTCCTAGTGGGTGGTGTCTACATAGTCCTTTACTCAACAGTCAACACCTTGAAAGATCTAGATACTATTTTCTCTTTCTCCAATCCTTCTCGTTTCCCGTCGAGAGATATCATTCCATCCTCCTGCAGGCAGAAAATTGTTTTGTCTTTGTCTTTGTGACAGCTTGTCTGGGGCTGGCTGCTTGTCTTTGTCTTCGTGACAGCTTCTCTGGGCCTGGCAGCCTGTCTTTGTCTTTGTGACAGCTTCTCTGGGGCTGGCTGCTTGTCTTTGTCTTTGTGACAGCTTCTCAGGGGCTGGCTGCTTGTCTTTGTCTTCGTGACAGCTTCTCTGGGGCTGGCAGCCTGTCTTTGTCTTTGTGACAGCTTCTCTGGGGCTGGCTGCTTGTCTTTGTGACAGCTTCTCTGGTGCTGGCTGCTTGTCTTTGTCTTTGTGATTGCGTGATGATAAAAATAATAAAAAATGATTAGCTTAGCAACCGTGTGCTGCAGCATGACAATGTGAATTACACCATTCTCGAGGTAGCAATATCGCAAAAATATGATGCATTTCTCATTCCAGAGAAGACATCCTCCCGAGTTATGAGATCGGCCAGTATTGAAATCTGACATGCATGATATACATTTTCACGATCTAAAAGTCATATTCCTATTAACTTCCAGTGTACTGAGAGCAATTTTATCACATTGCTACGTCATACCAGCTTGATTTCTGCCTGCTTTAATGCCAATAACTGAGATACACATGAAAACATGAAATTACCCAGGGAATCGATAAAACATCACTCAGGCACGCACAGCAACAATTTATCATCCAAAATGGGTGAACCTTTCCCTTAATTTGTGCCAGTTTGCTACAGCAGGAAAATAATCCTGGAGCATTAGGAAATGTGAATATAGATTATAATTAATGGGGAAAGCCAGTATGAGGGTTTGCGCTCAGGCTAAAATGAAAGGTGGCCGGTGCGTGGGTGAGAAAATATCTGTAGAGTTGAAAAAGTACTCGCACAAGTGCAAGGTGCTATATAAAAAAAAAATGGAACAGAGCGTATGTTTCGGCCATATGCCTTCATCAGTGCGGTACAAACAAATGAAGAAGACACACCTGCTGTGTTAACAGGCGCAACAGGTGCAGATAGTTGATTAGAGACTGGCAAATGGGAAGTCAATGCATATTAACAAGGAATATATACACTACTGTTCAGAAGTTTGGGGTCACTTAGAAATGTCCTTGTTTTTTAAATAAAAGCACATGTTTGTCCTTTAAAATAACATCAAATTGATCAGACATTGTTAATGTTGTAAATGACTATTGTAGCTGGAAACGGCAGATTTTTTATGGAATATCTACGTAGGCGTACAGAGGCCCATTATCAGCAACGATCACTCCTGTGTTCCATGGGCACATTGTGTTAGCTAATCCAAGTTTATCATTTTAAAAGGCTAATTGATCATTAGAAAAACCTTTTGCAATTATGTTAGCACAGCTAAAAACTGTTGTTCTGATTAAAGAAGCAATAAAACTGGCCTTCTTTAGACTAGTTGAGTATCTGGAGCATCAGCATTTGTGGGTTTGATTACAGGCTCAAAATGGCCAGAAACAAAGAACTTTCTTCTGAAACTTGTCAGTCTATTCTTGTTCTGAGAAATGAAGGCTATTCCATGCAAGAAATTGCCAAGAAACTGAAGATCTCGTACAACGCTGTGTACTACTCCATTCACAGAACAGTGCAAACTGGCTCTAACCGGAATAGAAAGAGGAGTGAGAGGCCCCGGTGCACAACTGAGCAAGAGGACAAGTACATTAGAGTGTCTAGTTTGAGAAACAGATGCCCCAGTCTCAACATCAACAGTGAAAAGGCGACTCCGGGATGCTGGCCTTCTAGGCAGTGTTGCAAAGAAAAAGCCTTATCTCAGACTGGCCAATAAAAGATTAAGATGGGCAAAAGAACACAGACACTGGACAGAGGACGATTGGAAAAAAGTGTTATGGACAGACAAATCTAAATTTGAGGTGTTCGTATCACAAAGAAGAACATTCGTGAGACGCAGAAAAAAATGAAAAGATGCTGGAGGAGTGCTTGACACCATCTGTCAAGCATGGTGGAGGCAATGTGATGGTCTGGGGGTGCTTTGGTGGTGGTAAAGTGGGAGATTTGTACAGGGTAAAAGGGATCTTGAAGAAGGAAGGCTATCACTCCATTTTGCAATGCCATGCCATACCCTGTGGACTGCGCTTAATTGGAGCCAATTTCCTCCTACAACAGGACAATGACCCAAAGCACAGCTCCAAACTATGCAAGAACTATTTAGGGAAGAAGCAGTCAGCTGGTATTCTGTCTATAATGGAGTGGCCAGCACAATCACCGGATCTCAACGCTATTGAGCTGTTGTGGGAGCAGTTTGACCGTATGGTACGTAAGAAGTGCCCATCAAGCCAATCCAACTTGTAGGAGGTGCTTCAGGAAGCATGTGGTGAAATCTCTTACCTCAACAAATTGACAACTAGAATGCCAAAGGTCTGCAAGGCTGTAATTGCTGCAAATGGAGGATTTTTTTTTTTTTTTTTTCACCTTTATTTAACCAGGCAGGCAAGTTGAGAACAAGTTCTCATTTACATCTGCGACCTGGCCAAGATAAAGCAAAGCAGTGCGACACAAACAACACAGAGTTACACATGGGATAAACAAACGTACAGTCAATAACACAATATAAAAAATCTATATACAGTGTGTGCAAATGTAGTAAGATTCTTTGACGAAAGCAAAGTTTGAAGGACACAATTATTATTTAAATTAGAAATCACTGTTTATAACCTTGTCGACTATATGTCCTATTCATTTCATGTATGTTTTCATGGAAATCAAGGACATTTCTAAGTGACCCCAAACTTTTGAACAGTAGTGTAGATAATAATTAATGGAAATTTTTTCTAGGGGTTGATCAGTTTTTTATTAGGGCAAATAAAGTCTGATATTTTAAAGTCTAAATTACAAACTTTAGTAGCTTT
This sequence comes from Brachymystax lenok tsinlingensis, assembly GCA_030435695.1. Lineage (NCBI taxonomy): Eukaryota > Metazoa > Chordata > Actinopteri > Salmoniformes > Salmonidae > Brachymystax > Brachymystax lenok. The sequence continues at coordinate 21,549,372 of CM059817.1, forward strand.
TTTAAACCTAGACTACACTGCAAACTTGCATAATTTCCTGAATATTATCAGCAACAAAAGAGTGATCAAATTAAGATTCTACATCTGTAGCGAGTTTTTTTTTTTAAATCTCTTCTCTCAAGGCATACATGAGACATTTGAGATATCCAGCTGCTTTAATTGCTGTAATGTAGTCTATGTCACTATTCTGCAATTGATGGATTGATGATCTTTAGTCAAAAAGGGGAGTAATAAAACAACCGTTTGGAAGTTGCAACCCCTTTTTTGCCTGTAGACAATACCTGCGGGATTAGTACAGTTCTTTCATCTTGGGACCAATGGTTCAGTCTTTAGCCATAACCCTAAAGGAACTAGATAGCCTACAACCCACTGCAACGGTAGGTCTTGACTCCCAGCTCCATAGACTCCCTGCAGTATCAGTGGCGTGTTTGGGGTTTCTACTGTTCTTGTTCTCTGTGTCTGAAATGGCAGCTGATCCAACTCAAAGGGCACATCTATTAATACCCCAGAATGTTTCAAAGGCTACAGTCCCTCTCGGTTACAACGGGAGAAACCCCATTAACAACTCCTACCCCCACCTCAGGAGGAATGGGTTGCTCCGTAAAACTGACAACACACATAGACAGTTACACACAACACACAGTGATGAAGACACCAGTTGTCTTGCCTTGTTCTCTCTCTTTGAACCGGCACTCAAAATATGACTGTGAAGATCAACTACAGACTGTCATGTCTCAGCCGTACATGTCATGTGTGTGTATCTACAGCAGTTGTGCATGCCATGTTCATCAGGAACCATATTCAGTGTTGCGGCCCAATCCATTTCAAATCAGTCAATAAAGGAAGTTAATTGAAATGGAATTGACTCCTTAATATGTTTGGCAGTGGCTGCTAAACTGTGCCATGATAGCATACCACTGTGCTCTGTGAAGCAGTATTTACCTGGCTGTAATGCCCTGTTTGTAACAGTAGTAGGTGAATATGTGACTAGAAGCTATGGATGTTTTAGTACTCATTCCCCACTAACCCATTGTCTTGTCATCCATAGGAAGGAGGGCTTGGCAAAATGTGGGAAGTGCAAAAAAGCGTTGTATTGCAATGTGAAATGTCAGGTAAGACATGATGATGATGATGGTGGTGATGACATTGCACATACATACAGTACCAGTCAAAGTTTGGACACACCTACTCATTCAAGGGTTTTTCTTTATTTTTACTATTTTCTACGTTGTAGAATAATAGTGAAGACCTCAAAACTATGAAATGACACATATGGAATCATGTAGTAACCAAAAAAGTGTTAAACAAATCTATATTTTAGATTTTAGATTCTTCAAAGTAGCCACCCTTTGCCTTGATGACAGCTTTGCACACTCTCTGCAAAGAGTGTTCACATGATTCCATATGTGTTATTTCATAGTATTGATATCTTAACTATTATTCTACAGTGTCAAAAATAGTAAAAATAAAGAAAATCCCTTGAATGAGTAGATGTCTCCAAACTTTTGACTGGTACTGTACATACATACAGCGATAGACATGTACCTAACATTGCATTCTCTTCCAGCATCAGTGAGTATACTGTATACTCTCAGTTCTGAATGTCCTGTGTGTTTTATATTAGAGGGCAGATAATGTGTCACTAATATCCTATAGACAGAATGCCTATAGTTCCAGGAATGGCTGAGGGCATGGATGGGGCTGGGGTAGAGGAGTTAGTTTGGGGTGGGCAGGTAAGGGGGTAGAGGATATACTATATTGGCAGGGTTAGGGGGAAAGCATATCGTTTGTGTTTGGGTTAGGGTTAGGGTCATCCCTAAAGTATGGTTGTTTCGAATTGTGGGTTAGTGTGGTCGGGGATATTTTCTGTCAGGCATGAGTAATGGGGGTGTACGTCTGAAACCCTACCTCTTCAAAGAGTATCTTAAATATCCCACAGCACCCCCCCACCCCCAACCCCTCCCCCCCACCCCCCTAATAGCATTGACTTTGCCAAACTTACTATGACTGTGATATGTGGTTGTCCCACCTATCTATCTCAAGATGAATGCAAGTCGCTATGGATGAGTGTCCGCTAATTGACTAAAATGTAAATGTAATTGGAGACGGTGAGGTAGCTTGTAATAGAGGGGCAAATTTGTTGAGGGTAATATGATCCAAGTCTGTGGAGTTGCATGCTGTCTAACTATGTCTTTAGCACGCTCCATCCAATCACTCAATGACATCAAAAGGAGTAAGAGTGGAGGCTAGCACAAATTATACAGTTGTGGTATCAAATGGACACCTTTAGTGGCCCAACATACATAACTCCTGTGTGTGTTCCTCAGAAAGGGGATTGGGCCATGCACAAGCTGGAGTGCGGGGCCATGATAGCGTACGGGGAGAAATGGTGTCCGTCAGAGTCCATCCGACTGGTGGCTAGGATAATCGCCAAACAGGTGAGAGAGAGAAGTAGCTCTATACCACAGTCACTACCACGCAGTATCCAGATCCATCGGATGTAGTGATCACAATATAGTAGCCATATCTAAGACAACCAAAGTTCCAAAGGCTGGGCCTAATGTAGTGTATAAGAGGTCGTATAATACGTTTTGTAGTGATTCCTTTGTTGTTGATGTAAAAAATATTTGTTAGTCCGTGGTGTGTAATGAGGAGTAAACAGACATTGCACTTGACACATTTATGAAATTGCTTATCCCAATTACTAATAAGCATGCACCCATTAAGAAAAGGACTGTAAAAACGGTTAAATCCCACATGGATTGATGAGGAATTAAAAAATTGTATGATTGAGAAGGATTAGGCAAAACCAATGACAAATAATTCTGGCTACACAACAGATTGGCAAGCGTATTGCAAATTGAGAAATCATGTGACTAAACTGAATAAAAAGAAGAAGAAACTACACTATGAAAGAATGATAGTAAAAAGCTTTGGAGCACCTTCACTAAAATGTTTGGGAAAAATTCAGTTCCATTGAATCAGATGGCTCATTCATTACAAAACCAACTGATATTGCCAACTACTTTAATTATTTTTTTATTGGCAAGATTAGCAAACTTAGGCATGACATGCCAGCAACAAATGGATGGAAAATTACTGAGGATAAGAGCGGACGATATTGCCACTCCTATTTGCCATATCTTCAATTTATGCCTACTAGAAAGGGTGTGCCCTCAGACCTGGAGGGAAGCAAAGCCCCCTTTACTGGCTCAAATAGCCGACCAATCAGTCTGTTACCAATCCTTAGTTTTGGAAAAAATTGTGTTTGACCAGATACAATGCTATTTTACAGTAAACAAATTGACAACAGACTTTCAGCACGCTTATAAGGAAGGACATTCAACAAACACAGGACTTACACAAATGACTGATAATTGGCTCAGAGAAATTGGTAATACAAATATTTTAGGGGCTGTTTGGTTAGACTTCAGTGCAGCTTTTGACCTTTTCGATCATAGTCTGCTGCTGGAAAAACGTATGCGTTATGGCTTTACACCCCCTGCTATATTGTGGATAAAGAGTTACCTGTCTAACAGAACACAGAGGGTGTTCTTTAATGGAAGCCTCTCCAACAGAATCCAGGTAGAATCAGGAATTCCCCAGGGCAGCTGTCTGGGCCCCTTACTTTTTTAAATCTTTACTAATGACATGCCACTGGCTTTGAGTAAAGCTATGTATGCGGATGACTCAACACTATACACGACAGCTACTACAGCAACTAAAATGATTGCAACACTTAACAAAGAGCTGCAGTTAGTTTCAGAATGGATGGCAAGGAATAAATTAGCCCTACATATTTCAAAAACTAAAAGCATTGTATTTGGGACAAATCATTCACTAAACCCTTAACTTAAAAGTAGCTAAAATAGGGACAAGGCAGGTCCTACAGGCTCTAGTTTTGTTGCACCTGGACTACTGTTCACTCGTGTGGTCAGGTGCCACAAAGAGAGACTTAGGGAAATTGTAAAGGGCTCAGAACAGGGCAGCACGGCTGGCCCTTGGATGTACACAGAGAGCAAACATTAGTAATATGCATGTCAACCTCTCTTGGATCAAAGTAGAGGAGAGATTTACTTCATACCTACTTGTATTTGTGAGAGGTATTGACATGTTGAAAGCAGTGAGCTTTGTTTAAACGACTAGCACACAGTCCCCAAGTCCAGAACAGACTATGGGAGGTGCACAGTACTACATAGAGCCATGACTACATGGAACTTTTCCACATCAGGTAACTGATGCAAGCAGTAGAATCAGATAAAAAAAAGATAAAAATACACCTTATGGAACAGCGAGGACTATGAAGCAACACAAGCGTAGGCACATATGCACTATACACACGCGTACACATGGATTTTGTGTTGTAGATATGTGGTAGTGGAGTATGGGCCCGAGGGCACACACTTAGTGTGTTGTGAATTCTGTAATGAATCTATTGTAATATTTTTCAAATTGTATAACTGCCTTAATTTTAATAAACACCAAACATCTTTTTTTTCTATGTCAAATGGTTTTGTTATGTTTCAGTCTTCTGTGATGTATATAAAGTGTCATATTGGGATGCAAACTCAAAATTGAATACATTTAAACTCTATATCTGACATGGTACAGGTGTCTTCTTTTTTAAGCCCATAACCGTGTGCGTGAGGTGTTTCAAAGTAGATTTGTTTAAGACTACCAAGAAACACTCTGTGTGTTCCTGATTTAGCCCACTGTAGTAAAAGGTTAAGGTCTGTATGGTATCTGTGTTGTTAGTGCTGCTAGTTGTTTTGGGATGCTTATTTTGGCAGACAGAGTGTTAACTCAACTGTCTCTGTCTGTTTTTGCAGAAGGCCCAGAAAGAGAGGAGTACGTCAGAGAAGCTGCTGCTGATTGGAGAGCTGGAATCACGTACTAACAAAACACACAGAGAGAATGAGTCATTACACTGAGTGTTCCATTGTGTTCTGTCTGCTTATTGTCATTCTGTGTGAGAGACATACATGTCGTTCATCATGGTACTGAAAGTGACACAAAGTAAGTGAAGATACAATGATATTGTAATGAATTCGGGGGGGTTAGCCAAGTCCCTCTATACCAAGTCCCTCACGTGTACACGCTTATCCGATGGCCTCATGCTATCCCACTTCTTATACCAATGTAGCAAATTCGGGGTGTAGCCCCGATCGGGACCGTAATCCGGGTCCAGTGACTGTCAACCCAACCCCTTAGCTGTTACGCCAAGAGATCCAAAACGAATGACAAGGTCGCTAGGTGTTGTGTTAAAGTCGCTACAATATACTGTATATACAGTATAATGTAATCTAGTGTAATTATCATTCATACATCTTTTGGCCCTAATACTGATTGCTTTTGAACAGCAGCTTATCTTCAAACCTAGTCTTCAGAGAGACAGACAGAATAGTGTTGTCAAGCTGGCCCTCTATTTATACATTAGTGAGAAGTGTCACCCGACACTCTCCTCTACCAGACCTTTACCAGAGCCTCCCAACGAATGTCCCCCTTATAGAATAAATCCATTCACCCTGATAGCACAGCAGCTTTACATACATTGAACATGCAATTAATTATATGATCAAGTCACATTTGCTGTGTACTTTAGGGGCATTGAGAGGGGTGCGTGAGTTCGAGAGAGAATGGTAGGGGGAAGGATGCTTGAATGGAAGCTCTTTGCAGCTGTCCAAGGATTAGCATGGAAGGAAAGACCCTCTCAGTGAGTCAACAGCAGTAAGAGCAGTAGAAGTTTAGATCAACTTTATTAATATGACATCTACTCGACAATAATGTTTGTGGAGACACCATCGGTTGCAATATTTTACACAATCTTTAAGTGAGTTTCTCTCTGTCTCTCTCTCCTTCTATCCATCCCTCCTTCATTGTGTCTCTCAGACATAGACGATATAGACAATGAGAAGAGGGAGATGAACGAGGGAGACATAGCCAGCCTGCACCAGTTCTACTCCAAAAACCTGGACTTCCCCAGCAAAACAGCCCTCCTCACACTTTTCTCACAGGTAAAACACACACGTACACAAACACACATACACACACTCACATTTTCTCTGCAGTGTTAATTACAAAGAAAAACTATTGTCTTTCATATCACCTGTGTCCCTCTAGTCTCTGTCTTATTGTAGCTCTGTGCCCATTCTGGGACTCCTTCCCTGTTCTGTCTTCCAGGTCAATTGTAATGGCTTCACAGTGGAGGATGAGGAGTTGTCGAAAATGGGCTCAGCAGTCTACCCAGAGTAAGAATACCCCCACCCACCCACCCACCCACACACACACTCCACTACATTTACTCCATACATTTTCCCTGACACCCAAAAGTACTTGTTACATTTTGAAAGCTTAGCAGGACAGAAAATGGTCCAATTCACACACTTATCAAGACAACATCCCTGGTCATCCCTGGTCATCCCTACTGCCTCTGATCTGGCGGACTCACTAAACACAAATGCTTTGTTTGTAAATGATGTCTGAGTGTTGAAGTGTGACCCTGGCTATCCGTACATTTTAAAAACATGACAATTGTGTTTACTTTTGATACTTAAGTATATTTAAATCCAAATACTTTTAGACTTTACTCAAGTAGTATTTTACTCGGTGTCTTTCACTTTTACTTGAGTCATTTTCTATTAAGGTATCTTTACATTTACTCAAGTATGACAATTGGGTACTTTTTCCACAACACACACGTGCGCGCACACACACACACACACACACAGACACACACAGACACACACACACACACACACACAGACACACACAGACACACACACACACACACACACACACACACACACACACACACACACACACACACACACACACACACACACACACACACACACACACACACACACACACACACACACACACACACACACACACGCACACAGGCAAGGGAAAGCTAATCCTAGACCAGCCCAGCATAAAAAGGAAACTATCCCTTCTGTGGTGGTGGGCAATTTGTAGATGGTGTCACACACACACAGGCTGTTTGGTTGTAAATCTCCTTGGATAGTGAGTGTGTAGTGAAGTGTCTGTATTTGCCCACTCAGGCTGTGGTAGTTTTTTCAGTCCTCCGTTCTCTCCATAGGCCCATGCCTAGCTCACTATTTAGGGCCCGACACATTTAAGAGAGGCCTACTGTATGTTTCCTTTGAAAAGAGATGGCTTATCCTGGCCATCACAACAGCTAAGCGCTTACTCTTAAGGCATTGGAAGAAATAATATCCCACTCCCTTTGATTAAAGGGCCAGTGTCATGACACAGCTTGCTAGCTATGAGAGAGTTTCTTATTCGCATCTGGGTAAACTAGACCACTAACCAAAAAAAGAGGCCTCTGTGACCTCAGGATACATTCTATATAGTGAATGTTAACACACACAAATCCATGTAAACAGTTATTATGAATTTGTTCCCTCTGGGAGTGTTTATGTCGTTCCTATGGCGATGTTATTAGCACCCCTTTTCCGTATTTTTCCCCTTCTCTCTCTCTGTCTCCCATTTATTTCCCATTTCTCTCCCTCTTTGTTCCCATGCTCACCCCCCATCTATCTCCTTCTCTCTCTCTCTCTCTCTCTCTCTCTCTCTCTCTCTCTCTCTCTCTCTCTCTCTCTCTCTCTCTCTCAGTGTGGCCCTGGTAAATCACAGCTGCTGTCCTAATGTCATAGTGACGTACAAGGGGAATGTGGCCGAGGTCCGGGCTGTGAAGGACATGACCCCTGGGGAAGAGGTGAGGATGGGGACAGCTGTCGGAAGGCAGTGGAGGGTTGGTGTCAAGGTTCAATGTTTCAGGGGGGGTTAAGGGAATGGGCAGGTAGAAGTGGGCAACAGTGTCATGTATTGAATTGCTAGTACGCTGCTGAGTCAGAGAAGTGCATAGTGGGAATGAACCTTGTCATGACCGGGGTTGGTTGTAGACAGGTGACAGGAAGTTAGGTCATAGGTGGCTTGCAGTAGTCTAGTCTGTATCACTCATCTTGGCAAGGGGGATTTTGAGGAACATACTGTAGATAGTGGAGTGTGTGGCTTAGTGGGGTCTCAGAAGATGAAGGGAGGGAGGACGAGAAGGAGCAGACAGCAGCAGCTGATTAAATAGCTTTGCAGGGTTATTTTAAAACATGTTCTGAGGACTGGTGATCAAAGAAGCTGAGCCGATATGAAATAGATCTCACTGATCTCAATATACGACTTGTATGAATAGTGAACTTAAATGGTGAATACTTGTATTGTGTGTGTTCCCAGGTGTTCACCAGCTACATAGACCTCCTCTACCCTACAGCAGACAGAAACGAGAGGTTGAGAGACACATACTATTTCACCTGCGACTGCAAAGAGTGTAAAACCAAATCTAAAGTAAGAGGCCAATGTATGATCATCAGTTACTTCCTAAACCTTGAATATTCATATTTGAATAATTAAGATTTTAAAGGGATATGTCACCCAAATGTTCATTGTTTTAGGACAAGTTGAAGCTGAAGGTGCGTAAGAGAAACAAGCCTCCAGGACCGGAGGAGATTAGTAGCATGATGCGCTACGCTAGGAACACCATCAAAGAGTTCCGTTCCGCCAAACAAATAGCAGAAAAATATCAGAAAAATATCCTTTGTGGTCCTTCTCTCCATGTAGCCTCTCAACCTGGGCTAAAGTTGACGAGTTTAGAGATGCAAATGTATTATATTATAGGTAATAATTTCTGCCCAACACAGCTCAAATATCTATAGAGTAGAAGTTGGCTAAGTTGGCTTACAGTCTCACTGGCTAAGTTCCTGATTTTGTACATTCAGTCTTGACCTTGACTCTTGAGCACCCCCTGGAGAGCTGATGGAAATGTGCCAGCTGAGCCTGGACAAGATGGGTGAGGTGTTTGAGGACTCCAACGTGTACATGCTGCACATGATGTACCAGGCCATGGGAGTGTGTCTCTACATGGGGGATTGGGACGAAGCCATCCGCTATGGAGAGAAGGTCCTCAAACCCTACAGGTACTGATCCATACATACACATAGAACCCTTCAGGGACTGATCCATACATACAGCTAGAACCCTTCAAGTACTGATCCAAACATACACCTAGAACCCTTCAAGTACTGATCCATACATACACCTAGAACCCTTCAAGTACTGATCCATACATACACCTAGAACCCTTCAGGTTATGATCCGATAGAGCCTTAAATGTGATGATTCTTACCTGTCTAGGTCAGCTGATGGCTGTATACCATATACCTTTTCTTGTCCTCTCTAGCATACTGTACCCTCCCTACTCCATGAATGTGGCCTCCATGTATCTGAAGTTGGGCCGTCTGTACCTGGGCCTGGAGAGAAAGTTATCGGGCATCGACGCCCTGAAGAAGGTAACATTACTAGAAGCCTGCTAGTTCCATTTCCATAGCGGCTACTTGTTATAACATGTAGTGAGAGGTACGAAAATATATGCTTCTATTGAATCTGTCAATTTGAGTGAAAGACATGGCAGACTGTTAAACCCTTCTCTTTGTGTGTGTGTGTCCAGGCGATGGCCATAATGGAGGTGGCTCATGGAAAGGATCATCAGTATCTGATAGAGCTTCGTAAAGAGATTGACATGCAGAAATAAACAAAGTGACCTCACACACAGAAATGAAGCCTCTCTTTGTCTTTCTCACACAGAGCTACAGTGTATGGCACTTTCCCTTCTCCTTGGTTTTGAAGCACAGAAGGAGGAGAATGGTAAAGTCATGGAGGTCTTGACTACGAGTGCAGTTAATAAATATGGAATACCTTTGTACTGAGCAGATCTTTGATTCCTGTCAAACTGTTGTTAATATGTCTAAATGTTTTCATGGATTGAGGTGCACTTGGGACAATTCTCCCAAAAGATCATCCATAGAATTGCCATTAAATAGACTTCTCAGCTGTTTCATCCATTCTGAGTTGTTTACATGGGTGGGCTCTGCATGTCAACAAAGTTATTCTCAGCCAATGAGATGAGCCGTTGCCTGGGTGGTGACAGCTGCTTTGTCATGGTGGGTCTAAAGAACGCTAGTGACCCTGTCACAATGGAGGGCGGTTAGAGAACATTAGCACGTCGCCCACTTCTTATGCTGTGGTTGGTTGGCGTTAACTACCATCTCGAATGGTGTGAGAGGAGAAAACACGCACGTCTGTTAGCAACGGTAGATTTTAAAATCACATAAACAATGTCATAGTTACTGTACAGAAATGTCCTCGGCAAGAACAGGCATGTAGAGAAAATAATGCTTTATTGCATAATAAGCAAGTATGACAGCTTCATACATAACTGGGGGTAGGAAGAAAAAAAAGACTTGATGCACTGGCAAAAGCATATACAAAACATATATACACAACATATATTGAACGTTTCTCAGGAAATATGCCAGAAACATGAAATGGAAAATAACACATTAACATTAATGCAATGTGGGAAAATACTCACAAACAGAAGAGAACGCAATAGAACACTCATATGTCAAGAGAGCACAAAGCGTATATACGTATCTGAGTATAGATATATACATTGGAATATAAAAAAGCATGCATAGTTCATTATCTTACGGTATTTTAAGGGTACCAAGTCAAAAAAAATAAAACATTTGTAGAAATCTTTCTCGCATGCCCGGTATACACACGTTAATTTAGACATGGCTGGCTTTGCATCACAACTCTCACAGATATAGAAAAACAACATAACACAGATTATGTAGGATGCAGCCATAGCTGGGTTTAGGCACATAGGAACACTAACGGCTGGATTCAATTTGTAGTGCGGATGTTTAGCATTACAGTGTGGTTGAAATGGAAAGGCAGTGTTCCTGCTTTAGCGGAGACTGCATTCACGGTAAACACTGCAGATGTCGGCTCATTGGGAAATGACCTTTCAATCACGCCATCTGTAGCGCTTCAGCAATACAGATTGAATCGAGCCCTAAGATCCTTACAGGGATAGATTTGACAGTTATACAAAAACAGCCATTGAGGCTTTGACTGGTTGGTCACTGAAACCTTTTTGGGACACAACTAGGGATGCAAAATTCCTGCGACTTTCAATAAATTCCCTGGTTTTCCAGAAATTCCCAGAATAAGGAGGGAATAAGCAGGAAATCCGGAGTCCTCCAACCAGGATTTCTGGAAAACCAGGGAATTTATTGAAGTTCACGGAATTTTGCAATCCTAGACACAACACATGTGGGTTGATATATATACGGTCTAAAACAGATCATATCTAGCTGGTCTATAATATCAACATAGATTTACCATCAGTTCAGAGCCATTGATATACCGTTTGGCAAACTCAATTTGAGATTAAAAAATGCATAGGACACTATATTGGCACCAAGAGACAATACCATTATATCAAATAGACCAAATCTAAATGGAACCTTTGGTGCCAAGATGGAAGTCTGCCAAACTCTGTAGATCTATAGCTCTGAATCTGATTGGTCTCTACCAGCCCCTCCCTATGGAAACAAACATCCGGGCAGCCCAACCCTGCGCTTTAATAAGGCACAATACTACTGTTAGTGTCTGTCCTCCATCTTAGGGATCAGCTCTATCTGTCCTTCTGGATTTGGCTCACTGCCACCATATCAGAACACAAACTTCTCTATTACACATGAACTTTCATGGACTCCTCTGTAGAGTGGCACAGTGTGACACACTGGGGCCTACATAACATTCAGCAGCGTGACAGTCTGTTTTAGCCAACTAGAGCAGAGACATACTGGCGTCTGGGCTACACACATGTAGGATCTAGAACTAAAATAACTTTGGGCGTTGTACATTAGACTCACGAAAAGAAAGGGTGTTTCTCTCAAGAAAGGTAAAGGAATGCCTACAATATGTGAAATTGCTTGGGAGAGAACACAGGAGATAATTACAATCACAATGGAAATGTCTGGGATACACATGTATGTATTTGACATGCCTCTGTAAATGGACATACTGTAACGTACATGGAAAGTTGGTTGAGGATGAAAAAGAACAATAGATGTACTACCAGTCAAGACAATGAGGAATTTGAAATATCTGGAAGTAGGTGAGTGGAGAGTGGAATACTTAAAGGGCAACAACAGTTTTAGACCCATCCTACTCAAACGTCCACAGAACTATTCGCAAAGATGATCAGACTGTCAACATGCACTCCAATGATCCACATTCAGGAACAACATGAGGATGGGGTTAGGATAAATAAATACAAGTAAAATAAAACAAAATACAACAGTATTAAATATTGAAATGTTGAGACAAGTCTTCACTGTATCTTACAATTGTCTGCCTTACCATTGATTTAGAAAGGTTTCTAACAGCTTAGAAAAACATCTGATTCTACATAACTTGAAATAACAACCAACAGTGCCATCTCCTGTGTTTTTTAAGTGACACCTGAAAAAAACATTAACGTTAGCTTTATCATCTGATTTAGCGGAAGAAATGACAGGTTCTCATTTTAGTAATACAGAACTCTGCATTATATGCAATGAAAAACAATGCCATGTCATTAACCTTTTCATAGATTTCAGGTTCAATTTGATTAACAAGGGTTGCATTAGCCTTACATTTGAAATGCCATTACTGTCAAATGGGGAACCATATCCCAAAAAGTTATTCAATTAGCATTTGTTTTAAAGGAATAAATGTGAAAATGCTGAGATAATTGTCTCCTGGGTTTACCTGGTTTAAACTCAGGTAAGAAACGACCAACACTCATCCTTTAGCATGTGACTTTAAACGCTAACATCTAGAATGCTAGTCTGGTCTGTATCTCTCTCAGGTTTCTCCATTGACCAGACATAGGACAGAGAGGCTATCACAAATACAAAGGAAAAGCCTCTCTCTCTAAGATAAAGAAGAGAGACAGACTGAATAGTAGGACACTTTTCAGATTAAATGTGGGGGTCTGAAATATACACTCTGTATAATTACTGTTAGGATATATTAGTCGTCCCTGGCTGTGTTCAAATCTGAAAACATGAAAACATAGCTACTTTCCCCTGTCTTTGATAGGACTAGATAGATGTAAGCAGAAACTCCTACCATACCAGCGGGCTGAGTCATGCTATCACCATGCTACTCACACTTACCCAGCCCTCTAGGACAGTGAGGAGGGGGGTTATTTGCGGCACCAGTAATCCATTGCCCTTGTGTCAGCTCATGTGGGACCAGGTCAAGGGTCAGGGGTCAGAAATGAGGGTTTAGATGAGACGGGAGTTTTTGAGGAACTGGATAAGGACCTGGTAAACAAACTTGTACTGGGAGATGGTCTGGACCATGAGCATCCTCTGCTGCCTCAGGTGACTCAACATCATAGGGACCTCCACCCTCTGGGGGAGAGCGAGAGAACCACAGTCAAGTTAAGTACAGTACAGTAGCATTAGAAACAAGGAACATGCTTTAGCCCATATGGGAGGCGTCCACTCACAAATATCAGGAGGCAATGATATACAATACATGCTGTTGTAACAGTGTACCATTTTGGAGAGTAACAGCGTTCATGTCAGTGGCAGGATGCCCCTCACCTCGTTGTGCTCCAGGCAGCTGATCATTAGTTCGGTGAGGATGACAACCCCGGTGCGGCCCACCCCAGCGCTACAGTGGACCACCACAGGGGGGTTGAGGCTCTTGGAGGTGTCCAGCATGCTGTTAGTGTGTCTTCTCACTGACTGGATCTCCTCCAGGTAAGCTGGGAGGGAGAAGGGGGTTAGTGTGGTCCTGTATCAATCATATTTCAGGCCAGAACAGTCCTATTAATTCATACTTCTCTCTCATTTAGTTGTCAGGGACAATGCATACTCATCAATACTCAGTTTTCACATGTAAGTTGCAGTGTTGCCTTTGGACCACTACACAGGGCAGAAGCCTCCATTTTACTTTTTTATTTTGTACCTTTATTTTACTAGGCAAGTCAGTTAAGAACAAATTCTTATTTTCAATGATGGAACAGTGGGGTAACTGCCTGTTCAGGGGCAGAACAACAGATTTGTACCTTGTCAACCTTTTGGTTACTAGTCCAACACTCTAACCACTAGGCTACCCTGCCGCCCAGGCCCACTTTGTGGAATAAACAAAACAAAGTAAATTAAGAGAATCTACAGTATTTCAAGACTTTTAAAGTCCTTTAGGTGTGACTTACAGAGGAATCCCTGGACGTACTCGGGGCAGCCGTGGTCCGGCCAGTCTGTGTACTGCAGGTGCCACACGGTGCGCTCCTGGCCCGACAGCAGGTGTTTGACCTTTAACCCTGTGGTGGCGTAGCAGCCTGAGTCCGTACGGAACTTGGTGGTCACCTTGAATTTGCCGTGGGTGGCTGAGTTGTGCTTGGAGCCCAGCTTGGGCCAGTACCGGTGGCTCTTAGACCTGCCACCCTCCTGAGAGAGAGGAGAGGGAGGAGGCAGAGACAGGTTGAATGGAAGGTTTGTGTACTTGTGGGGTGGATATACAAACACATGCATACCGACAAGGAAAAACACACATGGTCACATGTGCAGGAACACAGACACACATGCAGGCACAAACACAATTCTACTATGAGATATTGGTGCCATATCACTCCATTTTGAAACATAGGGGACAGCATAAAACTACTTTTGAGGGGCTGAAGACAGAGGTCACAGGGCGTGTATGGATTAAAACATCCACCAAGCTCTGTTCCTTCATTATTCACACACCACTGTGTTCTCACTGCATATCAATAATACATCACACACATTCACGCATTCAATAATTCACTGTTATGAAACCTGGCAAGGTCTTCAATCCACTGATGTTTCTCTTTATACTGTGTGTGTGTGTGTGTGTGTGTGTGTGTGTGTGTGTGTGTGTGTGTGTGTGTGTGTGTGTGTGTGTGTGTGTGTGTGTGTGTGTGTGTGTGTGTGTGTGTGTGTGTAGTGTACCTCCTCGGCAGTAACCATGGCGATGACGTTGACTCCCTGCTCCCAGACCATCTGCCAGAAGTCTGCAGAGGTGTTGGCCAGTGGTCCATGGGTGGCGATATAGTGCCATTCCTCCCCACTGATCATCACCTGAATGACACACACACACATACACACACACAATGTGGTTAGAATCAATTAAATACACAGAGGAATACCCTCACACATCCATCTTCTGAAACAAAAACACACACATGCACACAAACAGACAACAAACAACCAAACCAGTTAAGACTATACCTATCACATTCATTTTTCAGAAAGTGTATTGAGCACAAAGAGAGCTGTACAATATACTGGTCTACCACAGGAGGGCAATGTTGCCATGGTTCACATAGGGCTTGGTGGTACACTATATATACAAAAGTATGTTGACACCCCTTCCAATTAGTGGATAGGATGCCACCTTTCCAACAAGTCAGTTCGTCAAATTTCTGCCTTGCTAGAGCTGCCCCGGTCAACTGTAAGTGCTGTTATTGTGAAGTGGAAACATCTAGGAGCAACAACGACTCAGCCGCAAAGTGGTAGGCCACACAAGCTCACAGAACGGGACCGCCGAGTTCTGAAGCAAGTAAAAATTGTGTCTGTCCTCGGTTGCAACACTCGCTACCGAGTTCCAAACTGCCTCTGAAAGCAACGTCAGCACAAGAACTGTTCTTGGGTAGCTTTATTGAAATGGGTTTCCATGGCCAATGAATTGGAACACCGACAGTGACCATGTCCAAACATCGTGCCTGACCTCACTAATGCTCTTGTGGTTGAATGGAAGCAAGTCTTCGCATCAATATTCCAACATATAGCAGCAAAGGGGGGCCAAATCCATATTAATGCCCATGATTTTGGAGTGAGATGTTCCACGAGCAGATGTTGACATACTTTTGGGCATGTAGTGTATATTCCTCAATACACTTTCACCCTTAACACCTCCGGAAGCCCATATTAACTATGGGCTGGAAATGGAGTGCCATTACATAATGGCCATGAACCCAACCCAACACAACCCCAACCCAACACAACACAACCCCAACCCCAACTCAACCCCAACCCAACACAACTCCAACGCAACGCAACACAGCCCCAACGCAACGCAACACAACTCCAACCCAACACAACCCCAACCCAACACAACCCCAATGCAACACAACCCCAATTAAAACACAACCCCAATGCAACACAACCCCAACTCAACATAACCCCAACGCAACACAGCCCCAACGCAACGCAACACAACCCCAACGCAACACAACCCCAACGCAATGCAACACTACCCCAACGCAACCCCAACGCAACGCAACACAACCCCAACCCAATGCAACCAGCTGAGTGATCAGGCCACCTCGTGACCATAAACACAGTGTTCAGGAACAAACAGGGGTTTTGTCCTCAACTTCCTCAGATGACTGAAATAAGAGGGTTACACGTTATTAGGCCATGGTTCAGCACTGAGTTAGCATTCCATTCACACACGCACACACAACGAGGAGCTAAGAGCATGGGCACAGAGTGAGAGAACAGCTCAAGCTCATTTAAGAGGGTTTGGGGTTTGGACCACATTCCCAGGGAATTCCATTCGGTCTATAATTTGTAGATGTAGGCGATATGTATAAATAGTCTTTAAAGGGCCCATTTACTTCCTTCCTTGATTCCTTCCTTCCCTCCCTCCTTCCTTAAAGGTAACCCTTAATCTAAATGGCCTGGATAGGTGAAAAGCAGAGGTTTTTCCACACTTACACTTGGTGACAGCAGGCTACAGTAGTTGAGTTAGAGTCAAAGCAAAGGGATATGGTTAACTCTGATCAGTCTATTTGTGTAGACTCTGTGTCCTGACCTTGATGTGTGAAGCATTGATGTAGCCTGTGTTGTTCTCCTTGTTGGGAACCAGCTCCACCCGGTTCTCCTCGTACGGAACCACGTCACGGAACCGGTTCCGCTCGCCGTTGTCGGCCAGTGTTGCCGTGGTGACCACGCAGTCGGCCCTCTTCTTTGGGATCTGCTCGTACTCCGTGAAGACCCTCTCCTCCTCCAACTTCAACTCTAGGGTCTTACACTGGAGAGAGACAGGGTGAGAGCGGGATGGAGAGAGACAGACGGGGGGTCGAAAGAGGTAAAAGAGAGGGAGGAAAGGACATGTGGAAAGAGTTTAGTTGAATTCCAGAGTGATAGGACTCTCCCTCAATTCCAAAATGTCTATAATGCAACTTTTTATAATCCATCCTAAAACATTCCAACCCATATGACCCTACCTACACTATGAATTCCTGTTCTCCATCCCCACAGTCGTCTATGTGTAGTGGAGTCAGTGGAATGTGTTGTTGGGCCAGGGCTTATTGTGGCTGGGCTGTGAGTGAGAGGGGCTGGGGGAGTCTGTCTGTCTCTCTCTCTCCCCCCTGGGTCACATTCCTGACATATTAGCGGGCCTAGAGGCGATAAGCACGGTCATGCCACACGTTCCACAGCCCACTTAGCGCTCTGCTAGCCCCCGCTAGCCTAGCAACGCCTGGGACAAAGGCTGTGCTTCACACCTCCCAGCTCAACTGTCTGGACTGGTGAAGAAGACCGACAACCACGGCTAGCTGTGTTAGCCATGAAATACTGCTCTACTGTAGCCTAACCTACACTTACATAACCAAACAATGGTAAAGGACAACAATATGTTACTTAATAACACTAGCCAAGGTGGTTGATAATGTGCACAGGTGCTTTGGAACAGCTAATGGGGATCCTAATAAAATACCAAAAACCGAACTATGGGGCGAGTATAGTAAGTAGAAAACCAGACGCCTGGAATCTCAGGTACTTTCTGACACTGTGTCCCCCCTTCCTGTTGGGCATAGTGGTGGTGTTGTCTTACCCGTTCATCAGCAGCCTTGGCCCCATCCTCCCGGGGGTTCTCTGGTACAGGCACCCTGGCGACATAGAGCCCGTTGAGGGCCGCCATCATCAGAGGTCTCTTTATTGAGTCCACCGACATCTTCTGTCTCTCCAGCGTCTTCAGGAAAGAGGACAAGCCCGCTGTCATGGTTACGGTTACCGTAGCAATGCAAAGACTGAACCGTACCCGCCCTGGTGAGTGTGTGGATTAGATCTGTTTGTCGCTAAACTTTGCTGATCTGTCCTGGGTGCCCTTGGCGGGGGAGTAGACGTGATGCTTTGCTAGCTGTAGACTGTCTGTCTGTGGATCCTACAGAAGACTCACTCCCCTGATCTATCTGACCACATTGTCTGAGCTCGTTACAGACTAGACCTGTTGCTTCTCTTCTCTCTCTGCCTCTCTTTCTTTCCTCTCTTCACTCCCTCCTCTCGTACTATCCTCCCCTCTCTCGCTTTCTCTCCCTCTCTCCTTTGTTCTCTTTCACCTTTCGTTCTCCCTCTCGCCCCTTCTTTCCCTGACTCTCTCTCTCTCTCTGACTCCCTCTCTCTCTCGTTCTCGTTTTTCCTTTCTTTTCCTCCTCTCTGAGACACCAAACCCTGGCCCACATTGCTTGGTCCCTCCCTCCAGGATTACTTATCCTAATCTCCCCTCCACCCCTCCACCTCTCCCCCCTTCAGCCCTCCTGGATCAGCCCAAACAACAGCTTGGGGGACAGGGGGGAACCCTTAGGGTCTGGGCCGAAATCTATAGGGGAGCAGGTAGGGGAGAATGGGGGGTGGGTAGACGTATGGGCGCTATAGGCTTATGGATGAGAGGGGGGTAGGTATAATGGGGAAAACATATAGGGGCATATAGCCATATGGAAGGTAAAGGGTGGCTGGACAGGGAGGCTTTAAAGTTGAGTGGAAAGAATGGGGATTTTCAACATGCTAACAAACACGCATGCACATACTCACGCACAGGGCCAATTACATGTTTTAACTACAGACCTGGACATTAGTACAGCGTCAAATGTTATTGTCTTAACAGGGAACAACAGTGCAACACAACCCCCCAAAAAAAAAAGGGTAATCTAATGGATTAACGGTGGTAAGCTGTAAGGACTGGAACCTAATGTTACCCTCAGGTGCTGAACTCCAGATTACTGTGTTAATCACTTAGTGGGAAAGTACACTACAGACAAAACCCAAACTGTTTGTTTGTTTACAGCAAGGGTGATGTTTTAGACATATCTTTAACACTTTTTTTTAGGCACTGTTCACTGTGTTTACTTCCTCAAAGACTATTGAGGAGGACTTAATGAAGTGAATTGATGAAGTGGATATGTGACAGTTGTTGTAACAATTTGTAAAGTAATGTTATAGCAATGGGTTCATACAGAATGTTTAAGTTTTCTACACACCAGAATAGAATCTAGAATAGAATAGATTGAATAGAATAGATTGAATAGAATATAATAGATTGAACAGAATAGATTGAATAGAATAGATTAGAGTAATGTGTATCTTACCCTCTGTGCAATCTCTCTCTCCACTATGCTATCCTCTAGAGAGAACATCTCAGACACTGGCCTCTCTTTGACTGGCTCCTTCCGGACCCTCTCCTTCACACTGGTCAGGTCTGGCTCAGAGATTGACGGCCCCAGAACTGCCCCATTCATCCCAGCCTGATCCCCACGGGTCAGGGTACCACCACCACCACCCCCTACACCGCCCTGACTCTGCCCAGCTTTCAGCACCCGGGCCTGGGCATGGCTTTGGTCCTTGGTTCCCTGGGTCTGGTGTCCCTGGTTGTGGTGGTGAGGGTGGCTGTGATCACGGGAGCGGAGGGGGGCGTTGGTGGCTGGTCTAGGGTGTCCGGGGTACTCCGGAGGGGGCTTGTTGGGGAGCTTGGCAAGGGCGGCCTGGAGCTGGGCATTAATGTCCTCGTTCAGACCTGGGATCTGAACGTCCAGCTCAGGCCTCTCCTCTTCCTCCTCCTCCTCCTCTTCCTCGCTCTCACTGCTGTGGATCAGCATGGTGGCGTTGGAGAGGGTCTTCTGGTGTTGGTAGGCCCCGCCCACCCCCTGCGCTGTGGAGGATGGGATGGGGGTCTCTGGGGCTCTCTGCACAGGCAGCTCTTTGGGCTGGTGAGATTGGGGTTGGGAGGGTTGTGGTTGAGGCTGGGTCTGAGGTTGGGGTGGCATCACATGCTCTCTGAGGGTATTCCTCCTGTTTAGTGGGGCAGCCATCCCCTTCAGAACCACCATGCCCTCCATTCCTCCCCCTCCTCCCCCCCTCATGCTGCTGGTTACTTCCATGCTGTGTCTCTTCCCCAGGGCTGATCGGTGCTTAGCCGCAGTTAGCGGTTCGCTAACCTCCTGCAGAGACTGGTGCACCACGGCAGAGCTGTCTGGCTGGAAGGTCTTCACAGACAGCTGCACCATGCGGGTGACCAGCTCGGGGCTGCTGCCGCCCATGCAGCGGTGCCGGTGGCTGGCCAGGTCCGGGGTACTTGTGGCGGGTCGGAAGGACGGGTAGGGAGGGGGCGGCCGCGACATGTGGTTCCTCAGCATGTTAGCCGTAGCGCCGTAGCTCCCTGTAGTAGCCCCCTGTTTGGTGTTGGCTAGTTCAGGCGTGCTGACCGTGTGAGAGATGGAGTTTCCACCCCCTCCTCCTCCTCCACATGCAGACTGACAGGGGCCCTGACTAGCTCCGGGGCCCAGGTGAGGAGCAGGGTTCACAGGCTTACTATAGCTGACCTGAGGGCCATAAGGGTTAGGTCCTGGATAGGGGCCCCTCTCTCTCATCTCTGGCTGGCTATAAACCAACGCCTCTGGCTGACGATATGCATAGGCATTACTAATATTGAGACTCCTCAGTGATTGGCTGTGAAGGTCATGGTGGGCGGGGAGCATGTGGCACTTCTGGCGCATCACAGCTTCATACTCTGGCGTGGGCCTATAGGAAGGGGCGATGATGGCACTATGGCGATGACTCGGGATGTAGTCAGGGCGCATCAGCTCGCTGCCAGGGATACTGAGGTTAGAGGAGATGGGTGAAGGTTGTACGAAGGTTTGGGAGTGGTTAAGGGAGCTGAGGCTGGGACTACTGTACATGCTGCCATTGGGAACAGTTCCATTGCGGAAGCCGAATTCGACCGGACACCGGTCCAGACTAGTCTCAGACTTGTAGTAGGGCTCCTCATGGAATATGCTGTCTGTAAAGGGAGGGGGGGTAGCAACGCGTTACAGATTCACACACATTCTGTTTTCATACACTATCAAACACACATATTCACATTCTGTTTTCATACACTATCAAACACACATATTCACATTCTGTTTTCATACACTATCAAAAACACATATTCACATTCTGTTTTCATACACTATCAAACACACATATTCACATTCTGTTTTCATACACTATCAAACATACATATTCACATACACTATCAAACACACATATTCACATACACTATCAAACACACATATTCACATTCTGTTTTCATACTATCAAACACACATATTCACATTCTGTTTTCACACACTATCAAACACACATATTCACATACACTATCAAACACACTCAGATCAAAATGATCGATGCCACCCTTCAAATAAGAGCTTATCACACACCCACACAGAGTTACCCACATTGGGTTACCCACACAGAGTTACCCACACAGAGTTCCCCACACTGGGTAACACATGCACAGTGTTTTCTCCCACTCTGTCCGAAGTGTCAGAGATCGTGATTGAAGTGTTCTGGATTAGAGGGCAGAGTAAGTGGGTGAACGCCACCACATTTCTCCGTTTCTCAGCACTCCAATCAAAGTGATCTGATTGGCTGAGAGATTGTTAAAACCGAAATAGACACTGACTCATACTACTGCTGGGAAATGCATAGTTAGCTTGATTTAACAGTCTACTTGTATGACTATACAAGGACTTCCTGTGTAGATGGATACATCTATTTAGCTGTGAGTGGCTTTACTCATTAAAACACTTGAATGAGTTAAATCACATCAAGACCACTTCAGGTTACACGCCAGACGGAGAGACGGAGAGATGGAGCAGTGATTGTGACTGATGATATAAGTGAATGTTATACAGTATAAAGGAGATAAGCGTCATACATGAGTACCGTGTTGAACTGTAACCTACATGACCAAAATGTAAAAGTGTTTTGTCCAGTACCTTGAGAGCTCTGTGTGTCCTGGTAATGCTCTGCATACTGGGAGTGCATTGGCTGGAGGATACAGGACTGGGGCCGTGGCTAGAGAGAGACCGAGAGAGAGGGAGAGAGAGAAAGATGGAGAGACAGAGAGAGAGAGAGAGAGAGAGATGGAGAGAGAGAGAGAGAAAGAGGGAGAGACAGAAAGAGATAGAGAGAGACAGAGAGAGACAGAGAGAGAGACAGAGAGAGAGAGAGAGAGAGAGAGAGAGAGAGAGAGAGAGAGAGAGACCGAGTGAGTGAGTGAGTGAGTGAGTGAGTGAGAGAGAGAGAGAGAGAGAGAGAGAGAGAGAGAGAGAGAGCCTGTGATCTAAGGGGTCTCCCACAGTGGACTGTGGTCCTCCAGAGAGTCTGATTTGGACTGTACCACCATTGTGCCACATATAGCCTCCTCATTGTCCCACCAGCAGGGAGGGAAAGAGGGAAATCACTGACTCTATTGTCAGTCACATCGGAAACACAACGCCCCAACAACGCCCACACAACGGCCACACAACACTCAAACAACGCCCTAACCATCCACCACCACCACCGCCTGGGTTAGGGCTGCCTTGATAGAGAGGGGCTTTAAATCATCCTACAGTCTGAATTCAAACTCTAACCCTATAATACACAAGCTACTCTTCAGAGCTCAACCAGTGCAAGCAAAGATAGCAAGGAACTTCTATTGCATTTCTAATTAATATATCTAACATGCAAGAGGAGCCAAACAAACGAGACATGACTGAGTGATTGACAGTACCAGAGAGAGGCGGTGGGTCCAGGTGGGGCGCCTCCTGATAGGTGCAGGGGAGTGGGCGGGTCTAAGAGAGAGAGAGAGAGAGAGAGAGAGAGAGATTAGGGATGGGCATTCTGAGTCTTTTAGGTGAGCTGGCTCATTTGTCTCCGTTCACAATGTGTAAAAATCAACGTAGAGTCATGAAAAAATTGCTAATCTCCAATGTACAGCCCAAAAGGTAGGCTACCATTACGGCAGATTTTACGCACTGAAAAAATCAGCGTGGATCAGATTGACGCACACTATTTCTTGTTTTTACTGCAGTGAGGATTCATCCTCTTAGAGTATTATTGTGTATTATTTGTTTTGAGCTCAAAAAGCCGTAGGAGCATTATGAAAAGCAGGTAGCCAAATGAAGGTCTCTTTCACTGATGCGAATCGCTTCCAGATGTTCACCAAACAAGATCAGTTCAAAAAGAGATGTTCGTTGGCAAACAACCCATCACTAATAAAGATGGTGGCCCCCATGCACTTACCACAAATTCCTAGTTTAGCTAAGTTCACCATATTGTACATTGTTCTCCATGACTCTTTTCTTGTATAGTCATTAGCACAGTATACATGATCCCAATGTTTGCTTCAAGATGCCGGCAAACCGAAAAAGTAGATAATGCTGATTTATTGGCACATTGAACCATAGTTTAAAAACTCAGTGGATAGTGCTAAAACAATGACGTCATATCTGAATTCTGCCATCTTCATGCACGTTCGCCATTGTGGAATAATGACAGTATAACTTGATGTTAAGACTCACTCTGCACAGATCTTGTTCTGTTTGTAGAACTTGTGTCTGGCCGTGAAGAGCCGAGCGATGTACTTGGACAGCTCTATGTCATCCTGTGGACACACACACACCATGACACACAACACATGTACACAACGTCAACACACGTACACAATGTCAACACACCACGACACACATCACATGTACACAATGTCAACACTCCATGACACACAACACATGTAAACAATGTCAACACACCCTGACACACAACACATGTACACAATGTCAACACACCATGACACACAACACATGTACACAATGTCAACACACCCTGACACACATCACATGTACACAATGTCAACACACCATGACACACAACACATGTACACAATGTCAACACACCCTGACACACATCACATGTACACAATGTCAACACACCATGGCACACATCACATGTACACAATGTCAACACACCATGGCACACATCACATGTACACAATGTCAACACACCATGACACACATCACATGTACACAATGTCAACACACCATGACAGACATCACATGTACACAATGTCAACACACCACGGCACACATCACATGTACAAAATGTCAACACACCCTGACACACATCACATGTACACAATGTCAACACACCCTGACACACATCACATGTACACAATGTCAACACACCATGACATGTACACAATGTCAACAAACGTACACAATGTCAACACATGTACACAATGTCAACACACCATGACACACATCACATGTACACAATGTCAACACACCATGACACACATCACATGTACACAATGTCAACACACCATGACACACATCACATGTACACAATGTCAACACACGTACACAATGTCAACACACCACGACACACATCACAGGTACACAATGTCAACACACCAAGACACACACCACATGTACACAATGTCAACACACGTACACAATGTCAACACACCATGACACACATCACATGTACACAATGTCAACACACGTACACAATGTCAACACACCACGACACACATCACATGTACACAATGCCAACACACCATGACACACATCACATGTACACAATGTCAACACACCACGACACACAACACATGTACACAATATCAACACATGTACACAATGTCAACACACCATGACACACAACACATGTACACAATGTCAACACACCACGACACACATCACATGTACACAATGTCAACACACCACGACACACAACACATGTACACAGTGTCAACACACCATGACACACATCACATGTACACAATGTCAACACACCACGACACATATCACATGTACACAATTTCATCACACGTAAACAATGTCAACACACGTAAACAATGTCAACACACCACGATACACAACATCAACATCTTTATTGGAGGGTTACACACAACATTGGGTGTTCATGACTGGCCCATTTGGAAAATATTTGTATTGTATAATGTGATACAAATATTTTCCAAAAGGGAAACCTCCTCACTCCACATCGTATCCCAGTGTGTGCATGTTTATCCGTGTCCCGTGAGACGGCCTTTGTGTGTTCCGTTGTTAGATATGACACTCACCGTGTGAAACATGATGGTGTCATCTTTACTGGTTATCTCTACTGTGATGGCCGACTTGTTGTGCGCTATGTTACCAATGTCTTTCCATCTGAATCACACACACACACACACATGCATGTGCACAGATACACAGGCACGCACGCACGCACACACACCCACCCACAAACAAACACACCCACACAGGGACACATATGCATACAGTTTAGTAGAGGTTAATGTTACTTCATTTCCTTTAGCAAGGCAAACCTAACCAATAGCAAAAGGTGTTGAGGGATCAGAGGAAGACCCACCTGTGGTGCATGATGGACCTGCCGTTCCTGTGTTTGTCGAAGACTCCGATGAAGGACACACCAATGAAGATGTCATTGGTGTAGGTGTCCTGTGAAAGAAATACTTATGTATTAAAGTATGGAAAATAATGTAGTGGTGTGTGTGTGTGCATATGTGTGTGTGTAGACACACCTTAGCAGCAAAGCTCTCCTGTCCAAAGCCATCCAGCTTCTCTACCTCCTTTATATAGAGCAACTCTGCTTCTGCAAGCTGCATTCGACTGAAACACACACACACACATCATGAATATCACACACCAACACACACACACACGCATGCATGCACGCACACACACACACACTCGAATGCACATACACACGAGTGGTGATCAAGGCCATAAATGAACCGAAGGGAACACCTTACTAACACCTTGTTGAACGAGTCACATCACAACAGAATTCTATCTTGATAAATCCAACGCATCAAAGAAATAGTGTCCATAAATCGAAACTAACATTTTGGCAGCTTTATGAAAGTAAATATAAACCAGTCAAAATTCTAGGTTACAATGACAGAAAAAAAAATTGGTTCGCTAGAATTGTTTATAGTTAACCACACTTCTGGTGAGCACATCGGAGAAATGTAATATTGTTTAGGAAAGAGATAGGCCTCCGGTGTCATCTGAGCTAACGGCGGCTACATTCCAAGAGTGATTGTATATGTTTTCGGACTCATCCAACACAATCGAGAATGATTTGATTGAGGCAGTCAGTGATATAAGGACAGACAAATGGACTTCATTTGAAAGTAAAATGCAACTTTCTTTACAATTTTCAGGTTAGACTACTGTTGAATGAACATGTGAATAACTGCATATTAGCCAATTTCAACTTGTAAAACGTTATCAGTGCGCATGTAACGAACTTTGCCCACAAACATTTAGTTAGTTTCCCACTAAAGTAAAACATATTTAATTGAAAGCAATAAAAATGGAAGTGCATGTTGCCGCACACAGAGACCATTCATATAACTTCATTTAAGCTTCATTTTTATTTAACCAGTTTGATTACTTTTATTTAAACAGGTATTTCACCTTTATTTAAACAGCTTGGTGTAATTGAGATGACAATTTAATAAAAACATATTCAATCGTTTTTTCTATCTCGATAAAACAGTAAATCTCATTCAAACGACAGGGCTGGCTAAAAACACAACGGCTCTTGTTTAATGAAACAATAATATTTATTTCCATGTTATATCAAAACCATGTTCGCTATAACAAAACAAACCATCTCAAGCAACATATAGCCTAACAGAGCTAAACACAAAGGCACTTTTTAATCAAACGACCACAGTGCATAGGCTATAGGCCTTTTATCCATCACCTTAAATGCCCGTGGAGCTGGGTGATTTTATAGCCTAGAATATAATGACAAAAATAGAAAGATGGGACAAAAAAAGATATAATCCCGAAGTTGTCTGTCTGTCTGACTGCTCCTGCCCTGTACTATGATTAAGCCCTGATGACAGTGACATGAAAAACAGAATTCAGAGGCAATTCTAGCTTTCACACGTGCATTGACACGTTTACGCGTTCAACAAGGTGTCTGAACGTGTCAACGTGTCTCCAGTGACAGTCCATGTCAACTCAAGATGGGTTCTTAGGCACTAAGTTACACGTTAGGTGACTTGGTGAGACTTATCAGTAGCTACGTTAGGCTCTATTTAGTCCCCATATCACCCCTTATACACACAAACACACACATATTATAAACATATCACACACACACACACAATTGGAATACTTATACAGCAACCTTCAGAAAGTATTCATACCCTTGACTTATTCAACATTTTGTTGTGTTACAGCCTGAATTCAAAATGCATTAAATTTATATTTTTTTCTTTACCCATATACACACATACAATACCCCATAATGACAAAGTGAAAACATGTTTTTTGAAATGTTTGCAAATCTATTGAAAATTGAATACAGAAATATCGCATTTACATGAGTATTCAATACATGTTAGGAATCACCTTTGGCAGCGATTACAGCTGTGAGCCTTTCAGGGTATGTATTTAAGAGCTTCGAACACCAGGATTGTACAGTATTTGTCCATTATTCTTTTTAAAAAATTTCAAACTCTGTCAAGTTGGTTGTTGATCATTGCTAGACAGCCATTTTCAAGTAGTAGATTATCAAGCCAATTTAAATCAACACTGTAACTAGGCCACTCAAGAACATTAAATGTCGTCTTGGTAAGCAACTCCAGTGTATATTTGGTTATTGTCCTGCTGAAAGGTTATTGTCCTGCTGAAAGGTGAATTTGTTTCGCAGTGTTTGTTTGAAAGCAGACTGACTCCAGTGTATATTTGGCCAGGTTATTGTCCTGCTGAAAGGTGAATTTGTCTTCCAGTGTCTGTTGGAAAGCAGACTGAACCAGGTTTTCCTCTAGGATTTTGCCTATGCTTAACTCTATTCCATTTATTTTTATCCTCAGAAACTCCCTTGCCAATGACAAGCATATCCATAACATGATTCAGCCACCACCATGCTTGAAAATATGAAGAGTAGTACTCAGGGATGTGTTGGATTTTCCCCATACATAACGTGTTGTATTCAGGACATTTCTTTGACACATTTTTGGCAGTTTTACTTTAGTACCTTATTGCCTTATTTTTTATTCTGTACAGGCTTCCTTCTTTTCACTCTGTCATTTAGGTTAGTATTGTGGAGTAACTACAATGCTGTTGATCCATCCTCAGTTTTCTCCTAACACAGCCATTCAACTCTGTAACTGTTTTAAAGTCACCATTGGCCCCATGGTGAAATCCCTGAGCGGTTTCCTTCCTCTCCGGAAACTGAGTAAGGAAGGATGCCTGTATCTTGCAGTGACTGGGTGTATTGATACACCATCCAAAGTGTAATTAGTAACTTCACCATGCTCTAAGGGATATTTAACGTCTGTTTTTTCCCCCCATCTTCAAATAGGTGCCCTTTCTTTGCAAGGCATTGGAAAACCTCCCTGGACTTTGAGGTTGAATCTGTGTTTGAAATTCACTTCTCGACTGAGGGACCTTACAGATAATTGTATGTGTGGGATATAGAGATGAGGTAGTCATTAAAAAATACATTTAAACAATATTTTTGTACACAGAGTGAGTCCATGCAACTTATTATGTGACTTATTATGTGACAATTCCACTTTTACATTATGGGTTATTGCGACACAAAATCTCAATGAAATACATTTTAAATTCAGGCTGTAACACAACAAAATATGGAAAAGTCAAGGGGTGTGAATACTTTACGAAGGCACTGAAACACTGCATTGCACTGAAACATGGGACCCAAATATAAATATTTTAAGGGCCGGTCACATGCTTGGACCAAGTAACTCCTCATGAGACATTGATACTGCTTATATCATTCTAATGATATACAATTGCAATTTATATGACATATAATCATTATACTAATATAGATACAGGTATTCTATACAAATACTTAGAATAAGCAGTGGACACATGAGCAGTGTAGTGTATAGTACACTCTTAGAAAAAAAGGTGCTATCTAGAACCTAAAAGGGTTTTTCGGCTGTCCCCATAGGAGAACCCTTTAAAGAACCCTTTTTGGTTTCAGGTAGAACCCTTATGATTCCAGGTAGAACCCTTTTGGGTTCCATGTAGAATCCCTTCCTCAAAGTTCTACATGGAACCCAAAAGGGTTCTTCCTAAACCCAAAAGGGTTCTTCCTAAACCCAAAAAGGGTTCTACCTGGAACCAAAAATAGTTACATATCCTATGGTGATGGCAAAAGAACCCTTTTGGAAGCCTTTTTCAAAGAGTGTACAGAAGGCTTTGTAGTCTTTAGGATAGTGTTATGAACAGGAAGCCTGTAAGAGCAGTGTAGTTTATAGTAGGGCTTGGTAGACTGTAGGGTGGTGTTATGAACAGGAAGCCTACCAGTGACTCTTATGTTCCTCCGCCACCTTCTGAGTCCACTCCTCCAGCACCTCATCTACATGAGGCCAGTTCTGAGAGGGTGGAGAGAGAGAGAGAGAGAGAGAGAGAGAGAGAGAGAGAGAGAGAGAGAGAGAGAGAGAGAGAGAGAGAGAGAGAGAGAGAGAGAGAGAGAGGGAGAGAGAGAGAGCGATCGAGAAAGTGAAAGAGAAAGCAAGCCAGGGAGGTATAGGGGGGTGACAGGGAAAGAAGTGATGGGGTGAAAGAGAAAGTGGACATTAATCTCTGCAGGACTTGAGCGAACAGAGAGAATGAGCTATATCAGATTACACACACAGCCTTCATATTCACCCCTTCAACACCCACTCACTACCCCTCCATTAGAGCACTCCATCACTGAGTGTGTGTTTGTTTCAGAGCGGGAGAGAAAAATTACTCTATGCAGGCCTCAGACATCCATTGTCTTTGCTCGCGCTCTCTTTCTGCCCCCTCCTCTATGCTTCTCTATGCCTAATAGTTTGTCTCTGTAACCACCTTCTTTATCCTCTATTCTTCTTCTTCCTTCACCCCTAACTCTCTCTACTACCCCTCCGTACTCCCCACACACTCCCTCACCTCTTCCTCTCTCTTCCTACCTCTCAGTTCATCTCTCCCTCTCTATCTCCCTCCCTCCATCTCTCCCTCCCCCTCTCTAAGCAGGGCCTCTTGTCTGTCTTGTCTCGGTGTCAGACAAGGATGCAGGTAGAACACAGGAGGAGGACGTATACAGGAGAGCTAGGAATCTGTGGCCCCGGCTACACACGCAAGCAAACACTCACTCACTCATTCACGCACACCTGAGCTTGAAAAACATCGGAGACAGGCAACATCAAACATACACACATCAAACATACACCTGAGAATACCGACTGAGCGCACACACACCTGAGCACTGAAAAACACATAAGATCACACACACACACAAACACTAAGAGGTGTGACAATTGACTCACCACTGGGAAGAGCACGTACTCCCTGAGGAAGTCCTGAGACAGGAACTGTGTGAAATCCCCAAAGTCAGCTAGAAGAGAGGAGAGAACACACTAAGATCTACACTCAACTCTATACACACTGAGATCTACACTCAACTCTACACACACTGAGATCTACACTCAACTCTACACACACTGAGATCTACACTCAACTCTACACACACTGAGATCTACACTCAACTCTACACACACTGAGATCTACACTCAATTCTACACACTGAGATCTACACTCAACTCTACACACACTGAGATCTACACTCAACTCTACACACACTGAGATCAACACTCAACTCTACACACACTGAGATCTACACTCAACTCTACACACACTGAGATTTACACTCAACTCTACACACACTGAGATCAACACTCAACTCTACACACACTGAGATCTACACTCAACTCTACACACACTGAGATCTACACTCAACTCTACACACACTGAGATCTACACTCAACTCTACACACACTGAGATCTACACTCAACTCTACACACACTGAGATCTACACTCAACTCTACACACACTGAGATCTACACTCAACTCTACACACACTGAGATCTACACTCAACTCTACACACACTGAGATCTACACTCAATTCTACACACACTGAGATCTACACTCAACTCTACACACACTGAGATTTACACTCAACTCTACACACACTGAGATCAACACTCAACTCTACACACACTGAGATCTACACTCAACTCTACACACACTGAGATTTACACTCAACTCTACACACACTGAGATCTACACTAAACTCTACACACACTGAGATCTACACTCAACTCTACACACACTGAGATGTACACTCAACTCTACACACACTGAGATCAACACTCAACTCTACACACACTGAGATCTACACTCAACTCTACACACACTGAGATCTACACTCAATTCTACACACACTGAGATCTACACTCAACTCTACACACACTGAGATTTACACTCAACTCTACACACACTGAGATCAACACTCAACTCTACACACACTGAGATCTACACTCAACTCTACACACACTGAGATCTACACTCAACTCTACACACACTGAGATCTACACTCAACTCTACACACACTGAGATCTACACTCAACTCTACACACACTGAGATCTACACTCAACTCTACACACACTGAGATCTACACTCAATTCTACACACACTGAGATCTACACTCAACTCTACACACACTGAGATTTACACTCAACTCTACACACACTGAGATCAACACTCAACTCCACACACACTGAGATCTACACTCAACTCTACACACACTGAGATCTACACTCAACTCTACACACACTGAGATCTACACTCAACTCTACACACACTGAGATCTACACTCAATTCTACACACACTGAGATCTACACTCAACTCTACACACACTGAGATCTACACTCAATTCTACACACACTGAGATCTACACTCAACTCTACACACACTGAGATTTACACTCAACTTTACACACACTGAGATCAACACTCAACTCCACACACACTGAGATCTACACTCAACTCTACACACACTGAGATCTACACTCAACTCTACACACACTGAGATCTACACTCAACTCTACACACACTGAGATTTACACTCAACTCTACACACACTGAGATCTACACTCAACTCACCAACTCATTGACATGAAACACATGGATAGAGTTCCAGTAACTTCCACCAGATTCCCAGGTTTGTAGAAATCCTTGTTGGAGAATTACAGATTTCCCTCCTAATTCTGTGAATCTTTCAACTGGGTTTTCAGGAAAACCTGGGAACTCAGGCAAAGTTCATGGAATTTCTCAACCCTACACATGGAACACATACATCATCTAAGGATGTTATACGCTTTTGAAAAAAGGTGCTATCTAGAACCTTAAAGGGTTCTTCGGCTGTCCCTATAGGTAGAAGAACCCTTTTGGTTCAAGGTAGAACCCTTTCCTTTTGGAACCCTTTTTTCTAAGAGTGTACTCATAAGGATATATGAACTACAGTTGAAGTCGAAAGTTTACATTCACCTTAGCCAAATACAGTGAGGGAAAAAAGTATTTGATCCCCTGCTGATTTTGTACGTTTGCCCACTGACAAAGAAATGATCATGGTAGGTGTATTTGAACAGTGAGAGACAGAATAGTAGGTGTATTGGTAGGTGTATTTGAACAGTGAGAGACAGAATAACAACAAAAAAATCCAGAAAAACGCATGTGAAAAAAGTAAAAACATGACTTAGTACTTGGTGGCAAAACACTTGTTGGCAATAAAAGAGATCAGACGTTTCTTGTAGTTGGCCACCAGGTTTGCACACATCTCAGGTGGGATTTTGTCCCACTCCTCTTGCAGATCTTCTCCAAGTCATTAAGGTTTTGAGGCTGACTTTTGGCAACTCGAAACCTTCAGCTCCCTCCACAGATTTTCTATGGGATTAAGATCTGGAGACTGGCTAGGCCACTCCAGGACCTTAATGTTCTTCTTCTTGAGCCACTCCTTTGTTGCCTTGGCCGTGTGTTTTGGGTCATTGTCATGCTGGACTACCCACCCACGACCCATTTTCAATGCCCTGGCTGAGGGAAGGAGGTTCTCACCCAAGATTTGACGGTACATGGCACCGTCCATTGTCCCTTTGATGCGGTGAAGTTGTCCTGTCCCCTTAGCAGAAAAACACCCCCAAAGCATAATGTTTCCACCTCCATGTTTGACGGTGGGGATGGTGTTCTTGGGGTCATAGGCAGCATTCCTCTTCCTCCAAACACGGCAAGTTGAATTGATGCCAAAGAGCTCGATTTTGGTCTCATCTGACCACAACACTTTCACCCAGTTGTCCTCTGAATCATTCAGATGTTCATTGGCAAACTTCAGACGGGCATGTATATGTGCTTTCTTGAGCAGGGGACCTTGCGGGCGCTGCAGGATTTCCGTCCTTCACGGGCGTAGTGTGTTACCAATTGTTTTCTTGGTGACTATGATCCCAGCTGCCTTGAGATCATTGACAAGATCCTCCTGTGTAGTTCTGGGCTGATTCCTCACCGTTCTCATGATCATTGCAACTCCACGAGGTGAGATCTTGCATGGAGCCCCAGGCAGAGGGAGATTGACAGTTCTTTTGTGTTTCTTCCATTTGCGAATAATCGCACCAACTGTTGTCACCTTATCACCAAGCTGCTTGGCGATAATCTCGTAGCCAATTCCAGCCTTGTGTAGGTCTACAATCTTGTCCCTGACATCCTTGGAGAGCTCTTTGGTCTTGGCCATGGTGGCCATGGTGGAGAGTTTGGAATCTGATTGATTGATTGCTTCTGTGGACAGGTGTCTTTTATACAGGTACCAAACTGAGATTAGGAGCACTCCCTTTAAGAGTGTGCTCCTAATCTCAGTTTGTTACCTGTATAAAAGACACCTGGGAGCCAGAAATCTTTCTGATTGAGAGGGGGTCAAATACTTATTTCCCTCATTAAAATGCAAATCAATTTATAACATTTTTCACATGCGTTTTTCTGGATTTTTTTGTTGTTATTTTGTCTCTCACTTTTCAAATACACCTACCATTAAAATTATAGACTGATCATTTCTTTGTCAGTGGGCAAGCGTACAAAATCAGCAGGGGATCAAATACTTTTTTCCCTCACTGTACATTTAAACTCAGTTTTTCACAATTCCTGACATTTAATCCTAGTAAAAATGCCCTGACTTTGGTCAGTTAGGATCACCACTTTATTTTAAGAATGTGAAATGTCAGAATAATAGTAGAGAGAATTATTTATTTCAGCTTTTATTTTTTCATCACATTCCAAGTGGGTCAGATGTTTACATACACTCAATTAGTATTTGGTAGCATTGCCTTTAAATTGTTTAACTTGGGTCAAACGTTTCGGGTAGCCTTCCACAAGCTTCCCACAATAAGTTGGGTGAATTTTGGCCCATTCCTCCTGACAGAGCTGGTGTAACTGAGTCAGGTTTGTAGGCCTCCTTGCTCGCACACGCTTTTTCAGTTCTGCCCACAAATTTTCTATAGGATTGAGGTCAGGGCTTTGTGATGGCCACTCCAATACCTTGACTTTATTTTCCTTAAGCCATTTTGCCACAACTTTGGAAGTATGCTTGAGGCCATTGTCCATTTGGAAGACCCATTTGCGACCAAGCTTTAACTTCCTGACTGATGTCTTGAGATGTTGCTTCAATATATCCACATAATTTTCCTGCCTCATGATGCCATCTGTTTTGTGAGGTGCACCAGTCCCTCTTGCAGCAAAGCACCCCCATAGCATGATGCTGCCACCCCCGTGCTTCACGGTTGGGATGGTGTTCTTCGGCTTGGAAGCCTCCCCCTTTTTCCTCCAAACATTACGATGGTAATTATGGCCAAACAGTTCTGTTTCATCAGACTAGAGGACATTTCTCCAATGTGCAGTTGCAAACCGTAGTCTGGCTTTTTTTATGGCGGTTTTGGAGCAGTGGCTTCTTCCTTGCTGAGCGGCCTTTCAGGTTATGTCGATATAGGACTAGTTTTACTGTGGATATAGATACTTTTGTACTTGTTTCCTTCAGCATCTTCACAAGGTCCTTTGCTGTTGTTCTGGGATTGAATTGCACTTTTCGCACCAAAGTACGTTAATCTCTAGCGGTATGACGGCTGCGTGGTCCCATGGTATTTATACTTGCATACTATTGTTTGTACAGATGAACGTGGTACCTTCAGGCGTTTGGAAATTGCTCCCAAGGATGAACCAGACTTGAGGAGGTCTACAATCTTTTTTCTGAGGTCTTGGCTGATTTCATTTGATTTTCCCATGATGTCAAGCAAAGAGGCACTGAGTTTGAAGGTAGGCCTTGAAATACATCCAGAGGTACACCTCCAATTGGCTCAAATTATGTCAATTAGCCTATCAGAAGCTTCTAAAGCCATGACATCATTTTCTGGAATTTTCCAAGCTGTTTAAAGGCACAGTCATCTTCGTGTATGTAAACTTCTGACCCACTGGAATTGTGATACAGTGAATTATAAGTGAAATAATCTGTCTGTAAACAATTGTTGTTTTATGGTGTGGTTGAAAAACAAGTTTTAATGACTCCAACCTATGTGTATGTAAACTTCCGACTTCAACTGTATATAACACAAGGGAGAAACACCTTCAATAGGCATGGACAGGAACTGTAGTCGGATGACCTCAAAGATACATAGAAGCTATAAACCCTAATAGCACCTACAGTATCTGTAGCAGGCATGCTCATGTCAACCCAGCCATACACACATATCACTGGCCCTGTCATGTTGGGGTTTGGGTCTATCCTGTTCATCCTACCCAACCGTCCATTGATAAAAGGAAATTACATGCAGCTACTGTCTGTCTGGACAATGTACAGTACTATCTCCAGATACACAGAGGTAGCTACATCCTTTAGGGCTGCTCTAATGTAATGTAATTTATGTCTGATATAGAGGGGTGCAGTGTAGAATCCATCCTCCCTTCAGATAAGGTTCTTCCTGCCATGGCTAACCTTGGTGGTAGCGATAAGCTAACGACTGTTTACATTCCCCCAAGACACAGGGCCCAGGGACAGCAGGAGAGAGAGAGAGTGTGTGTGTTTGTGTTGCGGGGTTGGAAGATTAGAGGGTCCCCAACAAGGCCAAGAAAATGTGTGTGCGTGTCCGTGTGTGTGAATATGTGGATGTGTGTGTGTGTGTTTGCAAATGCACGCGTGTGCATGTATGTGCATGCGTTTGTGTGTGTGTTGTGGAAAGGAATCCTGATAGGAACTCAAGTGGACTCAGCTCTTCTGGCGGTATGCAGCCATATTAGGTAGTGAACCCAGGATGAGCTAAGAAAGTGTGAGTCTCTCTCTCTCTGTCTCTATCTCCCTCTCTATCTCCCTCTGGACTTAGGGTTTAAGTAGGACATAAAACGAGGTTAGTGGTAAAGCTATGGGGTATACTCCTGTGTGTACTCTGTCTTACCTTGCACTGCTAGGCCTGCTAGTCTGATGCCCTGCTCTACGGTACAGTGGAGACGTCCATCCAGCACCTCCTTCTTCACCTGCAGGTAGTACTGATACCTAGCGAGAAGAGAAGTTTCACATACTGAGAGCATAAAACACACATTAAGGGACTTACTAAACACAAGAAGAAAGCAACATACAGATGTAGGATTCTAATTTGAGCCAGTTTGCTACAGAAGGAAAATAATCCTGCAGCAACAGGAAATGTGAATTATTATGTGGATTATAATTCATGAACATTTTTGTAGGTCTTCATCAAGCTTGACATTTCTGAGTGTAAATTACAAACGTCAGAAGCCATTTGAAACCTCAAATACACTACACGTTTTACATTTCCTGCATTGCAAGAACGTTCTCCTGCAACAGGGTGATCAAATTAAGATCCTGTAGAAATGTTACCTGTAAACTCCGGTAGAACTAGCAATGGAAATATTACCACACTTACTAGGAATAAGTGAATCACTACTATGGAGGGTTGTAGCCACCAGTTTGTGCAACACTGACTCATGTTCTTGGTTGGAGTAGTGGACCAGCTATGTCTAGCTGTGGCTGGACTAGAGTTATGACTGTGGGTTAGAGTAGTGGACCAGCTATGTCTAGCTGTGGCTGGACTAGAGTTATGACTGTGGGTTAGAGTAGTGGACCAGCTATGTCTAGCTGTGGCTGGACTAGAGTTATGACTGTGGGTTAGAGTAGTGGACCAGCTATGTCTAGCTGTGGCTGGACTAGAGTTATGACTGTGGGTTAGAGTAGTGGACCAGCTATGTCTAGCTGTGGCTGGACTAGAGTTATGACTGTGGATTGGAGTAGTGGACCAGCTATGTCTAGCTGTGGCTGGACTAGAGTTATGACTGTGGGTTGGAGCAGAGTGCTTGCTAGGTAGTCTCGGAAATCCCAAACCTAGGGCAGCAAAGCTGAAACATTGATACGTTGGAGACTAGGCATCTGTCTAGAGCAGTGGTATTCAAAGTCGGGGCCGCGGGGGAACTGCAGCGGGGTTAAAAGTACAGATTCTTGTATGGGACAATATACAAACGTTTTTGTGAAAGATCACTTATATTGAATAAATGTATTTATTGGTTTCTTTGCATTTTGATAATGCTGAAAATGTAATGCATTGAAGGTATTTTTATGTAAAAATCTAAATGTACTGATTTGAAGGTTGTTTCATTAGATTTGGGGTGGGGTTGTGAGAATCTTTTGTGAAAAAATGGGGTCCCCACTGAAAAAGTTTGAATAACACAGGTCTAGAAAGACTACTAGCTAGGGCTCGGTGGGGCTGGGCTAGTGTTATGACTGTGGCTGGCTCGGACACTGGTTTGCCAGAGGTAAGTTGATATGATATTTTTCAGACTTGGCCCAGAGCGACCTTGGTTAGAGTGCCAAAATAAAGTGAAAGAACAGGACGAAACGTACAGCTTTTCAGGGATTCCAAATCATTTTTTCCCCATTTTTAGCCTTGATTCAATTTTGTGTTTGACTTTTGGGCAGGGTGAAGTAGTCACACAAGGCCACACATTAGAGAAGAGAGAGAGAGAAGAGAGGGGGAGTGAGAGAATGAGGGAAAGAGAGAGGGGAGTTAATGAGAGAGGGAGGGGGAGAGAAGGAAAGTGTGAGAGAAAGTCAAAACAGTCCATTATAAAAACAGAGCAGTGTCAGGGGTGAGTCCAGCTGACCAGTTTCAGCTGCAAAGAACTTGCTGGTTTCCTGTTTGTTACCATGGCTACCACACTGAGTGTTTCCACTGGAGGCTGTGAGACACCTTTACAAACACACACACACACACACACACACACACACACACACACACACACACACACACACACACACACACACACACACACACACACACACACACACACACACACACACACACACACACACACACACACACACACACACACACACACACACACACACAGGGCAGTGGGGAGTTCATAGGGGAATATGCATCAGGCTGTACATGCCAGAGTCTACAAACTGTGGTCTGGAAATCACCAAGCCATCCCTGCATGCTTAGTCACTCCAGCCTGCTATAGACAAGTGCAGCTCTGTTGAACTCAGCCACACAGGGGAAGTCCAGGGATAACCCATAGAGAATGTCATGAGCAAGACTTGTTAAAGTCAAGTGTAAACTAGAAACCACTATCATATGCCACGGTCTTACTGTGTTCTTAACCTTCTTTGTCTCTCTACCTTACTTTTCTCTCTCTCTCTCTCTCTCTCTCTCTCTCTCTCTCTCTCTCTCTCTCTCTCTCTCTCTCTCTCTCTCTCTCTCTCTCTCTCTCTCTCTCTCTCTCTCTCTCTCCCCTGCCTTGTCTCCCTTTCTCTCTTTCATTTCTCACCTCTCTCCCTCTTTCCCCCTCTCTCTCCTCCCTCTCTTCCTCTCGTCTCTCTGGTTCTTTTTTTAGCTCCACTGTGTGTACTCGGGGTCTATAATCTGACCGCGCCCTTCTCCCTCACCCTGTCATTACACCGGCTGGCTGAGCTGCCATTCTGTTCCCCTGGCAACCCTCTAATTAGCTAACCCCTGGATGGGGAGGAGCCCACAGTGGTCAAGTGGGCGGTGCTTCAGCAGGAACACACTGCAGAGGTTCTGGAATGGGTTCTAGTTATGTTGCGTGAATGTTCCCTCAACGCTTAACACCCTCTTGGGTCAGAGGGGAAATGGTGTCTCGGTGCGGTTGTCTCTTTCTCTTAGGCAGAAGGATAACAACATTATGATGTTTATATTTATATATGTGAGCAGCCATGGTAGAGTGGCAGACTGTAAACTGTAGACATGATGATTGAGAAGCAAGCCAGGCCTCTTAAAGTAGACCGTCTTCAGCACAATTACATCTCTTCAGGGATAAATTAAGTTTTATAGATTGAAAGAGAGCATGAAATAGTCCTATACAGTCCTTAGGGTCAACAGTGTCTGCTGGTTGGTTTTTATCTCTCTTGGTTGGTTACTCAGGCTTAGAAAACCAGCTGTTTAGGACACACCTGGCATTAGGGCAATATGGCCAAAATATCCTATCACAATATTTTTCTCATTTTTGACGGCATGACGGTATTTTATGTTTTTTAATAATAAAGTTCAAAATATACTTAATGACTAATAATATACTTTGTATGCCTCTATTTTGTGAAAAAGTAACTTTTCCTTTATAAGAATAATTATTCCCCAGCAAACCGGGGAACATTCCCAGCTAAGATTCCCATTAACTTCTAATTAGGGTTTTATCTAACATTAGGATGATAACCTCCCCATAACAAAGAATATTTTTGCAAGAACATTTTATTCTTATTAAAAAAACATGTATGGTTCCATTTGTAAAGGGTTTGTAATGACATTATTAACGGTTATTTAATCATTTGTAAATGCATTATAACAAATTGGTTCAAAATATTGCGATTGCCAGTCAGTGCTTGCTAAATAGTGAGCCACTATTTACCTCCAGCTATTAACCATTCATAAAAGCACTTACAAATGTGCATTATATTGAACCCTTGTGTATCTTCATTCAACCTTATTTTCAATGGTTGCACAGTTAAACAATAGTTATTTTCTCACTTTCAGTGTGTTGCATTGCTGCTCTGTCCGAGGAACAGAAATGTTTGGTTTTCAGACCAGTGGTCAACTCCCATGATGTGTCTTGCCTCACGTTTGAAACCCTGATGATGCATTGGTACACTTCTTTATTAAAAAATGATGGCCTCAGCTTAAGATCCCAAGCCATATTATTGATGTGGTGATTACAGCCTCAAGCCTTCTTGGGTATGACGTTACAAGCTTGGCACACCTGTATTTGGGGAGTTTCTCCCATTCTTTGCAGATCCTCTCAAGCTCTGTCAGGTTGGATGGGGAGCGTCGCTGCACAGCTATTTTCAGGTCTCTCCAGGGATGGTCGATCGCGTTCAAGTCCGGGCTCTGGCTGGGCCACTCAAGGACATTCAGAGACTTGTCCAAAAGCTACTCCTGCGTTGTCTTGTCTGTGTGCTTAGGGTTGTTGTCCTGATAGAAGGTGACCCTTCGCCCCAGTCTGAGGTCCTGAGCGTTCATCAAGGAGCTCTCTGTACTTTACTCCGACATCTTTCCCTCGATCCTGACTAGTCTCCCAGTCCCTACCGCTGAAAAACATCACCACAGCATGATGCTGCTACTCCCATGCTTCACCATAGGGATGGTGACAGGTTTCCTCCAGACGTGACGCTTGGCAGAGTTCAATCTTGGTTTCATAAGACCAGTGAATGTTGTTTCTCATGTTCTGAGAGTCTTTAGATGCCTTTTGGCATCTCCAAGCGGGCTGTCATGTGCCTTTTACTGAGGAGTGTCTTCCATCTGGCCACTCTACCATAAATGCCTGATTGGTAGAGTGCTGCAGAGATGGTTGTCCTTCTGGAAGGTTCTCCCATCTCCACAGAAGAACTCTGGAGCTCTGTCAGATTGACCATCTGGTTCTTGGTCACATCTCTGACCAAGGCCCTTCTCCCTCGATTGCACATTTTGGCCGGGGGGGGCCAGCTCTAGGAAGAGTCTTGGTTGTTCCAAACTTCTTCCATTTAAGAATGATGGAGGCCACTGTGTTCTTGGGGACCAATGCTGCATACATTTTTTTGGTACCCTTCCCCACAGCTGTGCCTCGACACAATCCTGTCTCGGAGCTCTATGGACAATTCCTTCGACCTCATGGCTTGGTTTTTGCTCTGACATGCACGGTCAACTGTGGGACCTTATATAGACAGGTGTGTGCCTTTCCAAATCATGTCCAATCAATTGAATTTACCACAGGTGGACACCAATCAAGTTGTAGAAACATCTCAAGGATGATCAATGGAAACAGGATGCACCTGAGCTCAATGTTGATGTCATAGTGGTGTAATAGCACTTGAACATACACTGGGACATTCCCTGACACTATTATAATAGTTACAGATGACTTTTGCCATGTTTTACCATGTTAGAGTGTAGGACTCAAATCACTGGAGTTCCAACCCCCAACATAACAATGCAAAGACCCGTTAAATGCCCACATGTGTTCTGGCAATGGTTTAAGATTTGACAATGATGTGTTTGTTCACTCCCATAAAAGCAGCCCTGAACATTTGGATATTCAGTGTTCAGAGCTTTATGGTTATCTTATTTTCCCATACTTATACTCCCATACTTTCTCAGCCCCCCAAATATCCGATGTGTGTGTTTCACCTTACCACACTCCTTCAGCAAAGACAGGTTTGTTGTCTTCACCTCACAGTTTGCTCTAGTGTATCCTCAACTCAAGAGGCCTACTCCCCCCCGACGCAAAAAAAACATCCAGACAACCCCCTCACACAGAGAGGCCGCGTCCACCACCGCACCCCAGATGGGGCCAGTCGGTGTGTGTGGGAGGTGGGGGGATTCCGTACTTTTACATGGTATTATCATTGAACCGACAGAGGGTAAAATGTGTGTGTGGGGGAACAGCTCTGATAACTAGCTGAACAAAGACGGGATTTCAAGGCTGTATGTGCTGCTGCTCCCATGGCTCACTGGGGCCAGGTGATGAGGTCTGGTCTGGATGAAGGGGTTGGACATTTCCAGCATGGTGTATAGGGTTTGGACAACACACAGCGGCTAACATTAGCAGAGTTAGACGCTAATGTGATTTGGTGTATCGTGAGTTTGGTTCCTTCAGGCAGAGAAAGACAGATAGAGGGAAAAAGACAAACAGACACAATTCATGCTGTTGAACACTTCTCCCTTTTCTTCTGAGATGATTGAGTTTACACATAACATGGTTTATGAGAGGAACTCTCACATTAGCCAATGCCCCAACACCTCATACCCACCTCCTAACCCTAGTTAACCCTGCCTCTGTGATTTTCACAGCTGCAGAGAGAGATGGAATGAAGGAGGGAGGGATGGAGGGATCTAGTATCAGGTTTCACATCAAAAGCACCCTGCTTCACTTCA
The DNA here is from genome assembly GCA_030435695.1 of Brachymystax lenok tsinlingensis. Taxonomy (NCBI): domain Eukaryota; kingdom Metazoa; phylum Chordata; class Actinopteri; order Salmoniformes; family Salmonidae; genus Brachymystax; species Brachymystax lenok. The sequence goes on from CM059817.1 coordinate 21,591,693, forward strand.
AAGACACCATTCACAACTGAAACCATTGCCGGAACTAAAGCCAACCAATCTTATCTGTGTGTTACAACCTTAGTTCCCTTCTCCCTTCCTCTTTCCATCTCTTTCTCATTCCCTCAATACTCCCCCTCACCCCCCAAAGGCCAGGTGTGTAAGCAATAGAATGACCGTCCAGCTTGTTGCAATGGGAGACGCCACAACACCAAAGACATGGATCACTGGTTTTACTCTCATCCTGTGAATGAATCTGTAAGCCTTTCTAACAGATTAACAGTTGTATAAAGTTGCCCCACACTGATCTAAGGTTAGTTTGTGTACCCCCTCCCTAATGATTAATGTTAGGATTGGGCTAATGTAAACTGATCTTAGATCTGTGCCTAGAGCAACTTGTACCTGGAGCAGCAGACTGCTGCCAGGAGAACCCAGCTGGCTGCTACGGCACTCATACCTGTTCTACACATTATAATGACTGCAGAATGAAGGGGTGAGAAGTTGCAAATGATGCTGCTGAAGGCTGTTAAAGAAAGTGGATTGATCTTCGGCTTTACTGAACAGATTCTTGGAGACGAGCGGGAGGGTGTGTGTGTGTCAGGCAGACTTTTGCCGCGGCCCCCACCTCAACCCCTGCCTAGCACTTCTGCTGGGAGGAATGTGTGGTCCTCCTCCCTCCTCCTCCTCCACTCCCTCCTCTCCTCCTACGGCTGTGCCAACATTCCACACTGACTCCTAACCACACTCCAGAGAGAGGGAGAACTTTAACTATTTGTACACCATTATAACACTGTACATAGCCCTAATATGATATTATGTCTATTCCTTTGAAACTTTTGTGAGTGTAATGTTTACTGTTCATTTTTGATTGTTTATTTTTTTGCTTTAGTTTATTATCTATTTCACTTGATTCCCATGCCAATAAAGCCCTTTGAATTGAATTGTTGACGAGGTATTTCATACTATAATACTAGAGTATGTGTCACATGTTCAGTCCTGTCCGCTTGCCCAACCCCTAACTACATGTAAATACACTGAAGTTATTTCATAGAAGGATTGCTGTGAACACACACACAAATATATACTCCATATATACTCCTGACTCCCATGTCAAACAGCACACTCTGACTTACGAACGACCTTTCCCACATCCAGTCAAGCAGCAGCAACCGCAAATTCAGCAGCTCAGTGCTATCAGACACGGTGGGAACCAAAGGTGTGTGTGTGTGTGTGTGTGTGAATCTGAGATGGCAGACACTGCTGCCCTGTCTACACACTGACCCCTGCATGCCCTTTTCACGGCTAGCTCACACTCCCTCTCTCTTTCTCCCACTCTCTCTACCTCGCTCTCTCTCTCTCTCCCTCTGTCTCGCTCCCTCTCTCAACTCAATTCAGGGCTTTATTGGCATGGGAAACATGTTTACATTGCCAAAAACAAGTGGAATAGCTAATAAACAAAAGTGAAATCAACAATCAGTAATGAACATTAAACATAAAATGTTACTGGCTATATGCAGTGTTTTAACAACATGCAAATATTTTAAATACGAAAGGGAAAATAAATAGACAGATACAGTGCCTTCAGAAAGTATTCACATCCCTTGACTTATTCAAAATGTTGTTGTGTTACAGCCTGAATTAAAAATGGATAAAATATATTTTTTCTCTCACCCACACACAATACCCCATAATGACAATGTGAAAACATGTTTTTAGAAGTTTTTGCAAATGTATTGGAAATGAAATACATACATTTCTAATTTACAAGTATTCACACCCCTGAGTCTTTCTGGGTGCATCTTTAAGAGCTTTGCACACCTGGATTGTACAACATTTGTCCATTATTCTTAAAAAAATTATTCAAGCTCTGTCAAGTTGATTCTTGATCATTGCCATACAGCCATTTTCAAGTCAAGCCATAGACTTTCAAGCCGAATTAAGTCTAAACTGTAACTAGGCCACTCAGGAACATTCAAAGATCTTGGTAAGAAACTCCAGTGTAGATTTCAGCTAGTGTTTTAGGTTATTGACCAATGAAAGGTGAATTTGTCACCCAGTGTCTGTTGGAAAGCAGACTGAACCAGGTTGTCCTCTATGATTTTGCCTGTGCTTATAGCTGTATTTCGTATATTTATATCCACTAGTCCTTGCTGACCTACTGAAAGGTGAATTTGTCACCCAGTGTCTGTTGGAAAGCAGACTGAACCAGGTTTTCCTTTATGATTTTGCCTGTGCGTATAGCTGTATTTCGTATATTTATATCCACTAGTCCAAGCATACCCATAACATGATACAGCTATCACCATGCTTGCCAAGGCAGCAGCTTCTCTTCCTGTGTCCAGCGAACATTAAGGCAGTATAATACATTACAATAAAAAACGTTAACATTAAAATACATTTGACAAAATATTTCACAAGACATTAAGTGTGTGCCCTCAGGCCACTACTCTACTACAACACACAATCCAGGTGTACATGTGTGTTTAGTGTGTATGTTATATGTGTGTTTGTACCTATGTGTGTGTCTCTTCACAGTCCTCGCTGTTCCATAAGGTGTATTTTTTTCATCAGATTTTACTGTTTGCGTGAGTTACTTGATGTGGAATAGAGTGTTATGTGTGTGCCATGATGGCTAATGGATTCATGGCTATGGGAAAAATATGTGAGGTGCTACCCTCAAACAATCAAATGTGCTGCTTTCACCGTAAAGCCTTTTGAAATCTGACAACGCTGTGATATTGCCAAGAAACAGAGCTTTTGATGAGTATGGAACACTTGTATATTGGTGGATGTTTAATAATTCAACTTTTGGATTTTGAATTTGGCGCCTTGCATTTCACCTGGTAGTGTCGGGATTGGGGCGCTAGCGCCCCAGCAATCCCTGGGAGGTTAATTCATTTGATTAATATTATGGTGTTCCTATTCCAAGAAAAACTAAAAGTCCCTCTGGGTTTCCGTTAGGATGGAACGGTAAATATGGCGATGTACAACGTGGCGGTCGGGAGTACAGTACTGGGCTATTTAGCTAAAGAATCACTGTGTCTTGCGGGCACGCGGTGTCACGACTTCAGCCGAAGTTGTCTCCTCTCCTTGTTCGGGCGGCGTCCGGCGGTCGACGTCACCGGTCTTCTAATCATCACCGATCTACTTTTCATTATCCATTTGTCTTGTCTTGTTTTTCACACACCTGGTTTGCATTCCCCATCATTATCTGTTGTGTATTTAACCCTCTGTTTTCCCCCATGTCCTTGTGTGTGTTTGTTCATTGTGAAGCTGTTTTTTCCGTCTGGTGCATTTATTATTATGCCTCGCCTGTGTTGCGTATGGCATGTTATTTGTATTTACGCGTTTAGCGTTTTTGCATGTTTTATTTGTTTGAGGAAAGTTTTTTGCTCACTCAGTACTGTTCTCCTGTGCCTGACTTTATCCACCAGCTACACACGAGCCTGACACGCGGGAGACCGAGATTCAATTCCCCGACGGGGAGGAAGGATTAGGCTGTCCTAAATAGAAATTGTTCTTAACTGACTTGCCTAGTTAAATATAGGTTACACTAAGAGCATAACATTTCTACACTTCTAGTCTAACCAATACCCAAACGGAGGTTCAGTGAAAATAACAATGTCATTGATTTATCAAGACCAGTCCCCATGCTTGTCACAGAGCAGCACGGAATTGTGCTAAAATTGTTGTAGGCTATTGCTTCAAATCCAATTGCTTCTAACTTCAATATGCTCTTTAAATAAATACCTACACCACTTTTAACAGCACATTACTCAACACTAGTGAGACTCATGTTATCATTATTTTATTAACGAAAGCATAAAGATGCCATTATTAGTTATATTGTTTTAGTTTGAACGTGCAGACTGGCACTAAGAACAGAACAGCGGGAATGCTTCCCTAGTCAGCGCCATTATTAGTGCAATGCCCCTTAAAGTGTTGCCAGTGTGGCAGGGTGGGGGTCCACCCCCCCTCCACCTTCCTCCTCCTCCCAGGGGCTAGGTCTGTCTTCTGTGCTCGGCTCTGCGGCCCATCCCGTGCCCCCTGCCCTCGTGCCTTGAACCTTGCGCGCTTTCAGTGGATACAGCTGGAGAACTGCAAGGCAGTCCCATTGTGCGCCACTCGGGAGCCATGTACAATATAACCAATATACAGTATATTGTCCTGCTAGTAACAGGGATAATAATATATCTGTGAGAATATCCAACGGGATTTTATATCATTCTAAATTAATAATATTAATAATAATAGTAATAATCGCTTTGTTTAAAAAATAACAATATTTTGGAGATATCGTAAAATGAGTAAGAAAAAGACCATTCTTGAACATGGGGTAAGACATTGTTACCAATTTGTAAATAAAGCCAGTTTGTTACTTAGAATTATTTATTTTTGGTTTTAGAGGGTGAGAAACCAAAAAACCAGCATCTGTAGCAACCGTTGCGCCACTCAGGCGCTGTATAATGTGACCGGTCAGGAATGGCCTACAGTACTACAGTAAGAGCAAAATAATCTTAACAAAATTAAATAATAATTCGTACACGCTTTTTCAGTTCTGCCCACAAATTTTCTATAAGATTGAGGTCAGGGCTTTGTGAAGGCCACTCCAATACCTTGACTTTGTTGTCCTGAAGACATTCTGCCACAACTTTGGAAGTATGCTTGGGGTCATTGTCCATTTGGAAGACCCACTTGCGACAATGCTTTAACTTCCTGACTGATGTCTTGAGATGTTGCTTCAATATATCCACATAATTTTCCTGCCTCATGATGCCATCTATTTTGTGAAGTGCACCAGTCCCTCCTGCAGCAAAGCACCCCCACAGCATGATGCTGCCACCCCCGTGCTTCACGGTTGGGATGGTGTTCTTCGGCTTGGAATCCTCCCCCTTTTTCCTCCAAACATTACGATGGTAATTATGGCCAAACAGTTCTGTTTCATCAGACTAGAGGACATTTCTCCAAAAAGTACGATCTTTGTCCCAATGTACAGGTGCAAACCATAGTATTTTATGGCGGTTCTGGAGCAGTGGCTTCTTCCTTTCTGAGCGGCCTTTCACGTTATGTCGATATAGGACTAGTTTTACTGTGGATATAGATACTTTTGTATCTGTTTCCTCCAGCATCTTCACAAGGTCCTTTGGTGTTGTTCTGGGATTGATTTGCACTTTTCGCACCAAAGTACGTTCATCTCTAGGAGACAGAACGCGTCTCCTTCCTGAGCGGTATGACGGCTGCGTGGTCCCATGGTATACTTGCGTACTATTGTTTGTACAGATGAACGTGGTACCTTCAGGCATTTGGAAATTGCTCCCAAGAATGAACCAGACTTTTTTCTGAGGTCTTGGCTGATTTTTTTTTATTTTCCCATGATGTCAAGCAAAGAGGCACTGAGTTTGAAGGTAGGCCTTGAAGTACATCCACAGGTACACCTCCAATTGACTCAAATGATGTCAATTAGCCTATCAGAAGCTTCTAAAGTCATGACATCATTTTCTGGAATTTTCCAAGCTGTTTGAAGGCACAGTCAATTTCATGTATGTAAACTTCTGACCCACTGGAATTGTGATACAGTGAATTATAAGTGAAATAATCTTGTGTCATGCACAAAGTAGATGTCCTAACCGACTTGCCAAAACTATAGTTTGTTAACTAGAAATTTGTGGAGTGGTTGAAAAACGAGTTTTAATGATTCCAACCTAAGTGTATGTAAACCTCTGACTTCAACTGTACCTGTTCTGAAAGGCCCCAGAATCTGCAACACTGTTAAGCAAGGGGCACCACCAAGCAAGCAGCACCATGAAGAACAAGGAGCTCTCCAAACAGGTCAGGGACAAAGTTGTGGAGAAGTATAACCAGGTTGGGTTATAAAAATATATTATGAAACTTTGAACATCCCACGGAGCACCATTAAATCCATTATAAAAAAAATGGAAAGAATATGGCACCACAACAAACCTGCCAAGAGCTGGCCGCCCACCAAAACTCACGGACCAGGCAAGGAGAGCATTAATCGGAGAGGCAACAAAGACCAAAGATAACCCTGAAGGAGCTGCAAAGCTCCACAGTATCTGTCCATAGGACCACTTTGAGCCGTACACTCCACAGAGCTGGGCTTTACAGAAGAGTGGCCAGAAAAAAAAACATTGCTAGAGAAAAAAATAAGCAAACACGTTTGGGGTTCGCCAAAAGGCATGTGGGAGACTCCCCAAACATATGGAAGAAGGTACTCTTGTCAGATGAGACTAAAATTGAACTTTTGGCCATCAAGGAAAACGCTATGTCTGGCACAAACCCAACACCTCTCATCATCCTGAGAACACCATCCCCACAGTGAAGAATGTTTTTCATTGGCAGGGACTGGGAAACTGGTCAGAATTTAAGAAATGATGGATGGCGCTAAATACAGGGAAATTCTTGAGGGAAACCTGTTTCAGTCTTCCAGAGATTTGAGACTGGGACGAAGGTTCACCTTCCAGCAGGACAATGACCCTAAGCATACTGCTAAATCAACACTCAAGTGGTTTAAGGGGAAACATTTAAATGTCTTGGAATGGCCTAGTCAAAGCCCAGACCTCAATCCAATTCAGAATCTGTGGTATGACTTAAAGATTGCTGTACACCAGGGGAACCCATCGAACTTGAAGGATCTGGAGCAGTTTTGCCTTGAAGAATGGGCTAAAATCCCAGTGGCTAAATGTGCCAAGCTTATAGAGACATACCCAAAGAGACTTGCAGCTGTAATTGCTGCAAAAGTTGGTTCTACAAAGTATTGGCTTTGTGGGGTGAATAGTTATGCACGCTCAAGTTTTCTGTTTTTTTGTCTTATTTCTTGTTTGTTTCACAATAAAAAATATTTGCATCTTCAAAGTGGTAGGCATGTGGTGTAAATAAAATGATACAAACCCACCAAAACATATTTTTTTATTCCAGGTTTTAAGGCAACAAAATAGGAAAAATGGCAAGGGGGTGAATACTTTCGTACAAAAGGGAAAATAAATAAACATAAATATAGGTTGTATTTACAGTGGGGTTTGTTCTTCACTGGTTGCCATTTCCTTGTGGCAAAAGGTCATAAAACTTGCAGCTGTGATTGTACACTGTGGTATTTCACCCAATAGATATGGGAGTTTATCAAAAAAAGTGTGTTTAATCTGAGGGAAATATGTGTCTCTAATATGGTCATACATTTGGCAGGAGGTTAGGAAGTGCAGCTCATAGCCTGTCTTCTCTTGAGAGCCAGGTCTGCCTTTAGCTGCCTTTCTCAATAGCAAGGCTATGCTCACTGAGTCTGTACATAGTCAAAGATTTCCTTCATTTTGGGTCGGTCACAGTGGTCAGGCCACTGGTACTCTCTGTTTAGGGTCAAATATTATTCTAGTTTTCTCTGTATTTTTTGTAAATTATTTCCAATGTGTCAAGTTATTTTCTTTTTGTTTTCTCATTATTTGGTTGGGTCTAATTGTGTTGCTGTCCTGGGGCTCTGTGGGGTTTGTTTGTGTTTGTGAACAGAGCCCCAGGAGCAGCTTGCTTAGGGGGCTCTTCTCCAGGTTAATTTCTCTTTATGTGATGGCTTTGTTATGGAAGTCTTGGGAATCGTTTCCTTTTAGTGTCACGTCCTGGCCATAGATAGCCCTCTGGCTTCTCTATGGTGTTTTGGTCAGGACGTGACCAGGTTTTTTTTTTGTTCTATGTGGTGTATTTCTATGTTTGGTTTTGAGTTGGTTCCCAATTAGAGGCAGCTGGTTGTCGTTGCCTCTAATTAAGTTTGTTCCCTTCCCCACTTGCCTTGTGGATTATTGTTTGTGTGTGAGTACCTGTGTGTGCGCTACACTAGTGTTGCGGTCTGTTCTTTCTTTATTGTTTTTGTATGTTCCATATATTAATTAAAAGATGTGGAACTCCATCCGTGCTGCACCTTGGTCCTCTTCTTCAGAATTCCGTGACATTTAGGTGGTTGTAGAATTTAGCAGCTCTTATCTGGATTTTGATAATTAGTGGGTATTGGCCTAATTCTGCTCTGCATGCATTATTTGGTGTTTTACATTGTACACTGAGGATATTTTTGCAGAATTTTGCGTGCAGTCTCAATTTGGTGTTTGTCCCATTTTGTGAATTCTTGGTTGGTGAGCGGACCCTAGACATTACAAGCATAAAGGGCAATGGGTTCTATAACTGATTCAAGTATTTTTTGCCAGATCCTAATTGATATGTTGAATTTTATGTTCCTTTTGATGGCATAGAAGGCCCTCCTTGCCTTGTCTCTCAGGTCATTCACACACACACAAACACTCCTCTCTGTGTGTGTGTGTGTGTCTCTCTCTCTCTCAATTCAATTCAAAGATATTTATTGGCATGGGAAACATATGTTTACATTGCCAAAGCAAGTGAAATAGATAATCAACAAACCCCACCTCTCTCTCTCACACACACGCAAACCCCTCACTCTCACTCAAGCGCTGGTGTCCACTTCCCTCACTGTCTGACACGGTTTTCTTAGCTGAAGTTGCCTTGGACACACACACACAATCCCCCCCCTCCTCACCTTCCCTACACACACACACCTCGATTCTTTGATGGTAAGTTGAAAACGGCCTGTGGTGATATAGACCCATCTGTCTGACCCCGAGAAATTCTACACAGAGGTCAAGCCCACTACGGCAACATCAGAGGGACACATTTCACCTACATCACAAGGCTGTCTGCCCCCTGCCAGTTAACCTCCAGGCCTGGCTTTAGAGAGCTCAACAGAACAGAACATCTTTAAGCCATGCAGCTTTTTACATATACAGGAATTTGGTCTAGTTTCCAGTCCATCTCTTCAAAGAGCCAGGCAGCTACTGTACTGTACCTAAATCTAGACAAGCTCAATCTGCTCATTCAGAGCCACACACATTGAATGTCATTTCATAATGCCCTCAGGCTCGTTCTAAAGCTTATAGTGAAATGGTTGATACTCTGCTATGCCTCTGTAGCATAAGATTCAATGAAACCACTCACAGAGAAAACATTCTCTCTCAAATAGGGAGCAAACCACTTGCTACTGCAGCAGACAATACGCTAGACAAATTAGATTGTGGTTTCATGTCTCGTAGTAAACAGAGGGAGGAATGTGTGGTGTGTGTGTCAGTATGTGTTCCTATAACTAGGATCTGAGGCCTGTTTAATAAGTGTTCTCTCTCTGTCTGTCTAGACATTGTTATGATACCCACTGCCTGCCCTGCCACTCCAAACTAACAGTCAGTCCTCTGAAGCAGGCTCAACAAACAACAAGCCTGGGTTATAGAGGAAAAACATCACAATAACACTACTTAACCAGTGTCTAGGGTGTGATACAACACCATCTCATTAGAGGGTGTGGTATGGTACTGTCCTGTGGCCTGTCATGAGGCATGTGGGGCCTTGGAACAGGGACGGATAATCAGTATGGTATTGGGCCATGATAGAGGATAGAGGTAGAGTGTAAGGTATTAAGGTATAGGCTGTAGTGTATGTTACCTGGTGACCTACTCCATGTGGGACACATTGAGCACATACAAAAAGGTACAGGCCAGGGACAGTTGATGGGTATGGTATGGAGCCATGGTAGAGTGTTTGGTTGAGTGTGTAGGGTTTAGGCTGTATTGTCACCTGGTGACCTAGAGTTTCGACCAAAACGGTCGCATTTGCGACCGTTTGACTTGGCAGTGCGACACACATTTTTAATTGGTCTCAAGGACGCCAGTGAAAAAATGTGACCTGGTCACGTTAGTTTTTCGTTCACAATTTTATTCAAACGGTAATGTGCAATTGACCAAAAATAAACCAACTTTCTGAAGAGGCAACAATAGCATGGGAATGCCCCTGTCTGTGTGTGTTAAGGCTCGACATCCGGGCCAGTCAATCATCCCCATCAGTGGCCCACTTGTACCAGCAAAACAAATATTGTAATAATGCATTTTTTTTAAATCTAGGCTATATAATTGATAAAAAAACTGATGGATTTCCAAAGCTGTTCGTTATGTCGATTATTTATCACATGCGCACTGCACACATACAGTATAGCCTAGATAATCTGTGAGGCAGAGAGAGCGCACAGATCTCAAACAGCTGGTTGTTGCATGGAGCGAAGAACGACAGCGGTAGGAAAGATGTTCCAAGTTATGATATCTACCAGTAAAGGCAACGGCAAGAATGTGTTTAGGTTGTAGCGTTACCTGGTCACCTGCTCAGGCGGGACACGTTGGGGTGTAGGGTTTAGTGTGTAGGATGTAGGGTTTAGGTTGCAGTACATAGTGTTACCTGGTGACCTCCTGCTCAAGGCGCGACACATTGGGGACGTAGAACATGACCCCGAAGAAGAGCAGTGGCTCGTTGCCAAACTTATCCAGCTGTTTCTTCAGAGGCTTCTCTAGCTCTACCCAGCGCTGGGACTGGGGCTGGGCCTTCCCCTGGAACCACAGGCCAAAATAATGGGTCTGGGGGGAGGAGACAGAGAAAGAAAGTAATGATTACACATTACAGACATACATATTATGATTGCATCTGAAAGAGGGTTTGTTTCCACAGAGATACAACAGCAGCAGCATGTCGTGAAAGGTATGGTGGTCCTGCTTGAGATACAGTGCATTCGGGAAAGTATTCAGACCCCTTCACTTTTTTCACATTTTGTTACATTACAGCCTTATTCTAAAATTGATTAAATCGTGTTTTCCTCATCAATCTACACACAATACCCCATAATGACGAAGCAAAAAATCAGGTTATTCGAAATTTTGGCAAATTTATCAACAAAAAATAAACTTCAATATCACCTTAACGTATGTGATACACACACACACACTCACACAATTCACACGAAACACACAAGTCCATCCACTTCCACACAGCCTATGATTAAAACTTTGAATTTAATTAAATTACATTTCAGATCCATGCAAAAGTATGTGGACACACCTTCAAATTAGTGGATTCGGCTATTTTAGCCACACCTGTTGCTGACAGGAGTATAAAATCAGGCACACAACCATGCAATCTCCATAGACAAACATTGGCAGAAGAATGGCCTAACTGAAGATCTCAGTGACATTTAACATGGCACCGTCATTGGATGCCACCTTTCCAAAAAGTCAGTTCATAAAATTTGTCTCAGCCGTTACGAGCAACAATGGCTCATGCGCAAAGTGGAAGGGTACACAAGCTCACAGAACAGGACCGCTGAGAGCAGAAGCGTGTAGCGCGTAAAAATCATATGTCCTCGGTTGCAACACTCACTACCGAGTTCCAAACTGCCTCTGAAAGCAACGTCAGCACAAGAACTGTTCATCGGGAGCTTCATGAAATGGGTTTCCATGGCCGAGCAGCTGGACAAAGCCTAAGATCAACATGCGGAATGCCAAGCGTCGGCCGGATTGGTGTAAAGCTCGCAGCCATTGGACTCTGGAGCAATGGAAACGTGTTCTCTGGAGTGACTAATCACGCTTCACCATCTGGCAGTCCGATGGATGAATCTGAGTTTGGCGGATGCCAGGAGAACACTACCTGCCCAAATGCATAGTGCCAAATGTAAAGTTTGGTGGAGGAGGTATAATGGTCTGGCAAAATGGTCTGGGGCGGTTTTTCATGGTTCAGGCTAGGCACCTTAGTTCCAGTGAAGGGACATTTTAACGCTACAGCATAAAATGACATTCTAGGTGATTCTGTGCGTCCAACTTTGTGGCAACAGTTTGGGAAAGGCCCTTTCCTGTTTCAGCATGCACTCGTGCACAAAGCGAGGTCCATACAGAAATGGTTTGTCGAGTTCGGTGTGGCAGAACTTGAATGGCCTGCATAGAGCCCTGACCTCAACCCCATCAAACACCTTTGGGATGAATTGGAATGCCGACTGCAAGCCAGGCCTAATCGCCCAACATCAGTGCCCGACCTCACTAATGCTCTTGTGGCTGAATGGAAGCAAGTCCCCGCAGCAATGTTCCAACATCTAGTGGAAAGCCTTCCCAGAAGAGTGGAGGCTTTTATAGCAGCAGAGGGGGGACCAACTCCATATTAATGTCCATGATTTTGGAATGAGATGTTCAACAAGTAGGTCCACATACTTTTGGTAATGTAGTGTACATACACACACACACACACACACACACACACACACACACACACACACACACACACACACACACACACACACACACACACACACACACACACACACACACACACACACACACACAGCCTCAGACACCCATCAATCACACACTCATGGCGCTGTCCGGATGAGCTGTGGTGAAAGACGCAACACACTTCTGTTAGCAATGAAGAGTGAAAGAGAGAGTTATTTTTTTTATACCATAGTCAGGCCTGCCGTGTAGGTGTAGTGTTTGGGTAGGTGGGGAAGAGAGGGGTTTAGATAGAGGTAGGGGGGTAAATGGAGGGGAAAGGGGGTTAGACAGAGGCCGACGCGGGGGTGTAACTGTACCTTGTATTTATGACATATCTGATGCCTGGGAAATATCACAACATTGTGTGAGTACGAACTACATTGCTTCTCCCACATAGACGCATGCACAACACATGCATTCACACTTACACACACACAAGTACACGCAGGTTCACACAGGCATACACACACACATTGATCTGTGTTTACAACAGTGAACAAACAAACACACACACACACTAAACACTAAGGACCAAGCCCAAGTCTGTCTTAAATGGGTTTGAAGCTTTAACAAGCATTGTTAACTCTGAACTGGGCTGTAATGAGGAAAACCTCCATTTAGGCCAGAACAGTCAAACAGGATGAGGAGGGGGAGAGGGTGAGGGAGACGGAGACAGAGGAGAGAGTGAGAGAAAAAGAGGAGATAGTGTGTAAAGGAGCAAAGAAGGAGTGAGGAGAGCGAGAGAAAGAAGTTGGCAAGGTCAAAGAAAAGGAAGAAAAAAGAGAGTGAGAAAAGGAGGGAGGAAGGAGAGAACAAGAAAGGAAGGGAATGACAATAAAAACACAAGCTCAGTCTCTAAACCAGCAGATATTTATCATCGAATGACGAGGAGGAGGTGAGAGTTAGAGAGAGGGGGATGGAAGGGGGGAGGGGGGGTAGTGGGACTGGGGACGGGTATCTCTTTCTCCTGCAGTGAATGGAGGACAGAGGGATGCTATGCTTCGTTAGAGAAAGACAAGAGCCCCTACGGAGAGACGGAGCAGAGGGCAGAGAAAAATACACAGGGCCTGCAGAGAGACACGTGGCAGAGATACACACACACACACACACACACACACACAGTCCTCTGTCTCTGTCAAACACACACAACACCTACAGTGTCTTCATAAAGATTTCCCACCCCTTGACTTTGTCCACATTTAGTTGTTACAGCCTGAATTTAAAATGGATTAAATTGAGATTTTGTGTCACTAGCCTACACACAATACCCCATAATGTCAAAGTGGAATTATGTTTTTACACATTTTTACAAATTAATAAAAAATGAAAATCTAAAATGTCTTTAAGTATTCAATCCTTTTGTTATGGCAAGCCTAAATAAGTTCAGGAGTAAAAATGTGCTTAATAAGTTGCATGGACTCTGTGTGCAATAATAGTGTTTAACATGATTTTTGAATGACTACCTCATCTCTCGATACACCACACATACAAATAAATGTTGAGCAGTGAATTTCAAACACATATTCATCCACAAAGACCAGGTAGGTTTTTACAATGCCTCGCAAAGAAGGACACCTACTGGTAGATGGGTTAAAAAAAGGCAGACATTGAATATCCCTTTGAGCATATTGAAGTTATTAATTACACTTTGGATGGTGTATCAATACACCCTATCACTACACAGATACAGGAGTCCTTCCTAACTCAGTTGCCGGAGAGGAAGGAAACCGCTCAGGGATTTCAACATGGTGACTTTAAAACAGTTACAGAGTTTAACGGCTGTGATATGAGAAAAATGAGGATGGATCAACATCATTGTAGTTACTCCACAATACTAATGTAAATGACAGTTTGAAAAGAAAGAGGCATGTACAGAATAAAAATATTCCAAAACATGGATCCTGCTTGCAATAAGGCACTAAAGCTCGCACATGCTTTTTTAGTTCTGTCCACAAATTTTCTATGGGATTGAGGTCAGGGCTTTGTGATGGCCACTCCAATACCTTGACTTTGTTGTCCTTAAGCCATTTTGCCACAACTTTGGAAGTATGCTTGTGGCCATTGTCCATTTGAAAGACCCATTTGCGACCAAGCTTTAACTTCCTGACTAATGTCTTGAGATGTTGTGTCACGACTTCTGCCAAAGTCGGTCCCTCCCCTTGTTCGGGCGGCGTTCAGCAGTTGACGTCACCGGTCTTCTGGCTACCGCCAATCTGCTGTAGATGTCCTAACTGACTTGCCAAAACTATAGTTTGTTAACAAGAAATTTGTGTAGTGGTTGAAAAACGGTTTTCATGACTCCAACCTAATTGCATGTAAACTTCCGACTTCAACTGTATAAGCACAGGCAACTTGGTTCAGTCTGCTTTCCAACAGACACTGGGAGACGAATGTACCTTTCAGTAGGTCAGTAACCTAAAACACTAGCTGAAATCTACACTGGAGTTGCTTACCAAGATAACATTGAATGTTCCTGAGTGGCCTAGTTACAGTTTTGACTTAATTCGGCTTGAAAATCTATGGCTTGACTTGAAAATGGCTGTATGGCAATGATCAACAATCAACTTGACAGAGTTTGAAGAATTTTTTAAAGAATAATGAACAAATGTTGTACAATCCAGGTGTGCAAAGCTCTTAACCAAAAAGACTCACATTTGTAATCATTACCAAAGGTGTGAAAACTTGTAAGTTAGAAATGTATGTATTTCATTTCCAATACATTTGCAAAAACTTCTAAAAACATGTTTTCACTTTGTCATTATGGGGTATTACGTGTAAATGGGTGTGAAAAAAAAATATTGAATCCATTTTGAATTCAGGCTATAACACAACAAAATGAGGAATAAGTCAAGGGGTATGAATACTTTCTGAATACTTTCTGATCTTCCCTAGATCTAACCATGCCATTTCACCTTCACTGACATACACAGACAAGCACACACACAATAATTATGTGTTCTTTTTTCCATTCAGTGGTGCTGATTGTGGACTGTATTGTGTGTGTGCTTGTGTACGCATATCTTTCTGTTGATGTGGAATCAACATAATGTACTATAAGCTGTGGGAGGGGTGTGCTAGCGATAGAGAGATGAATGTAGTTGCAGAGCTAGTGTGTGTTTTTCCCCTCACCTCTCGTAGTTCCAGTCTCTGGGCCACTGCCTCCAGACATTCCTGCCCCGTACTCTCTACAGACAGAGTGCACTCGATCACGTTGTTGTCCAGCAGACGAATCCGCGTCACGAAGTAGTTCTTGCTTAGCACGTTGTAGCGCCGTGTCCGACGCAGCATCAGCCTGAACGGCATGGCTCAGAGGTCACGGTGGGGTGATAGGTGAAAGGTCACGAGAGAATGAGGGGGTGGGGCTTTAGGACGTTAATGCTGCTCTTCCCACCCTTGCGTGGCAGCCACACCCCAGGGTGAAGCAGTGCTCTCTGGGAAGGCACTGGCCCATTCCCTGAGACGTCCGGAAGAGGAGAAAGAGGAGAGGTGGACTGGAGGAAGATCACTGGGAGCTGAATGGAGAGATGGGAAAGAAGAAAAAAATATACCAGCTAAAATAACATTACAGGACAGTGCAGTACATGTGAGTCATTGAGCAGTTATAGATTCCCCTAGATGTCTTTTGATGTAACTCAAAAGCCCTGAAGCAGGACCAAAAGAACCCAAAATCTTTCAGGTGAGGGTAAGCTAGTAGGTGGGGCGCCACGCCTAATAATTTAACACAAGTGAATGAATTTAAAGGACAGAACAGTAGATTTGTCAACTAAAATCACTGAAATGGCACAACCAACTAGTAGTAGTACTGGTGCTTCAAGCCAAGCAGCTGGCTTCTTTAAACCTCCATTTGAGAGCTGTTTGAGTCTGGGGGAAGATCTGAAGACATGGATGGATCAAGTTCAAACAGTAGAAAGAGGAATTCATGCGAGGCAGCAGCTGGCTTTGGAGGAACTAATGGAGCTTCTCTTCTCATATCTCCTGAGTGGGAGTCCTTTCCTTTTTATCTGGCTCAGCCAACGAGGACTGCACACCAGACATTATACAGTGTAGCGTTACTTTATAGACACACGCGATCTCTACTCCAAATATAACTCTCATACACTAACACACAATTCCTACAGCTTAGAAGTACATGTAGACTCCCTAACATGTGAATATTTTAGACAGAGTAGACAGATACACGTGCACACACACATACACACTCAGTGTGTGGTTAGTAGGGTTCAGAGAGTACTAGAATGGGAACCCTTTGAACACTATCCCTGGATTAATTATCAGGTCTGGGCTTTCATGTTCTGTAGAAGAGCCTACCATCAGCAGAGAAAAAGGGCTTTGAAGTTGTTCAACACACACAGACACACACACACACACAGACACACACAGACACACACAGACACACACACACACCAAGGTTTCCATTATGAAAATGTGGTGCTGGACATTTGACCAGCAGCATTTTCATTTGAGAAATATACCGGAACCATAGGCCTTTGCATTGGGTGCGTAACCTTTTCATACCCAAACCACGTCCATGCGACTGAAGTAGCCCCTCTTTTAAGTACGAGCTCTGTGTCACGTTCACTCTCCTCCATGTTTGTTTGTGTTGCAAATTTCCTTCTACACAGCACGTGTGGAAGAACGCACAGCGTCGTCCAATTGACAAAAAATATTGCTGTAAAGAGTGGGATTTGCGACACAACGAAATAAACGTTAGAGCGTAATATGAAACAATAGAAAAACATCTATCGTCACACGATATAAACTCAGCAAAAAAAGAAACGTCCTCTCACTGTCAACTGCGTTTATTTTCAGCAAATTTAACATGTGTAAATATTTGTATGAACATAACAAGATTCAACAACTGAGACATAAACTGAACAAGTTCCACAGACATGTGACTAACAGAAATTGAATAATCTGTCCTTGAACAAAGGGGGTCAAAATCAAAAATAACAGTCAGTATCTGGTGTGGCCACGAGCTGCATTAAGTACTGCAGTGCATCTCCTCCTCATGGACTGCACCAGATTTGTCAGTTCTTGCTGTGAGATGTTACCCCACTCCTCCACCAAGGCACCTGCAAGTTCCCGGACATTTCTGGGGGGAATGGCCCTAGCAATCACCCTCCGATCCAACAGTTCCCAGACGTGCTCAATGGGATTGAGATCCGGACTCTTCGCTGGCCATGGCAGAACACTGACATTCCTGTCTTGCAGGAAATCACTCACAGAATGAGCAGTATGGCTGGTGATATTGTCATGCTGGAGGGTAATGTAAGGATGAGCCTGCAGGAAGGGTACCGCATGAGGGAGGAGGATGTCTTCCCTGTGACGCACAGCGTTGAGATTGCCTCCAATGACAACAAGCTCAGTCCGACGATGCTGTGACACACCGCCCCAGACCATGACGGACCCTCCACCTCCAAATCGATCCCGCTCCAGAGTACAGGCCTCGGTGTAATGCTCATTCCTTTCGACGATAAACGCGAATCCAACCATCACCCCCGGTGAGACAAAACCGCGACTCGTCAGAGAAGAGCACTTTTTGCCAGTTCTGTCTGGTCCAGCGATGGTGGGTTTGTGCCCATAGGCGACGTTGTTGTCGGTGATGTCTAGTGAGGACGTGCCTTACAACAGGCCTACAAGTCCTCAGTCCAGCCTCTCTCAGCCTATTGCGGACAGTCTGAGCACTGATGGAGGGATTTTGCGTTCCTAGTGTAACTCGGGCAGTTGTTGTGGCCATCCTGTACCTGTCCCGCAGGTGTGATGTTCGGATGTACCGATCCTGTGCAGGTGTTGTTACACGTGGTCTGCCACTGCGAGGACAATCAGCTGTCCGTCCTGTCTCCCTGTAGCGCTGTCTTAGGCGTCTCACAGTACGGACATGGCAATTTATTGCCCTGGCCACATCTGCAGTCCTCATGCCTCCTTGCAGCAAGGCACGTTCATGCAGATAAGCAAAGGACCCTGGGCATCTTTCTTTTTGTGTTTTTCAGAGTCAGTAGAAAGGCCTCTTTAGTGTCCTATGTTTTCATAACTGTGACCTTAATTGCCTACCGTCTGTAAGCCGTTAGTGTCTTAACAACCGTTCCACAGGTGCATGTTCATTAATTGTTTATGGTTCATTGAACAAGCATGGGAAACAGTGTTTAAACCCTTTACAATGAAGATCTGTGAAGTTATATGGATTTTTACGAATCATCTTTGAAAGACAGGGTCCTGAAAAAGGAACGTTTTTTTTTTGTTGCTGAGTTTATATCGTCCTATCGCCCAGCCCTAAATCTTACGTGATGAGTTGATTGGATAGTCATAATGTAGCCTAATAATATAACTCAATCACTGTTCGCAAAAAAGACTGTTCAATGTATGGGTGACAGCGTTTAGCGTAGAGGCCTAGGCTACAGGCTATATCAGATTTTTCTTTCTTTATTGAACCTTTATTTAACTAGGCAAGTCAGTTAAGAACAAATTCTTATTAACAATGGCGGCCTACCCCGGCCAAACCCGGACGATGCTGGGGCAATTGTGCGCGCCCCTGGGTGTCTGTAGTGACACCTCTAGCACCTAGATGCAGTGTTTTCTTTCCTTGCACGATAAGAATTGGGCCATTTATAAACACATTTCATGCAATTCTACTACACTTTATATGACTGCAGACATTATAATAATATTTTTTAATACGACAAATTACATGGTAAAAATTACGTCCATATAATAAGCCTACAAGAAGGGGAGACACCAATAGAATATGACGTCCATCTAAACTGGAAGAGGAAATGATAGTCCAAAAACAAACTTTTAAGTGGCACTGACCCAGCAATGGACGTGCCGCCTATGAGCCTATGTCAATCTACTATCTAACATAGTAGAAAAGTTGACATATTCTATTGGTCAGCTTGTCGAGAAAGAAATAGCACAAACAGACTCTATGACATTTGTGGGACGATAGATCCCAAATTCATAAACCCAGGAGGCTACATTAAAAAACTCTGTTGCAACAGATCAGATCATTTAGCTTAAAATGTTAAACTATTAATTCTAAACATTATTAGCACAACAATGTGCACAAGGCAGTAGGGTACGCGAAAATGTGCATTTGGCTACCAGACAATGAAAGAAAGTTGAAAACTGATAGAGAAATAGGCAGGCCAGTGGTTTCAATTGCATATGGAAGTCTTAATAAAATAATTGCCTCCATGGATATGGTCGGATTTTGCCTGGGCTACTTTGAAGCAAGGTAAAACATGCCTCGTGTAATGTAGTAAAGCGTTCAGGTTTCAAACAATAAAGTAGCTATATGTTTTAAAATGCATACTGCCTCCAGCACATTGCACATTGGTGAGGGGTGTCCTGATGAAGCCTGCCTTCCATTGCCTATGCACTTGAATGGCGAATGGGAAGCACGCTTCAATTACCAGTTGAGAGATAAAAATAGTATGTATTTTTAATTGTGGCCCCCAAAAAATGTTAACACCCGATTGCATTTAGAATTGTTGTACAATGATTGGGCTTATAAAGCCCAACCACCAGGCTACCTGGGGTGGCAGCTAGGCTACCTGGGGTGGCAGCTAGGCTACCTGGGGTGGCAGCTAGGCTACCTGGGGTGGCAGGTATCCTAGTGGTTAAAGTGTTTGGCCACTAACTGATAGGTTGGTGGATCGAATCCCTGAGCTGACAAGGTAAAAATCTGTTGTTCTGCTCCTGAACAAGGCAGTTAATCCACTGTTCCTAGGCCGTCATTGTAAATAAGAATTTGTTCTTCACTAACTTGCCTCGTTAAATAAAAGTGCTGTCTGACAGATTTTCTGCTCAAAGGCTCTGTATGCTGTGTGCATGTTATAAATAAGATACATAACGAATATACACATGCGCCAATTTAATTCCACTAAATTGTGACTGATAAGCATGACCGGTCAAATGTATTTACATGAACTGGTATTTCCAACCATGAATAGCACCCTCAAAAAATTTGCAATGCGATTTTCTTCCCTTTTTTATCCGCCAAAAGCCGGCTATTAACGGCTAACGGAAACCCTGAAACACACAAACCCCAGCTAGTACATTTGGTTTCTTGGAATTTGTGGGAACATATGTTTTTGGTTTCACATTGGTTGTGCGAACGAAGCCATGCCACGGTAAAAGCGAACATTTTGTTGGTCTGGGAACAGAAATTATAGGTTATTTGGAGGTTTTTGAACAACTTCCTTAAAAGGTTCAGTAAATGTTTCAATAAGACTTTTAATAACACTGCAAGCTTATTTTGGGTAAACTTTTTTGAACGACAAGCACTGATAGGAAATTTGAAATTCATTTCCAGAAGCATTAATCATACAAACACATTTATTATTTGTTGTGAAACAGCATCAGTGAGATTTTAACCTATCTTCTGTTCTCTATCCATGGAATTAGTCCACTGCGCCCACCAGGATGAAACCTGCATGCCATGTTTTTAACTCATTTTAGTCTATTCAAACAGACCCCCTTTAAAAGGAAACAAGAACTCATTAAGATCAGGTGTGTCCAATTAATGGGAACAGCCAACACACTTGAACATACTTAACTAATTCTACTGTGTTACTTTTTATTTTTACTTTATTTTATTTTGCAAATATTTTCTTAACTCTATTTCTTGAACTGCAATGTTGGTTATGGGCTTGTAAGTAAGAATTTCACGGTTACACCTGTTGTATTCGGCACATGTGACAAATACAATTTGATTTGAAGATAGAGGATAGAGGTTTTTTGATGCTGAGAATGGAATGTACAGTATATGTTTTTAAAAACATCCTTAGAACATTCTCTAAATGTTACTAAAGTTTTCTTTTAGTTTTTATGGAAAGTTTTCTTAACATTCTTGGAGCAATTTGAGAACATGACTTTAAATAGAACCATGAGGAAACCTGTAGGAAATGTTATGCTGAAGTAATGAAATTCGCACAGCTGGAAATTGTTTCTTAACGTTCTCTGAACTATTTGAGAACATTCCCAATGTCAAACCAGTTGGAGAATGTTTCTTACCAACATTTGTATTAAATGTAACCCTGTTTGAACTTTTAGGAAACGTTATGTTAAAGTGTTGATATACAAAGTTCCTTAAATGTGCTGAGAATGTTCCAAAGCCAAGCAACAAACTTGCAGCATTCCCAGAAAGATTGAATGCAAAGGTTGAATGCAAAATAACCTCAGGACAAGCACGCTCTCACCAAGCTCTATTTCATAAACAACATTGAAAGCATACTGGTAATGATTAAGTTAAGAGTTATTACATAGTTACAACCCAGAGGTAATATCATATAGCTTAACACTCGGCGCGACGGAATTCCATAACTACTAGAATGGCCATGATGTTCATTCTGACCGTTGATATTTCAATTGTGTAAATATTCAATAATAAATTGTCAAATGACAACAGACAACAGTTTCCTGCCTAGCTAATGGCCCATCCAAACTACACCTAAACTATAGTTAAACACATTTCACACATATAATAATAGACGTGGCCTAAAGACAAGATTAAATTGACAACAGTCTGATGGGTGACAATAATGTCAATTGTCAAATTGAGAATGAAGAGACTGATGACCAGCGAGTCATTGGCATAGAAGTGAACGGAGCTTACCAAAAAGCACTTTTTCAAATCAACCTTTAGAGGTCCATGCAGGCCAGACGATTTGATTGCTATACCCTATCTGAGGTTTCTAATGAACTCTCAAAATTACGCAGATGTTTCAAAATATAACTTTGTGAGTACTGGCGACAATCAGCAACAGTCATTTGGGTTTAAATATCCTTTCTATTTTATTCTGTTATATTCCATTATATTATTACTGTAAAATATGTGTGTGTTGACTGTGGTAGGGCAGGTGAATACAAACGTGTGATGTCTGCTAAATGAACAAGTTAATTTCATTGGCATGGCGAAGAAATATAGCCTCGGCTACTAAGCACAGATAAATAAAACAAAAAACATGCTATTCTGTTCTTTTAAAATAAATTCTTAGTATAATGTTTTTAATTACCTTATTAAACTAAATATCAATGGATTTCTTAATGATTGTGTATATTAACTGGATTTATTAGACTGGCAGCTATTGGTACTCATCGAGGCCCGGCTAATCTATTATTAAATATGCATATTTATCTCAAAGTACTGCTAGAGTGTAAAATACACATATTTAGGAAAAGTCCATTACAAACCGTCCCGGCAGTTCTAGTGTTAATGCTCCATGATGTAGAAAGGAACTGAGATAACAATAACATTAGCATCCCTAACAGTAGTGGGGAGCTGAGCTAGCATTAACATTAGCATCACTAACAGTAGTGGGGAGCTGAGATACCATTAACATTAGCATCACTAACAGTAGTGGGGAGCTGAGATACCATTACATTAGCATCACTAACAGTAGTGGGGAGCTGAGATACCATTACATTAGCATCACTAACAGTAGTGGGGAGCTGAGCTAGCATTAACATTAGCATCACTAACAGTAGTGGGAGCTGAGATACCATTACATTAGCATCACTAACAGTAGTGGGAGCTGAGATACCATTACATTAGCATCACTAACAGTAGTGGGGAGCTGAGATACCATTACATTAGCATCACTAACAGTAGTGGGGAGCTGGGATACCATTACATTAGCATCACTAACAGTAGTGGGGAGCTGAGATACCATTACATTAGCATCACTAACAGTAGCGGGGAGCTGAGATACCATTACATTAGCATCACTAACAGTAGTGGGGAGCTGAGATACCATTACATTAGCATCACTAACAGTAGTGGGGAGCTGAGATACCATTACATTAGCATCACTAACAGTAGCGGGGAGCTGAGCTAGCATTAACATTAGCATCACTAACAGTAGTGGGGAGCTGAGATACCATTACATTAGCATCACTAACAGTAGTGGGGAGCTGAGATACCATTACATTAGCATCACTAACAGTAGTGGGGAGCTGAGTTAATTTCATTAAGTTAATTTCATTGGCATGGCGAAGAAATATAGCCTCGGCTACTAAGCACAGATAAATAAAACAAAAAACATGCTATTCTGTTCTTTTAAAATAAATTCTTAGTATAATGTTTTTAATTACCTTATTAAACTAAATATCAATGGATTTCTTAATGATTGTGTATATTAACTGGATTTATTAGACTGGCAGCTATTGGTACTCATCGAGGCCCGGCTAATCTATTATTAAATATGCATATTTATCTCAAAGTACTGCTAGAGTGTAAAATACACATATTTAGGAAAAGTCCATTACAAACCGTCCCGGCAGTTCTAGTGTTAATGCTCCATGATGTAGAAAGGAACTGAGATAACAATAACATCACTAACAGTAGCGGGGAGCTGAGATACCATTACATTAGCATCACTAACAGTAGTGGGGAGCTGAGATACCATTACATTAGCATCACTAACAGTAGTGGGGAGCTGAGATACCATTACATTAGCATCACTAACAGTAGCGGGGAGCTGAGCTAGCATTAACATTAGCATCACTAACAGTAGTGGGAGCTGAGATACCATTACATTAGCATCACTAACAGTAGTGGGAGCTGAGATACCATTACATTAGCATCACTAACAGTAGTGGGGAGCTGAGATACCATTACATTAGCATCACTAACAGTAGTGGGGAGCTGAGCTAGCATTAACATTAGCATCACTAACAGTAGTGGGGAGCTGAGATACCATTACATTAGCATCACTAACAGTAGTGGGGAGCTGAGATACCATTAAATTAGCATCACTAACAGTAGTGGGGAGCTGAGATACCATTACATTAGCATCACTAACAGTAGTGGGGAGCTGAGCTAGCATTAACATTAGCATCACTAACAGTAGTGGGGAGCTGAGATACCATTAACATTAGCATCACTAACAGTAGTGGGGAGCTGAGATACCATTACATTAGCATCACTAACAGTAGTGGGGAGCTGAGATACCATTACATTAGCATCACTAACAGTAGTGGGGAGCTGAGCTAGCATTAACATTAGCATCACTAACAGTAGTGGGGAGCTGAGATACCATTACATTAGCATCACTAACAGTAGTGGGGAGCTGAGATACCATTACATTAGCATCACTAACAGTAGTGGGGAGCTGGGATACCATTACATTAGCATCACTAACAGTAGTGGGGAGCTGAGATACCATTACATTAGCATCACTAACAGTAGTGGGGAGCTAGCATTAACATTAGCATCACTAACAGTAGTGGGGAGCTGAGATACCATTACATTAGCATCACTAACAGTAGTGGGGAGCTGAGATACCATTACATTAGCATCACTAACAGTAGTGGGGAGCTGAGATACCATTACATTAGCATCACTAACAGTAGTGGGGAGCTGAGATACCATTACATTAGCATCACTAACAGTAGTGGGGAGCTGAGATAGCATTAGCATTAGCATCACTAACAGTAGTGGGGAGCTGAGATACCATTACATTAGCATCACTAACAGTAGTGGGGAGCTGGGATACCATTACATTAGCATCACTAACAGTAGTGGGAGCTGAGATACCATTACATTAGCATCACTAACAGTAGTGGGGAGCTGAGATACCATTACATTAGCATCACTAACAGTAGTGGGAGCTGGGATACCATTACATTAGCATCACTAACAGTAGTGGGGAGCTGAGATACCATTACATTAGCATCACTAACAGTAGTGGGGAGCTGAGATACCATTACATTAGCATCACTAACAGTAGTGGGGAGCTGAGATACCATTACATTAGCATCACTAACAGTAGTGGGGAGCTGAGATACCATTACATTAGCATCACTAACAGTAGAGGGAGCTGAGATACCATTACATTAGCATCACTAACAGTAGTGGGGAGCTGAGATACCATTACATTAGCATCACTAACAGTAGTGGGGAGCTGAGATACCATTACATTAGCATCACTAACAGTAGCGGGAGCTGAGATACCATTACATTAGCATCACTAACAGTAGTGGGAGCTGAGATACCATTACATTAGCATCACTAACAGTAGTGGGGAGCTGAGATACCATTACATTAGCATCACTAACAGTAGTGGGGAGCTGAGATACCATTACATTAGCATCACTAACAGTAGTGGGGAGCTGAGCTAGCATTAACATTAGCATCACTAACAGTAGTGGGGAGCTGAGATACCATTAACATTAGCATCACTAACAGTAGTGGGGAGCTGAGATACCATTACATTAGCATCACTAACAGTAGTGGGGAGCTGAGATACCATTACATTAGCATCACTAACAGTAGTGGGGAGCTGAGCTAGCATTAACATTAGCATCACTAACAGTAGTGGGGAGCTAGCATTAACATTAGCATCAGTAACAGTAGTGGGGAGCTGAGATACCATTACATTAGCATCACTAACAGTAGTGGGGAGCTGAGATACCATTACATTAGCATCACTAACAGTAGTGGGGAGCTGAGATACCATTACATTAGCATCACTAACAGTAGTGGGGAGCTGAGATACCATTACATTAGCATCACTAACAGTAGTGGGGAGCTGAGATAGCATTAGCATTAGCATCACTAACAGTAGTGGGGAGCTGAGATACCATTACATTAGCATCACTAACAGTAGTGGGGAGCTGAGATAGCATTAGCATCACTAACAGTAGTGGGGAGCTGAGATACCATTACATTAGCATCCCTAACAGTAGTGGGGAGCTGAGATAGCATTAGCATCACTAACAGTAGTGGGGAGCTAGCATTAACATTAGCATCACTAACAGTAGTGTCTGTTTAAGGCAGAGGCTGCGGTTCCAAAGGTAACCACCCTGCCCCCGTCCCGACACCCTGGAAGTCTCTACCCCAGAGCTAAAAAGCTGTATCACATTCTGCGCATGTGCTTCTTTACCTGTACTTTACACATACACATTTTTGTGTTCACTGTTTTACTGGTGAAATGTCCATGCAGCATCTGTATACCAACCATTTGATCTCAATCAGTTTCATGGGGATATGCATTTAGATCTTCTTGAGTTATACACTGTTGATTCAAAGTAGCCCAATGTTGTTTTGAATTATGTAAAATGGGACAATTTTAGAGCAGATGGTATTAACAAACTGTAGCATACCTGTGCTTTGTTTCAATTAAAGCACATATTCTGCCTAGTGGCGCGCTGTGGAGTTTTGGCATGAGAGGAAATGAGAGAAAAATGTGACCATTCGCACAATCATCCTAAAATGAGGTGTTTTTTTTTGTCTTGCAGTGTGTAACATTATACTATGCTATTATCGGTTCTGTTATGTGATCATTATGTGATCTTGCAGACATGTTTTTTATTTTATTAAACTAGCACCATTCTCTATTCATCACTGAAACTTGCCAGTAGCCTGTTCTATGGGCAGCCGAAGGAGTAGAGAAGAGACAGTGCGTAAAATAGAGGATCCTGCAAAAAACAAAATCTAATTGGGAAGAGGCTTCCAGATAATTGGGAACTGCAGCCAGTCTGTGGAATGAATTGACCTCAGGCAGGATTGATAGGCTAAAGGGCCCACAACCAATCAAAATCCGCTAAACCTCCAATAGAGAACTTCAACCTCTCCTCCAGCCCAAAACAAAACATGCTGAGCAGTAGTGTCAACCAAGACCTCGGAGAGGGAGAGATGGAGAGGGAGAGGAAGAGACGGAGAGGGAGAGGAAGAGACGGAGAGGGAGAGAGAGACGGAGAGACAGAAAGGGAAGAGAGAGACAGAAAGACAGAGAGGGTGAGAGACAGAGAGGGAAGAGAGGGAGAGAGAGAGACGGAGAGACAGAGGGAGAGAGAGACGGAGAGACAGGGAGAGAGAGAGACAGAGAGTCAGAGAGGGAAGAGGGGGAGAGAGAGAGATGGAGAGAAAGAGAGGGAAGAGAGGGAGAGAGAGGAGAGAGAGAGGGAGAGAGAGAGACAGAGGGAAGAGAGGGAGAAGATGTGGGCTAGGACTTAAAAGGAGTGTAAAAAAAGGCTCAAGTGAGCAAGGAAGAGAGAGAAGAAGGAGAGGAGGAAAAGGGGAGGAGAGGAGAGACAGTGGGAATGTGTTGCTTCTTGTCTGGGCTCTGGCAGTGTAGTACTGATACTCAGTTTGGATCCAAGCCCAGATTCCTCTCTACCCCGACTAGAAAAACAGAGCACACCTGACAGAACTATGCCGAGGGATGGTGTGTGTGTGTGTGTAAGAGATAAAGAGAGAGATTGGAGGAGGTGGCTGTATGGCCAATAGGTGCAGTATGAACTTTTGAACAATACATGTTTGTTTTTTCTGCTCTTTTGCACACCAGTATCTCTACTTGCACATCCTCATCTGCACATCTATCACTCCAGTGTTAATTGCTAAATTGTAAATACTTCGCCACTATGGCCTATTTATTGCCTTACCTCCTTACATCATTTGCACACACTGTATACAGATTTTATATTGTGTTATTCACTGTACGTTTGTTTATCCCATGTGTAACTCTGTGTTGTTTTGTCGCACTGCTTCGCTTTATCTTGGCCAGGTCGTAGTTGTAAATGAGAACTTGTTCTCAACTGGCCTACCTGTTTAAATAAAGGTGAAATAATTTTTTTTTATAAAAAAATCCAGTAATAGGTTTGTATCACAACAACAACCCCAACCTGACTGGGCTTCATGGATTGGGAGTTACACATTCCTTATCCTGGAATCCTGAATCCCACTGAGCAAACAAACACTTGCTATTGTAGCTTCTTGTTCATGTGTTTTTCACTAAAATTAGTTAACAATGGGTGACTAAATCGGCTTTGTTTTCTGATTGGTGGACTTTGGTCTGTTAAGCACTGTGGTCACCTGACCTGAGCCACAGTCCTTCTGACCCTGACTGTGGCATGAGATTGGGGGAAGTGACATCAACAGCTGACAGTAAACCCCACTTAACCCAAACCGCCGTAGAAATGTTCTCACGCACACAGACCAGCTAAATCACTAGGGGAGGGCAACTGATTAAGCAAACAAGCAAACACACATGTGCGCGGACACGCACGACACACACACTCACACACACACAGTAAACACACCCTACAGAGGTTAGCCAAGGGACCAGACAGCAGTTATTGCAATATAAAACTAGCAATCAACTGCATCATTTTGTCTGTGGTTGAGGATACACAGAGAGACAATAGATTGAGACCAAACCTTCCCAGTTCAGGCACAACGTTACATAAACGAAGCCACAACATTCCTCCTGCCAGCGGGTTTATTTTCAGCTCACATAAACAGCCTATACATTTATGAATTTGCACGTTGTAATTTTGCGGTGCCCAAAATGCAAGGGGTAGCAGAGAAAGACACAGAGAGAGAGCGAGAGTGAGTAGTTTTTTTGTTTCCAATATAGCAGTGTTTACTATGAAAACCTTCCAGAGTTTTTCCCTCTCTCTGTTTTTTCCCGCTCCCCCTCTCTGTGCTGGCTGGGAGACAGCTGTTCCTCTGTCAGTTTGATGAGAACCGTAAGGTGCCACTGTGGGGTGTCGCTCCAATGTAATAGAAGAGAGTAAACTCCAACCCATCCTGTTTCTATTTGGATGTATGTCTTTCTCAGCTTGTTGTCTATCTGACCTCAAGGGGGGTTTGTTTAGAAAGATACACGGTGGACTCATGGATAAATGAAGTCCTATTCATATAGTCTTATCAGTGATTCCTCTGTTGTTTAGTTTTCTGGATTTGAATGAGTGACAAGCTAACCTAACTACCGTGAAAAGGGACAAAAAAATACATCCACATCCCAACCAGGAGCTCCCTTGAGGCAAACAAAAAAGGCCCCAAAAATATACTAACAACTCTTTCCACTGGTTTAAATGTCCAATGCAGTCCAAATGTTGTATCATATTGTACAAAAGCTGATGAAACTAACACTAAAAGTGTGAAAGAAATTGATCAGTGTTATTTCTTGATAGTTGCGGGTTGAATTTGCATGGGCGGGAGTTTTGGCTTTCCATGGTGACATCACCATGAGGTAAATTAGTTAATAGACCAAAAACAAAGAGAGTTCCAAACCTCTCTACCAATAACAGCTAATTTTCAGTCCCCCTAAATTCTTGCTTGAGAAATAGTGTTTTGCTAAAATGCTACTTTTGCCCATTTTAATGGAAATCTATTTCAGTAAGGTACTTAATAGTTACCCAGAAATTATTTTATATTGATATAACAACGGCTGCATTGGGTCTTTAAGCTAACCATAACAGGGCCTGTGTAATGTTTGCCTGTCGCTCTATGGGCAGATGGCTGTGTACACACACAAGGATGTTTATGCAGTGACCTCTCTGTCCGGTCAGCTGCAGACCTAAAACATAGGGCCTATGGAGATTACACAACCAAAACATGCTCTTACAGAGTCATGCTAGCCTCCACACCAGAGCAGACTAATATTACACAACCAAAACATGCTCTTACAGAGTCATGCTAGCCTACACACCGGAGCAGACTAATATTACACTAACCAAAACATGCTCTTACAGAGTCATGCTAGCCTCCACACCAGAGCAGACTAATATTACACAACCAAAACATGCTCTTACAGAGTCATGCTAGCCTCCACACCAGAGCAGACTAATATTACACAACCAAAACATGCTCTTACAGAGTCATGCTAGCCTCCACACCAGAGCAGACTAATATTACACAACCAAAACATGCTCTTACAGAGTCATGCTAGCCTACACACCGGAGCAGACTAATATTACACTAACCAAAACATGCTCTTACAGAGTCATGCGAGCCTACACACCGGAGCAGACTAATATTACACAACCAAAACATGCTCTTACAGAGTATTACTGTCTCACTACACACTCAAACCTGCTTACATAGCACAACCAAAACACAGTATTACTGTCTCACTACACGCTCAAACCTGCTTACATAGCACAACCAAAACACAGTATTACCATCTCACTACACACCTAAATATGCTAGTCATACTGACACATTATCTACAGAATACTGCAAATTACAATCATTTAATATTGGAAAACCAAAGCAGTGTCTTAAGAAACAAACCAAACCCCGTAAACTGGCTCTCTACAAGGAGTGAAGACAATTCATATTATCGTGTTTCACTGAACTTCGAAAAACAGGCAGACTCTGGGCAGCCCCCACGCATACTGATCTGTGGTGTGTGTGTGTGTTGGAAAATCAAGTCTGCAGAACAGAGACCATCTTGTCTAGGGCATATTTTTTTCTCCCCACTACTAGAGGCACACAGACAAAGCAGCAACAGCTTTTTGATGTTTGGCTTCCAGCGTAGCGTAACAGTGTAAAACACTGTGTAAAACACTCCCCCAACACACACACATATCAATCTACTGAGCATAAATCATACTATCTGTCTGACAGACATCTTACAGCTGTGTAGAATACAATACAACTGTCTGTCCACCCGCAAGACAAAGACAGCATGGAACGTCAACAATGTACAACACTGTCCTACCATGCTCATACTCAATCTAGTGACAGCACAAGTCTTTAGTAACTCCCATTACATGACAACACTTCAGTGTCAAATGAACATATTCACACACACACAGCACACACTATGAACTTATTATTGAACAATGTGTCCATTCACACAAGTCGACAATAACTTCATACCCCACTAAACAGAAAAAGTAAGGTAAACAGACCTATGATAATTGGACGGTCAACCATTTCAACTCCTTCAGGAATAAACACATCTTATCGGACTCTAATTGTCTCATATCCAGATCTGTAACCTAATGTTACACACAGGGACAGAGATTATGATTTCTGTAGTAGCCAGCTATCAGGTTACCAGTAGTAAAACAACACTATCATACACAGTGAAGAAAACTAGTAATCTTGTGTGGCTATTCAAAAACTCTGTTTGATGTATCATGATGGAAAACGCCAGTCACCCCAAAGTAAACACAACACATCTTACAAAAAGCTAAATTCAGACATGTAGTGTAGGTGTTCTGCAAAGCGGGGCTCTTTTGACGATTCTTCTCTATTCATGCCCACACAAAAGAGGGAACAAAACAGCACTTTGTCACCTACTGTTAAAACCATTAGACGCAGGGCATTTGGAGTGAGGACGTAAGTGTATCATGTGTAACTTAATCAATCTGATCTCTCGCGCTTCTCTTCTTTCTCTCTCTCTGAGTCTCTCTGAGTCTCTCTCTTTCCCTCTCTCTGAGTCTCTCTCTTTCCCTCTCTCTGAGTCTCTCTCTGAGTCTCTCTCTTTCCCTCTCTCTGAGTCTCTCTCTTTCCCTCTCTCTGAGTCGCTCTCTTTCCCTCTCTCTGAGTCTCTCTCTCTCTCTTTCCCTCTCTCTGAGTCTCTCTCTTTCCCTCTCTCTGAGTCTCTCTCTTTCCCTCTCTCTGAGTCTGAGTCGCTCTCTTTCCCTCTCTCTGAGTCTCTCTCTTTCTCTCTCTCTTTCTGAGTCTCTCTATTTCTCTCTCTCTGAGTCTCTCTTTCTCTCTCTGTCTCTCTCTTTCTCTATCTCTGAGTCTCTTTTCTGTCTCTCTCTTTCTCTATCTCTTAGTCTCTTTTCTGTCTCTCCGAGTCTCTCTTTCTTTCTCTCTCTCTGAGTCTCTCTCTCTTTCTCTCTCTCTGAACACATGAGCACTTCAGCAAAACAAACAGGTTTAGTGCTTTAGTGCCCAGGGCTGTTCTGTCACTAGTCTCGTTTTTATGACGTGTTCTGTGTTCTCCAACCAAACACACACACAGATGCAATGGTACCTCTGAGGACTACTGTTAACAACACATACAGACAGACAACCACAAGCCACCTCACTCAGATAAAGAACCTTCACTATTTCAGGTTCCAGTTTCTGCTGATTGTTCTTCATAGGGTTGTGTTGAATCTGTCTGGATGCTCATTGCTGGTTAAACTACTGATCAAAAAAACTCCTGAGAGAAATATGACCAACAAGTAAGGGGAAGGTTTAAGGACACATCACACGTGTGGACATACACACACACAATATGGCATCTCAGATTCCCCAGACTGCCTGAGGGGCAGTGAAGGAAGGAGTTTTGTTGGGATGCTTTACTGGACGAAGCAACACACCCCTGGGTGCCCCTTTGTTACCTGACACACTAGCCATGTGTGTTTCTGTCTGCCTCGGAAAACCGTCTCAGAAACTCTCTGTTAATAGTTTAGCGGTATCATGTTGCTCAGTTAGGACAAAAGCTTTAACTCTCCTCATCTGTGCGAATGATCACACAAACACGCACACACATACACACCACACACACAGACACACAAGCAGCTGCAAGCAGATTGTAGAGCCAGACAGTCAGGGTCCTTGTTAGAAACGCATCTGCTGTTTCACTCTTCATTTGGTCTCTCTGTTTTTCTCTTGACTCTCTCTCTCCTTCTCTCTCTCTCTCTGGTGTGTGAGAACACTGAGACACTGACAAACACAGTGTTGAGCATTCACACTGAGGTGAGACTCAGACAGGGAGGGAGCAGGGAGCCACCTCAGCCTTGTTAACGTATGAGAGGGTCAAGTTAAGGGTTGACAGAGCTCTGTTAAAGATAAAGGAATGTGTTTATAGTGCTCTATAGGATAGTGCATAGCAGATATAATTTACAAGAATGCACATTCATATGATACTCTGTAGTTAGGCCTTGCTTAATGATAAAGTAGGTGTGCCCAATAATGTTTGTACCATGTTTTGTGCTGCTACCATGTTGTGTTGCTACCATGTTGTTGTTATGTTGTGTTGCTACCATGCTGTGTTGTCATGTCTTGCTGCCTTGCTATGTTGTTGTCTTAGGTCTCTCTTTATGTAGTGTTGTGTTGTCTCTCTTGTTGTGATGTGTGTTTTGTCCTATATTTATATTGTATTTATTATTTTTAATCCCAGGCGCCCGTCCCCCGCAGGAGGCCTTTTGCCTTTTGGTAGGCCGTCATTGTAAATAACAATTTGTTCTTAACTGACTTGCCTAGTTAAATAAAAGTTAAATATATATATATTTTTTAAATAACCAATAATAATGTGTGACAATGCGGTTTCATGCAAACACTGCAAGACTGGATATTCAAAAGAACCATTGGTGCCCGCGCGGTGGGATTAAGTAGCTAGCCATTAGGGACCATGGTAGTTGTGACCATTGCATATCATTGTTGATTTATAATTCATCTCAAACAAATGAAAATACAATTATTAGATAATGATCATGTAGTTCCCCATTCACCCATTTGATTTGAATTCTACCTATTCCAAGTAAATACAGTAAGTGAACTGTAAAATGAAATAAACCCTAACCAGAGAGTTTGTGTGTGTGTGCGTATGTGTGTCAGGGTTTCTGTTAGCCTGCAATAGCCGTCTTTTGGCCGATGAAAAATGAGAAAAGCCAGATGAAAAAGACCAATTTTCCGGGAGAAGAAGAAAAAAATCCCATTGCGAAATAATGCTTCTTAGCCTCTTCATTGATGGAAATACCAGTTGATGGAAATACATTTGACTAGTCATGCTTTGCATTGTGGAATTAAATTGGCGCGTGTGCAGTATACAGTATATTAGTTGTGTATCTTATTTATCACACTCGTAAAGCATGCAGATGAAGAGCTTTCGAGCAGAAACAAATCTGTCAGGCTGTTGTTACAGCATCTTAAACAGCAAATGCACAGGCAACGGAAGGCAGGCTTCATTAGCGCGGCACACACTACTTTGCAATGAGCTGGATGCAGTAAGGCTATTATTTATTTTTTAATATACTTAATTGTTTGAAACCTGAAAATTGTAGTTAACACTATGGATGTTTCGCTCTACTGTGGGAATTGTGATCGAATCAATGCCATATTAGCCACTTTCAATGTAACATACCGCAACAAAACCAACTATACAAGACTTAGTATGCAAAACGAACTGTGTACGAAATGCTCTTGTAGGCAGAGCGTATTGGAGTAGGATTCTATTGCATTGACAGGCATGACTCAGGCCCGTACTCTACACAGACCGGTGCGCCATTACCAATCAGAGCTGCAGTAGGTGCGCTTGTTTTGAGATCAAAGTGAGAGCTGCATGTAGCCACAAATGCAACTTTGGTTCATATTATTTGCTAGTTAGTGAGTTATTAGCCCAGTTATAGCTAATTTCTAGTCAACAATGGGGGAGTAGTTGCTTCCGACAAGAACACAAAAACAACATGTTCAGTCACCTCCTTGTCTGAAGGACAAGTGGATAAACAGGTTCATGTCAAGCCCTGCATGTTTTCTTTCAAGTCTCATGGAATGTAGGCATTGAACACAACACATTGACTGCTACTGTAGGCTGAATGATAGAACAGCTATTTCCATGTTCAAAATATGGGATGTGTTTTTACATTGTTTTTGATGGTAGGCCACTCTGGTAGGCCTACATTATGATCAAATAGCCACAGTAGCCTACTTGGCCACTGTTAAAACTGTAACTTAAAGTGGGTACAGCCTCAGTGTTCACAGTAAAGGCGCACTGGAAGTTGCGCATCATTTTCACAATGTTCAAGTTTGCACTGAGCTGACTTGAAATGTGCTCAGTGCCGCAAAACATTTGAGGGAACACTGTTAGCAACCCATGCTAGTTGCTGTGTATTAGATCGCCCCTCTTTCTACATTTCTAAGGGATATTTTCATTTCTGTCACATGAAACCGCTCGCATGTGCAGTGTGCTTTGACAAAGGTGTTTTCCATTACTGCCTTCTGCGCTTATATTGTGAATAAATAATAGTTTATCAACATTTTAAGCGAAACATTCTGATCTGTTGCATCAGACTCATTGCTATACGAGTGAATGTGGACAGTTATTCTAAAATCTTCAAAGTGTGCGTCAGAATTCGGCAAGAATAACCGCACATTGTTGCATCCTCGACAAGTGCTGTTAATATGAATTACCATATTCTAAATGTGATTTCTGTCATTCTGAGCACCGTGGGTGGACGCCCTATGCATATGGGTCCGGTAAATTTCTCAAATGTCTGGTAAATTAAAATGCTGCCGGTCAAATGTCCGGCCCCATATTTTCCTAACAGAAACCTGTGTGTATATTGGCATCAGTGCCCTGGTGTTCTGGACTGGAATGAACTGGTAATGTTCAGCGTTCCTGACTGCAGTTCCCATGTAAACAGAGCTGTCACCCTGACATGGACAGGAGGAGGAGGATCAAAGAGGATAAGTCTCAGTGACACTCGGCAGAGACGTTTTTCCGAACCTGGAACGCCGCACCACGACTCATCCTGTGCCACAGGAAACAGTCGCTGATGTCATGGAGAGAGTAGGGAGCGGATGAGAGGGAGAGATAAAGAGAGAGAAAAAGGGGGAGGCCAAGTGAGAAAGTGTATCTGTGTATGTGAGAGAGAGTTGCAGAGAGAAAGTTAACCCAGCCAACCAACACTACCACTATCCTTCTTTCTCATGAGAGGATGAGAAAATGGAGAGAATGATAGAGGGACAGAGAACAGAGAGAGGGGGGCTGGTGAAACCCCTGTCACCCCTATCCCAGGCTCTTATCATGTTAGTACAGTTGGTTGAGGGGGTGTTGGGGACAGAGGGAGGGAGGGAGTATAAACATGGAACCGTATCTGAGCAACTACCTCCAACACAGCAGTATGGGACAGGCTGTGTCTACTGAAATTCAGCAGCCACCACTTTACAGCTAGATTTTCCATGCCCCCCCAAACCACATCAACACACACACATTAAAGCAGCATGTAGGCCACACATACACACACACAGGGACACACACACACAAATGCAATAACCCACAAACACACACAGAAACATACGAGCACATTCACACACACACCCAACACAAAATAACTCACTCACCAAAAACCACTAAGCGTGCTTTCTCATGCCAAACCCTCAGTCAACATTCAACCTCCGAGGGGGCTTCCCAACAAAACACTATACAACATTGCTATGCCTCTTTCTCTCCTGTCTACTCTTTCTCTCTGCAATACAGAGATACCTGTAGCAAGAAATGAGAATGATGACAGAAGAGGCTTTCTGTGTGTGTGTGCGACTGCGCGCGCATGTGTGTGTGAATGTATTTGACTGGTCAGGAGGGCGAGCTGTAGAGTGACTGACAACTTCCCCTGCAGCAGCAGGTGAGTGGAATGAGTACCTGGGATAGAGAGGAACGGGTTGAGACATGTCTGCCTCTGTTATTGTCTGAGGTGAGGTGCTGCTGTAGAGCTGCCTCATACAACTCACAAACACAGCAGTACTATTCTCTCTGTACATTTCCCAAATAATAAAATAGAACAGGATAGAATGAAATCGAATAGTGCAGAGTGGCGCAGCGGTCTAAGGCACTGCATCGCAGTGCTTGAGGGGTTACTACAGACCCGGGTTTTATCCTGGGGTATATCACAACCGGCCGTGAACAGGAGACCCATAGGGCGGCGCACAATTGGCCCAGCGTCGTCCGGGTTTGGCAGGGGGGGCTTTACAAATAGAACATCATTATAAATAAGAATTTTATAACTGACTTACCTGGTTAAATAAAAAGAAAGAATAGAGCTGCACAGAAGTAGGTAACCCAAGCATACAGATATAGCTGCCTACTAGCAACATTCTTAAAGAGATTCTCCTGTGCTTTTTTTTATTTATTGCATAAATTGCATACTATGTCACATACTCTGCTGTGTGTGCATCCTGCTAGCTGAGCTTCATGGGTTGAAACTCGAATGGCTAGGGGGCTGGCCCACGTGGGCCGTAGCACAGCTTTGAGTAAACAGTAGCTTTCAAAATAGGGATTTTGTGGCTAATTGAAGTAAAACAGCTTTCTGCTCATAGATTATGTATGTACAGTATGAAGGACACATTGACACATCCAGCCGAAAGCTGGAGGTTTAAAAAATAGTTACTAGTCACCAATTTTCTGGAGCATATCTTTAACGCCCCTGCCAGTCAAGCTCTTCAGCTCCTCCACCAGTGTTTAAAAAGCTGCTGCTGTGTACTTCCAGTCCACTTGTGCTAGCACTATATCATTTGCTCAGCATGCCATTGAGGTTATAAAGGCGACCAGATGTGTGTGTGTGTAGGGGGGCAGGAGGCACGCACGCCTCCTGCAGCAATGCTATATATGCCATTACTGTACTCTCCTACTTTACAGTGGTAGTAATTCTAGGTGCATGTCCAAACAGATTGCTCTCACTCGCACACACCATTTTGAACACAGTGCTGGAGCCTTACTGTTTCCCAGCAATGTGCTAAAGCTAATGTCATCACCACCACTAAAGAGTGGGAGACAGTGCTGCAGGCCCAGTCCCTTCTAGACAATTTGCTGGACAAAATGTTTAAACTTGGTGTAAACTTGGCAGTAGGAAACCTAAACAGTATATTTGACCTCTCAGCTTCCCTATCAAATCTAAAAATGTCAAGCAGACAACCTAAGAAAATTAACAACAATGACAAATTGTTTGATGAAGAATGCAAAAACCGAAGAAAGAAATTGAGAAACCTGTCCAACCAAAAACATTAGAGACGCAGAAAACCTGAGCCTACGCCTTCACTGTGGCGAATCACTAAAACAATACAGAAATACACTACGGAAAAAGAAGGAACAGCAAGTCAGAAATCAGCTCAATGCAATTGAAGAATCCATAGAATCTAACCACTTCTGGGAAAATTGGAAAACATAAAACAAACAACAACACAAAGAGTTATTTATCCAAAACAGAGATATATCGATAAACCACTTCTCCAATCTTTTGGGCTCTATAACAAAGAACAAACAGCAAAACCATATACATGATCAAATACAAATTGTAAAATCAACTATTAAAGACTACCAGAACCCACTGGATTCTCCAACTACATTGAAGGAACTACAGGACAAAATACAAACCCTCCAACCCAAAAAGGCCTGTGGGGTTGATGGTATCCTAAATTAAATGATAAAATATACAGACCACAAATTCCAATTGGCTATACTTAAACTCTTTAACATCTTCCTCAGCTCTGGCATATTCCCCGATATTGACTCGCCTAGTTAAATAAAGGTTAAATAAAATAAAATAAAAAATACAATATTTGGTACCAAGGACTGATCACCCCAATCCACAAATGTGGAGCCAAATTTGACCCCAATAACTACCGTGGGATATGCGTCAACAGAAACCTTGGGAAAATCCTCTGCTTTATCATTAACAGCAGACTTGTACATTTCCTCAGCAGAAACAATGTACTGAGCAAATGTCAAATTGGCTTTTTACCAAATGACTGTACGACAGACAACGTATTCACCCTGCACACCCTAACTGACAAACAAACAAACCAAAACAAAGGCAAAGTCTTCTCATGCTTTGTTGATTTCATTGGCCTGCTATACAAATTGATGGACAGTGGCGTTGGGGTAAAAACATACGACATTATAAAATCCATGTACACAAACAACAAGTGTGCGATTAAAATTAGCAAAAAAATCACACATTTCTTTTCACAGGGCCGGGGGGTGAGACAGGGATGCAGCTTAAGCCCCACCCCCTTCAACATATATATTAACTAATTGGCGAGGGCACTAGAACAGTCTTCAACACCCGGCCTCACCCTACTAGAATCTGAAGTAAAATGTCTACCGTTTGCTGATGATCTGGTGCTTCTATCCCCAACCAAGGAGGGCCTAGAGCAGCACCTAGATCTTCTGCACAGATTCTATCAGACCTGGGCCCTGACAGTAAATTTCAGGAGGACAAACTAAACTAGAACGCTATTTGGCCCTAAACAGAGAGTAAACAGTGGCAGGATACCTGACCACTGTGACTGACCCAAAATTAAGGAAATCTTTGACTATGTACAGACTCAGTGAGCATAGCCTTGCTATTGAGAAAGGCCGCCAGAGGCAGACCTGGCTCTCATGAGAAGACAGGCTATGTGCACACCGCCCACAAAATGAGGTGGAATCTGAGCTGCACTTCCTAACCTTCTGCCAAATGTATGACCATATTAGACACATATTTCCCTTAGATTACACAGACCCACAAAGAATTTGAAAACAAATCCAATTTTGATAAACTCCCATATCTATTGGGTGAAATACCAGTGTACAATCACAGCTGCAAGATTTGTGACTTTTTGTCACAAGAAAAGGGCAACAAGTGAAGGACAAACAAACACCATTGTAAATACTACCTATATTTATGTTGGTTTATTTTCCCTTTTGTACTTTAACTATCTGCACATCATTACAACACTGTATATAGACATAATATGACATTTGTAATGTCTTTATTATTTTGGAACGTTTGTTAGTGTAATGTTTACTGTAAATCTTTTATTGTTTATTTCACTTTTGTTCATTATCTATTTCACTTGCTTTGGCAATGTTAAGATATGTTTCCAGTGCCAATAAACACCCTTAATTTGAAATTGACAGAGGCGGAGGTAGACATGTGTAAAAACGCACACTTGCAAACCCACACGCACATGCAAACACACATGCATACAAACCCTTTTTCACGTGCATCAACACCTGCATGCACACAGTGTATTGGTTTCTTCATGAAGTTCTCTTCTTTTCAGAGGTCAGTAATGTGACTGTGCCATAGACAGACAAGTGATGTTGCCACCATGGAGCTGGGTTGCATTTCTACATGATGCTTGCATAGACCTTGGACTCAACACTCATCTGCTCTCTCCTCTCCTTTCATCCTCTTTCATGGCCTTGCCTTGAGCTGTTTAGTCATCTGCATTCTCCACTTCTCTGAAAATGTGCTCTCTAGGAGCTGTTATATGCATGGTATAACACAGCTACTGCAGCCTACATGGGGAGAAAACCAGACACACAATACAGTCTAAGCCTATTTCTAGCCTAGGCCTACCCAAGACAGCAGATGTTTTGATGAGTTTTCGTTTTTGGAAGCAAACACAAAAGCGCATTGAACAGATGAACCCTTTCCCACTGCAGGTCGCGGCTTGCCCTGAAACCCCGCCGCGAGACCCCCTGGAATGTTCCCGTTTGGCTGACGAAAAAAAGTTGCTCTACGTGGACAGGCAGGCAAGCGAGGCGAACGCATATGGCCTTCACTTTGCCTGCTCGCTGCATAAAACTACTATTTACATGGGTTTAGCCTTTTAAGCAAGCTTTTAACTTGGCTGAATGAAGAATAACCCATAAAATAGTATTCAGATTTTAACATGGTAACAAAGCGTTTCCTTGAAAGGGAAAAAATATATAAAAAGCAGCCAATCGACTGGCAAGACACCCACCGTATTTCCTTTGCTACATGCCGAAATTGTGTCTGCGCTGAGGAAATTCTGCGAGCTCGACCGAGTGGAACGGCCTCCTCAAATCCGCAAAATTGAGTTAATCCTCAAAACAGTATTAATCTCCATTTCCATTTGTCAAAATTCTGTCTGAAATTGTTAAAATTAAGTATTTTATTCCAGAATACACAAAATCTGTCGAAAAGGAGAATAAAGAAAAAACTCCAAAGGAACTTTACCCCTCAAGATGCGAGTCGTAGGCTATATCCTAGTCTTCAACTGTGTGAAGTTCATGAGCCCCAAAAGCAAAACAACATTCGGCAAAGTTCTCCAAGTGGTACAAAAATATAAAAAAGTAGGGGTTCGACTTTTTCCTTAGACCCTGGGCTTTGTGATATAACGTCGACTCCACAACTCCGGAGCAGCCGAGAGCAGCGCATAGGTTCAGATACTTAGCCTATGTCCCGTCCCTTCTGACATCACATCATGGAATTTCAGGAATGCAAGGCTAACGGAGAAGTGGCGGCTCCTCGTTGAATGGTTTTAGGCGAGAGATGACTAAACAGGGAACAAAGGGGACCCGCTCATATATTTATGTCCTTTCGCCTTTGGTAGTAGTCTAGCCTATATAAAAAGCCTTTCTCCCGAACAGGTCCTGCTACTTTTTCTCCTTCAATTCAATAAAGAAATTTCACTTAGGAAATGTAGTAAACTATAATTTATTTGGAACTTCTCTAATTATTTATTTAATATTTCATATGCATTAGCATTTTTTTCTAATCAACACATGACCCAACGTAATCTGATGAGAAATGGGTCGGATGCTTTAGTATCACCATTAACTAAAACAGATTTTTGGATACTGTTAGTTTGGATTAGTAACCAAACTGCATCCTCTGGTGGCCATATGCTTTCTGGTTCAGATTGACTTTGGGGAAAGCAATAATATGATGAAAAACAAATCCTGATCATTGTCTTACCAAGCATATTCTCTCAGTTTCAGTCATATAAACTACCTAGACTCTATTAATTGAGAATCAATTGAATTAATAGATCTATTTAAGTGCATTAAACAACATTAGGTCTGTACATGCAGGGCAGGCGCCAGAACGAATCAGTTGGACTTTATTTGATTTTTATAGGTGGGCCTGTTTTTTATAGGTGGGCCATACGGACA
The DNA here is from genome assembly GCA_030435695.1 of Brachymystax lenok tsinlingensis. Classification (NCBI taxonomy): domain Eukaryota; kingdom Metazoa; phylum Chordata; class Actinopteri; order Salmoniformes; family Salmonidae; genus Brachymystax; species Brachymystax lenok. The sequence continues at coordinate 21,633,175 of CM059817.1, forward strand.
CATTGATAGCCTACACCATGATCCACTGGTGGCTAAAGAAATTAGTGCATGGAACTCAGAGATAGCCTATAGGCCATTGGTAATTTATCTTGTAAATCTTTGTGGGGAAAACTCCCCCCAATTTTTGTTTATGCATGCCAGCAAAGCAACACAACACAAAACAATACATTAATTGCACTACAACGGTGACAAACGGTGCTCACAAACTGTTAGGGCCTATATAAAGCTGTCCCAACAGCAGAGCTTTCTTTTCAGCATCATGGAGTGAATCCTTACCACTGCTACCCCTGGCTATCAGCGGAGCATTGTCTGGCAACGCAACAGTTCATTTAGCCTCATTTACTGACTTTTTTAAAAACATAGCTGATATGGCTGACTTTTTAAACAAATGTGGTTTCTACTGACAACTGAGATGTACAAACTATGGCATAAGGGAACGACGTGCGGATAAGAGGCAATCCATAATTTGGATTAAGACATTAATGAGCGAGCTAGGATAGACCTAGTCAATATAACTATTTGTTCAGCACTTTTGAAATGTACAGTGAAATAATTCAGAACATGAGCCATTCTTAAAGTATTCTCCCTGTACACCAAGTCAGAACTGTAGGATAACTAAAGGTGGCATATAAGCAGACAATGAGAGCTCTTACAATATTTGATGATTATATTTCTCAAAAACATGCTATAGGCTACATGTGCACCACCAAGTCAGAACAGTAGGCTAAGTTATGAAGTGGAAAGGGACCAAATTATTAGGGTGAGGCACATGGGCTACTAACAGTTTACTACACAACATACAGTTAGTATTACTTTCTTAGCTACAGTATACATATCTCCCTGGCATATTACATCATTTATGCAGCAGCATACAAGACATTTTTCGACTCACCTTGTTGTGCTGTGCTCACTTGAACAGGAAGGTGGCACGGCAGTACTTCTTGTGGGCAGATTTTGTCATCAAACTTTGTTATCAGTCTGGTATTCTCTGGATTTATGGTGCTTTCAAGACAACTGGGAACTCTGAAAAAAGGTGAATCATGACGTCAGTGATCTTCAGGTTGGAGCTCTAGAAAGAGGCCAGAGTTCCCGACTTGGAATTCCGAGTTTGATGACCATTCAAAAAATATTTTCGCTGTCGGAGATAGTTTTTTCCAGAGTTCCCAGTTGTCTTAAACACACTGAAGTCTGAGAATTTCCCAGTTCCGAGTTTCTAGTTGTTTTGAACCCAGCAGAAGTCATGCTGGATTGACAGCATGGCCAATGTATTCAACCTTTTCTGGCCAATGGTGTGTTGCAAGTGAATGTTAAACCCAGACTTGGACCAGACACCCTCTCCACTGAATAGCAGGCTAGTGATTGCTTTGCAAATCTTTCAGTTAGCCACTGATTCCTTCCTGTCACGTGTGCACCTTCTCCGGCCTCTAGGTCACCAGGCTGCTCATAAAGGTGCACACCTGTCACCATCGTTACGCGCATTAGCGTAATATGACACTCACCTGGACTCCATCACCTCCTTGATTACCTGCCCTATATAATCGGATGTAACAAATGTATCACTAGCCACTTTAAACAATTTTGTATATAATGTTTACATATCCGATATTACTCATATCAAATGTATACACTGTACTCTATACCATCTACTGAATCTTGCCTATGCCGTTCGGCCATCGACTCAAATCTCTAGCCACTTTAATAATTAAAAAGTGTATGTAATAAATGTACCACTAGCCACTTTAAACGATGACATTTATATGATGTTTACATATCCTACATTACTCATCTCATATGTATATACTGTACTCTATACCATCTACTGCATCTTGCCTATGCCGGTCAGCCATCGCTCATCCATATATTTATATGTACATACTCGTATTCATTCCTTTACACTTGTGTGTATAAGGTAGTTGTTGTGAAATTGTTAGATTACTTGTTAGATACTACAGCATGGTCGGAACTAGAAGCACAAGCATTTCGCTACACTCGCAGTAACATCTGCATGTGACAAATAAAATTTGATTTGATTTGACATATGTCACTCCCCTTCGTTCCTTCCCCAGGCGTCATTGTTTCGGTTTCTGTGCCATGTATGTGCGTTGTTCGTGGTTTCTTGTTTTGTATTACATTGAGTTTACTCACTCACTCCCCAAACTTGCTTCCCGACTCTCAGCGCACTCGTTACACTTCCAAACCACTCATTGTTAAATTTGCAATTTCCAACTTGTTGTGTAATGTCCAATGGCGGATGAGCACCGATACGTTTTATCTATAATTTCTCTTCATATGACAAGGATTGAAAAGGATTTGCCAGTAGATTGTCAACGTGATTCATGACGATGACTGCTTGCTAGCTAACAGTCTGATGTTGGCATGATCAGTCCAATCAAAGATACAGTAGATATAACTTGATTTGATGTCATTTTGTCTGATGCCAATGACCTTGAGCCTTCTTGGATGGGCACTTCTAACATAAATCTATGGCAGCACCCAAGGGGCTTGAATTTTCGATCTCTCCCCATGAGTGACAGAAAACTGAGCCAATCACGGCGCAACTAGAGAACACTACCAACCCCTACGCTCCGTATTTTTCGCTGGCTGCCCCACCACCACAGAAAGCACTGAGCTAGGCTGAAACACCTGCATTTTAGAGCTGCCTTACTCAAGAATGCAAAAAGAGACCATGCTTGTATGCGGCTTTATTAACTCAATTATTATTTTTCAACATTGTTTGCAAACTGATATGTGACTCGTATTAATACCAAAAGAACATGCAAAACAGGCAACATCTTCTTTTTATTTAAACGGGTGGGGCTCAACCATACACATGCTCAACCACACACATGCTCATTGCCCTGAATGACAAGTTGCCACTGCTATAGGCCAATGCAGCAGTAGGCCTATAACTTCCATTGTCAACTAGGTAAAATACACAGGCCTAAGCCAACAAATGAAAACAGTAGAAAATATCCAGATGAAAATTCAGTTTTTTTTCAATCGCATTAATTTCTCTACTCTGCCTGTCTGCCTCCCTTTCTCTGTCTTGACTTGAGCTATCATTAAGGAAGTGCAACATTGTATCAACTCAGCAGGTGGCCGTGCTCAGGCGCGTGTGTTCCCTCAGGTTAACAGGACAGAGAAACCACACACATGCTCATTGCTCACATGGAGCACTCCAAACAAAAGACAATTCGAAAACTGGCCAAAATCCTGAATGACGGTTATGAATTTACCTAAACTTGTTTCTCACAAGGGTAGCAGGTTGTGAAGTCTGCAAACAACCTTTCCACTCCGACAACGAGAACAGTAAACGACTGTAATGCATGCATTAACATACACTATTCATACAAAAGTATGTTAACACCCCTTTCAAATTAGTGGATTTGGCTATTTCAGCCACACCCGTTGCTGACAGGTGTATTGTGAAGTGGAAACGTGTAAGGGCAACAAGTGGTAAGCCACACAAGCGCACAGAACAGGACCGCAAAGTGCTGAAGCGCGTAGAGCATAAAAATAATCTGTCCTCGGTCGCAACACTCACTTCCGAGATCCAAACTACCTCTGGAAGCAACGTCAGCACAATAACTGTTCGTAGGGAGGTTCATGAAATGGGTTTCCATGGCCAAGCAGCTTGACACAAGCCTAAGATTACCATGCGCAGAAGCCTAAGATCACCATGCACAATGCCAAGCGTCGGCTGAAGTGGTGAAAAACTTGCCGCCATTGGACTCTGGAGCAGTGGAAACGCATTCTCTGGAGTGATGAATAACGCTACCTACCCGAATGCATAGTGCCAACTGTAAAGTTTGGTGGAGGAGGAATAATGTTCTAGGGCTGTTTTTCATGGGTTGGGATAGGCCCCTTATTTCCAGTGAAGGGGAATCTTAACACCACAGCATACAATGACATTCTAGACGATTCTGTGCTTCAAACTTTGTGGCAACAGTTTGGGGAGGCCCTTTCCTGTTTCAGTATGACAATGCCCCTGTGCACAAGGCGAGGTCCATACAGAAATGGTTTGACGATATCGGTTTGAAAGAACTTGACTGGCCTACACAGAGCCCTGACCTCAACCCCATCGAACACCTTTGGGATGAATTGGAACGCTGACTGCAAGCCAGGCCTAATCGCCCAACATCAGTGCCAACAATTCAATGAAACAATGAACGTGCAAGAATTGATGGGAGACAGTGGAGCACATTCTGGAGAGCTGAGTGCATGCATTCTGAAGAGAGACGCCCATATCTTTGCCACACAACATTTTTAATGATACTCAAGACACCTCATCTTCACACATTTTAGATGCTTTCACTGACTGCCGCAACTCAATAACCAAGCCATATTGGCACATGCGCTGCCCAAATTGCTGGCTTCCCAAATGGGCATAGGCCAATGCACTTGTGATTTGAAACACTCCACAGCTATTTAAAGTAAAAATAAGCTTATGATCCTGTGTGGTTAACTCAAGCTCCCTGGTAAAGTATTCTGGATGATTTTACTTAGACAGGAGTAATTATATAATTTGGGCAAAACATCAATTTACTTTAAGGGAAGCCAGCATCAGAACAGTGCACTGTGCACCCGCCAACTTTACTTTCTAATTGGCAAGTGGCTGAAACTAGAGATCTTAATATAATGACGAGATTATTATGTCTCTTCCCTAACAATGCGAATCATCCCAAAGGCGGGAATGCAAGCGACAAGCTAAAGTTGGCATAGAAACGCATTGGGTTATTCTTCCACTCTTCCGAAACTAGCGAGCGAAACAAGCGCGGCTCTTTCTTACTATATGTAGCCCATGTATCTGATGCTGTCAGGCCATACTCCTTTTGGCAAGACAGCATCAGATACGGTCTACACATACGGAGACGAAGGGGCGCTGTTTCGCTGCACCTCGGTCAAATAAATGATCAATATTTCAATATTTTATTTGAACGGGCAAGGAGGTACGGTAGGAAGGGCCAGGCCCACTAAGGTCCACCCATAATGCATTCCCTGGCTACCAGGAACATAAAACAACACACAGCTAACTTTCACGTATTTTTTTTTTCTAGAGATCAATTTCAATTTGTGTGACATGCTGGTCATGTAAGCAACTTAAAGGTCCATTGCAGCCATTTTATATCAATATATAATTTCTGGGTAACAACTAAGTACCTTACTGTGATTGTTTTCAATTATAATGGTAAAAAATAAACAAAAATATATATAAAACATAGGACATTTTATTTTTTAGGTGCACTGGGCCTTTAAGTAAGCATGGACATTTGGAACTAATACCCTGCCCTGAACTTTAGTCACTGTTACTAGCCAGCTACCACCCGGTACTCAACCCTGCACCTTAGAGACTGTATAGTATATATTCAGTGAACACTGGTCACTTTAATAATGTTTACTGTTTTACCCACTTCATATGTATATACTATATTCTAGTCAAGGCTCATCTTATATAACTACTGCTGTACACACCTTTTCTATTCATATACTGTCCATACTTCCTATACACACCACCATATACATACATATTTTTATTCCGGACTCTGACATTGCTTGTTCTAATATTTCTACCTTTCTTAATTCCTTTCTTTTTCTTTTTTGGATTTGCGTGTATTGCTTTGTTTTACTGCACTGTGTGTGTACGTGACAAATACAATTTGATTTGATAACACCCATATACCTACAGAGGGAGACAAAGCACTTATTTTCACTAGCTAGAAAACAACAGAATGGTCTACCTCTGCTAACTAGAGTCTATTTTGGTGTTAAGAGATAATTGCACATTTAGTTGGGAAGGTATAAAACTACTATTTGGAGTCCCATTCTGTATAATGTTATGTAAATTCAACCAAATGTAGTACAGCAGTAGACTATAGTTTATTGATCTCTACATGTCTTTGTGTGGTTAATCAAATTAAAGTGTAGGCTTTGTCATATGTACAAGATAATAATATAAACATATACCATTTACCATGTGTTATTTACTCGCATTATTACAATAAACATGAAAAACAATCACATTGTCTGTTTATTATTTTGATTAGTAAATAAAGTTGTGCAACTCATCCCCTCAGCTTCCCAATGCAATATTTCTCCACATATTCCCCTGGTGTGTATACTGGGGATGTATACTGAGGTCTGGTTCCCCCTGGTTCATTTGGATCATTACTGAGTGCATAATTCTAGCCCCATTACATGCAATGGTAATGGTTGACTCAACGCTTTAGAATTATGGTCCTCTGTAGCTCAGTTGGTAGAGACTGGCACTTGCAATGCCAGAATATGATAAAGGGGCTAAAAATGTCCTCTCACCACCCAGTAGACAGACAAGCCTCTGAGAGCTAAGGGCAGTCCTCAGTGCCTGATTAAAACTCAAGAGAGAAGAGGGGATTTGGAGATGTGTCAAATGCAGATGGCAGGATGTTTCTTATTTCTCTCTCTTTCTCACTGTTGCTCTCTCTCTGTCTCACTCTTTGTCTCTGTCTCCCACTCTATATTTCTCCCTCTCCCTCTTTAAGTAAAGTTGAAGTGATGGAGTGACTCCAATCAAATACCATCTTACCTGATTTTCAACTTCCTATTTTATTTTCATAATAAATTATTCAGAAATTATTCAGATATAAATCATTCAAATGTTTTATTTTAGCTTCAAATACTCCAATATTTCACACACATGAAGTACAATTCTTTAATGATTTTTTATTGTGCAGCAAGGGGTAAAATGCAGGCTTTATTGCCTTTGTACTTTCTGTGCGTTCAAACTGTTTTAAATAGCTTTAGCACACCTATTAGAAAGGAAATCTAGATAGCAATTTGGATGAGCTTCAAAATTGTTTTAGTATCATACAATAACAGACAACCCCACCTTGGTTTTAAACCCAGCAATCCAAAGGTCATTATTTCCATCCTCCAGTAGGCAGACATTCTCCTGATACTGGGTGAGATATGTCTTCTCTACTGTACTACATGCATGGTGTTAGCTGCTGATCCATGTTTAAATATGAGCCAAATGGGCCGTCAAAAACACCGGTTTCTCTGCTCTGCCCGACGACAAGCCAAGGTGACTCAAGAGTTCAGGGAAGCTCTCAGTTCCTCAGTAAGCCTCCTCATCTTTACCTGTTAAGCACGAAGATAAGAATATAAAAAGTATTCAGGATAAAAGGATAATTGAGAATGATGTGTTGAAATACCACCACAGCATACAGGAAATAATCGATTTGGCTCTGAAGACATTAGTAATAACATGAATATGTCAGGCGCACCACAACTAATGAGTTTTCAAATGCTTTACTCAATATTTCCAAAATACATGAGTGGGGAGGGAAAAAACCAACCACTCGAAAAACACGGAACCAAACACAAACAATCACACACAAAAACATGAGGGGAACAAAGGGTTAAATAAGGAACATGTAATTATGGGATAGAAACCAGGTGTGTATAATGAAGACAAAAAAACATAGAAAATGAAAAGTAGATCGGCGGTAGCTAGAAGACCGGTGACTTCGACCGCCGAAAGCCACCCGAGCAAGGAGAGGGACCAACTTCGGCTGAAGTCGTGACAGTACCCCCCCCCTTGACTCACGGCTCCAGCAGTGCGCCGACACCGGCCTCGGGGACGACCCGGAGGACGAGGCGCAGGGCGATCCGGGTGTAGACGGTGAAACTCCCGCAGCAACGAAGGGTCTAAGATGTCTCTCACCGGCACCCAGCATCTCTCCTCCGGACCGTACCTCTCCTACTCCACCGGGTACTGGAGGCCCCCTGCCCGACGTCTAGAGTCCATAATGGCTCGAACAGTATATGCCGGGGCCCCCTCGATGTCCAGAGGAGGCGGAGGAACCTCCCCGTACCTCAGACTCCTGGAGTGGACCAGCCACCACCGGCCTGAGGAGAGACACATGGAACGAGGAGTTAATACGGTAATCTGCGGGAAGCTGTAACTTATAACATACCTCGTTCAATTTCCTCAGGACTTTAAAGGGCCCCACATACCGCGGACCCAGCTTCCGGCAGGGCAGGCGGAGGGGCAGGTTTCGGGTCGAGAGCCAGACCCGTCCCCCGGTGCGAATACCGGGGCCTCACTGCGATGGTGGTCGGCGCTCGCCTTCTGCCACCTCAAGGCTCGTTGTAGTTGCACATGGGCGGCCTCCCAGGTCTCCTCCGAGCGCCTAAACCATTCATCCACCGCAGGAGCCTCGATCTGGCTCTGATGCCACGGTGCCAGAACCAGCTGGTATCCCAGTACGCACTGGAAAGGGGAGAGACCAGTGGAGAAGTGGCGGAGTGAATTCTGGGCCATCTCTGCCCAGCGAATGAAAACTGCCCACTCCCCTGGCCGGTCCTGGCAATAGGACCGCAGAAACCTACCCACATCCTGGTTGACTCTTTCCACCTGCCCGTTACTCTCGGGGTGAAAACCTGAGGTCAGGCTGACCGAGACCCCCAGACGTTCCATAAACGCCCTCCAAACCCTGGACGTGAACTGGGGACCCCGATCAGAAACTATATCCTCAGGCACCCCGTAATGCCGGAAGACATGGGTGAACAGGGCCTCCGCGGTCTGTAGGGCCGTATGGAGACCGGGCAAAGGAAGCAGGCGGCAGGACTTAGAAAACCGATCCACAACGACCAGGATCGTGGTGTTACCCTGTGAGGGCGGAAGATCCGTCAAAAAGTCCAGCAACAGGTGTGACCAAGGCCGCTGTGGAACGGGTAAGGGTTGTAACTTCCCTCTGGGCAGATGCCTAGGCGCCTTGCACTGAGCACACACAGAGCAGGAGGAAACATAAACCCTCACGTCCTTAGCTAAGGTGGACCATCAGTACTTCCCACTAAGACAACGCACCGTCCGACCGATGCCAAGATGACCAGAGGAGGGTGACGTGTGGGCCCAATAGATCGGTTGCGGACAGCAGACGGAACATACATACGCCCAGCTGGACACTGAGGTGGAGTGGGCTCTGTACGTAACGCCCGCTCTATGTCCGCGTCCAACTCCCACACCACCGGTGCCACCAGGCAAGAGGCCGGAAGTATGGGAGTGGGATCTATGGACCGCTCCTCTGTGTCAAACATCCGGGACAGTGCGTCTGCCTAAGTGTTCTGGGAACCTGGTCTGTAAGAAAGGGTGAATATAAAACTGGTGAAAAACATGGCCCACCTTGCCTGGTAAGGGGTTCAGTCTCCACGCTGCCCAGATGTACTACAGATTGCGGTGGTCGGTCCAGATGAGAAAAGGGTGTTTAGCCCCCTCAAGCCAATGTCTCCACACCTTCAGAGCCCTGACGACAGCCAACAGCTCCCGGTTCCCCACATCATAGTTGTGCTCCGCCGAGCTGAGCTTCTTTGAAAAGAAGGCACAGGGGCGGAGTTTAGGTGGCGTACCCGAGCGCTGAGACAGCACAGCTCCTATCCCAGCTTCGGACGCGTCCACCTCCACGATAAATGCCAAAGAAGGATCCGATGAGCCAGCGCGGGAGCCGAGGTAAACAGAGCCTTCAGGTGACCAAAAGCCCTGTCCGCCTCAGCTGACCACTGTAGTCGCACCGGTACCCCCTTCAGCAGTGAGGTAATGGGAGCCACTACCTGACCAAAGCCCCAGATAAACCTCCGGTAGTAGTTGGCAAACCCTAAGAACCGCTGCACTTCCTTTACCGTGGTGGGAGTTGGCCAATTACGCACGGCTGAAATGCGGTCACTCTCGATCTCCACCCCTGACATGGAAATGCAGTACCCTAGGAAGGAGACGGACTGTTGGAAGAACAGACATTTCTCAGCCTTGACGTACAGGTCATGCTCCAACAGTCGACCAAGCACCTTGCGCACCAGGGACACATCCTCGGCACGTGTAGCGGAGTAAATCAGAATGTCGTCGATATACACCACTACACCCTGCCCGAGCAAGTCCCGGAAAATCTGATGGAGCATTCATTAACCCGTACGGCATGACGAGGTACTCATAGTGCCCTGAGGTGGTACTAAATGCCGTCTTCCTCCCTCGTCCCCCTCCCAGATACGCACCAGATTGTATGCGCTCCTGAGATCCAATTTTGTGAAGAAGCGCGCCCGGTGCATTGACTCGATCGCACTGGCTATGAGAGGCAGCGGGTAGCTGTACCTCACAGTGATCTGATTGATACCTCGATAGTCAATACACGGGCGCAGACCTCCATCCTTCTTCTTCACAAAAAAGAAACTCGAGGAGGCAGGTGAAGTGGAGGGCCGAATGTATCCCTGCCTCAGAGATTCAGAGACATATGTTTCCATAGCCTCCGTCTCCTCCTGCGACAGGGGATACACGTGACTCCTGGGAAGTGCTGCGTCTACCAGGAGATTTATCGCACAACCCCCCTGTCGATGGGGTGGTAATTGAGTCGCCTTCTTTTTACAGAAGGCGAGAGCCAAATCGGCATATTCAGAGGGGATGTGCACGGTGGAGACCTGATCTGGACTTTCCACTGTAGTCGCACCGATGGAAACACCTACACACCTCCCCGAGCACTCTCGTGACCATCCCTTGAGAGCCCTCTGTTGCCACGAAATAATGGGATTATGATAGGCCAACCAGGGTAGGCCCAACACCACGGGAAACGCAGGAGAATCAATGAGGTATAAACTGATTCTCTCCTCATGACCCTCCTGCGTCACCATGCTTAGTGGTGCGGTAGCCTCCCTAATCAGCCCTGACCCTAATGGTCGACTATCTAAGGCTTGCACAGGGAAGGGAATATCAACAGGAACAATGGGGATCCCTAAACTATGAACAAATGAACAATCAATAAAATTCCCAGCTGCGCCTGAATCGACTAGTACCTTATGCTGGGAATGCGGGGAAAAATCCGGGAAAAATAACAAACAAAAACATGTGAGCAACAGGGAGCTCTGGGTGAGTCTGATGCCTACTCAACTGGGGTGACCCGATAGTGCCCTGCCTGCTGCCTTGACTCCCTGAGGAACCCCCCCCCCTGCACCGACCAGCAGTGTGCCCTCTGCCGCCACAGAGGGTGCAGGGAATAGCCCCTCCTCCGGCCTCCCTAAACTCAGTACCTCCTACCTCCATAGGCGTCGGAGCAGAGGTGTTGGGGGATGGAAATGACAGGTCCAGATCCAGATGTCCACGGGTGGCCAGCAGGTTATCCAGCCTGATGGACATGTCCACCAGCTGGTCAAAATAAAGGGTGGTGTCTCTGCATGCCAGCTCCCGTCGGACGTCCTCGTGCAGACTGCATCTATATTAGTCGATCAGGGCCCTGTCACTCCATCCCGCGCCGGGGGCCAGAGTTCGGAACTCCAGTGCAAGGTCCTGTGCGCTCCTCGTCCCCTGTCTGAGGTGGAACAAGCGTTCACCCGTCGCTCTACCCTGAGGTGGATGATCAAATACTGCCCGGAAACGGTGGGTGAACTCCTCGTAGTGGTCCAACGCCGCTCCTTCCTCTCCCCATATGGTGTTGGCCCACTCCAGGGCTTTCCCGGATAGACAGAAGACGAGGGCGGACACGCTCTCGCGTCCCGAAGGAGCCGGGTGAACGGTCGCCAGGTAGAGCTCCATCTGGAGTAGGAACCCCTGGCACCCGGCAGCCGTCCCATCATACTCCCTCGGGAGCGCGAGCCGAATCCCACTGGGACCAGGTGAAGGAGGGGTGGACAGTTGTGTGAGTTGTGGAGTGGGAGGTTGTGTTGATGGTAGAGGCGCTGAAAATCCTCCTCTCTCCCATCGCTCCATGCTCTGCAGCACGCTATCCATGGCTGTGCCGAGACTCTGCAACATTGTTGCATGCTGCTGAAGGCGCTCCTCGACTTGTAGAGGAGGGCTGGGTGATCCTGCTGACTCCATGGGTGGTGCGTGATTCTGTCAGAATTCTCCGTGATGCCGGAAAGGCAGAGTCAGGCGCAGGACAACGAATATGAGTTTTCAAATGCTTTACTCAATATTTCCAAAATACACGAGTGGGGAAAAAACACGGAACCAAAGAAACACAAACAATCACGCACAAAAACATGAGGGGAACAGAGGGTTAAATGAGGAACATGTAATTATGGGATAGAAACCAGGTGTGTATAATGAAGACAAAAAAACATAGAAAATGAAAAGCAGATCGGCGGTAGCTAGAAGACCGGTGACTTTGACCGCCGAAAGCCACCCGAGCAAGGAGAGGGACCAACTTCGGCTGAAGTCGTGACAGTATCATCCTACATTCTTGGAAAAAAAAGGTGCTATCTAGAACCTAAAATGGTTATTCTGCTGTCCCCATAGGAGAACCCTTTGAAGAACCCTTTTGGGTTCCCGGTAGAACCCTTTTGGTTCCTGTTAGAACCCTTTTGGGTTCCATGAAGAACCATTTCCACAGAGGGTTCTACGTGGAAACCAAAAGTGTTCTACCTGAAACCAAAAGCCAAAGAACCCCTTTGGAACCTGTGTAGTGACAACATTAGTGTAGTCTGCCATACAGTGACTATTATCTGCCTTCTAAAAAGCCGTACAGTACCATGATACAGTTAAACCTGAAAAGCATCAAGTTATGCTCAAAGGCTGTATAAATCCAAGGCCTTTTCAAACTGAGAAACTGGCCATAAAATCACAACCAAAGTCATAGCTTTCCCCAGAAAATCTATAAAGTTCTAGTAAATAGTTTCTCTCACTGTTTCCTCTATTCACTGTTCATGCACTTTTGTGACGCACGCACGCACGCACCCACGCACCCACCCACACACACACACAGGGCTGTCTGTTTAAAGGACAATAAAAGCTAGGTTTCAGTTTTCCCTTCCCCACTCAGACCACTCTCAGACAGTCCTAGCTAAATTATTGCTTTATAAACTGCTCTTTACTAAGAAGCTATTTTTGTTTATTTAAAAAAAAATATATATATTGGTAAAAATCACAGTAAGGTACTTAATTGTTAACCAGAAATTATTTGATATTGAGATAAAAATGGCTGCATTGGACCTTTAAATACAGATCTATCCAAACAGGAGAGAGAACACCTTTGTTGCTGAAGGGGTCCAATCTCATCTTAGGGGTCCACACACACACACACACACACACACACACGCATGTGCGCACACACACACACTCCCCCCCCTCTCTCTCTCTCCTTTTCCCAGTTCCCCTTTTAATGTCAACCAAAACAACTTCGAAAATAGCCTTTTTTTCATTGCTATCTAATTAGTCTACAGCCTTGAACAGACTCAGTTGAACACGCAACACATAGCAGCTTATAAAACATCCCCCGTTGCAGCGACAGCTATTCCCTGCATGCAGACTAACTAAACAGTTACAATCGACTAATAACACGCTCATAAAATCAAAAAGAGATACTTAATTCACCCATAGGCCCTGGGCGGTTTGTGTGCTCATGGTTGATCTGATAAAGAGTTGGGAGAAGGGGTTTGAGTCATCCAAACAGACCATAATAGTGACTGGCTGGTCTGGAGTCCTCTCATCTCCTAACACCGCTAACTGCTAATAATGGCTAACCACAGATACATGCCCCCAAGGTACAGTTAATACGTAAACCAGCGCTGGGCTATACACTAGATTAAAGTGTTCTGAATTAAATTAAACAGCTCCAGTGGAGCTCCTGTTGCCTGATGTGACCTACTAAAACAGTTACAGCAGTGTGCTTCTCTCCTGGTACCGAGGCCAGGGGTTTGTCCCAGCCTTGCCCTTTACCACCTGATTGAACTAGTCAACAAATCATCAACACTTTGATAAAGCTGAATAGTATCAGGTGTGTTAGGCTGGGCTGGTCCAGGACCCGGCATGGAGAACAGGCTAGAGGTCTGTCTGTGTGATTTGAGTATTTACCATCAATCAGCTCATGCTTTGCATACGATCCCAAACATCACAACTCTAATGTTCCTGTATGTATTTCTCTCAAATAGAAGTTCCATGCATCTTACTTAGTGCCAGAGCATTTATCAGCCCCCTGTCAAGCTGTCACCCTGTGAAGCCAGTGTACAGACATCATGATCCATGGTGACAGGGCTGGAAGCTAAACTAGTGTACAGACATTATGGTCCATTGTGACAGGGCTGGAAGCTAAACTAGTGTACAGGCATTATGGTCCATGGTGACAGGGCTAGAAGCTAAACTAGTGTACAGACCACAGGAGGTTGGTGGCACCTTAATTGGGGAGGACGGGCTCGTGGTAATGGCTGGAGCGGAATCAGTGGAACGTTATCAAATACATCATACACATGGTTTCCATGTGTTTGATGCCATTCCATTTGCTCCTTTCCAGCTATTATTATGAGCCGTCCTCCCCTCAGCAGCCTCCACTGGTACAAACATCATGGTCCATGGTGACAGGGCTGGAAGCTAAGTCAGTGTGGTGTGGTCCGAGTGACAGCTGAAGCTCAAGGGTCTGAAGAGGAGCTGATTATCTCCCTCTCCCCCTGTGGCAACAGTCACACCGATGCATTATGATGGGGCCACATACTAGTCTCTAAGAGCCAATCGGTTGGAGATAAGGGTCTAATCCCCATCATTAAAGGCCAAAGACCTGTATCTGATCAGTTGATGGATTTTATTCATTGTTCATGTTTTTAAAATGCAAACAAAACAGTTCCATCTCTTGGTTTTATGCTTAACAGCACGTAACTGAGATTACGCTATGCAATTGACCTCCAGCGTGTATTTGTGTGTGAGTGCATATGCATGTTTTTGTTTGGCGTGTGTAGTTCATCCTCTGTTTGTGCATGAGTGGGTGTGTGCATGTGTGTTTGTGTGCATGTGTGTTTGTGTGTGCGTGCATGGACTAACACCACGCTGTGTCTGTCAGTTAGACAGGCTCATTAGGATACATGTAGGTCACAGGAAACGCTGGGAAACGCTCTGAACTGCCACCCACACAACCCTCAACCAGCGACAAACTCTCTCTCTCTCTCTCACACACACACACACACACACACACACACACACACACACACACACACACACACACACACACACACACACACACACACACACACACACACACACACACACACACACACACACACACACACACAAAGTCAGCTAACCGAAGATGGAGGTGAGAAAGGAGGGAGAGAGCTAGGAAAGGGGTGATTAGAGGAAAACAGTAGTAAAAGAGAGGAAGGACCGAGTTTGGGAAACCCTGACATAATACACTGTAAAACATGCAACTAAGAAAAAAATCCATGTACTGTAGCTTAAAGATGGAATCCTTATGAGGGGAAAAAGCGGCACTGTCTGCCCCAGCACCTTAGTTATTGTTTTTATTTTGTGGATGAAACGGAGTTGGCTGGACATAAAATTGGGAAATTGTTGAGCTGACATGCAATTCTCCTCTAACGCAATGATTTGGCATAATGTAAGTAACTTAAATAATGAAGTTTGCAACACATATAGCGGGGGTGATCACAGAAGAGAGTTTAGTTTGCTGAGACCAGCGACTTAAAATACTGTGTTGGCTTAAAATACATGTGTCTCATTAACATAATTCCCAGAGTGCCTTTCAGCCAGTTGTATTCAGAGGCTGAAATATGATGCATTACATGAGATTTGTTTTAACCATTAGTGAGATTGTTGTACCTGTTTATCTGGTCTGTGGTTAGTCAGGATATATACAGAACCAGTCAAAAGTTCGGACACACCTACTCATTCAAGGGTTTTTCTTCATTTTTACTATTTTATACATTGTAGAATAATAGTGAAGACATCAAAACTATGAAATAACACATGGAATCATGTAGTATCCAGAAAAGTGTTAAACAAATGAAAATATATTTTAGATTCTTCAAAGTAGCCACCCTTTGCCGTGATGACTGCTTTGCACATTCTTGGCATTCTCTCAACCAGCTTCATGAGGTAGTCACCTGGAATGCATTTCAATTATCAGGTGTGCCTTGTTAAAAGTTAATTTGTGGAATTTCCCTATTTGGTAAAAGGGAAATTTGGTAAAAGACCACGTCCATATTATGGCAAGAACAGCTCAAATAAGCAAAGAGAAACAACAGTCCATCATTACCTTAACAAATGAAGGTCAGACAATCTGGAAAGTGCAGTCGCAAAAACCTTTAAGCGCTATGATGAAACTGGCTCTCATGAGGACCGCCACAGGAATGGAAGACCCAGAGTTACCTCTGCTGCAGAGGATAAGTTCATTAGAGTTACCAGACTCAGAAATTGCAGCCCAAATAAATGCTTCACAGAGTTCAAGTAACAGACACGTCTCAACATCAACTGTTCAGAGGAGACTGCGTAAATCAGGCTTTCATGGTCGAATTGCTGCAAAGAAACCCCTACTAAAGGACACCAATAAGAAGAAGAGACTTGCTTGGGCCAAGAAACACAAGCAATGGACATTAAACCTGTGGAAATCTGTCCTTTGGTCTGATGAGTCCAAATTTGAGACTTTTGGTTCCAACCGCCGTGTCTTTGTGAGACGCAGAGTAGGTGAACGGATGATATCCGCATCTGTGGTTCTCACTGTGAAACATGGAGGAGGAATTGTGATGGTGTGGGGGTGCTTTGCTGGTGACACTGTCAGTGATTTATTTAGAATTCAAGGCACACTTTACCAGCATGGCTACAACAGCATTCTGCAGCGATACGCCATCCCATCTGGTTTGCGCTTAGTGGGACTATCATTTGTTTTTCAACTGGACAGCGACCCAAAACACACCTCCAGGCTGTGTAAGGGCTATTTGACCAAGAAGGAGAGTGATGGAGTGCTGCATCAGATGATCTGGCCTCCACAATCACCCGACCTCAACCCAATTGAGATGGTTTGGGATGAGTTGGACCACAGAGTGAAGGAAAAGTGCTCAGCACTCCTTCAAGACTTTTGGAAAAGCATTCCTCATGAAGCTGGTTGAGAGAATGCCAAGAGTGTGCAAAGCTGTCATCAAGGCAATGGGTGGCTACTTTGAAGAATCTAAAATATAAAATATATTTTGATTTGTTTAACACTTTTTTGTGTTAAAATACAACCCATATTTATGATTATTTATTTTTCCCTTTTTTACTTTAACTAGTTGCACATTGTTACAACACTGTATATAGACATAATATGTCATTTGAAATGTCTTTATTCTTTTGGAACTTGTGTGAGTGTAATATTTACTGTTAACTTTTTATTGTTCATTTCACTTTTGTTTATCCATTTCACTTGCTTTGGCAACGTAAACATATGTTTCCCATGCCAATAAAGCCCCTTGAATTGAACTGAATTGAGAGATTAGTTGTTTGACTGCCTCAACCTCCACTGAGTATAATGACAGGCTAGGCTAGTAGAGCCACCATCCTCAGGGTACACTCTTAGGGAAAAAAATGATTTTTTGGCTGTCCCCATAGGAAAAGCCTGTTTGGGTCCAGATAGAATGCTTTTTGGTTGCAGGTAGAACCCTCTGTGAAAAGGGTCCTACATGGAACCCAAAAACATTCTACCTGGAACCAAAAAGGGTTCTTCAACAGCTTTTCTTCTAAGAGTGTAGCCTAGAGCTACAGAGTCAATCTTCCCAGGCTAGGTTAGAAATACGGAACCATTAAAATGGCTTCATGCCTCCTCCAGCTCCACAGCTTAACACAACGCTTTCGGGAAAAACAACCGGTGACAGGCAGAGGAGGGCCAGCATTATAAATCTGTAACAGCTGGAGAGGAGGGATAAGAATGTAGATTTCTCCCAGTTTATAAACCTCAACATTAATCCTTACTCTTAATAACATACACATGATCTAATTTCTTTCTATAATAGAGGGATGTGAGTTTACTTGGCTACTGTACCTCTTCAGCCTGACTTTCCAATTTTTGCCCCATTTCAGCGAGGCAGAATATAAAGAGAGCTTTCACTGCGGACTCCATGGAGTTGTGTGACTGTTATTACTGACAGTGTGTGTGTGTTTGCGTGTGTGTGTATGTGTGTGAGTGTGAGGGGTGTTATTGAAGCGCACTGTCCTTCCCCTATCACATGCTGGCATCCTAAGGGGTGGGTCGGTGGTGTGAGAAAGAGATAAGATCAGGTAACATATCCCCTTGGGTTTCTGAATGAGGGTTCATCTTGATGTCTCTATCTCTATATGTGTGTGTGCTTTTGTGTGTGATTCCGCTGAAACTATTTGTTAGCCAGACCCATTACCCTTGCACAGCAACAAAACAAATTACAACTCATTCCCTCCTGGTCTACTGTGTCCACATGTCTGTGTGTTTGTAAGATTGAACCCATTCAGCAAAAAAGGTGTTCTCTCTCCTGTTAGGACTTATCTGTATTTAAGAACATGGAGAACTCAATATAATCTTCCCCACTGCCATTCACTCGCTTCGTCAAGTAAACGGACAACCCAGGGTATCGTGTGTGTGTGTGTCTGTGTAGGTCAGAGGGTTACTGAAAGATAGAAAGAAAGAGTTGAGTGAGAAGCAACAGACAGGCCAGGGTGTGTTCATTCCTGTCTAAACAGAATTCAATCAAATGCGCCGCCGCTGTTAAGAAGTGAATTTCACTGTCGACAATGTGTCTTCTAAATTTCCCTGATGTTCATGGAGATCGCATTCATCAAGGCGCAAGCTTAAATTAGATTTCCCTCTCTCTCTTTCTCTCTCTGCCTACACTCTTAGAAAAAAGGTGCTATCTAGGACCTAAAAGGGTTCTTCGGCTGTCCCCATAGGAGAACCCTTTGACGAACCCTTTATGGTTCCAGGTAGAACCCTTTTGGGTTCCATCTAGAACCCTTTCCACAGAGGGTTCTACCTGAAACCAAAAGGTGTTCTACCTGGAACCAAAATGGTTTCTCCTACGGGGACAGCAGAATCACCCCTTTGGAACCCTTTTTTTCTAAGCGTCTCTCTCTCCCTATCTCTCAAACACACCAACACACCCACACACACACACCCACACACACACTAAAATGTTACTCTCAAGAATAACAGTCATGTCGCCCCAGCCACAACATCCCACAGATAAACTACCATAGTAAAGATTGGTCTCTTAAATAATATTCCCATAAGCAGTGTATAATAATGTAACAATAACGAGTCTATAAAGAAGGAGTACCGGTACCAAATCAATGTGCAGTGGTACAGTTTAATTGAGGTAATTGCGGTAATATATACATGTATGTATGGGTAAAGTGACTATGCATAGATCATAAACAGAGACATGCAGCAGCGCGTGAAGAGTGTGAAGGACTGTAAATGTATGTGTGTGTGGCGTCAATATGCATGTGTGTGTGTGTGTCCGTGTGTGTTTGTGTGTGTGTGGGTGTCAGTGTAGTATGTGTGAGTGTGTGGCCCCAGTGATGTACGGGGCCTTATGCAGTACCCTATGCAGCGCCTTGCGGTCAGATGCCGAGCAGTTGCCATACCAAGCAATGATGCAACCAGTTAGGATGCTATCGATCGTGTGGCTGTAGATCTTTTTGATTATCAGGTAGAACCCTCTGTGAAAAGGGTCCTACATGGAACCCAAAAACATTCTACCTGGAACCAAAAAGGGTTCTTCAACAGCTTTTCTTCTAAGAGTGTAGCCTAGAGCTGCAGAGTCAATCTTCCCAGGCTAGGTTAGAAATACGGAACCATTAAAATGGCTTCATGCCTCCTCCAGCTCCACAGCTTAACACAACGCTTTCGGGAAAAACAACCGGTGACAGGCAGAGGAGGGCCAGCATTATAAATCTGCCTCCGGAGGGAGAATAGGCGTTGTCGTGCCCTCTTCACGACTGTGTTGGTGTGTTTGGACCATGATAGGTCCTTAGTGACGTGGACACCAAGGAACTGGAAGCTCTCGACCCGCTACAGCCCCGTCGATGTGAATTGGGGTGTGCTCACCCTTCCTGTTCCTGTAGTCCACAATCAGCTCCTTTGTCTTGCTCACTTTGAGCGTGATCATACAGTCGTTCGGAACAGCTGGTACTCTCATGCATGATTCAGTGTTGCTTGCCTCGAAGCGAACATAGAAGGCTTTTAGCTCGTATGGTAAGCTCGCATCACTTGTCAGCTCGCGGCTGGGTTTCCCTTTGTAATCCGTGATAGTTTGCAAGCCCTGCCACATCCGATGTAGAACGATTCACGTCTCTGTGGGTGGAGTAAAGTTGTTCTATAGTTTTTTTTTCTCTAGTTGCACATGTGACATGCTGTTAAAACGGATTTCAGTTTTCCTGTATAAACCTCTTAAAGATCTCTACAGATCGGTGTCCCACCCTCGGGATGGTTGAGCTAATGTGCGCTAATGTGATTAGCATGACGTTGTAAGTAACAAGGACATTTCCCAGAACATAGACATATCTTATATGGGCAGAAAGCTTAAATTCTTGTTAATCTAACTGCACTGTCCAATTTACAGTTGCTATTACAGTGAAAACATACCATGCTATTGTTTGAGAAGAGTGCACAGTTATGTACTTCAAAATGTCCACTACCGTTCAAAAGTTTGGGGTCACTTGGAAATGTCCTTGTTTTGAAAGAAAAGCAATTTTTTTGTCCATTTAAATAACATCAAATTGATAATTGTAGTCATTGTTGATGTTAATGCAAGTAAAAGGCCATTATCTGACTTAAGACTCTAGGGCTCAATTTAGATTGTGGCCACTAGATGGCTGAAACATAACAAAGTTTGGAAAAAGTCTGACTACTTTCCGAAGGCACTGTATATAGACTCTGTATAATTGCTATTCATCAAGGTCAAAAAGCCAGATGCCTGTTGAGAATGCGTCAACGAGTGGAAAATCCACCTTTACCCTCCGTTCTACTGGTGAACGTGCAATCACTGCAGAATAAACTGGATGAGCTCCATTCAAGACTATCCTATCAATGGGACATTAAAAACTGTAATATCCTATTTTCAGAGTCATTGTTAAACAAGGACATTGATAATATACAGTTAGCTGTGTTTTCTGTGCATTAGCAAGACAGACCGGCAGCCTCCGATAAGATCCGCTGATGCGTGGTCTCTAATATTAAGGAAGTCTCAAGGTTTTGCTCTCCTGAGTTAGAGTACCTCAAGCTGTAGACCTTACTATTTACCAAGACAATTTTCATCTATATTCTACGAAGTTGTCTATTTACCACCACAAATCGATGCTGGCACTAAGACTGCACTCAACGAGCTGTTTAAGGCCATAAGTAAACAAGAATATGCTGATCCAGAGGCAGCACTCCTAGTGTCCGGGGACTTTAACTTAAGGATCAATTTACGCCTAAAATGACATACCCAAATCTTACTGCCTGTAGCTCAGGACCTGAAGCAAGAATATGCATACCATTTTAAAGGAAACACGTTGAAGTTTGTGGAAATGTGAAATTAATGTAGGATAATAACACATTAGATCTGGTAAAATATAATACATTTCTGTTCAAAATGTTGTATCAAGTCTGCCCAAATATGCTTAATTGGTCAGTATATACGCTACTGTTCAAAAGTTTGGGGTCACTTAGAAATGTCCTTGATTTTAAAAGAAAATAAAGAATTTTGTCCATTAAAATATCATTAAATAGATACAGTGTAGACATTGTTAATGTTGTAAATGACTATTATCAGCAACCATCACTTCTGTGTTCCAATGACACATTCTGTTAGCTAATCCAAGTTTATCATTTTAAAAGGCAAATTGATCATTAGAAAACCCTTTTGCAATTATGTTAGCTAAAGAAGCAATACAACTGGCCTTCTTTAGACTAGTTGAGTATCTGGAGCATCAGCATTTGTGGGTTCAATTACAGGCTCCAAATGGCCAGAAACAAAGAACTTTCTTCTGAAACCCGTCAGTCTATTCTTGTTCTGAGAAATGAAGGCTATTCCATGTGAGAAATTGCCAAGAAACTGAAGATCTCGTACAACGCTGTGTACTACTCCCTTCACAGAACAGCGCAAACTGGCTCTAACCAGAATAGAAAGAGGAGTGGGAGGCCCCGGTGCACAACTGAGCAAGAGGAAAAGTACATTAGTGTGTCTAGTTTGAGAAACAGACGCCTCACAAGTCCTCAACTGGCAGCTTCATTAAATAGTACCCACCAAAGACCAGTCTCAACAGTGAAGAAACGACTCCAGGATGCTGGCCTAAAATTGAAAAATAAATCCTCAGCAATCTACACACACTATCCTATAATTACAATGCGAAAACAGGTTTTAGACATTTTAGCAAATGTATAAAAAAAAAAACGTAAATACCTTATTAACATAAGTATTCAGACCCTTTGATATGAGACTCGAAATTGAGCTCAGATGCATCCTTTTTCTATTGATCATCATTGGAGTCCACCTGTGGTAAATTACATTGATTGGACATGATTTGGAAAGGCACACACGTCTATATAAGGTCCCAGAGTTGACAGTGCATGGCAGAGCAAAAGCCAAGCCATGAGGTCCAAGGAATTGTCCATAGAGCGCCAAGACAGGACTGTGTCGAGGTACAGATCTGGGGAAGGGTACCAAAACATTTCTGCAGCATTGAAGGTCCCCAAGAACACAGTGGCCTCCATCATTCTTAAATGGAAGAAGTTTGGAACCACCAAGACTCTTCCTAGAACTCTGACAGAGGTCTAGAGTTCCTCTGTAGAGATGGGAGAACCTTCCAGAAGGACAACCATCTCTGCAGCACTCCACCAATCAGGCCTTTATGGTAGAGTGCCAAAACGGAAGCCACTCCTCAGTAAAAGGCACATGACAGCCCACTTGGAGTATGCAAAAAGGCAACTAAAAACTGTCAGACCATGAGAAACAAGATTCTCTGGTCTGCTGAACCAAAGATTGAACTCTTTGGTCTGAATGCCAAGCGTCACATCTGGAGGAAACTTAGCACCATTCCTACGGTGAAGCATGGTGGTGGCAGCATCTTGCTGTGGGGATGTTTTCCAGCGGCAGGGACTGGGAGACCAGTCAGGATCAAGGCAAAGATGAACGGAGCAAAGTACAGAGAGATCCTTGATGAAAACCTGCTCCAGAGCGCTCAAGACCTCAGACTGGGGCAAAGTTTCACCTTGCAACAGGACAACAACCCTAAGCACACAGCCAAGACAATGCAGGAGTGGCTTCGGGACAAGTCTCTGAATGTCCTTAGGTGGCCCAGACAGAGCCTGGACATGAACATCTCTGGAGAGACCTGAAAATAGCAGTGCAGCAACGCTCCCCATCCACCCTGACCGAGCATGAGAGGATCTGCAGAGAAGAATGGGAGAAACTCCCCAAATACAGGTGTGCCAAGCTTGTAGCATCATACCCAAGAAGACTGTATGCTGTAATTGCTGCCAAAGGTACTTCAACAAAGTACTGAGTAAAGGGTCTGAATACTTATGTAAATGTAATATTTCATTTGAATTTTTTAAAATAAACTAGCAAAAATGTCTGAACCTGTTTTTGCTTTGTCATTATGGGGTAGTGTGTGTAGATTGATGAGGGGGAAAAAAACTATTTAATCCATTTTAGAATAAGGCTGTAACATAAACATATTAAATGACGTGGAACCAACGTGGAACAGATGTTGAATTGACGTCTGTCCCCAGTGGGAAGCCCCCATGGAAACTGTAAAAAGGAGAAATATGCCAATGTGAAGCAATTCTAGGAATAATGAAAGATTCATTTGGAAAAAGGTAATACAAATAAAACAAGTCAATAAATAATGGATAGAGTTTCTCTTGGCAACATCTTGACAAATGCAAACGTTTTTTTCTCTTCCTTTTTTCCTGTGATAAAATGGATTTCAAATGAGTGAATTTGAATAAATGAGCTTTATGCATTTTAAAACATGTTCTATTGGTGGCATGGTAGCATTTCGGGTCATTTTCATTTCAGTGTTTCTGTTTTATTAAAAAAAGTTTGGGAGACTTTTCCTCCCTTCCCTGACACCTAACACATACCATTCAAAGAAAAGGTATTAAGGGATGTCAAGGATGTGACCAATCCTCATGGCCTTGACTTTAAAACTATGCTTCTAATTGAGGCCTGAGTAATTGATTTTGTGACTTATTAGTTGTTCAGTTGAATTAGTTTGGATGTCCTTTCTAAGCCTGCTGTTTTCACTCTGATGTGGTCGCACAGGGGATGTATGCTAAACTGGATGTTCTGTTATCATAGAGAAGTGACAGACTGACTTTGGATACATTGGTTTTGTAAGTGAAGTACAATCTTCATGAAACTTTTTTAGGACAAGGAGTTTTTCCATGTTTTTACACACACCTTTACTCCCGACCCCAACCTCAACAAACACATATGCACTCACACAGAGTTAAATTGGATCAAGGCTGCTGATTGAATCGATTGGCTGCTATTTCTGTCCTAGTCAATGATCCTGTACCCATACACACCCTCAGGTCTACGGCACCTCAGGGACACCGTGATCCAGAGGGACGCGCACGCACGCATGCACGCACACACACACGCACACACACACACACACGCACACACACACACACACTCTGACCCCCAATAGACCCTGAACCACAGGTCACACACACCCACTGGGCAGGATTTCTAAGACGGGGACAAATGATCAGCAATATGTTTCCCCATGACCAATAAAGCCTCAAGTACTGAATTAATAATTCAAATTAATAATTTAAAATAATTATAAATTTTCTGCAGGAAGACTGTGGCTATTTGAAGACAACATGTTGATGAACAACCTATAACGTTTGATGTTGTTGGTTGGGTTGGTAAACAGCTCAATACAAAATCCAGGGTAATAATGTAGGATAAAACTGTGGGAGGTTTGCTCGCATAAATCATTAAAGAACTTAATACTGCACGTGTTGAAAAACAAATACAACTCATAAAAACACAAAATCCTACACAATCACTGAAGAGTCTAGTCCAGGGGTACAGTAATCTCTCGTGGACTGATTCTCAGGGACATGTAGAATTATGTGAAAACGAGCAGCAGTAGTTCCTGGTCTTGGGTTTTCGGCATTGATTATTTGGACAAATCAGGATTGGGCGAAGGTGGTGCTTAAACTGGTGCGTGATTTTCAAGTCCTTGTGCGGATGATAAACGGTGTCCACTAGATTTCACAGCCACAAAGGTAAAAATTGCCTATATCATAAAAATTCAGGAAAACAAGAATTGTACTTCTGGGTGAGATTAGGGGTACAGTAAGGCTGTGTATATAGGGATAAATGCTACAGCTCCATCCACCAGACAAAGGTGCTGAATAAATGTTTTATGAACACAGCGTTCCTGTTTTCTTTCTCTACTGCTGACGTAAGGTGTTGTACTTGTTTTTCTCCTGGCTTTCCACTGGAATTGATTTATTATTTAATTTATTTATTTATTATTCATTCATTCATCTTTCTCTGGGACCGACTGTCTTCCCTTGTCTTCTCTGTATGATTATGGAGGAGAGATAAGACATGGTCGTCAGCGAGAGAGAGAGAAAGAGAGGGAGAGAGAGTGATGGGGAGAGAGAGAGGGAGAGACTAACACAGGGCAAATGGGGTGAGTGCTTTACTACACTCTTAGAAAAAAGTGTTCCAAAAGTTCCAGGGTTCTACCTGGAACCAAAAGGGTTCTTCAAAGGGTTCTCCTATGGGGACAGCCAAATAACCTTTTTAGGTTCTAAATAGCACCTTTTCTTTCTGACAGTGAACTGACAAGTAACAGGGAGCCAACTAGGACCAAGTAGCTCACTCTCTGTCACAAAACATGGGGCCAAGCTTGGCCAAGTGTTACAGTGGACTGTCTATCACAAAGAACACAGAGAGGGATGACGGGCAAGGCAAAATAGAAGTGATGCAGTTCAGTAATATACTACTGACATGTGTAATACGGCCAAACAGGGCCTCGTATCTCTTACACTCTGGCTCAAAGAATAAGACTAACTAGCTCATTGTCAAACAAGTATCTCACTTTCTGACTACAAATAGGTCTCTCTAGACATCTAATTTCTAACTGGAAGAATGGGCAAACACAGGGCCTAGTGCTTTAGCTCAATCTTTATCACAAACATGTTTAGTACAGGGTCAGGTAGCTTTCTTTCTCTCTGTCAGAGCCAACAAGGCCTTGTAGCTCACTGTCTGTTTGCTGCCAACTTAGGACAGGTCTCCCATGTAGAAGGGATTTCCAATCAGTGGGATCAACTAATAATAAAATAACGAATAAAGAATGAGTCAACAACAAAGTACAGGCCTAAACAGGGCAGTAGTTTGCTGTCATATGATCACACAGCAAATCGTGTGTGTGTGTTGACACTGCCTTGGGTCTGTCACGCAGAGAAAAGTAAACAGCATGAGCATCAGAGACGACACAGGTGCCCAGGCAAGTGTGGCACAGCATGGGGCGACAGTGACACAGTGAAGAAACTGTCCCTGTTAAAAAAAACGATAGGATCTCTGCCCGCTCGCTAATTATCCCTGTCTACTCACGCAGGCACGCAGGCACGCATACACACTTCCATCTGTTTCAAACTGTAGCCATTCCAAATAAATTCTCCAGAGTTTTAGTTGTATTTGGTTTTATTTACTCCCTGCTATCTGTGTGTTTCACACTGAAGACAGGGATAATTATTGACTTGAAACAGAGGCTTGCAGATGTTTCACTGTTCCTGAGGGACTCCTGTGGAGCCAAACCAACTGTTCTGGTCAGACGGCTCAAAACACATTTAATCTGACTCACAAAACACACACACATACACACAACAGACGGGCTGGTAAAACAAGAAGTAAAGTCTGCATATACTATCATGGTAGGCGCTGACGCCTAACCTCAGATAAGCTCGTTCAACGTTCATGTAAATGATTGGTGTAGACATTAAGTTCCACAAACAGTACCAGTCAAAAGTTTAAACACACCTACTCATTCAAGGGTTTTTCTTTATTTTTACTATTTTCTACATTGTAAAATAATAGTGAAAACATCAAAACTATAAAATAACACATGGAATCATGCACTAACCAAAAACGTGTTAAACAAATCAAAATATATTTCATATTTTAGATTATTCAAAGTAGTAACCCTTTGCCTTGACGACAGCTTTGTACACTCTTGGCATTCTCTCAACCAGCTTCACCTGGAATACTTTTCCAAAAGTCTTGAAGGAGTTCCCACATATGCTGAGCACTTGTTGGCTGCTTTTCCTTCACTCTGCGGTCCAACTCATCCCAAACCATCTCAATTGGGTTGAAGTCGGGTGATTGTGGAGGTCAGGTCATCTGATGCAGCACTCCATCACTCTCCTTCTTGGTCAAATAGCCCTTACACAGCCTAGAGGTGTGTTGGGGTCATTGTTCTGTTGAAAAACAAATGATAGTCCCACTATGCGCATTAAAACAATAACAAATAAATACAGAACCGTAATAATCAAAAGAGACTTTTGTGACAGAGTTCACAGCATGTCACTGCAGAATGCTGTGGTAGCCATGCTGGTTAATAACTTCTTCGGGATTGGTGTCCCTTCCACGGGGCGGTTGGGCTAACGTAGGCTAATGCGCTAAGCATGAGGTTGTAAGTAACAAGAAAATTTCCCAGGACATAGACATATCTGACATTGGCAGAAAGCTTAAATTCTTGTTAATCTAACTGCACTGTCCAATTTACAGTAGCTATTACCAATGAAATAATACCATGCTATTGTTCGAGGAGAGTGCACAACTTTGAACATGAAAAGTTATTAATAAACAAATTAGGCACATTTGACACAACATTTTGAGCAGAAATGCAATGGTTCATTGGATCAGTCCAAAACTTTGCAAATACACTGATTACCTCTTGTGGCCAAAATCTAAATTGCACTTGGGCTGGAAAAATACATTATGGATTTTCTAGCCTAGTGGTTAGAGCGTTGGACTAGAAACCGAAAGGTTGCAAGTTCAATTCTCCGAGCTGACAAGGTACAAATCTGTTGTTATTCCCCTGAACAGGCAGTGAACTCACTGTTCCTAGGCCATCATTGAAAATAAGAATTTGTTCTTAACTGACTTGCCTAGTAAAATAAAAAAAAAAAAAAAAAAAAAAAAAAAAATGGTACCAATATGCATACTCTGTCACAAAATCCTTGCTTCAGGGCCTGAGCTACAGGCAGTTAGATTTGGGTATGTCATTTTAGGTGAAAGTTAAAAAAAGGGGCTAATCCTTAAGAGTTTTTAAGTTTGCCTTGAATTCAAAATAAATCACAGACCTTGTCATCAGCAAACCACCATCACACCTCCTCCTCCATGCTTCACAGTACGAACCACACATGCGGAGATCATCGTTCACCTACTCTGGATCTCACAAAGACACAGCGGTTGTAACCAAAAATCTCACATTTGGACTCGTCAGACCAAAGGACAGATTTCCACTGGTCTAATGTCCATTAGTTGTGTTTCTTGGCCCAAGCAAGTCTCTTCTCATTATTGGTGTCCTTCAGTAGTTCTTTCTTTGCAGCAATTTGGCCATGAAGGCCTGATTCACACAGTCTCCTCTGAACAGTTGATGCTGCGATGTGTCTCTTACTTGAACTCTGTGAAGCATTTATTTGGGCTGCCACTTCTGAGGCTGGTAACTCTAATGAACTTATCTTTTGCAGCAGAGGTAACTCTGGAACATCTTTTTCTGTGGCAGTCCTCATGAGAGCCAGTTTCATCATAGCTCTTGAGGGTTTTTGTGACTGCACTTGAAGAAACTTTTAAAGTTCTTGAAATGTTGTTCTTGCCATAATATGGATTTGGTCTTTTACCATATAGGGCTATCTTCTGTATACCACCCCTACCTTGTCACATCACAACTGATTGGCTCAAACACATTAAGAAGGAAAGAAATTCATCAAATTAAACTTTAACAAGGAACACCTGTTAATTGAAATGCATTCCAAGTGACGACCTAATGAAGCTGGTTGAGAGAATGCCAAGAGTGTGCAAAGCTGTCATCAAGGCAAAGGGTGGCTACTTTGATGAATCTGAAATAATAAATACATTTTGATTTGTTGAAAACTTTTTTGATTACTACATGATTCCATATGTGTTATTTCATAGTTTTGTTGTCTTCACTATTATTCTACAATGTATAAAATAGTAAAAACAAAGAAGAAACCTTGAATGAGTAGGTGTGTCCAAACTTTTGACTGGTACTGTATGTATCTCAAGTTAGCATAGTCTTAAACGGATTTAGATACTGCACTGGCATACAAAATGAAAGTAAGCAAGTGAATAAATTACACAGCAAAGATGTGAGGAGTATGTAAGACAGGTGTTTGATAGAGTTTGATAGTGTGTGCAGTGCTTGACTTAGGCAGGAGCTCACCGGAGCTGAGTACCGGCACCTAAAATGTTCTACTGTTTGAGCTCCTGTTCCTCTTATAGAATATAAGCTCATAAGTATTGTTGAGCTCCTGCACCTAAATATAAACAGAACCAGCACCCAAAATGAGTACCTGAACCTATTTCAGTCCAAGTCAAGCTTTGTGTGTGTGTGTGTCTTTGCACTAACCTGACTCAGGTCGTGTCTCCATGTCATCTGCCAGCTGAGGACGGACTCCAGAACACTTTGGGAAAAGAAAGAGCACCACTTTTGACACTTATAGTTACCAATTCGACAGTCATACTCAGTGGTATACTTGGGAATTTACAACACAATCTCAAATTCAATCCAAATGTAATACTTCAATAAGTAAAAAGTCTGAGCAGTAGCGTAGCGTATTTTCACTGGGCCCACCGCAAGGTGATGGCGGGGACTGCGAGGCACTGGTGAGACGCCTTGAATGGAGAGTGAACTGTGCTGCCTGCATGCCAGCAGAGGACGTGCTAACCCCCCCCACCTGTTGACAAACCCCTTCCTCTGCTCCAGCTATGTGGATCCCTCTCAACTGTCGCCCCATCTGTTGGAGGCTTGAAACATAGTCCAGACCTACTCTCTGTAGCTATATACAGTGCCTTTGGGAAAGTATTCAGACCCATTGACCTTTTCAACATTTTGTTACGTTATAGCCTTATTCTAAAATGTAAATAAAACATTTTCCTCAGAAATCTACACACAATACCCTATAATGTCAAAGCGAAAATATATATTTTTTTACTTTAGCAAATGTATTAAAAATATAAACAGAAAAAACATTTATAAGAGCAAAAACCAAGCCATGAGGTCCAAGGAATTGTCCGTAGAGCTCCGAGACAGTATTGTGTCGAGGCACAAAACATTTCTGCAGTATTGAAGGTCCCCAAGAACACAGTGGCCTCCATCATTCTGAAATGGAAGAAGTTTGGAACCACCAAGGCTCTTCCTAGAGCTGGCCGCCTGGCCAAACTGAGCAATTGTGGGAGAAGGACCTTGGTCAGGGAGGTGATCAAGAACACGATGGTCACTTTGACAGAGCTCTAGACTTCCTCTGTGGAGATGGGAGAAACTTCCAGAAGGACAACCATCTCTGCAGCACTCAACCAATCAGGCCTTTATGGTAGAGTGGCCAGACGGAAGACACTCCTCATTAAAAGGCACATGACAGCCCGCTTGGAGTTTACCAAAAGGCACATAAAAACTCTCAGACCATGAGAAACAAGATTCTCTGGTCTGATAAAACCAAGTTTGAACTTTTTGGACTTAATGCCAAGCGCCACCTCTAGCCGAAACCTGTCACCATCCCTACGGTGAAGCATGGTGGTGGCAGCATCATGCTGTGGTGATGTCTTTCAGCCGCAGGGACTGGGAGACTAATCAGGATCGAGGCAAAGATGAATGGAGCAAAGTATAGAGAGATTCTTGATGAAAACCTGCTCCAGAGTGCTCAGGACCTCAGACTGAAGTGAAGGTTCACCTTCCAACAGGACAACAACCCTAAGCACACAGCCAAGGCAACGCAGCAGTGGCTTCTGGACAAGTCTCTGAACGTCCTTGAGTGGCCCAGCCAGAGCTCGGACTTGAACCCGATAAAACATCTATGGAGAGACCTGAAAATAGCTGTGCAGCAACCTGACAGAGCTTGAGAGGATCTGCAGAGACGAATGGGAGAAACTCCCCAAATTAAGTGAGGGAAAAAATTATTTGATCCCCTGCTGATTTTGTATGTTTTCCCTCTGACAAAGAAATGATCAGTCTATAATTTTAATGGTAGGTTTATTTGAACAGTGAGAGACAGAATAACAACAAAAAAATCCAGAAAAACGCATGTGAAAAATGTTATAAATTGATTTGCATTTTAATGAGGGAAATAAGTATTTGACCCCCTCTCAATCAGAAAGATTTCTGGCTCCCAGGTGTCTTTTATACAGGTAACGAGCTGAGATTAGGAGCACACTCTTAAAGGGAGTGCTCCTAATCTCAGCTTGGTACCTGTATAAAAGACACCTGTCCATAGAAGCAATCAATCAATCAGATTCCAAACTTTCCACCATGGCCAAGACCAAAGAGCTCTCCAAGGATGTCAGGGACAAGATTGTATACCTACACAAGGCTGGAATGGGCTACAAGACCATTGCCAAGCAGCTTGGTGAGAAGGTGACAACAGTTGGTGCGATTATTCGCAAATGGAAGAAACACAAAATAACTGTAAATCTCCCTCGGCCTGGGGCTCCATGCAAGATCTCACCTCGTGGAGTTGCAATGATCATGAGAATGGTGAGGAATCAGCCCAGCCCAAGAAAACAATTGGTGTCACACTACGCCGTGAAGGACTGAAATCCTGCAGCGCCCGCAAGGTCCCCCTGCTCAAGAAAGCACATATACATGCCCTATGTCTGAAGTTTGCCAATGAACATCTGAATGATTTAGAGGACAACTGGGTGAAAGTGTTGTGGTCAGATGAGACCAAAATGGAGCTCTTTGGCATCAACTCAACTCGCCGTGTTTGGAGGAGGAGGAATGCTGCCTATGACCCCAAGAACACCATCCCCACCGTCAAACATGGAGGTGGAAACATTATGCTTTGGGGGTGTTTTTCTGCTAAGGGGACAGGACAACTTCACCGCATCAAAGGGACGATGGACGGGGCCATGTACCGTCAAATCTTGGGTGAGAACCCCCTTCCCTCAGCCAGGGCATTGAAAATGGGTCGTGGATGGGTATTCCAGCATGACAATGACCCAAAACACACGGCCAAGGCAACAAAGGGGTGGCTCAAGAAGAAGCACATTAAGGTCCTGGAGTGGCCTAGCCAGTCTCCAGACCTAAATCCCATAGAAAATCTGTGGAGGGAGCTGAAGGTTTGAGTTGCCAAACGCCTCGAAACCTTAATGACTTGGAGAAGATCTGAAAAGAGGAGTGGGACAAAATCCCTCCTGAGATGTGTGCAAACCTGGTGGCCAACTACAAGAAACGTCTGACCTCTGTGATTGCCAACAAGGGTTTTGCCACCAAGTACTAAGTCATGTTTTGGGGTCAAATACTTATTTCCCTCATTAAAATGCAAATCAATTTATAACATTTTTCACATGCGTTTTTCTGGATTTTTTTGTTGTTATTCTGTCTCTCACTGTTCAAATAAACCTACCATTAAAATGATAGACTGATAATTTCTTTGTCACTGGGCAAACGTACAAAATCAGCAGGGGATCAATGCCTTTTTTCCCTCTCTGTACAGGTGTGCCAAGCTGCTTGTAGAGTCTTCTTGGGCATGAAGCTATGTTGTAATCGCTGCCAAAGGTGCTTCAACAAAGTACTGACCTAAGGGTCTGAATAATTATGTAAATGTGATATTTACATTTGCAAAAAAATCTAAAAACCTCTTTTTGCTTTGTCATTAGAAGGTATTGTGTGGATGTTCATGAGAAAAATGTGGAAAAAGTCAAGGGGTCTGAACATTTTCTGAAGGCACTGTATATACAGTAGGAGTCAAAACTTTGGACACAGCTACACATTCAATAGTTTTTCTTCATTTTATACTATTTTCTACATTGTAGAATAATAGTGAAGACATCAAAACTATGAAATAACACATATGGAATCATGTAGTAACCAAAAAAAGTGTTAAACAAATCAAAATATATTTTAAATTTCAGATTCTTCAAAGTAGCCACTCTTTGCCTGGATGACAACTTTGCACACTCTTGGCATTTTCTCAACCAGCTTCACGAGGTTGTCACCTGGAATGCATTTCAATTAACAGGGCTGCCTTGTTAAAAATTAATATGTGGATTTTCTTTCCTTCTTAATGTGTTTGAGCCAATCAGTTGTGATGTGACAAGGCAGGGGTGGTATACAGAAGATAACCCTGTTTGGTGAAAGACCAAGTCCTTATTATGGTAAGAACAGCTCAAATAAGCAAAGAGAAATGACAGTCCATCATTAATTTAAGACATGAAGGTCAGTCAATCCATAAAATCCGTCACAGGAAAGGAAGACCCAGAGTTACCTCTGCTGCAGAGGATAAGTGCATTAGAGTTAACTTCTTAGGGAGCAGCTCCCGAGGTGACGGTTTTTTGGAGAGCCTGGCGTGCCCAAAGTAAAATGCCTCCCACTCAGGCCCAGAAAATAGGATATGCACATAATTAGTACTATTGGATAGGAAACACTCTGAAGTTTCTAAGAGTGTTAAAATATTGTCTGTGAGTATAACAGAACGGATATGGCAGGCGAAAACCCGAGGAATTTCTGTCCTGGAAAAAGTGATTTTGACACATTGCCTCATTTTGAACCCCTCCCTTATGTAAATGCCCATATAAGGGAGTAAGATTTCAGTACCTATTGCTTCCACTGAATGTCAACAGTCTCTAGACAGTGTTTTGATTCTGTTTAGTTGCTCTAGATGGTAATAGAAGAAGAATTAGGAAGTGGTCACAGAGAAGTAAACAGAAGAGAATGCACGTTCACGGCTTGCGCGCGATGTGTTTTTTTCCTTTCCTATCGCCCAGTTTATATTCCGGTTGAAATATTATACTAAATATACATAAAAGTGTTCCTAAGGATACATTATCAATGATGTTTGATTGTTCTTGGACAAGTTTATAGGTATAGTTTGAACGAGTTCTCTTCACGGTTCAATGGGCGAGTGGACGCTGTATTTTCTCATCATAACGCACCAACCAAACAGAGATTTATGGATATAATACATGACTTTTTCTAACAAAAGAACCATGGATTGTCTTCGTTGGACACTTGGGAAGCTCTCAGCAGAAGTTCTTCAAAAGGTAATTGATTTGTTTTCGCTGTGAAATGTGTTTTGTGTGAACCTCGAAGGTTATGAATTTATGGTAATGGTAAAAATATTGGAGGTGCTACCCTCAAACAATCAAATGTAGTGCTTTCGCCGTAAGGCCTTTTTGACATCTGACAACGCTGTGATATTGCCAAGAAGCAGAGCTTTTGATGATGACTATGCAACACTTGTATATTGATGAAGGTTTAATAATTCAACTTTTGGATTTTGAATTTGGCGCCTTGCATTTCACCGGGTAGTGTTGGGAGTGGGGCGCTAGCAACAACCACCGAGCCACTGCCTCTTCACCCACTATCATCCAGAAGATGAAGTCAGTACAGGTGCATCATAGCTGGGACCTGTAGACTGAAAAACAGCTTCTATCTCAAGTTCATCATACTGTTAAATAGCCATCAGTAGCACCTTAGAGGCTTCTGCCCTATATACATAGACTTGAAATCACTGGCCACTTTAACAATGGAGCACAAGTCACATGAATAATGTTTACGTATTTTGCATTCATCGTCTCATATGTATATACTGTATTCTATTATATTCTACTTTATCTTAGTCTATGCCACTCCGACATTGCTCGTCAAAATATTAATATATTCTTAATTCCATTCGTTTACTTTAGATTTGTGTGTATTGTTGTGAAATTGTTAGATATTACTTGTTAGATATTATTGCACAAGCACAAGCACAAGCTACACCCACAATAACATCTGCTAAACACATGTATGTGACCAATACAACTTGATTTGATATATATTTTTTATTATTATTTTTTTTTATGCTTGTTTATTTTTATTTTCAAGTGCTTTGAGATTCTTTCTGTAATGAAAAGAGATATAGAAGCTGAACAAATTATTATTATTATTATAAGGTTGAGAAAGAAATATGAGTTTCAAAGCTTATGTCCTGTCATAAAATATATATATACATATATACATATATACATACAGTGGGGCAAAAAAGTATTTAGTCAGCCACCAATTGTGCAAGTTCTCTCACTTAAAAAGATGAGAGAGGCCTGTAATTTTCATCATAGGTACACTTCAACTATGACAGACAAAATGAGGAAAATAAATCCAGAAAATCACATTGTAGGATTTTTAATGAATTTATTTGCAAATTATGGTGGAAAATAAGTATTTGGTCACATACAAACAAGCAAGATTTCTGGCTCTCACAGACCTGTAACTTGTTATCAGTATAAAAGACACCTGTCCACAACCTCAAACAGTCACACTCCAAACTCCACTATGGCCAAGACCAAAGAGCTGTCAAAGGACACCAGAAACAAAATTGTAGACCTGCACCAGGTTGGGAAGACTGAATCTGCAATAGGTAAGCAGCTTGGTTTGAAGAAATCAACTGTGGGAGCA
This sequence comes from Brachymystax lenok tsinlingensis, assembly GCA_030435695.1. Lineage (NCBI taxonomy): Eukaryota > Metazoa > Chordata > Actinopteri > Salmoniformes > Salmonidae > Brachymystax > Brachymystax lenok. The sequence goes on from CM059817.1 coordinate 21,668,552, forward strand.
ATTATTAGGAAATGGAAGACATACAAGACCACTGATAATCTTCCTCGATCTGTGGCTCCACGCAAGATCTCACCCCTCGGGGTCAAAATGATCACAAGAACAGTGAGCAAAAATCCCAGAACCACACGGGGGGACCTAGTGAATGACCTGCAGAGAGCTGGGACCAAAGTAACAAAGCCTACCATCAGTAACACACTACGCCGCCAGGGACTCAAATCCTGCAGTGCCAGACGTGTCCCCCTGCTTAAGCCAGTACATGTTCAGGCCCGTCTGAAGTTTGCTAGAGAGCATTTGGATGATCCAGATGAGGATTGGGAGAATGTCATATGGTCAGATGAAACCAAAATAGAACTTTTTGGTAAAAACTCAACTCGTGGTGGAGGACAAAGAATGCTGAGTTGCATCCAAAGAACACCATACCTACTGTGAAGCATGGGGGTGGAAACATCATGCTTTGGGGCTGTTTTCTGCAAAGGGACCAGGACTGACTGATCCGTGTAAAGGAAAGAATGAATGGGGCCATGTATCGTGAGATTTTGAGTGAAAACCTCCTTCCATCAGCAAGGGCATTGAAGATGAAACGTGGCTGGGTCTTTCAGCATGACAATGATCCCAAACACACCGCCCGGGCAACGAAGGAGTGGCTTCGTAAGAAGCATTTCAAGGTCCTGGAGTGGCCTAGCCAGTCTCCAGATCTCAACCCCATAGAAAATCTTTGGAGGGAGTTGAAAGTCCGTGTTGCCCAGCGACAGCCCCAAAACATCACTGCTCTAGAGGAGATCTGCATGGAGGAATGGGCCAAAATACCAGCAACAGTGTGTGAAAACCTTGTGAAGACTTACAGAAAACGTTTGACCTCTGTCATTGCCAACAAAGGGTATATAACAAAGTATTGAGATAAACTTTTGTTATTGACCAAATACTTATTTTCCACCATAATTTGCAAATAATTAAATTAAAAATCCTACAATGTGATTTTCTGGATTTTTTTTTTCCTCATTTTGTCTGTCATAGTTGAAGTGTACCTATGATGAAAATTACAGGCCTCTCTCATCTTTTTAAGTGAGAGAACTTGCACAATTGGTGGCTGACTAAATACTTTTTTGCCCCACTGTATATATATATATGGCATATGACGTGTACATAATGTATGCCATCTGGGAGGCCCGATCTCCGAGGGGACTCCAAAGCTTGTCGGCCCACCCGCCCTACATTCATGGAAATGTAATGGAAAACATGAATGTAACGTTTCACCTGTCAGAGTAGAACCCGTAGCGTAAAATATCATTGGTCACATCTTCCAAGAACTGTAGATATTTCCCCTCCTCTTCCTCCTCATCCCCCCTCTTTCTCCTCTTCCTCCCTAGGGAATATGAATATAATTCCACACAATCAATACAGTGGATTGGAAATCTATAAATATACAGTATTCATGTATATTGATATCAGCTTAATGTAACGGGATACAACTCAGTGTCTTCTACTGTCTATCAGGAGTCTTAACTTCAATATTCCAAATACAGATTGACCTCTTTCTGCTATGGACATTAGCAGCTCTTCTATGCATGTCTGAGCTACATACACTATTACATTACATAACTGTGTATATTATTAATTAATGACATAGTAATTACTTATTATCTAACCTGCCAGCTTGATCGGCTCCTGTGTTTGTCGCACTATATTTCATAGACCACTGTGCAGGATACTAGAAAGGGTAGGAGGGATAAAAACATTAATGCCGGTATGCCACAATTCTAATTCTGGATCATTGACGTTATATCAACATGGGTTCAATCAAGCTCTTGTAGATATGAGGTGGTGTGTGTGGTTAGTGCCACTTGTAATGTAACATATTACGCAACGGTAACATAAAACACAGGTGCTTCCTTGTTGACCTGACCTTGTGACCATGGCAACTACCCCCAGAGGTATTCTGTGATGAAGAGGGATGCTTCTTCCTGTCAAGAGGGAGAGGAGGAAATAGACAGATTGAAAACAGATGGAGATAATGAAGAAGACGGGGGGGGGCTAATCATCATTGTCAGGAGAGTCAGGACCGATGCCTGCACAGGAATAGTGATGAGCCATTGAGAAAACCAACAGGTACAAGTGCCATCTGTTTATGTGTTTATGATTGAAAGTGAGTGTTTCCTTAACAAACAAAAAAAACGTATTATTTCCTTTGGGTCTGTGTGAAGGAGTGGCCTTCACTAAAGACATTTTAAAGTGTATTTATTCCAAGTATTTTTTAGAGCAAGTTGTGTTTGTGTATGTCCTTATTTCATTCAGTCATTTATCAAACATTCCATTTACTAAATATTTTCCATCGTTTTCAACCAATTGCGGTCAGGTGTTCATTGTTAAGTTTCTTGATTTCTATTGGTCCAGGAAATGGAAGTGGTTAATTGACACAGGTGTTTCCGTTCAGTAATTGGGTCACCTGCCATCTTAAAGAAGATTGTTTGTCGGTGGAATGTCTTTCAACTATGGTGGTTTTTAACTTGCTCTGCTACTGCAGTTTTAAATAAAGTACTTTTGAACTGTTTTTATTCTCAGTCCTTTTTATGCATTTGAAGTGTTTAACGGCTAGCTCTCTCTGTCTGCTTAGCGTGAAGCTTATTGCTCACTGCATGTAGATGATGGGCCTAATAAGGACAACATGCTGCTAGCATTCTGGACTTGCATTTGCATTATGATAATAATTGTGCATGTGTCTTTATCTCTCTTTCTCCCTCTTTCCACTCTTTTCCTTTTCACTCTGTAATTAATGCACTCTACTGCCTCTAACTATTAGGATTATGGAACAATGCGTTTTTATTAGAAATATTCAACACTGCTGCTAGTGTTCAATACCTCTGTAATTCAGTGGACTCAGAGGTGTAAGGCATATGCTTGTTCTCTTTTATAATCATGGCTTATGTACATTTATATTTTATAGCAGCAATTGTCTCCCAAAAGCAATTAGCATCACCTCTCAGTCTGTCCCTTCTTCTGGCCTGGCGGTGGGGTGTAGTAGCGATACTGAGACAGGAAGGAGTCATGCTGGTTCCTGTGAGTCCTGGGGGTGAAAGGTTGCTGGCCGGCCCTGTGGAACACCCCTGGGTGTCTGTCCAGGACGTCCCCGCTGTAGGTCCTTTGAGCTGGGCTCTGGTAGGGCCCCTGGGCCTGTTGATGGTCCCTAGAGGTGAGGTGGCCAGGCTGGGGTGCCTATAGGGAGAAGATGAGGGTCACTTTGTCCTGGAATAACTCATACCTGAAATGTCACTACGAATTGTTTCATGTTATGTCATTACTGTATGTCATATCACTCTTTTTATATGGGAAAGGTCAAAGTGAAGTAGTTCCAGTCAGACAGGGTCACATGGGTTTGTCTGGTCTGAGACATTTGTCAATTATGATGGTTTCATTCTATAGTAGGCTATAAATGAAATGATGTATACTGTACAGTAACACTTTAAAGGACACAACAAGGGTGGCCCGAGGGTGAGCTTTGAAGTGAACTAAAGTCTTTCTGTATAATCCTCACTATGGGGGTGGCAGCTTCCTCATCTATGTGGCCTGATACACAGGCAGACAGATACTCACTCACTCTCTCTCACACACACACTCAGCAGAAGGTTTGTAGCGTGGAGCTATCTGTGGAAATCAATGCACAATAACCACAACTGTGCTCAATCAACGCGTTCAGCGTGGTCACCTATCATACCGTCAACCACTCGCTTGCATGGTTGAACGGTCACTGTCATCTGGTCAGCTCTGTTCGCACGGAACACTGTATGGTCATTACATAGCACACTCAATTTGTCATGCTGAGCGTAAAGATGGCTACTACGACTGGATTCCAGTATGATGGTCATTGTTGTAAATGAGAATGTGTTCTCAAACGATATATAAAAATGAAGGTAATTCAGGGAGAAAAATTATGGAAAATATTCTCTCAGATCTGCAAGGGCGTAAGGACATCAAGGAAGCAAGTCATCAGAACGGAATCAAGCCGACTCCCACAGTAAGTTATGAGTCACTCCATCCCTTCAATCTAGTGGATGAGCTAACAGTCCCACAGTCTTTACTTGGAGAAGAAGAAATAGAGAGAGAGGGAGAGATGGATAGAGGGTGAGTAAGTGTGAGAGAGAAAGACCACTGCACAATCACAGCATTATCAAACTATTAAGTTATCATATTTGATTCAACACAGCTAACAGTGGTACTTCTTAAAATGGTCTCTAAAAGACTCCTAAAAAAGAAAGCGGATTGTTAGTCAGAAGGAAGAATAAGGATGATACCAGGAGAAAGGAGGGGAGAACTGCAGCTCGTTTACGTCTTTAATTTTAATCTGCAACTTTGAGCACTTCCCCTTCCATTCTGCATCGTCTGCATGGGACTTCAAGACACTACTGTACTATAGGGAGATGATTGTGCAGGACACGTAATGATGCTGTTGGATGTTTTAATGTTGACCTCAGCGTACCGATGTGTGCTCAGGGACTTAGAAAGTGTTTGTGTGCGTGTGTGCGTGCGTGCTGGGACATTGGGTAAAGAATAGTCAGCATATATACTATACGGAGATTAAATGCATTCACAGTCCACACAGAGAATGTAATTACAGGTTCATTATTATGTCAGTATGTCAGCAGCCTAGCTCTCTATGCATCTCACTTATTATCATTAAATGTACTTGTGTTTCTTGTCTGTATGCCTAGAACTGTACACTCCAGCACCTGATTACTTTGACATTGGCAGTGGATTTTGATCAATCATCTGCAACGATGGAATTATTTTTCAGATTTTGCAACCTGTTTTGTTGCAAATCGGTAACAAACCAATTGGAATAATGAAAGAGAATCTCAACATGTGTGCAGAAATGTATCTCGCTTATGAAGTTCTAGTAACTGAAACGTCAATGAGATATGAATGCACATTTTTGTGTCATAAAGTTACACATCTGTAATAAAGTTAAGACTCACTTATTTGAACCATCAGTCGTCTACATTTAAAGCTAGTGACATTCACAGACTCCATAAGAATATGGAACAATATATGGGGGATCTTCTGTACTGTACAGTATATATGAAACATTGCATATGCTCAATTTCAATCCCAACCAACTGATTGAAGGACACATGAAGCAGATTGGAAGGGGCTCTGCAGGGATTGGTGGATGACTGACATGAGATGAATGACGTAAGATGGCGATGTGCTTAATCCCCGAAGAGAACCCAAAGGTAAAGGGCTATCTATATTCTTGAAAATGTTCAGACCTCGCCAAGTAGGCAACACCTACAATTTATATTAAAATGCATCCCGTGATTGGATTGTTGGCAGTGCATTCAGTGAGATGAGATGTTTCTGACTTGGTATATACATGGAAAAGGGGTATTGGGATGGGATGGAGATCGGTCCATGGGGACCACTATTGTATTTATCTAGATGATGATGCATTTAGATAAAAACAATCATTTAATACCAGGTGTGGACACAATGCCTGCGGTCAACTTGGTCCATCGTGAACGATTTGAGAAGTTGTTTTGAAGAGCAGCTGTTAGCCAGGTCTGAGGATATCTGGGTCATACATGTCTGTCTAGTCCCTTATCTAACACCGGACAAGTCTCACCCTGAGAGCTCTGTGTACGCTGGGATTGACTGGGTTTGCATGGTTGTCATTCTGGTCTCCTGTCCTCTGTCTGGATCTCTCTCTCCTCTGCCAGTCACAGTCTGTGGCATAGACAACAACAATATTATTACATTTGACAGTTATCATATCAAATAGAAGTAATCTATTCACAATCATACTGATCATCAATATATCATGAGACATCCAAAGCGTCCCAAGTATCCTTATATTTGGGATAAGTGCACTCACATCAGTTCAGCGGATGTCACTCCCAAATAGTTGATTGCATAAAACTTAGGAATTACAAATGTGAAACAAATGTGTGAGATAAAGTACATACCATCATTCTCTAGAGAATCCCTCATAAATGTGTGTTGAACGTGGAATTTACTACTCGATCCTCTCTTAAATCAACTACTAACAAGTTAATGCCGCTTGAGAGTGTCTACAATGTAGCATCTGTGGGAATATATGAGCAATTTAAGCCCACATTCTCTCAGAGAGATAGTGACTCCACCAGTGGCAGAGACCGCTGCATTAGCTACAGGGTTGTGAACACCACACCAGAACGACACTAATCGGACAGAATGTCTTCTCCGTTGGTTAGAAAATTCTAAAGTTGATCTCCTCTTGAACCCGGTGTGACATCGCCATCTGTTTGACTCCTCTGCAGTCCTACCTACTTAGATTCAGTATGCATATGTACTGTATATATATGTATATTTAAGATGGCACATCCGCCCAGAGGTTATTTCAAAAGCACTTACATTTGATACTGGTGAGGAGAGATCTGGGCGGGGAGCAGTCCACACAAGCTGCAAAACATAATAGAACAAGACAGTGTGTTTGTGCTGACCAGCTGTTATGTTTTGCACAGTGTGTGCCGTAGTGAGGGTGAAACTGTGAGTACTGTACCTTTAGCAGAGAGCAGCGCTCTGTAGTGGGCATCCATTTTGTCTCGAATAAGGAGTAGGGTTGAGTATTTACAAGTGGACCCTGGATATTGATAAATAAACATACTGGTAAGGCAATGACAGAGGGGTGGGGCTCTCTGTATTGCATCTTGGTTCAAATAAGGAGCCAATTCAACTATATGTGACACTGCTTCAGTCTAATTTGGGTTGAGCTGGATGGTGTTCAGGTTTAATTTGGAGACCAGGGTTTGATTATCCACTAAGGCACAATGTTCTCAGCTGTTCCTTGAAACGGCTGTGTCACATTTCCATTAAACCAAGGTAATGCAGGGTGAAAAATAAACATTGCATAATGGAAGATCTCTCTCTCACACTCTCTCTCTCTCAGGACTATTAGCCATTGATGGCTACAACTTAAAAGAGGGACTGACGAGTGAAAACACGGGAGCAGAAGAACAGATTGCAATTACTGGGCCGTGTGTGGAAAACACAAAATGACCCACTTACAGGAGAAAGGAGCTGTTATTTACAGAGAGAGAGAAAGACAAACAGAGGATCCTGACACGTCGCTGAGTCGCATTGAAGGCAAGGGAAGCCAGCGAGAATCTGGCCTCTCTTGAAAAAAAAAGTATAACAAATTATCCAATCAGCGTTGAGCTAAACTGAGCGAGCTCAACTGTGAATGGTCCTGGTGCAGCAAAAAAAGTGTCAAGGGAAGCCAGCTTGGATTTGGCTTCACTGCTATCAAATCCAATTGAGAGCATACGTCATTGACAGAAAAACTTGAATTGTTGCATCTGGTTGTGTTGTTGTCCTCCCTAGCTAAGATTTGCTCTTTCCTGGATGGAGATAGGGATTTGGACGACTTGTGGTTTTACTTAATTCTCCGTACTGGCCAATGATTATAACGGTGATTCTTATCCAACCATTAATTCATACATTGTTGTGCCCCTGGCCTGAGAGGATGTAAGTTCAATATGTAGCTATATATAGAAGGCTAATGTTAACTAGCTAATGTTGCCCATGAATGGAAGTTAGGCTAGGAAGCTAGCATTTTAGCCAGGTAGCCTAGGACAACAACAACAACAAAAAGCACGTACTGTATGACAGAATGATAGACAGTTTCATCAACATGAAAGAAAGGAGGATGGCATTGGCGTTTCTCTACAAGTAGGGTGAGTCAACATGTTTTTCTACACACACACACACACACACACACACACACACACACACACACACACACACACACACACACACACACACACACACACACACACACACACACACACACACACACACACACACACACACACACACACACACACACACAAACAAACACAGAAGTCAGAACCATGGACAGCCACATCATATTTAGCTGGCGTTGATTGGACTAAATTGGTATCTTTTAGTTGTCACTGTATTAGACTAAGCAGATGTGATTTGATGAAATGTTGAAGTTGAAAAGGTGCTAAAGGCAGCTCCTGTTTTCTTTCCAAGTCCCTGACTTGCGGTAACTCTGTGGTTCTAAAATAATAGTTGTTTTGTGGTCCAAAAATTTTGGGAAATTTTAACTTGCTTAACCATGCTGTAGGTCATGTAACTGTCTGTTACTGTATATGCAATATGCTTTGTGGACTTCACTGGACAGAGGTTGCTATCCGGTTTTGTGATTAAACAAAGAGGGGATGGCTTAGCTTCCCCAGTGATTTTGCCCACACACCGCTACTTCTCTCTGTATAACTTAGCTAACGATGTTATATTACGTTACTGCTGGCTATGTAGGTAGCCTGCCCCCACTAAGGCAGGCTAGCTCATGTTTTAGTTAACGTTAGTACAGCTAGCTAGATACCTCATTACAACTTAGTTAGGTCATAACTCATGCACGTTTGTGCATTGTCTAGATACTACTGGTTGTGTAACGTTATAATTTGATAATGGTAGCAGGGCAGGCTAGCTAACGTTCGTTAGCCTACAAGTCGGATTTGCAATTTAATTCGTAGCTCATATTTTAACCAGGAAAACAGACTGAGACCTGGATCTCTTTTACGGCTGTGCCCTGTGTAAACATGTTGACATGTACAGTTCTAGGCATACAGACAAGAACATTTCAAAACATACAAAACAAAGACAGAAACAATCACAGACAACATCATATTGATCCTCCATAACATTTTTGAAATGGGCAAGGGACACCAGAGTGTCTAACTTAAGTTGGACCTGCAGTTTGTTCCATAAATAAGGTGCAAATGAACTGAAGGCAGTCCTTCCCAACTCTGTGGGGAAGTGTATTCTGTATTGTCTAGATTAAAGCGAAATAATGGATGCAGCTATTGTGGTAGCTAACTCCTGTCTGTCTGACTAGTACAGGGAACTAGGAGCAAAAGACTGTAATGGCGTCCCCGAACTGAATCTAATCCAATACGGGGCTACATTCCGTCTACATCTGATAAGCATCAAATTAGGGTTTCCACTAGTTACCACAACCACAAGGTCAAAATTGTTTATGTCATAAAAATCCATTAAAAACTGCATTTTGTCTTCATTTAAGGTTAGGCATAAGGTTAGCAGTGTGGTTAAGGTTATGGTTATGTTTAAAATCACAATTTTTTTTATGACTTTGATGCTGTTGTAACTAGTGACGAACTAGAATTATCTTGAACTGAGTTACTGCCCTGTTGACACAGACAGCTTCATCAACAACCGTAACGTGTTATGTAAAAAGTTGTATAAAAAAATACCCAGTTTGATAAACTAGTAGGTTAATTCCCCAGCCAAGCAGATACAACTAGTAGAGTCATTTTGGTTGTGAAGTTCATTAGCAAAAAGCTTTCTCCTTTCTTTAGAACAAAATATAATTGACCACCTGGCTGTCTATGATATCACCCTGACACAGACCCTCCCAGTCAACACCACTTCATAAGATGAGGAAGTATATTGTTTATGAGGATTTCCTGCTGCAGTTGTCCAGTTTGCAACCGAACATGCAACATTGAGAAGACCAGCAAGGGGACCCTCAGCATCACACAGAAATGCCCTCACAGTGAGAATTGCAATAAATGGAACTGTGAGGACACTTGAATCAGGCTGGTGACATTTGACCTGGTCAAAGGTCAAAACAGTTTCGAGTTTTGTCCCATTTCACCTTCATAACCTAACCTGGTGGAACCACCCTGATCGCTGTGTTTCCCTTTTCTCTTCACACACATATCAGGATATCTGAAGTGAAATAGAAAGGTGAATGCAACGATCAGGTTGGTTCCACCATGCTAGTCATAACCACCATTTATAATGTAATCCGTGTTCTGTGTGTGTTTGTGTTTGACCAACTAGTATATTTGATGAGGGGCCAGGAGCTGATCTACGCTGCCATGCCCATCAATGGGATGCAGGCAAAGACCTTACCTCCAGCCTCACCGCTTGCCTGCTCACCAACGGTCATAGATGGGGAGACCAGGATTAGGTAGGTTTAATCTGACCTTTACAAACTTCAACATAGTATATGTTTGTTTGTCAGATATCACCTATCCTAACTGCTATTGGTAATAGAACAGCGACTGTGTATGTGTTCACAGATGTGCCTATGGAGCCAGCACTTGGAGACTTGCAAGATGATGTGATGGAGTCCAGACTGACAGACATCTTGGATGTCTCTAAATGGAGAGAGACCTGGCACTTTACAATTTTACTAGACACAACTTTTAATTGTTCAGGTGTGCCTTTGAGCTTCAGCAAACAAAAGAAAGGAGGAAAGGATGAATTCAAAATTGTATTCGTATTTACATATGGCATACAAGTTTGTTATTAAGCCACATAAAAGTTCACATGTTCCAGAAAGCATTTCTGCTATGTTTACGTTCAAAATGCATTTTGCCATGTTTACGTTCAAATGCCTCTCCTGTGAAGTAGTGACGTGCGACAAACGCCTACCTTCCTGAAACTGGTCACATATCACCAGTGCTTAATATGTAAATCTGGAGGTCTCGGAACACATAGAGAGCGTGAGAAGGGGGTGGTGGGTATCCGGGGGGCTCTGAGTTACGAGAACACATTGAGAAAAACGTAGCAGTGCAGCAAGTAGCCTACTATCTATGGTGGTGAAACGGACAGCACTCTCCAAGGTGCTGATTCATTCGAAGCATTTTAGACGACACTGATGAACACCTGCATATGCACACATACTGCTGTGAGGCTTACAGGGCTTGAATTTCATATCATTTTCAAGACATCAATGTAGCAGTAGAGCAAATATCACAATATCAGAATATAACTTCAAGTAAAATAAATCACAGCAGAACACACAAGAATGTATAGGCCTCCTGCCTACGTGGTCATATCAAGCACGTATTCAAATTACCTTCACAGTACAGAAAAAGTAAAAAGAAAATCCTATCTTAGTTTTTAAAACCTCCCACAATGACTCTCCCCATGTCAAGTCCATTTAACTCACGAGAGTCAATTTCTTGCTCAAAGCCATGAGCGGGCATGTGGCTGTGATGTTTAGCCTCCTTCTAAGGCTGTTCTCAAGACTCTGGCTGTCGTGTCTATTTTTTCATTTTGAGTGTTAACTATAACCTGGGTGTCCTCTAGCCTCGTCTACAAGGCTTGCTGACACCAAATGCGCCTTGGTTTGGGCATGTTGAGGGCTCTTTGTTGTTTTTTTGTTTTTTTTACATCTGAGGCATAGGATGTTAAATTACTGTACAGTACGTTCCACCCACTCTTTTGCTAGTTTAATCCCTCCAGTCATTTCTAGACCCAAGCCCAACTTTGAATTCTGCATGACAAGCCAAGGGTTATACGTTTGCTTGTTCTTGTACTGCAAATTGCACCTGCTCCGAGCACTTCGTTGGGGGATGCACTGCCCCCCAGCTCCCCATCTCCCTCTCCCGCTGAGTCTGACTCCTCGCTAGTAGGCTTACTAGCTAGCGGAGGTGCCGGTGGTGATGCTGAACTGGCGGGATTAGCATCGTCATCAGGAACAGTTTGCCCCCTCACTCCTCTCCTCCGGCACTGACAGTTCTTTGGGTCGTTCTGGGTTCGATTCATCATCTTCCTCTGGATGTTTGGACTGGAAAAATGTCATCAAAATCTGTTGCTTTTTCTTATAAATGTTTTGTTTGACTTTCCTACGATTCAAATTCAGTAGGGAGAGAACTAGCCTAGGCTACGTGACATGATTACGTAGGGACCTCTTCAATAGCTGACTTCCACTACAAAGACCTGTGTCAAGATCAGTTACTTTCCCCACCGGCCCTTCCCAAAACCTCTATGTACTAATAAGAAAGCAGGTCTGGAATCATTGTGGCAGGATAGGATGATTAAACAGAAGTATCACCACGCTTCTACATGATGGTCTTTCTGGGGGTCGGGAGTAATAACAGGGTTCAACTTGATTTAACGCTGATCGCTTTCATTAGAAAGTTGACAGTGCGAACAGTTAAACAATTAATAATCATTCTGCGAGAGGTTCCGGATCTGGGAAAATAGGTGCCGGAACAATCAAAGTCAAATCTGAGAGGTGCCGGATCCTGTTCCGTCAAGATCCGGCTCAAATTAAGCACTGCATATCACTCTGACCTATTCAAAGCTTCCTCAGGCATCTCACCATACATCTGCATGTAGTTATTGAACTCAACATGCAGGAGGTTTGTTTGTTGTGATTGAGTGGGGGGAAGCAGCTGCGGGCAAGGTTCTGACAGATGTGTCTTGGTGGTGGCAAGGACACACACAAGAAACACCCACATCAAACTACATCCCCAAGCCAACTCACGTTTGGCTTCTGTCATGATTGGCAGCATTTCTTGAGGAGCAAGCCAAAAACAAACGAGGCCAGCGGGTGCAATTACCCTTTAATAAGGCTTAACATGTCCCAAAAGAAAGTACTCACTCAAACATGATAAAGACTCCAAATCAAACACTGGCCCTTTAAGGCAACAACTAAAGTAAACTTAAATGTCCAATGCAGCCGTTTAAAAAAAATCTAAATATCAAATAATTTCTGACTAACAATTAAGTGCCTTACTGTGATTGTTTTCAATGGTCAAAAAGAAGCAAAGAGCAATTTCTCAAGCAAGAATTTAGCTAGGACAGTCTGGCAGTGGTCTGAGTGGGGAGAGGAAACTGAAAACGATCTGTTATTGGTTTGTAACTCTCTTTCTTATTGGTCTATTAACTCATTTACTGTCCAACTTACACTCATTGGAGCCAATTACACTTACTGGAGTATCTGAAAAAGGCTTTGAAAAAGCATCTGTGAATAGGCAACCAGTGCAGAAAGTGCCGCTGGCTGCTGGTAAGCTTTCTTGACATGGACATACATTTTTGCCAACACATTGCTAACCTAAACAGCTGCTATTAGCGAAAAAGTGTTTGGAGTTACCTTTCTAGCTAATAGGCTATGTTAAAGTATACACTTCAACTTACAATTATAATGTGGGGATGTAAAAATAATATAATAATCTGCCAAATCTATTCATTTTAAAATGTTGATTACTTCTTCTTGCCATTATTGTTCACTTTTTTTAACTCTATTTTCATTTAATATTTATATATATTGACCGAGGGGTACAAAGAAAGCAATGAGGAATCACATTAGCCCTCTGTCACCCCTACCTTCCCCCCGCCCACACTCAGTCATGAAATTAAACAAACAAAAGAGAAAAGAGAAGGATGCTAATCATTTACCCTCCCTCCCTACTTCCCGAGCCGAGACTCCACCCTACACACACAAATTCAATGAGATGCAGAAGAACCACAAGAACGTGTAAAGTAGGCCCCCCACCCTCCACCCACAGGACCACTACACCTCCACAGGACAGGCTCAACCACCCACAGGACCACTACACCCCCACAGGACAGGCTCAACCACCCACAGGACCACTACACCCCCACAGGACAGGCTCAACCACCCACAGGACCACTACACCCCCACAGGACAGGCTCAACCAGCCACAGGACCACTACACCCCCACAGGACAGGCTCAACCAGCCACAGGACCACTACACCCCCACAGGACAGGCTCAACCACCCACAGGACCACTACACCCCCACAGGACAGGCTCAACCAGCCACAGGACCACTACACCCCCACAGGACAGGCTCAACCAGCCACAGGAGCACTACACCCCCACAGGACAGGCTCAACCAGCCACAGGACCACTACACCCCCACAGGACAGGCCTAACCACCCACAGGACCACTACACCCCCACAGCACAGGCTCAACCAGCCACAGGAGCACTACACCCCCACAGGACAGGCTCAACCAGCCACAGGACCACTACACTCCCACAGGACAGGCTCAACCAGCCACAGGACCACTACACCCCCACACAGGACAGGTTCAACCACCCACAGGACCACTACACCCCCACAGGACAGGCTCAACCAGCCACAGGACCACTACACCCCCACAGGACAGGCTCAACCACCCACAGGACCACTACACCCCCACAGGACAGGCTCAACCAGCCACAGGACCACTACACCCCCACAGGACAGGCTCAACCAGCCACAGGACCACTACACTCCCACAGGACAGGCTCAACCAGCCACAGGACCACTACACCCCCACAGGACAGGTTCAACCACCCACAGGACCACTACACCCCCACAGGACAGGCTCAACCAGCCACAGGACCACTACACCCCCACAGGACAGGCTCAACCAGCCACAGGACTACTACACCCCCACAGGACAGGCTCAACCAGCCACAGGACCACTACACTCCCACAGGACAGGTTCAACCACCCACAGGACCACTACAGGTACTCAAGATAATTAAAGGTATGATTTTTTATCTTAACCACCGCGGAACTCCAATAGTGAATGTTATGGCTTTTTGCGCCATGCATTTGAGCTACCGAAAGCTCTAACTGAGCTACTGTATGTCAATAAAATACCTTAATAGTTCATGTTTAGACAGTGAATGGGGAGGTTTCCATCGACAAGTAACCATTTTCTTGGCTGCCATGAGGCCAGCCAGACATAATCGATTTTCCTGCAAAGACAGATCCAATTTGGAATGTCATTGAGTAGGGAATATGTTTTGAGAATTGTGGAGAGCATATTGGAGACTAGTCTCCAGAATTAGGATACCTCAGGGCACTCCCAGACCATATACCCCTTAAGGTATCCCTCAGTATATGTAAAAACAAAGTGATAAAATATTGAATTTGTTCTTTACTACAATAGCCCATAGAAATAACACATTCATAAATAGCTAAATAGACATTGGATATATTATACTATTTTGGATATTATTTCTAAGAAGTAGAAAATAAGCAACAAATGATGTCCGTTTACATAAATTATGTTTCATAATTTGGTTATCAAATGTATCAAAGTAATGAAATGGGTTATCTTCTGTACAAATTATGATCCTGTGAAAGGTGAAGGTTTCTGGCCGGATACTTGCCAACATGTGTCTGACTGTTGCATTCATAGGAATGCTCACAGCGAGGGCATGTCTGCATGATGCTGATGAGGGCCCCCTTGCTGGTCTTCTCTATGCTGCATGTTCGGCTGCAAACTGGACATTTCTCGAACAACTGCAGCAGGAAATCTTATGAAGTGGTGTTGACTGGGAGGGTCTGTGTCAGGGTGATATCATAGACAGCCAGGTGGTCAATTATATTTTGTTCTAAAGAAAGGAGAAAGCTTTTTGCTAATGAACTTCACAACCAAAATGACTCTACTAGTTGTATCTGCTTGGCTGGGGAATTAACCTACTAGTTTATCAAGACGGTATTTTTAATACAACGTTTTACTTTTCACATACAACACATTACCTATCGTTGTTGATGAAGCTGTCTGTGTCATCAGGGCAGAAACTCGGTTCACTATCAGAGGCCTCATGATGGCATGTTCTTTTCATAGGAGTTGAAGGAGACTCTGGCAACAACGGAGGATGTGTCACAAGGGTGCTTGTGTCGCATGACACACTTTTATTCTTGCCTGACAAGCTGTGAAAATAATTTTGGAGGTCACTAAACTATTGCAAACACATTGCTGGACACACCTTTACTCCTTCTGGTAGGTTCTGGCATCCATTCATGACCAAGAGATCAGTCAGGCACCAAACTGTGCACTTTGTCTAACAGAAAAACAGGGTCAACGATTGTACCCATCCCTCAATTATAAGCATAGCTCGAGATTTTACGTAATCTCGTTTGGAAGGTAATTCTATGTTTTACAGATGTTGACTGACTGGCTTCAGATTGGATTAGATTCAGCCCGTGATGCCATTACACTATGCAACTAACTTTGACATGTTTTCCTATGGGCCTGGGTTGGTTTAAGTTTGTTGCTGCTAGTTAATATACTGTTGTAGTCAGACATGATTTAGCTAGTACCACCATAGCTGGATCCAATATTTATTTGTGCCCTAGACATGGGTTGTACCTCGGAGGCTAATGTGACTGTTTTGTCTAAATTACACAAACTTAGAGAGTCATCTAAGTACAATGACTTTTCTAAAGTAGGTAAATAATTAGTAGGAAACCACTTCATAAAATGTCAACAAATTTACTTTAGAGAAATAGTAATGTTGCCATTACTGTTACTAGCAAAGTTTGTAATGTTAGCTAGATACGGTGGTCCCCTCAATCTTAGTTAGCTGGCTAAAGTATTTTTTTTTATTACTAGTTTTTTTAACAAACAAACGAGCCCCATTCAATGAAGGGAAGTGAAGTGGGCAGAGGGGCGATATGAACGTGGAGTTTGGCAAAAGGGGGTATGATTTGTTGTAATCCAAACCCAACCTTAATTTACTAGATGTGATGCACCGAGGTTCCAAACTTAGTTTTAGATGAGACTTACTTTATGACAAAAATGATCCTATTTACACTTTGAAGTCAATTTTGACATTGGAATAAATGTTTCTGACTCATACTGATGCCACATAGACTGTTTTCAAGGGGATTATTTGTTTTTTTAGGGGCAATCACTCCTTAACTTCAGTGATTGAAGGTGATAGGTCTTTCTTCCATAGTTGATCAAGGCTTCGGAGATGCTTTTAAGAAATACAAGTATTGATCAGAAACCAGTCCCCTGGGTTAAGGCCGGTTCTCAAAACACCATAACTTCGCATGGAGGAGTGAAGTTGTTAATAAAAGAAGGATTTGCCCAGTAAATTAAAAGTTGTTTGTAAATCCTGAAATGCACGGAGCCCTCCCTCATCAAGGAACATCAGCTGCTATATGTACACCCTTGTCGCTCCACCGGTAAGAAGATATAGTATGTGAAGTATATATAGTATGTGATTGTGCCAATTGGTTTTGGATAACTTTTCGGCGGTGCCTTGCATAGAGATTGCCTGTGTTATTAAGGCACCAAATTGTTTTGGGGAGTATCTCAAGGAGACGTTGGAGTGGAATAGATCCTGTGCAGATATACTACATACTCCTCTATGGGACGCCAAGCCACCTGAGCATTTGGATCAAACCATGTGGAAAGAGGGTGGAGAACAAATTACCAGAAATAATACCAAACATTTGGAAGGCCTTGGCCGCTTTTTTGCCTTTGCAGGGTCAACTATGGATTGGATTGTGGGTGGATATCATCTCCCAGGTATCTAAACTCTTTTACTACAGGGGTACCAAGTGTTACCATTGGATAATCTCCCATATCAATTAGAGTTAAAAGGGCAAACTTGACCCGATTGATTTTATAGCCTGAAATTTGTCTAAATTCATTAAAGATGTCAAAAATATGAGGGAGAGATTGCTGGATATTTTGGAGGATTAGCAGTATATTGTCGGCATATATGTAGATGCAATCCTTGGTGTCCTGTATCTTTATCGGTGTGTGAATAGTGGATTGGCGGACTGTCTGGGCAACAGACAGGGGCGGCAGGGTAGCCTAGTGGTTGGACTAGTAACCGAAAGGTTACAAGTTCGAATCCCTGAGCTGACAAGGTACAAATCTGTTGTTCTGCCCCTGAACAAGGCAGTTCCTAGGCTGTCATTGAAAATAAGAATTTGCTCTTAACTGACTTGCCTAGTTAAATAAAGGTAAAATAAAAAAACTGTCTCCAAGGATAAGGCACAAAACAGAGGAGAGTGTGAACAGCCTTGCCAGGTGCCACAGGATAGAGTGAAATGGAATGTGCAATTGTTGCCTGTCAACAAGGGAATGTTCCATTATCATTCATCTGATGACAAGACATGAAAATGTTTTCTTCTCTAACATATGATGGGGGGTTCCTTGGTCGCTGCCTGGGAGGCGGTCCCTGGGCAAGAAAAGGTTGAAGACACCTGCTCTACTCTGAGAAGTTAGGTTGAAGAAGCATGGCTTTGCAAGAAAGACTGGAGGTGATAAAGCAAAATAATCTGTTAAGGAAAATAGCCTTGCGGTAAAAAATAACAGCTATGTGATGATAGAAGACTTTGCAGAAACCCTGAGGCCCAATTGGGTGAAGTCAAGCCGCTCAAGGAGGACACCTGCTGTGCATTCAAGAAGAACAGGAAGGCTGGTGAGGAGCCAAAGACACATGGAGGTGAGAAACTCCTCCCTCTCAATAACCAGTTATCATTTGTGTCTCACAGAAAGTGGCAGTAACCCGACCCATGAAGAGGGTGAACCAGGGTGAGGCCAGTGTTTGATTTGGGAGTATTTGCCATGTTTGAGTGAACTTTATTTTGGGACATGAAGATTACCCAAACTAACTCTTAAGCTTTATGAGTTAATATATCCCCATTTGAGAACTGGAAATTTGTCTTGGTTTTGCACTACCACACGTGACACTAACCTACACCTACATTACAGAAGCTAATGCCATGTTAAAGACGACTGGGAACTGGGAACTCAGAAATCTCCAACTTCAGTGCGTTCAAGACAACTGGGAACTCAGAAATAAATGAGCTTCCAACTCAGAATTCCAAGTTGGAAACTCTGACATCTTTCTAGAGCTCTGATTTTCTGACCTGAAGATCACTGACGTCATGATTTGACCTCGTTCTTTTCTAAATTCCCAGTTGTTTTGACAGCACAATAACATGGTCTTGTGATGCAGGGGCGCAACTTTCACTAGGGACGGTGGGGACATGTCCCCCACCCCCACATTCTGAAATTACATTTTTGTCTCACCCAGTTTTATCATTGCCTCATTTTGTATCACATTTCAATGGTGTGCTTTAGGACCATTCGGAAGTCTCCTAGTGGTCGGGGTAGACTGTTTGGAGTGTTTATCCGACCCCCACTTCTAAAACCAAAGTTGCGCCCCTGATGTGGTGTACTGATGACTAGAGGAGGTTCTGTCTATCCCCATTGCTTTTGACATAATCTGGTTACTTCCCAACAAACATTTTTCATGGTGATAGTCTCTTAATAGCTTCAATGAACGAGCTTGATGATTGATGATCAAGCTGCTATATTCTAGTAGGTTACACCAAAATCTCAATGGCCACATCTTTTAAAGTGATAGTAATGAAACTCAATCCAATTGAATATAATCAATCTTTTATTGGATAATTAAGTATTGAGTTTCAATTTAAAGAGGAACCTATCTAGGGACAATCAGGAAGGAAACGTTTTCAATTCATCTGAGCCAACCCCTCTCCGCCAACCCTCTCCCCATTGATCAACACCGCTTCCTCTCCAAATTTCAATCCATTAAAAATGAACTGGACGAAGTGATCTTTCCTACAAGTGAATCAGTAAGGACATTTTTTTAATGCATTTTCCACCATGCTTCAACTTTCTCCTATTCAGTTGGCCATAACTCATCCATAACGTTAACGCTTTGTCAACATCTCAATCATCGGCACAGTAGTGTCGAGAACAGCCCAGTCATTATTTATGGAGATGTTGGGCCAACTTGTCAATAAGGGCTGATATTTAAGCCACAACTGTTTTGTTTAGAACAGACCAGAGGGACACAGCAGGGAGCCAGCTAGCTGGGGCTCTGCCTGACTGTCTGCTTAATGCAGTTTTGATCTGAGGATAAATCACTTCTTTCCCTTGTTCACATTCAAGGGGATATCAAATGGATGCTGGCATTTGCACAATAATTAAATTCCAACTGCCTTTTAAGTAGGGAGGGATTTGGACAAGTTGGAGAAAAAGTTGAAAGGAAGTGTAGACAAAAGAAGTAGGAACTGGTTTGAGGATAGTTTATATAAAGATATAAGAACAGTATTTGCACAGGATGTGAACCAGATCATAACTTGTGTACAGTGGTCTCAGAGGGACATGAGTGAGCAGACTTAGGTAATGTATGGGCAGGTTGGCATTAAATTGTCATGAATCTTGACCTGGCCACTAGCTAGCATAGCCACAAAGTCATCAAATCTGATTTTAAGCCTAACCTTAACCCTGATCTTAACCAAACTGCTAACCCTAATGCCTAACCTTAAACTAATACCAAAAAGCACATTTTTGATTTCCTGAATGTTTACGATATAGCAAATTTTGACTTGGAAGCAAGCCCATCTAGTGCAAATCACTCAGTTTTGCCTCCAGGGCAAGACTCATAACAATAAACGGCAACCTACAATGTATTGAGGCTAAAACCACTACGTAGAGATTCACTATCTAATGATCATGCTGAAACATTGTTTACCAGCAGTAATGTAATGTATACAGTATTATAATGCTAATGTTATGCATAATGATTAGATCTACAAACACTAGCTACACACCCACACAAACCTGCCCACCGTCTCTCTTGGCAACCATAGCCCCACACACGGACAACACACACGTCCACCCACACACCTTGCCATTCACCCTAACAGACCTCTGTGATATTCTGGCATTAGACTGGATTTTTTATTTGTACCTTTATTTTTTTTACTAGGCAAGTTAAGAACAAATTCTTATTTTCAATGACAGCCTAGGAACAATGGGTTAACTGCCTGTTCAGGGGCAGCTCGGGGATTTGAACTTGCAACACTCTAACCACTAGGCTACCCTGCCGCCACACTAGGCTACCCTGCCGGATTAGGTGCAGCCGCTGGAAATGTTCTCCATTGGCACCAGAATAAACAACGTAACTTTGGTAACAGTGGCACTGACCGATAATTGAATGATTACTGTTCAATATGTAAACAGAATGTGATGGATTAACACAAGTATTTTATATCTCTGCATTGCTGAAGCAAATCCTACACAGGATTATTTGTCTTTTGGTCTAGATTAGATGTAAACCAAAGAGTAGAGAGCCAAGAATGAAACCATACAGTGTAGAACATTGCACAAGTAATAGGGAAAGGTAAATGAGCTATTATGTGAACTTGAGAACATGAAGTGTGAATAGGGCAAGGTAAATTAGCTATTATGAGAACATGAAGTATGTGTGTGACTCCTATAAACAGACTCCCTGCACATTTGGATCTCCAATTCCCACTGTGTGTGTGTGTGCTTGTGCGTGCAAGCTATAGTGACGTGAGTGATGAGGAACTGTTAGATCTAACACACCTACACCAGTTGATTCATCTAACAGATGTGTGAAACAATGAATGTTTGAAGTGAATGATGACATAAAAGGACAAATAGATAGATGACCTGTTTGTGTACATGAAAAAAACGACACAATTTGAAGTGCTACAAGTATTACATTGTGTTTCAAGCTCTGCAGAATTCACGGTATGGTACAGCACTGTAACATGTTTCAGATCCCAAGCTGGAATGCATAACAGCGTAGGCATTTCAGTGGTGCACAGATTGTCAAACTGGGTGTCGAGGACATGAGTGTCCTTTCATGTTGAAATTGGAAAGCAGCATTTCACATCAGAGAGATTTCACTTCACTACATGGAATCAGAACGATGTTATTGCAGTATATGGTCATGCACTTGTGACACTAGAGTCATTTCATGTATTGTATGTGAATGTGAATGATTAGGCTTGTGTTGCCTTCATCTCTCATCTACCTATAGTGCAGTGCATGCTACAAGTAAATGCTGTACATTCACTAATGGTGCTGAATATTCACTCTAATTATAAGATATTATTAGCTGAGCCAGAAGCACTTCACTGAGTTGTCAGTCAGTCTAATGACACCGTTTTTAGAAAGACGGAGTGACGGGTTCCCACTGACCTCTGTGTTGGACTATCATCTCCATCTGCTCCTGTCAAGAGAGAAGGAAATTATCCACAATGAGACGTGTCCAGCCCTGACTCAAACACAAACACAAACACTCAACGTTGAAAGGACAGCACAGAAAAAATACAACAACTGAGGTATTGTACTGACTTGAATTCAAACAGGACAGCAGGTACACTGCTACTCACAGCTCGCCTTTAATGACAGGTGTATTCAGGTGAGACTGTGGGGTACGGCATCACCAACTCCTTGAGGACTGTGTCAGCCAATAAATAATGAATGTTTGGAGTGAGTATTGTAGGTTGCCATGGGCTGCAGGCTCCAAAGGGAAATAGCTGACCAAGGGGATTGTGGGTATGTGAGTATTGAGTTGTGTTATTTTTTAAAGCCTAATTGACATGTAGATTATAAGTAAAACATTCCTAAAGAAAAAACTATACCTCATGTCTTTTGTTTTTCACAAGGTTGTGGAATTGAATTGCACTCATAAAGAGCTTGCTGCAGGTGTAGCCCATAGAAATTCCAGTATCTGTTGGATAAGAAGAGTTAAAAGATATGTTAGTTATTTTATGTTGTTCTTAGTGTGTAGCATTCTTAGGTCTAGTCTAAAAAGTGGGGTTTCGTGGGACTTAGATCTGAGAGGCCAAGCCCCTCATGTGCTCTTCTCATTTCAGCCCTGTATTGATTAACCTGTCACAACTCCTGACAGCTGTTTGTGAAGCACTAATCTGGAGGGAGATTGGAAGGTTAACAAAAAACACACTCCAACTTCTAATTCAAAAACCTGGAGGAGATGGATCTCTCAAAGACATACGATCAGGTTTGTGGTAGTCTGTGTGTGTGTGTGTGTGTGTGTGTGTATCGGAGTGGGATTTGATTAATTATACATTTTTGGTTACTCAGATTTATGTATCATATGTATCTCGAAAATACAGTCCATTTGGAAAGTAATCAGACCCCTTGACTTATTCCACATTTTGTTACATTACAGCCTTATTCTAAAATAGATTATTCTCTCATCAATTACACACAATACCCCATAATCTGCAAAAACAGATTTTTAGAAATTGCTGCAAATTGGAAATATCACAGTTACATAATTATTCAAACCTTTTACTCAGTACTTTGTTGAAGCACCTTAGGCAGCGATTACAGCGTTGAGTTCTTGGGCATGACGCTACAAGCTTGGCACACCTGTATTTTGGGAGTTTCTCCAATTCTTCTCTGCAGATCCTCTCAAGTTATGTCAGGTTGGATGGGGAATGTCACTGCACATCTATTTTCAGGTCTCTTTACAGATGTGGCTTTGTGCTTAGGATCTCTCTGTACTTTGCTCTGTTCATCTTTCCCTCGATCCTGACTAGTCTCACAGTCCTTGCCTCTGAAAAACATGCCCACAGCATGATGCTGCCACAACCATGCTTCACTGTAGGGATGGTGCCAGGTTTCTTCCAGATGTGACGCTTGGCATTCAGACTAAAAGAGTTCAGTCTTGGTTTCATCAGACCAGAGAATTGTGTTTCTCATGGTCTGTGTCCTTTAGGCGCCTTTTGGCAAACTCCAAACAGGCTGTCATGTGCCTTTTACTGAGGAGTGGCTTCCGTCTGGCCACTCTACCATAAAAGCCTGATTGGTGGAGTGCTGCAGAGATGGTTGTCCTACTGGAAGGTTCTCCCATCTCCACAGAGGAACTCTAGAGCTCTGTCAAAGTGACCATTGTGTTCTTGGTCACCTCCCTGACCAAGGCCCTTCTACCCATATTGCTCAGCTCTAAGTAGTTCGAAACTTCTTCCATTTAAAAACGATGGAGGCCAATGTGTTCTTGGGGACCTTCAATGTTGCAAAAATGTTTGGTACCCTTACCCAGATCTGTGCCTCGACACAATCCTGTCTCGGAGCTCTACAGACAAACGTAACAAAATGTAGAAAAGTCAAGAGGTCTAAATACTTTCCAATGCAATGTATGTGCTCCTGAGATTCGACATTGCCTTCTAAATTGCCTCTTAAGGGATTAATAAAACCATATTGAATTTAATTTACTTTAAAGATAGGGACCAAAAGGGCAAAAGTTTCATCCATTTGACTTGGGTTTGACATATGGCAGGTTTGTCGAATGAATGATGTGTAAGGCTCACCACAGGGAATATCATTATTCCAGATATCTCCCTTCACCCTTCCTGGAGGCATAAGAGGATGGGTGGTCTCATGGTTATCTTCTCCCTCAGACATACATCCCCCCAGGGAAAGCTTCCTCATATTCCGAGGAACAGGATGTGTCAGTGCCTCCAAAACGATCCCAGAGACAGCAACAGGAAGAGACGGAAAGTGCAGAGTCACAAGTATAAAAACAAACCGAGCAAATAAAATGAGACATGACAAAAGCTTCTGCCATCAATACACAGCTGCATATGGAAAATAACACATTCTATCTTTCAACACTTTCAAGGTTCTAAGTGATAGACAAATAACCATATTATTCAATACTTGTGGTATACTTTCCAAAACACACCTGAAATATGTCTGTTGGGCTGGAATTCAATCGGTAAGTTGGTTCACAGTGGTGGAAAAAGTACCCAATTTTCATAGAGTAAAAGTAAAGTTACCTTAGTAGAAAATGACGCAAGGGAAAGTCACCCAGTAAAGTCTAAAAGTATTTGGTTTTGAACATACCTAAGTATCAAAAATTAAATGCAACTGCTAAAATATACTTAAGTATCAAAAGTAAAAGTAGAAGTCATTTTAAATTCCTTATATTAAACAAACCAGACTTTACAGGGGCACACTCCAACACTCAGACATAATTTACAAACAAAGCGTTTGTGTTTAATGAGTCTGCCAGATCAGAGGCAGTAGGGATGACCAGGGATGTTCTCTTTATAAGTGTGTGAATTGGACCCTTTTCCTTGTCCTGCTAAGCATTCAAAATGTAACGAGTACTTTTGGGTGTCAGGGAAAATGCATGAAGTAAAACGTACATTGGTTTTCTTTAGGACTGTAGTGAAGGAAAAGTAAAAAAATAAGTAGTCAAAAATAGAAATAGTAAAGTACAGATCTAAAAAGTATTTTACTTAAGTACATTACACCACTGTTGGTTAATTTAATACAGTGCATTCCTTCCATTAGACTAATAACCTTTTTGTCCTGGGTTGGCCAGGGTCAGGTCTTGTAGTGTCCCAGCTTTGGCTAGTCCTAACAGGGTTGTGATAGGGACAGAAGTCTGGAGCAGTGCCGATGGCAGGTGGTTGATAATTTGTATTCGAATTTCAGGGTGCGTGTCTCACCCCTATGCCAACACAATAGGGTGATACATGTAACTCTAAAAAATACAACTATACCCTGATGCTAGTAGCACACACACAAACAGTCAGAGAGAACTGAGAATATTACACTACCAACAATCAAGTGTAAATTCCCCCCCACTCCGTGAAATCTGGCTCAGTCTAAATTGAGCTGTGATTCGAAGCTCACTTGCGCTTCAGTGCTCAGATTCAAAAAACATTTCTTACACAAAAACTTTAGAAGCTCCTTAAGAAAAAGAAAAGTTCATAAGATAGTTCGTAGGTCCAATTCCTCAAACATTTCTTAAGAATTCTTGATTTACTTACAGTACCTCAAATATCGTCTTATCTATCTTATTAAGAGGATTCTCGCTAGCTTAATCGAGCTAGCGGGCAATCATGTTAGCATATTTCTTACTGACATTACTGGTCTAAAATAAATTTAACTTTTCGGAAACAGTCCTCAAAACTGTTGAAACAAAATTCCTATGTGAACCAGACGTATTGATCCTCTCAGATGAAACTGATTCACATAAACAACAATTTATAGTCCTTGCTGCAAAAGCATTGATATAGCAGCATTGATATTCTCATGCCGTGGAAGGATGAATCCCAACCAACCTTCCAACATTGGCTTAATTTTTAAATATAGGGTCTGTTTATTGATTCTCTTCCCTCTCTATAATGACCCTATTGCACCTTTCCTTTTCTTTTTATCAAACCATCTCTCTCTCCCAACAGACTTTAAAGAAAATATATATTTTTCCTTCATCAATTATAAAATACTAAATTCATTAATTTAACAATGTTAGCTAACCAAATCTCACTTTAACAGCATTAAGAATATAGTAGAAGTACAACACTGTTCCAAAAAAGAGAGAGCTGAGATTTAAGAGGCACAACAACAGCACAATAAACTTCAACATCCATTTACACCAACTGTGATAAATTAGCTTTTTAAATTCCAAAGCACTGCGAGTATTGATGTATCTACTCTATACAGGCATGTGTTTGAAAATGTGAAAGAGATTTGATTGCACTTGTGTGAGAATGTGAATTGTATACTTTATCAGCTCTGTGTGTGTATGTTCATTGAGTATATACACATTAAATCTAGTGTGCATTTATTTCAGTAGGTTGTTAATGATGAGATAGATGTTCAAGCGTTCAGTGCACTGAGCAGGAGATAAAAGACCATCAACTGTGAAGGTGAAATTATTCTTTTTGAACTAAGTTCTCTTTCAAACCTAGTGACTGGAACAGTCAGAACATCAAACACTCACAAACAGTAGTGGTACCGAAACACATACATTAAAGGGGAAATCTGCAGCATACATTTTGGGATTTATAATAGAATGATATGTACCCATTCATTCTTGAATAATATAACTTAGAAATGCCTCATGAGCTTAGTTCAACTGTCATACCCCATCAGAACCCAAAATATAAGCTTCTTTTACTCCATTGTTTGTAAACCAAGTTATTGTAAACAAACACTATATAGCCTCAAAACATAGCTATGTCTATGAATTTGAGAGTGATTACATTTCTCCAACTCCATCCTTCATATTCTTACCGAAACAGGGGTGAGGAGTCTTTTGGTAATGCTTAAACTACTGATTGCTGCTTAATGAGGAAAAAAAATGAGCAAAACATCGTTTATCACATCAACTGGTTACAGATGGACGATAAATGTGTACAAAACCATTTATAATCGTTCTACTATAATGATGACAGAACTACATGAGTTTGTATTTTGAATTTAGTTGCACATTCAGATTCATGGTTGGACGATTCACATGTTTAATTTCGCAAACTTGTATAATGATATGTGAAAGATTTAACAACGATCGCAAACTTGAAACTTGATATTTGAATACATTCAATAAGATTTACAAGCATTATTTATTTTCATAATTGTGGACTGTGGATATTCTGCTGTGAATCAAAAATTAATTTTCAGATTTTGAATCTGCTCGCGCTCTGAGTTCTGTCACTGTTTTTGTAAATTTGTAGGAAGAGATTTGCAAGTAAAATCTTGATTTGTGCTCTGGGGGCATGACCTTTAACACCTGACCAATCAGTTCCCTCTGCCGAAACAATAGTCGCTTAACCATTGGCTGGATTATTCCATCAATCAAATATCAGGAAGTAGCTACCCACATGGACAAGAGATGATGAGGTAAAAAAAACTCAAACTATCTATTTGAAGGTAATCGTCTCTTTTATCTGTGCACGTTGATTTTTTGGTGTGAAAAGGCATGACAGTAGTTTGCTTATCATGTGAAATATGATGGAACATTTCAGACAAACTCCAGACCAGCCATTGCATTGACAGCCGCTGTTGCATTAGCTATCTGGCCTCAGACATTCATCATAGCTTTACTTTCAACTGGCTAGCTTCATCAGGCAGCTTTAGATACAAGGGGAAAACAAATATATATTTGCTAGTTAACCATCTGATTGATAGTTTATGCAAATGTCATTAACGTTAGCTCGATAGCTAGCTAAATTGCTAAAATAAAAATGCCAAGAACTTTAAAAGTTTCTTCAAGTGCAGCCAAAAAAACAGTGCTATGATGAAACTGGCTCTCGTGAGGACCGCCACAGGAAAGGAAGACCCAGAGCTACCTCACCTTGTAAGTTCATTAGAGTTAACTGCACCTCAGATTGCAGACCAAATAAATGCTTAATTAACAGAGTTCAAGTAAAAGACACATCAACTGTTCAGAGGAGACTGTGTGAATCAGGCCTTCATGGTCTAATTGCTGCAAAGAAACCACTACTAAAGGACACCAATAATAATAAGAGACTTGCTTGGGCCAAGAAACACGAGCAATGGACATTCGACCAGTGGAAATCTGTCCTTTGGTCTGATGAGTCCAAATTTGAGATTTTTGGTTCCTATCGCTGTGTCTTTGTGAGACGCAGAATAGGTGAACGGATGATCTCTGCATGTGTGGTTCCCACTGTGAAGCATGGAGGAGGAGGTGTGATGGTGTGTGAGTGCTTTGCTGGTGACACTGTCACTGATTTATTTAGAATTCATAGCACACTTATCCAGCATGGCTACTACAGCATTCTGCAGCGATACGCCATCCCATGTGGTTTGCGCTTATTGGGACTGTCATTTGTTCTTCGACAGGACAATGACCCAACACACCTCCAGGATGTGTAAGGGCTTTTTGACCATGAAGGAGTGCTTCATTAGATGACCTGGCCTCCACAATCACCCAACCTCAACCGAATTGAGATGGTTTGGGATGAGTTGGACCGCAGAGTGTAGGAAAAGCAGCCAAAAAGTGCTCAGCATATGTGGGAACGCCTTCAAGACTTTTGGAAAAGCATTCCAGGTGAAGCTGGTTGAGAGAATGCTTAAAGTGTGCAAAGCTGTCATGAAGGAAAAGGGTGGCTACTTTGAAGAATCTCAAATATAAAATATATTTTGATTTATTTAACACTTTGTTTGGTCCAACATGATTCCATATGTGTTATTTCATAGTTTTGATGTCTTCACTATTATTCTACAATGTAGAAAATAGTAAAAATAAAGAAAAACCCAAACTTTTGACTGGTACTGTATGTATAGCTAATATGAGAAGTGGAGAGCCCTATGCATCATAAAACTGTCTACTCCTGGAGTAACTCCCTGTCAGAGAGACTCATTTGAGTTTTTTGCTGGAGGCCCTGGGCCAATGGGAGGTCAGGGGTGAGGGCTTTGGGGAAGAGGGAGTGAGAGTGAAGTTATAGACATGAAGATACAATTTGAACCACGGATAAAGGCTTCTTTCAAACCAGAATGCATGAAACGCATGTCCAACAAGGCTGTTTTGTGGGGGAAAATCGTTTTAATTGGTTGATTGATAGTGTTTGCAACTTTTCTGACAGGCAGCACAACAACTCTTGCTTTTTCTTTAAAGAGCATTTAGTACATTTATCCATCTCTCTACAGGTGCTACAGAGACAGAATATTCCAGAATACCTCCAGAGCCTTCAGACCAACTTCCTGCGGTCTCGCCAGTGCACAGAGAAGTAAGCTCTGCTAGTGGTAATATACTTTATGCACTATGTAAACCTCCTTCATTATGGCAGTCTGTGTGATGAAATATAGCATATTATAAACTGGGCGGTTCGAGCCATGAATGCTGATTGGCTGACAGACAGTATACCACGGGTATGACAAAACATTTTTACTGCTCTAATTATGTTGGTAACCAGTTTATAATAGCAATAAGAACAGCCCTCAGCCATGGTATATTGGCCATATACCACACCCACTCGGGCCTTATTTCTTAATTATCCAGAGCCAATGGTTGGATTGGATTTAATGTACTCACGCAAACTCATGCACTCTCCTCCCTCTAAGTCTCCCAGACTTTTATAAAAACTAACATGTCATCCCCCTATTCCCAGGTGAGTCTCCTGGGCCATGATGTTGATGTGGCAGCATCAGCTATCAGCAAACAGTTGCCTGGGGAAGGATGCAACTATCAAGGCTTTAAATTGTCAAATTTGGGGGATGACCACCAAATGTAATACAGTTTGGTAAAAATGTAAAATGTTTTGTAGGTTACAAAAAAAATGACTTAGCCTGTTATTTCTACAAACTACTGTGGTAACTTAAACATCTGACAAAATGCAGACTTTCTCCATCAAGACAACACTTAGGCTTATGATTCAAAAAGGCTTAAAATCAATGAAAGGCTCATATCCAGGGTGAATACATTTGATTAATGTATATAAGACATCACACAGGTGTGCCAACTAAAATATACAGTTGAAGTCGGAAGTTTACATACACCTTAGCCAAATACATTTAAACTCAGTTTTTCACAATTCCTGACATTAAATCCTAGTAAATATTCCCTGTCTTAGGTAAGTTAGGATCACCACTTTATTTTTAAAATGTGAAATGTCAGAATAATAGAGAGAATGATAGTAGAGAGAATGATTTATTTCAGAATTTCTTTCCTTCATCACAATCCCAGTGGGTCAGACGTTTACATACACTCAATTAGTATTTGGTAGCATAGCCTTTAAACTAACTTGTGTCAAACCACAATAAGTTGGGTGAATTTTGGCCCATTCCTCCTGACAGAGCTGGTGTAACTGAGTCAGGTTTGTAGGCCTCCTTGCTCGCACAAGCTTTTTCAGTTCTGCCCACACATTTTATATTGGACTGAGGTCAGGGCTTTGTGATGACCACTCCAATACCTTGACTTTGTTGTCCTTAAGCCATTTTGCCACAACTTTGGAAGCATGCTTGGGGTCATTGTCGATTTGGAAGACCCATTTGCGACCAAGCTTTGACTTCCTGACTGATGTCTGGAAATGTTGCTTCAATATATCCACTTCATTTTTCTGCCTCATGATGCCATCTATTTTGTGAAGTGCACCAGTCCCTCCTGCAGCAAAGCACCCCTACAACATTATGCTGCCACCCTCGTGCTTCACGGTTGGTGTTCTTCGGGCTTGCAAGTCTCCCCCTTTTTCCTCCAAACATAACGATGGTCATTATGGCCAAACAGTTCTATTTTTGTTTCATCAGAC
Source organism: Brachymystax lenok tsinlingensis (assembly GCA_030435695.1). Classification (NCBI taxonomy): domain Eukaryota; kingdom Metazoa; phylum Chordata; class Actinopteri; order Salmoniformes; family Salmonidae; genus Brachymystax; species Brachymystax lenok. The sequence continues at coordinate 21,698,954 of CM059817.1, forward strand.
CAGAGAACATTTATCCAAAAAGTATGATCTTTGTCCCCATGTGCAGTTGCAAACCGTAGTCTGCCTTTTTTATGACGGTTTTGGAGCAGTGGCTTCTTCCTTGCTGAGCGGCCTTTCAGGTTATGTCGATATAGGACTCGTTATACTGTGGATATAGATACTTTTGTATCTGTTTCGTCCAGCATCTTCACAAGGTCCTTTGCTGTTGTTCTGGAATTAATTTACACTTTTCGCAGCAAAGTACCTTCATCTCTAGGAGACAGAATGCGTCTCCTTCCTGAGCGGTATCACAGCTGTGTGGTCCTTGTTCGGGTGGTGTTCGGCGGTCGACGTCACCGGTCTTCTAGCCATCACCGATCCACTTTTAATTTTCCATTTCTTTTGTCTTGTTTCCCCACACACCTAGTTGTCATTCCCTCATTACTTGTCATGTATTTAACCCTCTGGTTTCCCCCATGTCTGTGTGTGTGATTGTTTATTTGTCAGTGGCACGTTTCCGGCTGGTTTGCGCCAGACTGGTAATTTTGTACTTTGTGCTGCCGCACTTTTCCCTGTAGGCATTTGTTTGTGTAACGCTATTTGCATTCAGTTTGTACTGTGCCACAGTAAAGTGCTTTCGTTTCACTATCTCTGCTCTCCTGCGCCTGACTCTCACGCACCAGCTACACATACGTATCCTGACACCCATGGTGTTTATACTTGTGTTCATCTGTACTTGTTTGTACAGATGAACGTGGTACCTTCAGGCATTTGGAAATTGCTCCCAAGGATGAACCAGTCTTGTAGAGGTCTCAAAAAGAATCTGAGGTCTTGGCTGATTTCTTTTGATTTTCCCATGATGTCAAGCAAAGAGGCACTGAGTTTGAAGGTAGGCCTTGAAATCCATCCACAGGTACACCTCAAATTCACTCATTCACCTTGAAATAGATGTGTCACCATCAAGGCCCTTGTCACAGCATGCAGTAGCCTTATAGGGAGATGACAAATTCATTATGTACCTTCAAAACAAATAAAACTTTATTTGTTACATGTGCAGAATACAACAAGTGTAGACCTTACCGTGAAATGCTTACTTAAGCCTAGTCACTCTTGGCTAATTAAACACATCAGCCAAATGATACCCAACTAATACAGCCTAATCATCTGTTTGCAGTAAAATTGTGAGGGGCATTTTTCTTTCCAACTCGGTAACAAGTCTTTACAATATACTATAGCTAGCGAATATAGCTATAGTTAGGTTTTATTAATTATTTTCTAGAAACCTAGCTAACAGCTACACTAGCTACCTTTCCCCCAGTAGTTTAGATTTAGCTAGCTATCAACTATAAACTATCAATCAGATGGTTAACTAGCAAATATATTTGTTTTCCCTTCGTATCTAAAGCTGCTAGGATGAAAGCTAGGATGAATGACAGAGGCCAGATAGCTAACGCAACAACGGCTGTCAATGCAATTGTTGGTCTGGAGTTCGGCTGAAATGTATAATTAAATTTGATGTACAAAAAATGTGTAATCGTCTTCAAGTAGTTATGTAGCACTATATTAGATCACTCCAACATGGTCTGATTCCATGCGGCAGGATACATGCCGAGTAAGAATTTCAGATTAGTCCTGCCGCTATTTAAGGGGGTCACTAGCTAGCCTCTCCATCAGGGTGCTCTGCTGTCACCCCACTCGGTTTGGCTTGTGCCATCTTGTTTCGGTTTTGTCCTTGTTTTTATTACTTGTGACAGTGTACCAACCTGGGCCATACTCGGTTTGGTCTACCAGTGTTGCGGCGCTGAGTGTTTGTCTTAATTGTCTGTGTGACTTGTCTGTCCACCAGAACCCTCCCGGTTATAGCCTTCGGGTTCAGGGACTGCGCCTACCCTGTAAGATCAGGAGACTGTGTATGTTTCGCTCCAGCAGGCTTGCGGTTCTCCCCCGAGAGTTAGGTGTCGCGAGGTGCAACACTTTCTATCTCTCACAGGGCGCAACCATCTTGCCTAGACTCTTGTGTGTTCCACGATGAACAAGCTATGCAAAGTAGCTTGCTTAACAAGAGGTATCCATTGCAGGACTAAGCATGGTTATAAACACACTTTTCCTTAAGTCCTGCCAACCAGCACCCCCACGTATTAAGCAAGAGATAAGCTATAAACGTGAAGTGACCCACACGTTTAAAACAAGATATAAGCTTTAAACGTGTGTGAGGTAGAATGCCCTGCCCCTTCACAGTCAGGCAGTTTACACTGTTGGCTTGAATACTTTTCTACAAGGGAAAGTTACAGCCATTCATGTCTCCTCTCCATCATTCAGATAGTGTATGAGACAAGGCTGATACTGTAGGTCCATAGTAATCTTTACTATTATACAGTATTGTGTTTACAGTACAGACAGTAACTATCATAGTTTCTCTCAGAAACTCATATCTCAGCTCTATTACACTGAGGGTTTCAGTGTGTAGCTGTGCTTACTCTAGTTCTGTTGTACTACTGTACTTTACATTACAGAAAGTAACTATCCCTTAATTGGAAACTGACAGCTCTATTAAACTACTGTTTTTTCACACAGTGTATAGCTGGGTTTACCATAGTTTTTCTTTTGCACTACTTACAGTAGACTACATACAGTTTCCATGCGAACTTGCAGTGTGTAGCTGGGTTTACTATTTTTCTGAGGTGCTTGCCGCTGGCATTGGCAGCTTCTCACAGGGCCAAAGGTCAAAGTGAGAGAGGCAAGTGGAGTCCCCATGAGCACTGAATACAATGCTGGATAGCTACAAATACCGATGTTGGTCCACTGCTATAGAACTGGCTCCTCAATCGTCTCAGGGCCTTCTAGTGTTCAAGCCCTGGTTGACTGAATGTTTCCCAATGAGTTCAGATGAAGGAGTGTCATCCTACACCCAAACCCCTCATTCTGGCCAAGGGTTCTGTCTGACAGACATGTTAACCAGCCATTACAATTGTCCACACATGCCCCTCTCGCTGTTGCGAGTGAACAAGGGGCTTCCCCCAGTGTGTTGTTCTAGGGCAATGGACACTTTTCACACATGCAGGCAATACGAAAGCTTCATCAGTTTTCGTTAACTATGGTGAAAGAGTTTTGGGCCACAACCTATCCGACCGGACTCTCACATTGCATGGTGGGCACTGTTACTGCAGCATTTCGGCTGGCAGCCTTTGCCTTTTGCTGTGGTGGCACATTCTACTGGAGGAGTAACTGCCTTACCTGGACGATTGGATAGTCTGCCCCATCCAGGGAACAGGCCACAATGGACACAAGGACCCTCTTGAACCACAGAGTTCTGGGCCTTACCCTAAACGAGGAGAAGAGTCACCTGACCCCCTCATGGAAGGTGATCATCTCGGGATGTCCAAAGACTAAAATCTCATGAGGGCACATCTCCCTCAGGTGACAGTAACAAAATCCTATCCTACCTCAACTGTTTCCATGTCGGTGTTAGAGTGCCATTAGTTACTCGGCCTACTGACGGTGGCTTCACTGTTGGTTCCACTGGGCATTCTCCATCAGGCCACTCCAGTGATGGTATAACTCCCAAGGCCGGCACCCAAAATAACACAGACACCGTCAACTGTTGGTGATGAGTGCATGTTTGGGGACCCTATCAAAGTGGCTATCCCACTCCTTCCTGTTAAAGGGGGTGAGCCTGAGTCCACTGCAGTGAGCTGGTGTGCACTGAAGCCTCTCTGATGGGTTGAGGTGCCATGTTCAGAGGCAGCTGGCCGCTTGATCCCCCCATGGAGTGCTCAACACATCATAGTGGACCAGTCTAGGCCTTCAGGACAGTGTGGTGAACACGATGTGCGGAGCCATGGTTTATTCCACAAATGTGCCATATCAAATGTGTTGGGGCATATTCTGTAGCATTTTCTCAGTCACTACTTGATGCGGGCTGACCGGCATCCACATTGAGTGTATTTAGCTGCTATCTCTGCATTCCATGACGAGGGCCAAGAGGGACCCATGGCTGGCTACCCATTGCTCTTAAAATTTATGAAGGGAGTTCGATGTCTGTGTCCAGCAATGGCCCGCTCGGTGCCAAACTGGAACTTTGACTTGGTGCTGTCAGCGCTTGCTAAGCTGCCCTCGATGACTTTGAAGCAGCTATCCATGAAGGTGGCATTCCTGTTGGCTATTACCTCCACTAAGAGGGTGAGTGAACTCTATGCCTTTTCACTGAGCACTGAATGTTTTTCAGAATGGGTCCAGACAAGAGTGTCACCCTCCATCTTAACCCCTCATTCTTGCCAATTTCCTGTTTGACAGACATGTGTACCGGCCCTTACATTTGACTGCATATGCTCCTCCAGCGGCTGCAGGTGAGTTGGGTGTTTTCTCCCCCAAATGTGCTCTGCCCGGGGCAGGGCCTTGGACAGTTACATTACACAGACACAGACAACATGACAGTCTGATTGGCTATTCGTTTGCTATGGTGAGAGAGTTCTGGGCTGAGCCTATCGATACAAGGATTGTGGACACTATTACTACAGCATATCGTCTGGGCAGCCGGCCTCTGCCATCTGCTGTAGTGGCGCATTCTACATGATGGAGTAGCTACATCGTGGGCACTGCTCCGAAGAGTTCCCCTCAATTACATTTATGCCTCGGCCAGTTGGGCATTATCTAGCACCTTTTTCTAGGTACTATCAAATAATTGTTACCACCGGCTAAGCTGATTGTTGCCTCTGCTTTCCTGAGTGGGGACAGAGGGACGTAGCAACTATGACTGCCCTGAGCTCAGTCCTATGGGACTTTGCTCTCTGTCTGGCCCTTACCTAGTTCACCAATGAATCTGGTATTGTGATACCATATTGGAAGGATCCAATGTAGTTCTACATAACGAAGGGTACGTATGTAACCACGGTTATGTGAGCTATTGGATCACTCCAATCCTCTTTTTCGGTGATCTACGGCACCCCCCTATCCACATCGATGGGACCGCAGTGGAGAAAGTGGAAAGCTTCAAGTTCCTTGGCATACACATCACTGACAAATTGAAATGGACCACCACACAGAGCCTCTTCAACCTCAGGAGGCTGAAGAAATTTGTCTTAGCACCTAAAACCCTCACAAACATTTACAGATGCACAATTGAGAGCATCCTGTCGGGCTGTATCACCGCCTGGTACGGCAACTGCATCGCCCGCAACCGCAAGGCTCTCCAGAGGGTGGTGCGGTCTGCCCAGCGCATTACCGGGGGCAAACTACTCGCTCTCCAGGAGACCTACACCACCCGATGTCAAATAAAGGCCAAAAAGATCATCAAGGATATCAACCACCCAAGCCACGGCCTGTTCTCCCCGCTATCATCCAGAAGGCTAGGTCAGTACAGATGCATCAAAGCTGGGACGGAGAGACTGAAAAACAGCGTCTATCTCAAGGCCATCAGACTGTTAAACAGCCACCACGAGCACATTAGAGGCTGCTGCCTATAGACAGACTTGAAATCACTAGCCACTTTACGTAATGGAACACTAGTCACTTTGATAATGTTTACATATCTTGCATTACTCATCTCATATGTATATACAGTGGGGCAAAAAAGTATTTAGTCAGCCACCAATTGTGCAAGTTCTCCAACTTAAAAAGATGAGAGGCCTGTACTTTTCATCATAGGTACACTTCAACTATGACAGACGAAATGAGAGGTCAATAACAGAGGTCAAACGTTTTCTGTAAGTCTTCACAAGGTTTTCACACACTGTTGCTGGTATTTTGGCCCATTCCTCCATGCAGATCTCCTCTAGAGCAGTGATGTTTTGGGGCTATCGCTTGGGCAACACGGACTTTCAACTCCCTCCAAAGATTTTCTATGGGGTTGAGATCTGGAGACTGGCTAGGCCACTCCAGGACCTTGAAATGCTTCTTACGAAGCCACTCCTTCGTTGCCCGGGCGGTGTGTTTGGGATCATTGTCATGCTGAAGGACACGAGGTGGAAGTAATGTGGCGGCAGCTATTTAAGGGGGTCAGCCGCAGCACTACCCAGTACACAGGACTTATCTGAAATTCTTACTCTGAATGTATCCTGCCGCACAGAATGATACCATATTGGAGTGATCTATAAGCTCACATAACCGCGGTTACATACTTAACCTTCAATTGTTATGGTTTTCTTTACCTCGTTCTCGCTTGCTCATGTGGCTAGCTACTCCCTAATATTTTATTGATGGAACAATCCAGCCAATGGTTAGGCGGCTGGGGTTTTAGCAGAGGGAACTGATTGGTCAGGAGTGAAAGGTCCTGACAGCAGAATATTAATAGTCGTTAATGGACTTGCAATAATTCTGAAATTACATTATTTTTGCAAATCTTATTGAATGTTTTCAAATGCCAAGTTACACGTTTGCAACCATTGTTAAATCTTTCACACATCCCGATACAAGCTTGCAAAATTATATTACACCTTTGCGAATCGTACTTGCAACCACGGATCTGAATGCGCGACCACGAAATTCTAAATACAAACTCAGCTAGTTCTGTCATCATTATAATCCCATATTAATTAACCGCATTTGTCAAACCAAAGAGGTCACGGCTACACATGTGTAGTTGGGGAAAAGACAACGCTTCACATTTATTTCCACCAAAATTCAAATGTTTGCATCTCGTGCACCAATGTTAGGAGGTGCGCACACCACCCACCATTTCCGAGATTATTACTTGCTAATGTTCAGCTTTTCGATAACAAAGTTGATGAGATCAGGGTAAGGATTTCTTTCCAGAGAGACATCAGGGCCTGTAACATACTTTGTTTCACGGAAACATGGCACTCTCGGGATATTCAGCCAGAGGGATTCTCAGTTCATCTCGCAGACAGGAATAAATATCTCTCTGGGAAGCAGAAGGGCGGATATGTATGTTTCATGATTATCGACTCATGGTGGAATTGTAGTAACATACAGGAACTCAAGTCCTTTTGTTCACCCGACCTAGAATACTTCACAATCAAATGCTGACCATATTATCTCCCAATAGAATTCTCCTCTGCCATAGCCACGGTTGTTTATATCCCCCTCAAGTCAATACCACGACGGCCCTCAAAGAACTCCACTGGACTTTATGCAAACTGGAAACCACATATCCTGAGGCTGAATTTATTGTAGCTGGGGATTTTAACAAAGCAAATTTGAGGACTAGGCTGCCGAAGTTCTATCTACATATCGACTGTTGTACTCACAGGGGTAAAACACTCGACCACTGATATTCAAACTTCTGGGATAGTCCCAAGGCCCTCCTTTCGGCAAAACTGACCACGACTCCATTTTGCTCCTCCCTTCATATAGGCAGAAACTCAAAGAGGAAGTACCCGTGCTAAGGACTATTCAAGATCATCTGAGCAATCAGAATCCACACTTTAGGATTGTTTTAATAACGTGGACTGGGATATGTTTCAGGTAGCTTGCGAAAATAATTTAGATGAATATACTGAAACTGAGTTTATCAGGAAGTGTATAGGAGATGTCGTACCCACTGTGACTATTAAAACCTACCCTAACCAGAAATGTGGATACATGGCAGCATTCGCTCGAAACTGAAAGCGCGAACCATCGCATTTAACCATTGCATGGCAAGGTGACTGGGAATATGGCAGAATACAAACAGTGTAATTATTCACTCCGCAAGGCAATCAAACAGGCAAAACGTCAGTATAGAGACAAGGTGGAGTAGCAATTTGACGGCTTGGACAAGAGACGTATGTGGTAGGGTCTACAGACAATCACGGACTACAAAAGAAAAACCAGCCACATCGCCGACACCAACGTCTTGCTTCCGAACAAGCTAAACACCTTCTTCCCCATTTAAACGTGTTAACCTTCGCAAGGCTGCCGGCCCAGATGACATCCCTAGCCGCATCCTCAGAGCATGCGCAAACCAGCTGGCTGGTGTGTTTACGGGCATATTCAATCTCTCCCTATCCCAGTCTGCTGTCCCCACATGCTTCAAGATGGCCACCATTGTTCCTGTACCCAAGAACGCAAAGGTAACTGAACTACATGACTATCGCCTCGTAGCACTCACCTCTGTCATCATGAAGTGCTTTGAGAGACTAGTCAAGGATCATACCTTACCTGTCACCCTAGACCCACTTCAATTTGCTAACCGCCCCAATAGATCCACAGAAGATGCAATCACCATCACTCTGCACACTGCCCTATCCCTGGACAAGAGGAAAACCTATGTAAGAATGATGTTCATTGACTATAGCTCAGCATTCAACACCATAGTCCCCTCCAAGCTCATCATGTAGCTGTGACCTAGGCCTGAACCCCGCCCTGTGCAACTGGGTCCTGGACTTCCTGACGGGTCGCCCCCAGGTGGTGAAGTTAGGAAACAACACCTCCACCCTGCTGATCCTCAACACTGGGGCCCCACAAGGGTGCGTGCTCAGCCCACTCCTGTACACCCTGTTCACCCATAACTGCGTAGCCAAGCACACCTCCAACTCAATCATCAAGTTTGCAGATTACACAACAGTAGTAGGCTTGATTACCGCCTACAGGGAGGAGGTGAGGGCTCTGGAAGTGTGGTGCCAGGAAAATAACCTCTCACTCAATGTCCACAAAACAAAGGAGATGATCGTGGACTTCAGGAAACAGCAGAGGGTGCACCCCCCCCCTATCCACATCGATGGGACCGCAGTGGAGAAAGTGGAAAGCTTCAAGTTCCTTGGCATACACATCACTGACAAACTGAAATGGACCACCACACAGAGCCTCTTCAACCTCAGGAGGCTGAAGAAATTTGTCTTAGCACCTAAAACCCTCACAAACATTTACAGATGCACAATTGAGAGCATCCTGTCGGGCTGTATCACCGCCTGGTACGGCAACTGCATCGCCCGCAACCGCAAGGCTCTCCAGAGGGTGGTGCGGTCTGCCCAGCGCATTACCGGGGGCAAACTACTCGCTCTCCAGGAGACCTACACCACCCGATATCAAATAAAGGCCAAAAAGATCATCAAGGATATCAACCACCCAAGCCACGGCCTGTTCGCCCCCGCTATCATCCAGAAGGCTAGGTCAGTACAGATGCATCAAAGCTGGGACGGAGAGACTGAAAAACAGCGTCTATCTCAAGGCCATCAGACTGTTAAACAGCCACCACGAGCACATTAGAGGCTGCTGCCTATAGACAGACTTGAAATCACTAGCCACTTTACGTAATGGAACACTAGTCACTTTGATAATGTTTACATATCTTGCATTACTCATCTCATATGTATATACAGTGGGGCAAAAAAGTATTTAGCCAGCCACCAATTGTGCAAGTTCTCCAACTTAAAAAGATGAGAGGCCTGTAATTTTCATCATAGGTACACTTCAACTATGACAGACGAAATGAGAAAAAGAAATCCAGAAAATCACATTGTAGGATTTTTTATTTATTTATTTGCAAATTATGGTGGAAAATAAGTATTTGGTCAATAACAAAAGTTTATCTCAATACTTAATTATCTCAATACTTATCTCAATACTGTTATATACCCTTTGTTGGCAATGACAGAGGTCAAACGTTTTCTGTAAGTCTTCACAAGGTTTTCACACACTGTTGCTGGTATTTTGGCCCATTCCTCCATGCAGATCTCCTCTAGAGCAGTGATGTTTTGGGGCTGTCGCTGGGCAACACGGACTTTCAACTCCCTCCAAAGATTTTCTATGGGGTTGAGATCTGGAGACTGGCTAGGCCACTCCAGGACCTTGAAATGCTTCTTACGAAGCCACTCCTTCGTTGCCCGGGCGGTGTGTTTGGGATCATTGTCATGCTGAAAGACCCAGCCACGTTTCATCTTCAATGCCCTTGCTGATGGAAGGAGGTTTTCACTCAAAATCTCACGATACATGGCCCCATTCATTCTTTCCTTTACACGGATCAGTCGTCCTGGTCCCTTTGCAGAAAAACAGCCCCAAAGCATGATGTTTCCACCCCCATGCTTCACAGTAGGTATGGCGTTCTTTGGATGCAACTCAGCATTCTTTGTCCTCCAAACACGACGAGTTGAGTTTTTACCAAAAAGTTCTATTTTGGTTTCATCTGACCATATGACATTCTCCCAATCCTCATCTGGATCATCCAAATGCTCTCTAGCAAACTTCAGACGGGCCTGAACATGTACTGGCTTAAGCAGGGGGACACGTCTGGCACTGCAGGATTTGAGTCCCTGGCGGCGTAGTGTGTTACTGATGGTAGGCTTTGTTACTTTGGTCCCAGCTCTCTGCAGGTCATTCACTAGGTCCCCCTGTGGTTCTGGGATTTTTGCTCACCGTTCTTGTGATCATTTTGACCCCACGGGTGAGATCTTGCGTGGAGCCCCAGATCGAGGAAGATTATCAGTGGTCTTGTATGTCTTCCATTTCCTAATAATTGCTCCCACAGTTGATTTCTTCAAACCAAGCTGCTTACCTATTGCAGATTCAGTCTTCCCAACCTGGTGCAGGTCTACAATTTTGTTTCTAGTGTCCTTTGACAGCTCTTTGGTCTTGGCCATAGTGGAGTTTGGAGTGTGACTGTTTGAGGTTGTGGACAGGTGTCTTTTATACTGATAACAAGTTCAAACAGGTGCCATTAATACAGGTAACGAGTGGAGGACAGAGGAGCCTCTTAAAGAAGAAGTTACAGGTCTGTGAGAGCCAGAAATCTTGCTTGTTTGTATGTGACCAAATACTTATTTTCCACCATAATTTGCAAATAAATTCATTAAAATCCTACAATGTGATTTTCTGGATTTTTTTTTTTGTCTGTCATAGTTGAAGTGTACCTATGATGAAAATTACAGGCCTCTCTCATCTTTTTAAGTGAGAGAACTTGCACAATTGGTGGCTGACTAAATACTTTTTTGCCCCACTGTATAGTATTCTATACTATTCTACTGTATCTTAGTCCATGCCGCCCCTGACATCGCTCATCCATATATGTATATATTCTTAATTCCATTCCTTACTTAGATTTGTGTGTATTGGGTATATGTTGTGAAATTGTTAGGGATATTACTTGTTAGATATTACTGCACTGTTAGATATTACTACTGCAATAGTTTTATACTCAGTAGAGGATATGCAGGTAGACATTATTGATTTAAAAACAAATAATAATATGTCTTCATGGGATCGCTTATAGGAAAACTGCAGCCTCAGCAAAATACTTCAATTACATTTGGAGACATTTGAAGTTGTGAGGTAATCTTCAAAATTGTATGCAGGCTTTCCTGTGTGCAAACTCCAATAAACCTGTACCGTCTCTGTTCTTGCATTAAGTAGTCTGGAGTTTGCATACCTTATGGTAAACTGACACCAGCACTGTAGTTTCTCTCTCCTCCTTATTTTCTTCTCCATCCTTTCACCAGAAGCCTGTCAAGTTACTTCTTCCTTCAAAGCTCTTCTTTCCAAGAACATTGTTGACAAGTTGTCAGGCTTCTTTATTGTGATTGGCTAACCTACTCTAGCATCTAAGTATGTTGGCTTGAGTTGTGGGTTCAATTCCCACGAGGGACCAGTATGGAAAGAAAATGTATGTACTCACTACTGTAAATCACTTAGGATAAGAGCATCTGCTAAATGACTTAATTGAAATATGATTACACTAAAAATAATCTATACTGCTGTCAGAATCAATAAGCTTATGTAAAGGAGCCTTTCTTAAGAAGGTGTATACCTGTCAAGTGTTGCCAACACATTTTCAGGGGAAGTTGTTAGAGGCAGGTCGATTTGTTGCTAAATGACGTTGTGACGTCATAACGTAAAACTGCGTCATTATGTAGAATACACAATAACGTTATTCCAATTGACTGGCCATCTCGGCGAAAAATATGATTTGACATTTGTTAGTTTAGATTTGTTTGTTTATTATCACATATTTTTATTTGTAAAAGTAATATAAACACAACACATTTTATATGATCAGATATTTTTATTTTTAAACACAACACATTGAATTATTGAACAATTACACATTGCACATTATTGAAGAATTACATTTAATTTATTTTATTTTTAACTAGTAAACCTACACATTCTGAATAATTATAGTTTTAAGCAGTGCGTTGGTAGCTAACATGCTACCTAACTGATCAACAATTATAGGTACAAGCTAATAACAAGGTATATATGCTATCTTATTGAACAAGCAACTTAACTCAAATCATGATGTGTGCGCTAGGCATCTTTCTCCAGCTCTCTCCAGGTTGTTGGGCTGCTTGGCTGGCTAGCTGCTAAATGGTTTCCTCCAGATATTGCCACTGTTCTCGCTCACACTGCAGTGCACACTGCCACCATCAGCTGTGTGTCTCCACCAGTTCCAGAAAGTCCACTCCTTGCATACGTACTGTAAATATGATAAATCATAGATTGGCAAGGAATTCCTCTTCATCTTCACTGTCCAACTGCATTGTCACGGAGCTGGAACCAGCAGTAGAGGATGGAGTGGCCTTAAAGCTGTGTGGTGCTAACTGCTGCAGAACTTGGTAGTTTATGCTGGTAACAGGTATCACCAGCCAGCTTCAGTCCATACCGCACCAGGAGTATGGAGTTGAGAGTGTGCAGTGACATTCTATTTCTTAACTTTGACTGACCACAGTCATTTGGCTGAACAGCCGTTCAACCTCCGGATTTGAGTTTGGCAAGGAGAGGGCAACGAGTGCAGCTTTGCACAGTTCTTCAAATTAATTTGACCCGGAAGAATCCGTGTAGTTATTCACTTCACTCCAAAACTCGACTGTATTTTCAGTTGAGTCCCACCTAAACAGATGGATGTTTCTCCATTGGGAAACAATTTTATCAATTGTTTAGGGCTGGTACCCCAGTAGCTCAGCTACTTTAATAATTTCAGTGGTGCCTTTATTGTGCTTTAGCGTTTCCTTAACACTGAACAAGGTCATGTTTCGCAAGGCTTCTAGGTTGTCTGGGAGCCTTGCTTGCAGCTCCTTGCTTAAAGCAACAATGTAGTTGATGCACTGTCTCTGAATTACAATTTCGTCCTCTGGCACAAGACCTGAGTTGGTACACCGTGCTCTCGAAAATGTGCCCAAGGTATGGTGATGGACTGAGATGTCCATCAATGGCATCCTTCAGGACATCAACTTTTTCCATAGGGTTGACTACTCTGCTGCAAATTGATGTTAAGAGGTGTACCAGATTGTCCAAAGGCTTGACAGGATCTGTTTACTCTCCCTCAAATGACTTCACTGCAACTTGTACGTCGGACAGGATTGATTTCAAGAATGTCAGGTAGACATAGTGGGTCTTGTCCATATACATGGCGTGGAGCACATCCGCTCAAAGTGGAGTTTCAGTTCTTCCCACTGGCTCAATATACGAGTTACCGCAGGCACACTTTGGTGATCTGCAGGGGGTTTCTGGCCACAATTAATGGTGGCATACATTGCTTTGTACACCTCGCACCGTTTTTGGGGAAATCGAAAAACCAGTTGTAGGTTTTCCTGATTAAGTACTCAACACTCCCAGAGATGGTTTCTTTGGATGCTGCACTGACAGCCAATTGTAAAGAATGGCACACACAGCGGATGAGTACCAAATTGGGCAACGCACATTCTTCCTTTAAAATCTTGTGCACCCGTTGTGCACCCCAGTCATCACGGACACTCTGCGCTTTTGCAGTTATCCACTTTCTTAGCCAACTGTGGTAATGTAGACTGCGTTGCGGGGTTGTACGTTTTTGATTTATTTATACGCTTTGCTGTAGCACAATGTTTTTTGATGTCATACATTTTTGCAAGCATATCTGATTTGCAGTACGCACAGTATGCCCGACAATCATCCCCAATGACTGGCTTCAGCCACCCTTTAAATTCAGGTACAGACTCCCAAATAAGAATGTGTTCTTTTCTGTACTTCTGGCTCTACAATTTTGATTGAGACATGTTGAATGATGTTGTAAGTTCTGTTCAAGATCAAACATTCGTGACCAACTTTATTCATTGGGTTTGTCTCGTCGAATGCATACTACTGCTGCTGCAGTCAGCCAACAATTATTTGCTGAAATTGCTGCTGGCCTGCTGCTGCCTGTGCACGAACTGAGCGCCTGCTGCTGACATCACTCACAATGCACTTTTGCAGCCAAGCACGTGTGTTGTGACTGAATGTGTGACAGAGAAAATCGTTTTGGGGCATTTGGAGGGAAAATGCGTGCATTTCTAGCAACGTGCAAATCTATTACTCACATGCCTGCACAATGATACCCATTTAGATTCAAGCTTTGTCCTGACTCAAGAGACCAGGTTCTTTTATTCTATGTCCCTTCAACATACAACCATACCACGATCCTCGTCATATCAGATCACTCATCTGTGAATAGCTTGAAGGCAATTATCAGGAGATGTGACTATTTTATAAATCTAGTTGACCTGGACCATAATAGCCTATTTGATAGATAGAGAGAGGCCTTGAAATGGACCCTTAGAACTCATCCAGCTGATGCCATCAGGGTAACATAATCTTCCATCAACCCATAAAGGCCATCAATCCAGCTATAAAACAGGCCATAATAAGGGTCAAATTAGCCATAGCCCACCGAATCAGGGCCTAAGTCTGACACATCACAATACAGCCAGTCAGGAATAGGTGAGCCATATCAATATCCAATCAAGGCCTAAATGTATACAATTAATAGCCAATGTCATTGTCAAATCACAAATGTTAGTGATAGCTCATCAAAGTAGTATTGAGAGAGAGAGCAGTTACAAAACAGACCCAAAGCAAAGCCAAACAAGTATCAACACATAAGACAACACAGTACAGATAGCAGCCTGAGTCACACAGCTCTCCCAGCCAAACTCATAACTTAGCGCTGCTAAGCGCTGTGTGGCTCATAAAAGACAAACAGCAGACTGTACTGTAGCACAATACATATGAGCTCATCTGAATGGCACCAGGCTTGTCTGAGCAAGGACGATGAATACAAGGTAGGATGATTACCACAAACACTCAGGCTTGGTTCCAATACTCCTTAGCTTGTATCCTTTCCTTTCATGGCCACCTAGAGTTAAGAAGGCTAGAGGGGTTTTCAACCATAGTGATATCACACCATGCCTATTTGGAATGACGTGGGAAAGGACACAAGGAGAGATATACTGTAGCTTTTAAAATCCATTGAGACACAGACCAAGCTCAGATAGAGATTGTCAATGATCACTTAAAACCCAAGTACCTTTAGTTAAGAAGTATTGATTCATGAGTGAGTGCTATCCATACTTCAAATGTAGTGCAGCACGGGTGCATCTGCACTGTAAAAAATGACCCACGGGCTTAGTAAATATTGCAAAAGAAAATCAATGATTTTTACTTAAAATAATAGGTTTCTGGTTTTACATAAATTTTTTAATATAGTACTTAATTTATATGTGTTGAAAAAGACTGCCATTTGCAACTACCAACAACTCGTAAAATATGATATTCAAATTATCAATATTATGTTGGACTGACATGCTAGATCGAGTTATGAACGTCAATTGTGCTTGGAACTTTTGAACGGACGTCGTCTTGATCTTTCTCCTCTGGAATGGCCATGCGGCAGGTAAGGACCAAATTATAACTTGGAATGTAGTTTGGATCTCTCTACACATGTTGACGAAATGTCAAAAATATTATTGAAAAACGTGAAATAATATTATTCAAGTACGAAAAGCCTTTAGCTCGCTATATTGCCAGAGTACGTTATACATTTGCACGTTGATAAGCTAGCTAGTTAACGGTCGAGAAGTCTGTATAGTTAGCTAGTGGGGCATGCTACTAGCTAATACGTTTGTCATTTTTGTGTACGTTTTATATTAACAGATAGCTACAGTTGAAGTCAGAAGTTTACAGACACTTAGGTTGGAGTCATTAAAACTCATTTTTCAACCACTCCACCAATTTCTTGTTAACAAACTATAGTTTTGGAAAGTCGGTTAGGACATCTACTTTGTGCATGACACAAGTCATTTTTCCAACAATTGTTTACAGACAGATTATTTCACTTATAATTCACTGTATAACAATTCCAGTGGGTCAGAAGTTTACATACACTAAGTTGACTGTGCCTTTAAACAGCTTGGAAAATTCTAGAAAATGATGCCATGGCTTTAGAAGCTTCTGATAGGCTAATTGACATAATTTGAGTCAATTGGAGGTGTACCTGTGGATGTATTTCAAGGCCTACCTTTGCTTGACATCATGAGAAAATCAAAAGAAATCAGCCAAGGCCTCAGAAAGAAAATTGTAGACCACAAGTCTGGTTCATCTTTGGGAGCAATTTCCAAACGCCTGAAGGTACCACGTTCATCTGTACAAACAATAGTACGCAAGTATAAACACCATGGGACCACGCAGCCATCATACCGCTTAGGAAGGAGACGCGTTCTAGAGATGAACGTACTTTGGTGCGAAAATGCAAATCAATCCCAGAACAACAGCAAAGGACCTTGTGAAGATACCGGGGGAAACGGGTACAAAAGTTACACCAGCTCTGTCAGGAGGAATGGGCCAAAATTCACCCAACTTATTGTGGGAAGCTTGTGGAAGGCTACCCAAAACGTTTGACCCAAGTTAAAAAAATGTTAAGGCAATGCTACCAAATACTAATTGCGTGTATGTAAACGTCTGACCCACTGGGAATGTGATGAAAGAAATAAAAGCTGAAATAAATCCTTCTCTCCACCATTATTCTGACATTTCACATTCTTAAAATAAAGTGGTGATCCTAACTGACCTAAAACAGGGAATTGTTACTAGGATTAAATGAGTTTCAATGTATTTGGCTAAGGTGTATGTAAACTTCCAACGTCAACTGTATGTAACATATTACCTACCTAGCTTATCAAAAAATGCATCGTCATCAAACATTACAGTAGAACTGAACACATGTGCCCCTGCAATTTAATGTTTGCCTGCTAGGCAAGCTACCCAGGAAGAGACAGGTAGGAACAATACGTAGCTAGCTAGCTATCTACACCTAGCTATCTAGCTACACCTGTCCTTGCAGAAACCTTCTTGTTGTTCATGTATTCACAACATGTTCAAGGGAGCACTGCAAACATTGACCTTGTGCAGTAGTTATCTAGTCAATATCGAACAGCCAAATAGCTGAATTAAATAACTGGGCTGGCTAGTAAGATATATAACAATCAGCTCTTCCAAGTCAGCTTTGATTGCGATTTTTCAGTTTTTTAGCTAGCTAGCTATCTAAAGCTGAAGCTGAAGTCATTCGAGTTTTATTTTCCTGACATTGTCATAGATTTTAAAACGACTCCTCTTCTTTAGGTATAGGTATTCACGTATTCAGACATTCCTGAGTACTGGACAGAACAGATTTTCCAGAATACATTGACAAGGTATGTCAATATTTTCAAATGTCTGTGTGTTTTCATTGTAACTCACATTAGGGCTTGTAGGGCCCATGATTTCCGCAATGCGGAAAACTCAGATGGAATCCTATGGAATCCAGAAATTTAAACAGAATACACGGTACCCCTTGTACAGGATACACAGAATATTTTTATTACAGTAACCCAACATTAGTGTGAATAATAGGTATTAGATATATACGGTATTTTTAAATCAACCAAATGGATTGAACACGTTAGGCAACAAAAAGTTAACACAGAATTCCGGAAAATAAAACAGCATTTGGGAAAAAAGAACAAGGATTTCATAAGGCCCTATTAGTGTTTTACTCAATGCGTTGTCACCGAGGCAGGTATTGACAATGTGTGTCTTCCTGGGAGTCAGCAGGTAGCCTAGTGGAGCGTTGGGCCAGTAACTGAAAGGTTGCAGGATCAAATCCCTGACCTGACAAGGTCAAAATCTGTTGTTCTGCCCCTGATCAAGGCAGTTAACCCACTGTTCCCCTGTAGGCTGTCATTGTAAATAAGAATTTGTTCTTAATTAACTGACTTGCCTAGTTAAATGAAGGTTACACAAGTAATAATATGTTTGTGCTTATGTATACACACAAAAATGAATTGATTATATCTTAATTCTGTAGGGATCAGGCGGCACATGCAAGGTAAGATCTGCAGTTTTGTTGCATTCAAGTACAAATACGTGACAACCACAACATTGTGAGTGAAAATGGCAAAGACCTTCTCATATCAAAGTTAAGATGTCGTTCAGGCCCTTCTTGAGAAGGACTTCAAAGAAAGATGGGTTATACTGTATGTATTTAGTTGCCGGTATTAAATGCAATTATTTATATAACATCATATTACAGTGCAACACCATCCAAGAAAGAAGAGACAGTGTGATCCGTGGCCTGATCATATACCTCGGTGAGAGGGTTGAAGACCTTATTACAGAATATAAGGTAAAGGTTTTTATTTTTGTAATCTTATTTATCTCTAAATGAGTTATCTTCCTTTGTTTCCCTCTCCTCCTCAAGTTGCACAGTTGATGTAATAGCCTAGTCTGTTATTTCTAAATTGTTTCACTCAGGATGCTGACGAAACCATGATTCGAGAGGACCTCGTTCAGCATGTAATGAACGTGTTCACTGTGAAGGATATGCACCAGAATATAGAGCATGGGATCTGCATCGAAGGAGCAGAGGTCCCGGCTGGTATTTGCAGTGTTACAAACCTAAGGTACCCCAAAGAACTGAAATATACCTTTGAGGTGTTCCAAAAAGTATTCTTGGAACTTGATGATCTCAGAACCTCCCCACGGGTCCAAGCTCTAAAGATGAAGTTACTTGTTTTCAGAGATATCTAAGGATATGTATGAGAACTCTCAAAGGGCCACTTACAAACTGTGGTCTAAACCCTACTCAGTAAGCTGAAAAGCTAGTTGCTAGGTGGTATAGGAGCTACAGTTTACATTATGCTCTTTTTCAGGTGAAGTCATGAGACATAGTCAATTCCTGTTTAAAAAAACAGCTTTGTTTTAAAACTTACTCCATATGCACTAGTGGATTTCTGAGATTATTTGTAGCCAGGTTCAAGCTGTCTGGGTGTAACTTTACCTAAGGAGGCAAGGTGGAGTTATACCCAGAATGCTTACAGATTACAAAATAATGAGTTCTCCACAAAAGCTTAAGTAGTAGTGTTTAAGGGGCAACTTGAGATTGAAGTTTGAAGAAACCATTTATTCAAAATAAAGGTTTTGAAGTTGAACACTGTTGTTTCTTTTTGCATATTTTTTGTAAATTATCCCAAGTATATTGAGGTAACTATTTGCATCAGATTTTTAAGTATAGTTGTGAGTATATATTTGAGTAGTAAGAACCCAAATTAAATACATTTTACTAACCTGAGTCCCCTACCTCGTATTCCCACGGCGATTGAATCAATGCACGGGCTGCGCTTCTTCACAAAACTGGATCTCAGGAGTGTGTACAACCTGGTGCGTATCCGGGAGGGAGACGAGTGGAAGACGGCGTTCAGTACTACCTCAGGGCATTATGAGTACCTCGTCATGCCGTATGGGTTGATGAATGCTCCAGCAGTCTTCCAATCCTTTGTAGACAAGATTTTTAGGGACCTGCACGGGCAGGGTGTAGCGGTGTATATCGATGACATTCTGATATACTCTGCTACACACGCCGAGCATGTGTCTCTGGTGCGCAAGGTACTTGGACGACTGTTGGAGCATGACCTGTACGTCAAGGCTGAGAAATGCCTGTTCTTTCAGCAGGCCGTCTCTTTTTTAGGGTATCACATTTCCACCTCGGGTGGAGATGGAGAGTGACCGCATTTCAGTCGTGCATAATTGGCCAACTCCTACCATGGTCTCAGCACTCAGGTAGGCCACCGAAACTCCGCCCCCGTGCTTTCTTCTCTAAGAAGCTTAGTCCGGCGGAGCAGAACTATGATGTGGGGGACCGGGAGTTGTTGGCTGTGGTTAAGCCTTTGAAGGCGTGGAGACATTGGATTGAGGGGGCTAAACACTCTTTCCTCATCTGGACTGACCACCGCAACCTGGAGTACATCCGGGCAGCTAGGAGACTGAATCCTTGTCAGGCAAGGTGGGCCATGTTCTTTACCCGTTTTGTGTTTACCCTGTCCTACAAACCAGGTTCCCAGAATAGGAAGGCAGACGCACTGTCACGGCTGTATGACATAGAGGAGCGGCCCATGGATCAGAGTCCCATTCTCCCGGCTTCCTGCCTGGTAGCGCCGGTCGTGTGGGGTGCCTGAGGATGTAGTGTCTGATCGAGGTCCACAGTTCACTTCGAGAGTCTGGAAGGCGTTCATGGAACGTCTGGGGGTCTTGATCAGCCTAACCTCTGGTTTCCACCCCGAGAGTAAAGGGCAGGTGTGGGCAGGTGTGGGCAGGTGCCCAGGGCAGAGAGCTGGTTTTGGCACCGTGGCATCAGAGTCAGACCGAGGCTTCTTCGGTGGATGATTGGTTTAAGCGTGTGGAGGAGACATGGAAAGCCGCCCATGGACACCTCCAGCAGGCCTCGCTGCGCCAAAAGACGAGCGCGGACCGTCACCGCAGTGAGACCCCGGTGTACGCACTGGGGGACCGGGTCTAGCTCTCGACCTGAAACCTGCCCCTCCGCCTGCCCTTCCGGAAGCTGGGTCCGCGGTTTGTGGGGCCATTTAAAGTCCTGAGGAGACTGAATGAGGTATGTTACAGGATACAGCTTCCTCCCGATTACCATGTTAACCCCTCATTCCATGTGTCTCTCCTCAGGCCGGTGGTGGTTGGTCCGCTCCAGGAGTCTGAGGTGCGGGAGGTTCCTCTACCCCCTCTGGACATCGAGGGGGCCCCGGCGTACTCCGTTCGTTCCATTCTGGATTCGAGGCGCCGGGCGGAGGGCCTTCAGTACCTCGTGGAGTGGGAGGGGTACAGCGTGGAGGAGAGGTGCTGGGTTCCGGTGGCGGATGTGTTGGACCCTGAACTGCTGCGGGAGTTCCACTGTCGCCGGCCGGATCGCCCTGCGCCTTGTCCACCGGGTCGTCCCTGAGGCTAGTGTCGGCGCGCCGCTGGAGCCGCGCGTCAAGCCGAAGTTGGCTCCTCTCCTTGTTCGGGCGGCGTTCGCTGATCGACGTCACCGGCTTTCTAGCCATCGCCGCTCCATTTTTCATTGATACATTTGTTTTGCCTTGTTCCCTGCACACCTGGTTTTCATTTCCCATTCATTATTACATGTATTTATTCCTCTGTTCCCCATCATGTCCTTGTGTGGAATTGTTTTGTTGTTACGTGTCAGTCGTGATTTTTGACGCACACAAGCCTGACAACTTGGGTCACATCAAATACCCACGGTCCAAAATCATAGTATGGAAATATGGTAATTATGTGTTGAAAAATAGTAATGTGGTTTCACTAAATATAACACTAAAGCATACACATTCACACCTGCAGACTATTGAATATACGTGGGGAAAATGACCAATTTGAAGCCTTGTGTATGGTGAAAAATAAAACAGCTTTGAGGATGTGGAGTGAGAGAAAGATAGAGGGGGAAGGGAGAGGAGTGAGAGGAGGGCTCAAGTCACACAGAGTATTGATTATTGGATTTCTCTTGAGGAGAAGGGGACAGCGGGCAATTATATATTTTGTCAGTTTAAGCACAAATGGGATATTCAATAAATCCTTTTGAATTGAACCTGAGACATTATCTGTGAACTTTTCCAAAACAGATAATACAAGATTAGGCCTGTGCACCTGACATAGACTACAAGATAATACTTGCTAAGTCATCATTGCTCAAATAGACCAGAAAGAGAGCCAAGAACCTTATCTGGGGAACAACACAATTACTGTGTTTTTTGTTTTTTGCGGGGGTCTGTCACTTTTCCTGTACAAAAACATAAGAATTATTAATAACTCTGCCTCTTTTTTTTAAGCACAATGCAAAAACCAAACATTTGGACAGGTTTGCCTGTGCAGGCTCTTAGAGACCGTGAGGGATACAGTGTGTGAAGTTAGTGAAGCTGAGCTATGTGCAGAATGATTAGGAAACACACATCCTCCCAGATGGGAACCTGTCCTACTCCATCACTAACCATTAAGACCAGCTGGCCATAGACATAAACAGAAAATACACATGACAGCATGTCAAAATTAAGTGTTAGGGCGGGAATGTACTTTGGCCTACTTTGGCCTACATTAGCCATTTGGCCTACATTAGCCCTGCATAACATAGAATATGCAATGAATAGATAGAAACCAACGTTGAATAGGTAATGTGACCTTTTACCCAACATTTCTGAAGGAGGAGGGAGCAACACAGCACATCCCTAACTGGTACTGTAGGATTTTGTGCCTTTGATGGACACAGTAGACGCCACAGAGAAGGATACAGGCAAGGCAGAAAGACCACTATGAGGATGCAATTCAGCTCTTCAAAGGGATGAAGGACAAAAAAAAACTGTCATACTATACATTTTTCAGATAAATAACTTGTCTTTGAGTCTGTGCGTTCTCACGTGGGTTCGAACTCCAGCACGCTACAATTGTGAGAGCCTGTCTTTATTAGAACCCCACTCGAGTTAGTTCAGTTTGGCACATCCAGTGCATTTGCCACGCAGCCGCACGCCAGTGGAAGCACATTATCTGAAAGGGACCTATGCGTTCTTCCCCGGGCACTATGTATGGGGAGAACTGGACGGATTTCTTGGAACCATGTGTTCCTCTCCGCTCTCCGGCTATCGTTTCACGCTCCATCTTCGCGGACCCTTGAATGGTAACGCGGCGTACTGACAAATATTTATTTTGGAGATTATAAACTGGACCAAGACGAGAGGAGAGAGTAAGAAGACTTTTATGTGGGAAGTACGCCTCCCCAAAACCATGTGGAGAATTGCGACCCTTGATGCACCGAGCGCTCAACAGGGAGAGAGGAGATTTTAAAACAGTAAGATATTTAGGCCTACATTTGGAAATCTCTGCCGATGAGGAACAGCAAGAAAAGGGCATTTGGTAGAGAAGAAGTAAGTGCGAAACCCACTCATTTTGAAATTCAGACGCATGATAAGTAGCCTAGGCTAGACCACTGTAGCCTACCGTGGGTTGATATTCAAATCGCATGTTGCGTGACTCACTCCCACCAGCTGGCCAGTCTACAGTGCCTTTTTCAGATCGTTTAATATTATTCAGAAAACCGTTGCTTTGGAGGAAAAGACCATGCCCAGGTACAGTGAAACAATTGGTGGTGTCCTTTCGCGTGTCCAGTGTTTGGTGTTGTTCTATTGTTTAGTTTTGTTTTTACAGACAATTATTTGACAATGAGAAAATCTGGGTTATTCGATGCGTAGCCTATTATTCAATTCAATGGACCTATTCGATTTTAACCATATGCAATAGAGACAGTTAACCGATTAAAAACGACTCAAACTCAAAACATCAAGTGGATAGTTAGTTGTGCACAACAGACGTCATTGGGTGCTTTTCTAAAATCTTAAACGCATCAAGCTACCATATGCATGAGTGTGAAACAATTATGACAAATAGACAATTCATCTGATTCACGAGATAATAGCTATAAAAGCCTACAGTATAGGCTACAATCGCCAAGAGACGTTTTCCTTGTTCTTTTGAAAAACCTTGTCATTATGTATTAATACAGACTCGTAACGCTTGTTATGGGTTTGTCTGCCTTGTGTGAAATTGAGGATGTTTAATTTAACAAGAGATTAAAAATGCATGGGCGCATTTGTTAATAATGGCGCAACCATATTTGATGCACAATACAGATGAAGCCCTTGTTTCAATCTTTGTTTTTCATTTTTTTTTCTAATGTTACATTTTTTGACAATACAGTGAGCCTAGGTCTTTTTCTGTCACGAATTACAAAGAGATAATCCTTCTTACTTCAGAAATAAAGCAAGTTTATCTTTGGTAATGTCCTTGTGATACATTTTATAATATGGTAAATGCATTTGTTTATGTAAATTGTTCCATTTAAATTTAATGGGGCAATCTTTGGTAGCTACAACCATTTTTGGACTTATAAATGAATTATATACTCATTGACTCTTGAAGAATATAAGGTATACATGCCTCATGAGCCTAGTCCAACTGTCATACCCTGTCAGAACCCCAAATATAGGCCTAAGCTTGTTTTACTCAAATGTTTGTAAACAATCTAAATCCAAACAACCACTGTATGGCCTAAAAACATAGTTAAAACTATAATTTTGATATCATGGATGGTCAATCCTTGCATCCATAGCGTAGTCTATAGATTTGAGAGTGGTTGCATTTCTCCAGACCCCATTCCTCAGCTTTTTACTGAAACTGTGGCAGGGTGTGAATGTTAATTTTTCGATTAAGGGTTGACACTTTCAGGGATAGAGAATGGCATAGATGTAAATAACCTGGAAATTATACTAGTTGTAAGTCACTCTGGATAAAAGCGTCTTCTAAATGACAAAAGATTTAAAGTAAAATGTACTCCTAGCAAAGCAATGCCATTCGATAGCAAAGCAATGTCATTAGAACATTGATTAGTTTGTCATTAAGGATCGACCCCTTTTTTCAATTGTAACTGCCTGTAGCTCAGGCCCTGAAGCAAGGATATGCATTTTCTTGGTACCATTTGAAAGGAAACACTTTGTTTGTGGAAATGTGAAAGGAATGTAGGAGAATATAACACATTAGATCTGGTAAAAGATAATACAAAGAAAAAACCAACTGTTTTTTTTGTATTATTTTGTACCATCATCTTTGAAATGCAAGACAAAAGCCCTAATGTATTATTCCAGCCCAGGTGCAATTTAGATATTGGCCACTAGATGGCAGCAGTGTATGTGCAAAGTTGTAGTGTGATCCAATGAACCATTGCATTTCTGTTAAAAATGTTGTATCAAGACTGCCCAAATGTGCCTAATTTGTTTATAAATAACTTTTCATGTTCAAAACTGTGCACTCTCCTCAAACAATAGCATGGTATTATTTCATTGGTAATAGCTACTGTAAATTGGACAGTGCAGTTAGATTAACAAGAATTTAAGCTCTCTGCCAATATCAGATATGTCTATGTCCTGGAAACATTCTTGTTACTTACAACCTCATGCTAATCGCATTAGCCTTCTTTAGCTCAACCGTCCCGCAGGGGACCCACCAATCCTGAAGAAGTTTTAATTAATTAAGAACCAATAATCCTTACCAGTTGTAGCTGCTTTTAGCAACACTTATATTTACACACTAGCATTGCTAGGAATTAGCTTGCAAAAAATCAAGATAGTCAGCTAGAAGTTAAAGGTAGACTCAGTGAAATGACGTTGCCATGAGTAGCACCATGAGATGCAAGACTTCACTCTCACACAGTCACACACAGTATCTGTGCATGGGCACAGGTTTGCTTCACGCTGTTCACAGTGTGGTAGCCAGGGCACCAAAACAGTGGAGAAGTTGAACCTCGCGCTTCAACGCTCTTAATTGCTGCAGAAATGTACCCACTATGTTGTGTACTTTCTGCATCTAAGTCATATCGTGAGTCTACCTTAAAATACAATTATATTTCAACTTACTCTGCTAATTGTCCGATTGTCTGTAGGGTTGGTCCTTATGCGGTGGGGAAATTGAGAAAAAACATCTAATAGAACAAAAATAGAGAGCAATACTAATGGCATTTTTTTTGTCGGTACTAACTCCACCATGGTTTGGTGGACAAGCCTATGGAAAGTTTTTGGATAAATGCCGAAAATAAGGTCTGTGGTAAACATAGGCTTAGGAGATCTTCTACGCTTTGTTCTATGAGATAATCTTCATCAGCTAACATCACTTTTTGTGAATTTTGTTTGTATTTATGTAATAAGAAAAGTACACAGGCCTCCCGAGTAGCGCAGCAGTCTAAGGCACTGCATTGCAGTGTTTGAGGCATCACTACAGACCCGGATTCGATCCCAGGCTGTGTCACAGCCGGCCGTGACCGGGGAGGGTTTGGCCAACCGGGATTTCCTTGTCCTATCGCGCTCTAGCGACTCCTTGTGGCAGGCAGGGCGCCTGCAAGCTGACTTCAGTCGCCAGCTGGATGGTGTTTCCTCTGACACGTTGGTGCGGCTGTGTGTCAAGAAGCAGTGCGGCTTGGCAGGGTCGTGTTTTGGAGGACGCATGGCTCTCGACCTTTGCTTCTCCCAAGTTTGTAGGGGAGTTGCAGCAATGGGACAATACTGTAACTACTAATTGGATATCACGAAATTGGGGAGAAAAATGGGTAAAAGTTGAAAAACACAAAAAAAACACACAAAGCACATAGGCTTCATTATTTATAAAGGTAATGTTAACTGACTGATATTATCTCATAAGCCTGTGTTATTTTCAGACCTTATTTTCTGCGTTTTTCCCAAAACCTTATTCTTTCCCCATTCATTTTCCCCATAGGAATGGCTGAACCAACCAGAGGTAACTCATTTTTGGGTTTGAGGATTACAAGCTGTCGAGCTCTATTAAACAGACATTCCAAATGTTGTAGACCCACTTCCTCTCTGCTTAGCTAATGTCAAAATACAATTCCTGCATGTGTACCATACCTGCACAAAAAAAGCAAGAACTGGTGTGGGACTTTTATTTTGATATGAGGTAAGCAGAGAGGAACTGGCCTCACTGAAGAACAGCATGGGTCTACAACAGACCCAAGTTTGTACATTTGGTTTAATTATACGTTCCATTAGATTTTTCTCAAATTCCCCCCTGCATAAGGACCAAACCTACAGACAATCGACAGAGCAAGCTTAAACTGAATTTTATTTAACTTCTGGTTTCCGGCGGACTATTACGTTTTTGTTTGCAAGCTAATTTCCAGCAACGCTAGTGTGTAAATACTAACGTTGCTAAAAGCAGCTAAACCGATTGATATACTAGCTGGATATCGATAACACAAATGGGATTATCTTCGTTGACAGGTCAAATGTTCTAAGGTGCAACTCACAGGTAGTCTAGTAGATCAGGATGCAGAAAAGAGTGTAGCCTAGCCTAAAAAGCTACAAGTTCTAAAAACGTATGTAAGATAGTGAAATAATAAAACTAGTGTGTAACCGGACTTTGTTACTAGGATTGGTAAAACAATTGAGAGAAAATAAAAGCAGAGAGCGTAAAATATTTTTTTTATCAAAGTCGTGAATGTTGAACAACAAGCAGTCGTCCCTCAACCGGAATTTACGTGATTCACGTCACCTGTCTTGTGAGATGTCCTCCTCCACCTGCATTCATGTCTGAGTACTGCTAAGGTCATAGATGATTGCAATTTGCAATTACAAATATGGTTTAAGTAGCCTACTTGATCACTTTTATCTTATGATTAGTTCCATCACCATAATGTAATAAGGCTGTTGTTGCATCTTTAGCTAAGGCACAAAATATTGAACTTATCAGGTATCAAGGTAAGACCCAAGTGCAGACTGTATGAAGTAACAATGTTTATTGTAACATCAGGGGCTGGCAAACGACAGGTCAAGGCAGGCAGGGGTCGATAATCCAGAGTAGGAGCAAAGGTACAGGACGGCAGGCAGGCTCAGGGTCAGGGACAGGCAGAGTGGTCAGGCGGGCAGGTACAGGGTCAGGACAGGCAGAGTGGTCAGGCGGGCAGGTACAGGGTCAGGACAGGCAGAGTGGTCAGGTGGGCAGGTACAGGGTCAGGACAGGCAGAGTGGTCAGGCGGGCAGGTACAGGGTCAGGACAGGCAGAGTGGTCAGGCGGGCAGGTAAAGGGTCAGGACAGGCAGAGTGGTCAGGCGGGCAGGTACAGGGTCAGGACAGGCAGAGTGGTCA
Source organism: Brachymystax lenok tsinlingensis (assembly GCA_030435695.1). Lineage (NCBI taxonomy): Eukaryota > Metazoa > Chordata > Actinopteri > Salmoniformes > Salmonidae > Brachymystax > Brachymystax lenok. Next base: position 21,726,607 of record CM059817.1, read on the forward strand.
GGCGGGCAGGTACAGGGTCAGGACAGGCAGAGTGGTCAGGCGGGCAGGTACAGGGTCAGGACAGGCAGAGTGGTCAGGCGGGCAGGTAAAGGGTCAGGTCAGGCAAGGGTCAAAAACCAGGAGGACAAGAAAAAGAGAGGCTGGGAAAAGACAGGAGCTGACAGGACAAACGCTGGTAAGCTTTACAAACAAGACAAACTGGCACAGACAGACAGAAAACACAGGTATAAATACCCAGAGGATAAGTGGGGAAGATGGGCGACACCTGGAGGGGGTGGAGACAAGCACGAGGACAGGCGAAACAGATCAGGGCGTGATTGAACTTTCATTTACCAGTTTATCAGTTAAATGAAGTAAACCTTTTCATTAGAGAGATGGGTTTACAAGAGAGGCCACAACAAAGTGATCAATGACCAGTGATTATTGACATCCCAGTTAACAGCCAATGGTAATGATTCCGCTCTTACAGTGGCCCCACCTGATCTCCTTGACCCAAAGTCTGCCGCTCACAACTCCAAGCCCCGCCTCTCCTTCTCGGCTGCCAAGCCGGTGGTCCTGAACTCCCCCGAGGACAAGTACGACACCACGCGCTTCACCGTCATGAGGTGGAAGACGGTATCAGTCATCTTCTTCCTGGTGGTGCTCTACCTCATTGTGGGAGCCCTGGTGTTCCGGGCGCTGGAGCAGCCCCACGAAAGCCAACAGAAGCTAGCCATCCTGGCCGAGAAACTGGACTTCCTGTCGCTGCACGCCTGTGTCAACTCCTCCGAACTGGAGGACCTCGTCAAGGTGGGTCCAGACTCTACATCCTGTCCACAGAGCTACTGTGTAGACTAAAGTTATAGTAGGAAAAACACTGCATTATTTCCTGGGGAAAATGCCCCTAGCTGATGTGCTAGTGTTCCTTTTTTTTATGTTCCTTTTTACTGGAGTGTGATTGAGGGAAAAGCCTTTTAGAGGATGACCCTAGCCGAAGTGATCACTTGCTAGTGTCTATCCATAATAGAGATCACTGACAAAATCTCCCACTACTACCAATGCTGTGGCACCTACCTGGCTGGCTACCATGGCTTATCACTCTGGGGTAATAGACACTTTGCTGATGTGAACACCTGCTAATGTTTGCGTAGAGTAATAATGCCATTAATATTTGAGCCTGTGCTGTGTTTCCTGCTAGATTTTGTTTTGTAGACGGAGCATAAAAGCACACTGAACACAACAGCTGGGGGCTTGTGACACCAAAATAACTTTCAACTGAACTTTATTGAAGCCAAACTGTTTAAGGCTTGAATGGGGTGGGGAGTTAGCCTCGTACGCACCATCCTGATCTCGCAAGCTTTCGTTCTGTTTCGCTAAACAGAATGTAAGCTTGTGAGATCAGGATGGTTTTATGAGGGGAGTAGGAGGTAAGGAACATGACTTAGCTCTCGCTAAGCTTCCCTAAGTGTGGAAACTCCGCAGCGATGGTGGCTCCTTCCATTAGTAGCCATTAGTCAGCTGTTGCACCACTCCAGTAGGGCCTTCAGTGGGGTTAGTGCCAGGCACTACCTGGCTACTCCGATGATTTATTAATACACACACACTCTTTTCTATCACACACACATAGTCCCTCCACTTTCACACACCTCTCTTTAATATGCACTGCTTTCATACACACATCGTGACTCTCACTCTCACTCTCACTCTCACTCTCACCTTTTACCACGCTCTCAGTGTTCCAGAGCCCCCGGCTCTCCACCTCGCTAGATGAATGAACAGAGACATTCCTTCGAAGGGAGTAATTAAAAGCGTGTGTGTTATTGAAAGCCCGGCCGTGGGGGCATTCCAGCGTAGCGGCGACAAGGAGGAAGACACATTTGTTAATGCCAACAGAAAACCATTCCATTGTGGGCCTCTTCTCATCCCCATTGTATGATTCCACAGTGTCAGAGTGAGAACAACTGGAAGTGAATGCTACAACACTGCATTAATATGTGCATTAATATCTCTGCATGCCTTTGCTGGGAGACAGAGAGGAGACAGACATCCAGAGAGATGGAGCCAGCAGGCATATCAGAGTGGATGCTATGCTAAATGGAACCCAGAAGAGTTCTACCTGGAACAAAAAAGGGTTCTTACTTGAACCAAAAAGGGTTCTCCTATGGGGACAACCAAATAACCCTTTTTTCTAAGCGTGTAGATAACGTCTTAACGTCTACCCACTGTAGTCACAGCACCATCCTCCCTTATCTTTCACCTGTCACATGCTCCCGCTCCTTCACTACATCAACCATGCCACAACCTCGCCCTTCCTCCCTGCATTAATATGCCATCTCAGCTCTTTTAACATCACACTATAACACCGCTCTTATCACATTCAACAGTAACAGGTTGGGTTATCCAGAATTTAATGGAAAGTTTTGTCTCCCCTTCATTTTTGTCTCCCCTTCATTCATTCACAGTGATGAATTGAAGTGGACAGCGCCTTGACTTTGCACCAACCCAGGGGGCGGCAGGTAGCCTAGTGGTTAGAGTGTTGGACTTGTAACCGGAGGGTTGCAAGTTTGAATCCCCGAGCTGACAAGGAAAAAAAACTGTCGTTCTGCCCCTGAACAAGGCAGTTAACCCACTGTTCCCTGGGTGCCGAAGACATGGATGTTGATTAAGGCAGCCCCCCGCACCTCTCTGATTCAGAGGGGTTGGGTTAAATGTGGAAGACACATTTCAGTTGAAGGCATTTGGTTGTACAACTGACTAAAGAATGGTGACTTTGACTAACTCTTCTGAATGTCACTGGGGTAGTAGTAGCTGGGTTGTTCCACCAGTTTGGTGCCTTTAGAGATGTGTAACTTGGTGAAAGAACCTGTCTGATTTCAGGTTCATTTAAAAAAATACTATAGTAAGCAAGCTAGTCAACTTTAGCCAGTTAGCTTGGGTGCTTGGTTGCTTGGTTGGGACAAGCATGCATTGGCTGCAAGCTGCAGAAGAATGAGTAGGCTACAATTCCCCATTGTTTATCACTGCAATTTTGACTGCCACCTAGCTGAAAAAGTTTGAGAGGGTTTATCTAATGTTCCTTCATTAGATTTTAGCTCATCTTGCTCTGGCTAGCATTAGTTGTTGATCTTGTTGTTGTTGATGTGCATACGAGGTAAACCTACCTTTTCATGTTTGTTTGATCAATAGGACTGTAAAGTTTCCAAATGTAAGAGGGCTCCCGTGGTATTTACATATTTGCAGAAATCCATCCAGGTGTATTTAGTGACTTTTGGCGAATGGGCTCTGAAGGTCTAAAGTCACGCAGTTGCTACTGCCTGTAAACACACAGTCCAGTTCAAAGTGAGTGATGGCAAATGGCTTGTCTACATAAAGGCCTACTGTAGCTCTGATTGGCTATGGCGCACCGGTCTGCGTAGACTCCGGTCCTGGACAAGACAGATGTTTTTATTAGGTTTATTTACTGCAGTGTCTATTAATTGTCCAAACTCACGTCCGATTTCCCACTATATATTGCCATAGAATTTTCACAAACGCCTTAGTATACGTAATTCACCAAACATTCTTAGAATTTATGAAAACGTGAAAATCACCACATCTATGTGCGCACTTGTCAGAAAATGTAAAATACAACTAAAGTGTCATATTCTTCCTGGGGGTGTATATGAACAGATTTTAATAAGATTTCATGTTGCTAAAACACTGTCAGTTCCACTTTAAAATATCAAAGGGATGCAAAAGGCACAACGACCTCAGTCCCGGATTTTCATTTATCGGATTTTCATTTATCTGCATGTCCAGTCCTTATATTTAGCCACAATGAAGTGTTTAACCATATTATTTTCCAGACAACGAGGGCTACAAGTAGAACACAAAACTATTTTACATGAATAGTTGTATTCAGGAGATTTATTGTGAAATGTATTTATTAATTTACATGAATACTGTGCAGAAATGGTTTGCTCAGTGTGAAATGTATTATTTATTTATATGAATACTGTAAGTACAGAAATGGTTTGCTCACCAGGAAATGAATATCCAGCTAGTCAGTGACAACTGTGTGGAGTTTGGAGTTTGAGACAGCAGCTATGTGAGCTTATTACAGTATTATAGATACTATGTCCTGGTATTTCCTATGATTTTCTATGTAGAAGAACCACTTAGCTTCTAACGCTTCTTGTGTAGCTTGTGAGCCCTTTCGGGATCATCCCTTGTCTCACAAACACCACTGTAGTTCAGCCCCCATTACTTACACAGACTAATATCTGATATATATGGATGCAGAAGAAATATACAAATCCAATGGTACAACCCATAAGTCTGTCGCTCAAACACACAATGTTTAAAAGGGGTTAGAAGTCGGTTAGACTCATTGGGTTAAACTCCTGTTACAAAGTGTTTGTGTGTGGGGTAGCCTAGCATGCAGCCTAGCCTGTGTAGGTGCTTATTGTGCAGGATCAGGACCATGGACAGTGCTCTGTGCTTTTTCCCATGCTGGGGTGTGTGGCCTGGCTTTAATGCTACAGTACATAATAATAGCAATGGAGTCCCTGGCCTAACTGCATGTTTCCTGCCTGCTTTGCAGTTATGTCACCTTAATTTATTTATTCAAGTGCACATCTCAGATAAGATTAGGGTTGAGATTAATGTGATATGATTGCAGGCAGGCAATCATAGAATGTGGGAGATGAAAAACACCTCCCAATGTGCCTGTGAAGGACTTAAATCAGATCAAACATTTCATATGAAGTCCTAATGATTTCCACCAGCTCACCAAATTGTCTCCTTTTTCTTTCTTTTGTCTTTCTGCTACGACTCTTTCTGCAGGACAGTGCCTTAGTTCTGTTTTACTCCCACCAGCAGCACGCAGACTGCAGCCCACATCTGTTCTCCACAATGTTATCTGAAACCCTAATAGCCTTGTAATATCTGCAAGGCGTTTTTAGGCAGCTAGTATATTTCAAGTAATTTTTTTTATCTGACACTCTTTCAGCAATTTTTTTGATATTATATTATCATAAGGATATACTGTACTCTAGCTATGTACTGTATACTACAGTGAAGGAAAAAAGTATTTGATCCCCTGCTGATTTTGTACGTTTGCCCACTGACAAAGAAATGATCCGTCTATAATTTTAATGGTAGGTTTATTTGAACAGTGAGAGACAGAATAACAACAACAAAAATCCAGAAAAACGCATGTGAAAAACGTTATAAATTGATTTGCATTTTAATGAGGGAAATAAGTATTTGACCCCCTCTCAATCAGAAAGATTTCTGGCTCCCAGGTGTCTTTTATACAGGTAACGAGCTGAGATCACTGTTCAAATAAACCTACCATTAAAATGATAGACTGATAATTTCTTTGTCACTGGGCAAACGTACAAAATCAGCAGGGGATCAAATACTTTTTTCCCTCACTGTATGTCTTCCTGTATTGGACTAAGACATTCTTAAGTGGAGTTTATGGCCCCTCAGAGACGGAGGCTGGATCTCAATCTATAAAGATCATGTCCTTGTCCCATTACTCTAGGACAGTGGTTCCCAAACTTTTTACAAGCCCGTACCCCTTCAAACATTCAACCTCTAGCTGCATACCCCCTCTAGCACCAGGGTCAACGCACTCTGAAATGTTGTTTTTTGCCATCATTGTAAGCCTGCCACACAATACATTTATTAAAAATAAGAATGAGTGTGAGTTTTTGGCACAACCCGGCTTGTGGGAAGTGACAAAGAGCTCTTATAGGACCAGGGCACAAATGATAATATAATAATAATCAATAATTTTGCTCTTTATTTAACCATCTTACATATAAAACCTTATTTGTTAATCAAAAATTGTGAATAATTCACAATAGGTTAATGAGAAGGGTGTGCTTGAAAGGATGCACATAACTCTGCAATGTTGGGTTGTATTGGAGAGAGTCTCAGTCTTAAATCATTTTCCACACACAGTCTGTGCCTGTATTTAGTTTGCATGCTAGTGAGGGCCGAGAATCCACTCTCACATAGGTACGTGGTTGCAAAGGGCATCAGTGTCTTAACAGTGAGATTTGGCACGGCAGGATACTCTGAGCGCAGCCCAATACAGAAATCTGACAGTGGCTTCTGATTAAATTCAATTTTCACAGAACCACTTGTTGCAATTTCGATGAGGCTCTCTTGTTCAGATATTGGTAAGTGGACTGAAGGCAGGGCATGAAAGGGATAACGAATGCAGTTGTTTGTGTCATCCGTTTCAGGAAAGTACCTGCGTAATTGCGCCTCCAACTCACTCAGGTGCTTCACTATATCACATTTGACATTGTCCGTAATCAGTTCATTTGCACACAAAAAATCATACAATGATGGAAAGTCCTGTGTGTTGTCCTTGTTAATGCAGACAGAGAAGAGCTCCAACTTCTTAATCATAGCCTCAATTTTGTCCCGCACATTGAATATAGTTGCGGAGAGTCTCTGTAATCCTAGATTCAGATCATTCAGGTGAGAAAAAAACCTCACCCAGATAGGCCAGTCGTGTGAGGAACTCGTCATCAGGCAAGTGGTCAAACAAGTGGAAATTATGGTTAGTAAAAAAAACTTAAGCTTGTCTCTCAATTTTAAAAATCATGTCAATACTTTGCCCCTTGATAACCAGCGCGCTTCTGTATGTTGTAAAAGCTGTACATGGTCGCTGCCCATATCATTGCATAGTGCAGAAAATGCACGAGAGGTCAGGGGCTTTGCTTTAACAAAGTTAACCAATTTCACTGTAGTGTCCAAAACGTCTTTCAAGATGTCAGGCATTCCTTTGGCAGCAAGAGCCTCTCGGTGGATGCTGCAGTGTCCCCAAGTGGCGTCGGGAGAAACTGCTTGCACGTGCGTTACCACTCCACTATGTCTCCCTGTCATGGCTTTTGCGCCATCAGTACAGATACCAACATGAGCAGCAGCTACGTTTGGCTACATACGGACCATTACGGTTAATGTGATTGGATGTTAATTGTATGACTAGGCTACCTGTACTTGACATTGTGTTGTTATTTCGCTGAACACTAGATGGTTTAATTTTATTTTTGGCAGTGAATTGAGTCTACTCAGGCGAGAAGAAAACCTCACCCAAAAGTATAGCCCGTTGGAAAATATAAATGGACATTTTTTTAAATGTGAATCCCATTTTTATTTGGCGTACCCCCGACAGCATTGCGTGTAACCCAGTTTGGGAATACCCGCTCCAGGAAACATAATGACAAAATCCATATAATCCAACAAAAGCAGCATTTAAGGCTCCCAACTCTCAAGAGGCTCAGATTGATGTTTATTTTAGTTATTGATTGGTTAAAGGGACTGGTATGGAAGCAGTAGAGCTGTGTTTAGACTCCACTTGTCTTTCTATGTTTGCTCTGGGACCCATAGATGCCCATGGATTATCAGTAACTGGGCTTTCGTTAATCCCTGTGATTTCCTCTGTGTTTGTTACAGTGTTATTTCCCTCCTGGACACACACAAGGATGTCCAGACCTGTTTGTTAGAGCAGGGCTGAACCCACTAATGAGATATGTTAGGATTACAGAGTATTGTCGCATCTAACATTTTGAGCTGTTTTTGGGGGTTTATAGGGGATGAAGCATGCTCTGACTCCACTGGCACTGGCTGAAACTCTATGGATGTCTGAAGGAGATGTGAGTGTGCTTGAGAAAGCTTTGAGTTTAGCTGAACCTATGCATGACCACAATTTCTCGCCCCGAAGGCACATCCTCCTTAGATCCCCTAAGTTTCTGTGTGTGTGTGTGTGTGTGTTCTGTCTCCATCAGATGACTTCCCTCTCTGTCTCTCCTGAGATAAGACTAGTGTTCTGAGTGAGTTTACACGCTGCTCTATTCCTTATGCAACAGGCTGGGATCTGACAGGACAGTCACGCACAAAGACTACTGGGAGTCTCCAGTCACAGCTAACACACACACTAGCGGCCCTAGTGGCTGCGGGGCCGTACACTCAGTGCGCAGTCTGTGTGCAGGAAGAGGCGGCTCTGGTAGTGAATGAATGCAGAGTGAAAAGGTTTCCCAGCATGTGGTGCGTCTACCATAAGAGCAGACTCATGCACACACGTGCACACCAGATCCTGCCCACACGCGTGCTCTACTGTACACATACACAAACGGACGAATGCACGCAGACACACTGTCACGATCTTCATGAGTGACGGACCAAGACGCAGCGGTGCAAAACGAAGATCGTAACTACGGTGAACAAATACACTCAAACCAACAATCAAACAATGACCCACAAAACCCCATAGAAAAGCACAAACATATGGTTCCCAATTAGAGGTAACAACAATCAGCTGCTTCTAATTGGGAACCATAAACCCAACATAGAAATATAACACCTAGAACCAAAAAACCCTACTAAACAAAACAAACTAAACACGCCAGCCTGAAACCCAGGGCTGGACGTGACACACACACTCACATTAGGAGGTATTATCCTACTTGAGTGGAGTGTGTTTATATTAATGTTTGTGTTTGTGTAAGTATGTGTGTGACCCTTAACCCTAAACCGCTGTTCTCTGTCTCCTCAGCAAGTGATCTCTGCCATCAGAGCGGGCGTCAACCCGTCAGCAAACTCATCCAATCAGACAAGTCTGTGGGACCTAAGCTCCTCCTTTTTCTTCGCTGGCACCGTCATTACCACTATTGGTGAGTTTGGCCAATAATCAGTACTCTCTGATCCACAATCAACCATCAGCCAGACTTATATGTTATCAATGCTGTGTCAACACTATATAATTTTTTCCACTGGTAACTTTCAGCCAGGCTGTTAAAGTAGTGGTACTTTCATAATAAATCAATCAGAATATCCAAATAAAATTTTATTGTATTGTTGCATACACATATTTAGCAGATGTTATTGCGGGTGTAACGAAATGTGTGTGTTCCTAGCTCTAACAGTGCAGTAATATCTAACAATAGACAACAATACACACAAATCTAAAAAGTAAAATAATGGAATTAAGAAATATAGAAATATTAGGACGAGCAATGTTGGAGTCCAGAGTATACATACAGTGGGGAAAAAAAGTATTTAGTCAGCCACCAATTGTGCAAGTTCTCTCACTTAAAAAGATGAGAGAGGCCTGTAATTTTCATCATAGGTACACTTCAACTATGACAGACGAAATGAGAAAAAGAAATCCAGAAAATCACATTGTAGGATTTTTTATGAATTTATTTGCAAATTATGGTGGAAAATAAGTATTTGGTCAATAACAAAAGTTTCTCAATACTTTGTTATATACCCTTTGTTGGCAATGACAAAGGTCAAACGTTTTCTGTAAGTCTTCACAAGGTTTTCACACACTGTTGCTGGTATTTTGGCCCATTCCTCCATGCAGATCTCCTCTAGAGCAGTGATGTTTTGGGGCTGTCGCTGGGCAACACGGACTTTCAACTCCCTCCAAAGATTTTCTATGGGGTTGAGATCTGGAGACTTGCTAGGCCACTCCAGGACCTTGAAATGCTTCTTACGAAGCCACTCCTTCGTTGCCCGGGCGGTGTGTTTGGGATCATTGTCATGCTGAAAGACCCAGCCACGTTTCATCTTCAATGCCCCATTCATTCTTTCCTTTACACGGATCAGTCGTCCTGGTCCCTTTGCAGAAAAACAGCCCCAAAGCATGATGTTTCCACCCCCATGCTTCACAGTAGGTATGGTGTTCTTTGGATGCAACTCAGCATTATTTGTCCTCCAAACACGACGAGTTGAGTTTTTACCAAAAAGTTCTATTTTGGTTTCATCTGACCATATGACATTCTCCCAATCCTCATCTGGATCATCCAAATGCTCTCTAGCAAACTTCAGACGGGCCTGAACATGTACTGGCTTAAGCAGGGGGACATGTCTGGCACTGCAGGATTTGAGTCCCTGGCGGCGTAGTGTGTTACTGATGGTAGGCTTTGTTACTTTGGTCCCAGCTCTCTGCAGGTCATTCACTAGGTCCCCCCGTGTGGTTCTGGGATTTTTGCTCACCATTCTTGTGATCATTTTGACCCCACGGGGTGAGATCTTGCGTGGAGCCCCAGATCGAGGAAGATCAGTGGTCTTGTATGTCTTCCATTTCCTAATAATTGCTCCCACAGTTGATTTCTTCAAACCAAGCTGCTTACCTATTGCAGATTCAGTCTTCCCAACCTGGTGCAGGTCTACAATTTTGTTTCTGGTGTCCTTTGACAGCTCTTTGGTCTTGGCCATAGTGGAGTTTGGAGTGTGACTGTTTGAGGTTGTGGACAGGTGTCTTTATACTGATAACAAGTTCAAACAGGTACCATTAATACAGGTAACGAGTGGAGGACAGAGGAGCCTCTTAAAGAAGAAGTTACAGGTCTGTGAGAGCCAGAAATCTTGCTTGTTTGTATGTGACCAAATACTTATTTTCCACCATAATTTGCAAATAAATTCATAAAAAATCCTACAATGTGATTTTCTGGATTTCTTTTCCTAATTTTGTCTGTCATAGTTGAAGTGTACCTATGATGAAAATTACAGGCCTCTCTCATCTTTTTAAGTGAGAGGACTTGCACAATTGGTGGCTGACTAAATACTTTTTTCCCCCACTGTATATATATATATTGCTCTAATACTAATTGAGTGGATTCAATGTCAGGAATTGTGAAAAACTGAGTTTAAATGTATTTGGCTAAGGTGTATGTAAACTTCCACATTATATATATATACAGTTGAAGTCAGAAGTTTACATACACCATAGCCAAATACATTTAAACTCAGTTTTTCAACATTCCTGACATTTAATCCAAGTAGAAATTCCCTGTTTTAGGTCAGTTAGGATCACCACTTTATTTAAAAAATGTGAAATGTCAGAATAATGATGGAGAGAATGATTTATTTCAGCTTTTATCTCTTTCATCACATTCCCAGTGGGTCAGAAGTTTACATACACTCACGTAGTATTTGGTAGCATTACCTTCAAATTGTTTAACTTGGGTCAAACGTTTCGGGTAGCCTTCCACAAGCTTTCCACAATAAGTTGGGTGAATTTTGGCCCATTCCTCCTGACAGACATGGTTTAACTGAGTCAGGTTTGTAGGGCTCCTTGCTCGCATACGCTTTTTCAGTTCTGCCCACAAATGTTCTATAGGATTGAGGTCAGGGCTTTGTGATGGCCACTCCAATACCTTGGCTTTGTTTTCCTTAAGCCATTTTGCCACAACTTTGGAAGTATGCTTTTGGTCATTGTCCATTTGGAAGACCCATTTGCAACCAAGCTTTAACTTCCTGACTGATGTCTTGAGATGTTGCTTCAATATATCCACATAATTTTCCATCTTCATGATGCCATCTATTTTGTGAAGTGCACCAGTCCCTCCTGCAGCAAAGCACCCCCACAACATGATGCTGCCACCCCCGTGCTTCACAATTGGGATGGTGTTCTTCGGCTTGCAAGCCTCCCCCTTTTTCTTCGGAACATAACGATGTTCATAATGGCTAAACAATTCTATTTTTGTTTCATCAGACCAGAGGACATTTCTCCAAAAAGTAAGATCTTTGTCCCCATGTGCAGTTGCAAACTGTAGTCTGGCTTTTTCTTTATGGATACCTTTGTACCTGTTTCCTCCAGCATCTTCACAAGGCCTTTGCTGTTGTTCTGGGATTGATTTGCACTTTTCGCACCAAAGTACATTCATCTCTAGGAGACAGAACACGCCTTCCTGAGCGGTATGACGGCCCGTGGTCCCATGGTGTTTATACTTGCGTACTATTGTTTGTACAGATGAACGTGGTACCTTCAGGCGTTTGTAAATTGCTCCCAAGGAAGAACCAGACTTTTGGAGGTCTACAATTTTTTTTCTGAGGTCTTAGCTGATTTCTTTTGATTTTCCCATGATGTCAAGGAAAGAGGCACTGAGTTTGAAGGTAGGCCTTGAAATACATCCACAGGTACACCTCCAATTGACTCAAATGATGTCAATTAGCCTATCAGAAGCTTCTAAAGCCATGGCATCATTTTCTGGAATTTTCCAAGCTGTTTAGAGACATAGTCAACTTAGTGTATGTAAACTTCTGACCCACTGGAATTGTGATACAGTGAATTATAAGTGAAGTAATCTGTCTGTAAACAATTGTTGGAAAAATTACATGTGTCATGCACAAAGTAGATGTCCTAACCGACTTGCCAAAACTATAGTTTGTTAACAAGAAATTTGTAGAGTGGTTGAAAAACGAGTTTTAATGACTCCAACCTAAGTGTATGTAAACTTCCGACTTCAACTGTATATATACTGTATACAGTGGCTTGCAAAAGTATTCACCCCCATTTGCATTTTTTCTATTTTGTTGCCTTGGAATTAAGGCAACCTGGAATTAAAATTGATTTTTGGGTGGTTTGTATCATGTATACCACTTTGAAGATGCAAAATATTTTTTATTGTGAAACAAACAAGAAATAAGACAAAAAAACAGACAGCTTGAGCGTGCATAACTATTCACCCCACCAAAGTCAATACTTTGTAGAGCCACCTTTTGCAGCAATTACAGCTGCAAGTCTCTTGGGGTATGTCTCTATAAGCTTGGCAAGTCTAGCCACTGGGATTGTTTCCCATTCTTCAAGGTAAAACTGCTCCAGCTCCTTCAAGTTGGATGGGTGTACAGCAATCTTTAAGTCATACCACAGATTCTCAATTGGATTGAGGTCTGGGCTTTGACTAGGCCAATCCAAGACATTTAAATGTTTCCCCTTAAACCACTCAAGTGTTGCTTTAGCAGTATCCTTATTGTCATTGTCCTGCTGGAAGGTGAACCTCCGTCCCACTCTCAAATCTCTGGAAGACTGAAGCAGGTTTCCCTCAAGAATTTCCATGTATTTAGCGCCATCCATCATTCCTTTAATTCTGATCAATTTCCCAGTCCCTGCTGATGAAAAACATCCCCACAGCATGAGGCTGCCACTACCATGCTTCACTGTGTGAATGGTGTTCTCGGGGTGATGAGAGGTGTTGGGTTTGCACCAGACATAGCATTTTCCTTGATGGCCAAAAAACTCAATTTTAGTCTCATCTGACCAGAGTACCTTCTTCCATATCTTTGGGGAGTCTCCCACATGCCTTTTGGCAAACACCAAATGTGTTTGCTCATTTTTTTCTTTAAGCAATGGCTTTCTTCTGGCCACTCTTCTGTAAAGCCCAGCTCTGTGGAGTGTACGGCTTAAAGTGGTCTTTGCAGCGCCTTCAGGGTTATCTTTTGTGTCTTTGTTGCTTCTCTAATGAATGCCCTCCTTGCCTGGTCCGTGAGGATTGATGGTGTTGCCCTCTCTTGTGGTGCCATATTCTTTAACATTTTTTATAATGGATTTACTGGTGATCCGTGGGAAATTCTAAGTTTCAGATATTTTTTTATAACCCAACCCTGATATGTACTTCTCCACAACTTTGTCCTTGACCTGATTGGAGAGCTCCTTGGTCTTCATAGTACCGCTTGATTGGTGGTGCCCCTTGCTTAGTGGTGTTGCAGACTCTGGGGCCTTTCAGAACAGGTGTATATATACTGAGATCATGTGACAGATCATGTGACACTTAGATTGCACACAGGTGAACTTTATTTGACTAATTATGTGACTTCTGAAGGTATTTGGTTGCACCAGATCTTATTTAGGGGCTTCATAGCAAAGGGGGTGAATACATATGCATGCACCACTTTTCTTTTTTCTTTTCTTTGCATTTTTCGGGAACAAGTTCTTTTTTTCATTTCACTTCACCAATTTGGACAATTTTGTGTATGTCCATTACATGAAATCCCCACAAAAATCTATTTAACTTACAGGTTGTAATGCAACAAAATAGGAAAACACCAAGGGGGTGAATACTTTCGCAAGACACTGTATATATACAAAAGTATGTGGACACCCCTTCAAATTAGTGGATTCGGCTATTTTAGCCACGCCCGTTGCTGACAGGTAAATAAAATTGAGCACCCAGACATGTAATCTCCATAGACAAACATTGGCAGTAGAATGACCTTACTGAAGAGCTCAGTGACTTTCAACGTGGCACCGTCATAGGATGCCACCTTTCCAACAAGTCAGTTCATAAAATTTCTGCCATGCTAGAGCTGCCCCAGTCAACTGCAAGTGCTGTTATTTTGAAGTGGAAACGTCTAGGAGCAACAACGGCTCAGCCCGAAGTGGTAGGCCACACAAGCTCACAGTACTGTAGCACGTAAAAATTGTCTGTCCTCGGTAGCAACACTCACTACCGATTTCTAAACTGCTTCTGGAAGCAACATCAGCACAATAACTGTTCGTCTGGAGCTTCATGAAATGGGTTTCCATGGCCGAGCAGTCGCACACAAGCCAAAGATTACCATGCGCAATGCCAAACATGGGCTGTAGTGGAAAGCTCGCCGCCATTTGACTCTGGAGCATTGGAAACGCATTCTTTGGAGTGATGAATCACGTTTCACCATCTGGCAGTCCAACGGACAAATCTAGGTTTAGCGAATGCCAGGAGAACGCTACCTGCCCGAATGCACAGTGCCAACTGTAAAGTTTGGCACTATGAGGAGGAATAATGGTCTGGGGCTGTTTTTCATGGTTCGGGCTAGGCCCCTTAGTTCCAGTGAAGGGAAATCTTAACACTACAGCATACAATGATATTCTAGACAATTCTGTGCTTCAAACTTTGTGGCAACAGTTTGGGGAAGGCCCTTTTCTGTTTCATTGTGACAATGCCCCAGTGCACAAAGCAACGTCCATACAGAAATGGTTTGTTGAGATAGGTGTGGAAGAACTTGACTGGCCTGCACAGAGCCCTGACCTCAACCTCATCAAACACCTTTGGGATGAATTGGAATGCCGACTGCGAGCCAGGCCTAATCGCCAAACAACAGTGCCCGACCTCACAAATGCTCTTGTGGCTAAATGGAAGCTTTGATACACTTGTACTGACCTTGCCTTCTGGATGGTAGTGGGGTGAACAGGCCGTGGCTCGGGTGGCTGAGGTCCTTTGAACGTTTTGTCCTTCCTGTGATACAGAGTGCTGTAAATGTCAAGGAGGGCAGGCAGTGTGCCCCCGGTGATGCGTTGGGCAGACCTCACCACCCTCTGGAAAGCCCTGTCGTTGAGGGTGGTGATACAGCCCTACAGGTTGCCCACAATGGTGCATCTGTAAAAGTCAAATATCTTCAGCCTCCTGAGGTTCTTTACCACACTGTCTGTGTGGATGGACCATTTCAGATTGTTAGAGATGTGTACGCAGAGGAACTTGAAGCTTTTAGCCTTCTCCACTGCAGTCTACCATTGTGGTGTCATCTGGAAACTTGATGATTGAGTTAGGGACATGCGGGGCCACGCAGTCTTTGGTGAACAGGGAGCACAGGAGGGGGCTAAGCATGCACCTTTGTGGGACCCCTGTGTTGAGGATCAGGGTAGTGGAGGTGTTGTTACCTACCTTCATCACCTGGGGGCGGCCCGTCAGGAAGTCCAGGACCCAGTTGCACAGGGAAGGGTTCCGACCCAGGGCCCCAAGCTTAATGATGAGTTTGGAAGGTATTATGGTGTTGAAGGCTGAGCTGTAGACAATGAACAGCATTCTTACATAGGTATTCCTCTTCTCCAGATGGGATAGGGTAGTATGCAGTGCGATGGCGATTGCGTCATCCCTTGATCTATTGGGACAGTATGCAAATTGCAGTGGATATGATCCTAACTAGCCTCTCAAAGCACATAATGACAGAAGTGAGTGCTACGGGCGATAGTTATTTAGTTTAGTTTCCTTTCGCTTTCTTGGGTACAGGAACAATGGTGGACATGTTGAAGCAAGTGGGGACAGCAGACTGGGATAGGGAGAGATTGAATATGTCTGTAAAGACTCCAGCCAGCTGGTCTGCGTATGCTCAGAGGAACCTAGGGATGCCATCTGGGCCGGCAGCCTTGCAAAGGCTAACACGTTTAAATGTCCTACTCACTTCGGCCATGGAGAACGAGAGCTCACAGTCCTCGGAAGTGGCAGTCGCCCACGTCGGCTGCACTGTGTTTTTCTCAAAGCGGATGAAGGTGTTTAGCTTGTCTGGTAGAAAGACGTGAGTGTCCGCGACGTGGCTGATTTTCCTTTTATAACACATGATTGTCTGGAGTCCCTGCTACATCTGTCTTGTGTGTGAGCCGTAGAATTGCAACTCCACTTTGTCTCTGTTCTGACGTTTTTCCTGTTTGATTGCCTTATGGAGGGCATAACTGGACTGTTTGTACTGAACCATATTCGCAGTCACCTTGCCGTGTTGAAATGCGATGGTTCTCACTTTCAGTTTTGCGCGTATATTGCCATCTATACATGGTTTGTGGTTCGGATAGGTTTTTATCGACACGGTGGGAACAACATTCTCTGTACACTTCCTGATGAACTCAGTCATCGTGTCAGTGTATATGTTATTCTCAGAGGCAACCCGGAACATATCCCAGTCAGCGTTATCAAAACATTCTTGAAGCATGGATTCCGATTGGTCAGACCAGTGTTGAACAGGCCTGTTTGAGTTTCTGCCTATAGGAAGTGAGAAGTAGAATGGAGGCGTGATCTGATTTGCCGAAAGGAGGGTGGGGGAGGGCCTTGTAGCCATCCCGAAAGGGAGAGTAGGAATGGTCAAGAATTTTTGATGCGCGAGTATTCTAGTGGATTCATGAATAATGGGGGTTCACTGAAGTGCTTAGTACTAACTGATTGTAATTGCTAATCAACACCATACATACTAAGGGATTGTCATCAATCCCAAAGGTGGGTATGAGTCTGAATGTTTATATCTCTTCACAGCTTTGGCATCCCTCTTCCCGTCACTTTACTTGTCAGCTCCAGCTGTAAGAGCTTAGCTGCAGAAGGGAGAAAAGCGTGACACACACACACAAACAGACACACGGAGCCGCCGCTGGTCTGATAGCTTGTCTGGAACGTGTGTCTGCTGGGCTTGGTTCCAAACCTTTTCCTAGGCACTTGTCTTTGCGTCTTTAAATCAACATCAACATTAACCTTCAATGTGCTGTTTGTGTACCCACATTCCTAAGAGGAATGGTGGGAGAGAGCAAGATCTATTTTACCCTCCATCCGTGCTTTTCTGACATTTGATGGTAGTCATCTGGGATGTGAGAACGAGTTCTATTTCTCCCTTCACTGCAGCACAAGTCTTGTGTAGGCATGTTTGAGATTGCTGTATGTTGGAACCAGGCAATGGTGTTCACTGACAGTAGACTTCTAGATATCCAACTAAAACTTCTCTAGTTTGAATGTTTTTTTATCTGCAGGACAGTTTTGTCCTTTCAAGCTGTTTGATTTTGGATCTCTGTCTGACTAAACAACATCATGAAAGGCTTTTCTCTCTGTGAACTGAAGTTGTTTTGACTGCCTTTGTTTACAAGGGGTTATCCACAGGTAATGTTACATCTCCTTTAACTAGGGGAACTTCCTGTGAACTTGACAGACATAACACCACTAAAATGATTTAACAATCCGTTTGTATTAAATGGTCACACTTTGTCTAGCCATTTAGACAATCTTCCCTGCCAACTGCTGCTTTTGCAGATATGCAGCCATTGCTTAGCTCATTGAATAGAGGAGAGGTACAGTGGAAAGAATATAACACACAGTAGGGTGATTCATTTTCTTCCATTATCTTTTTCATCCCAGAAACAAAAGACTAGACTGGCAGACTTTCTCCAACAACGAAATGGCTCACAGTTCATCTCTGCTATAACAATTAAAGCCTTTTGGTTAAATAATGTTTATAAATGGCCTTCTTCTATCTCTTTCTCTTTCTCACTGCTGCAGTTGCTTCTTTGAATCAATTAGAAGTGGTTGAACAGAATCGTCTCTGATGAATTGACCTTATAATGATTCGTTTGGGAGATGTGGGGGCAGAAGAGGTCTAATTGGTTATCAGGCGTTCTCTGGCTTCGCCTGGATTTCAATCTATCCAGGAAGTGAATTGAAACAACTCTGGAAAGTATTGTTTTCTCTCTTTCTCTGTCTTTGCCATCTATATCTGTCAGTGAGGCAGAGGCAAACAATGCAATTTATCACAATGGGCTTTTCTCCTGGGAACCCTCATTAAGACCTCCTCCTATAGCCGGTCTCTCCTGTGAAGGCTGCATCTCCATGGGGTGGAGATCAAACAGCTCTCAGAGGATTTATCCCATCCTGAAGACACCGAGCTGGTAAATGAGAGAGGTAGTTAACATTGAAGGGTTGATAGTTCATTACAGTGTTCTGTTCTGGTGTTGTATCTAACACTGCTTCTCCCCCAGATCTCGTACCCCAAAGTACTGTACACGAAGAGACGAGAGGGTGAATTATCCACTTTAAGATAAATAATGGATACATAAATAAATGGAACTTATGGTATCCACATGGTGCCCACAAACATCATGAATCTTGAACCAAGTTTGCTGAACTCAGTATACAGTTACAGTTAATAGGCCATGGTATATCTGTTGAAACGCCATCCATAGGGGTTAAAATGTGTCTCAATTAAAGCCTAATGAGCCTGTTCCCACTGTAAAGGCTAATGAAGCGGTTCACCTTAATAACGTTTTAGATCCTGCATCTCAAAGTGCATTAATTTCTAGAGCAGCGACATCATTAAGCTTTTATTGTCTATTTGCAGTCCCACTGGTCCCACTGAGAGGGGCTAGGGGCTACGACAGGTTGCTGTGTGTTATTACATACACTGTATTTTCTTGTTAATTATGCAAGTCCAAACATTAACGTTAGCACGTTGCTATTGTGTGACTTGATGAATGATAACCTACTACAGTACAGATGTAGGATCTTAATTTGATCAACCTGTTGCAGGAGAACTCAGGAGAACTCTCCTGGAATGCAGGACATTTAAAATGTGTAGTTGTAATTGAGGTTTCCCACTTTGAAATTTCAGACTTGATTTTTCCTTATGAAAAATGTATCAAAAATGTGAATGTTATTATAATCCACATAATAATTCACAATTCTTGTTGCTGCAAGATTATTTTCCAGCTGTAGCAAACTGGCTCAAATTAAGATCCTACATCTGTATGTGTGATGACACACTGCACTTGATGTGGAGTATGTGTGGATAATGGAAGTGGAGGTCTTGTTAGGTGTCATCACAGTTCTCACACACAGTTCACACACTGCCTCTTTAAGGCCTGAACACATTTTAATTGGTGATATACTGTATTCAGTGTAAAAAATCTGAAGCCTCATTTAAAAACCCACAATAAGCCATGCTCTTATCTTCCAGCTTTAGCTTGTCAGACATGTCTATTGGTTTCTACCCCTCTCATCTTCTCTCTCTCTCCCATTCCCCCTTTCTTTCTCTCGCCCATATCATCAACTGATTAAGAGCTAACTAAGCTCACGAGGCATTTATATGTTATATTATTTAAGAACCAATGGGTATATATTTATTTATTAATTTAAAAAAAGGTGTAGCAACTATCCACTGGGCACAGATGTCAATTCAACGTCTATTCCACGTTGGTTCAACATAATTTAATTGAAATGACGTGGAAACAACATTGATTCAACCAGTGTGTGCCCAGTGGGTAAGGATTATAGCTTTACACTATACACTACTCTCCCATCAAATGTCTTTGATACAGAGAGCAGAGGGTTACTCTTCAGTTGTACAGACGTCAGTGACTGACAGCCAATAGTACTGTTTCCCATATTTCCTCGCCATCTCCGGTGCTAAAAGGGTTTTCTCCTTCAGAAACAGTCCTGATTTCCTCTTCTCCTCCACTTTCCTCCACTCTCATCCCATGATAGGAGCCCTCCCTCCTGAGTAATGACAATAGCTACTACTGACCCTGGAAATGGGCTCCCCTCGCTCTCTCTCTCTCTCTCTCTCTCTCTCTCTCTCTCTCTCTCTCTCTCTCTCTCTCACTCTCTCCAGTTAGATTAATTCAGACAGAAGAAATCTTAACCAGAGATTTTGCTGATGCTGAGAACATGAAGTGTCAGCAAGTGCAATGATACAACACATCTATTGGTTATTTCATTCAACATGCCAGACAGTGCTGATTGGCATGTCTCAAATAAACTAATAATGCATTTTTTTTAAAGACAAATGAAAGACATGAAGTTAAAAAGCGAGAGTAATATCTATCCTCCTCACCACATGCATGGGGTGTTATGACTAATGCTGTGTCCTGTTGAGTTCTGATTGTTTGAGTGCAGCAATTAATGAGGCGTGATTGGTGTGTGTGGCATGTGACTCTCTGTCAGGAAGTGAAGCCACAGAGCCATTAGACTCTGCCCTGCAGGCCCTTCCTGTCCTGTCCTGGCTCAGGAGACTACAGTCTAAACAGGTGGAATTGGCTGATGGAATTGGCTCAGATGCATGTAGCCTAAAGGGGGTTTGGCTTTGGGGAAATCTACTCATTTTAATGTAAAGTGGTGTAATAAAAAATATAAAATAATGTTTAAATATACAGTAGTTCCTTTACTATCTATTGAAATTCCAATGACAATTGGATTTAGATTTTGTTACATCCACTGACTGTACATACAGTATTTGAATGAGGAGAGTGATTCAGTGCTTTGAATGACAGTGTTAATGTGTCGTTCAGATTTTTGTAATTACTATAAGCTGTTTCAGACCAATGGGATTTTGAATGGCGCTGTTGTAGTACATGAAGGGATTTGTGAATGAGTGTTCAATTTGTTTAGTGCTAAGGGTTTTTTTGATTGGGAATCTGAATGTGGTTTGCCTTATATATGCATTTCTTACTGCAATGAGAAGGTGGATTTTCAATGGGGATCATTCACCACACTGAATAGAGTAGTGCAGCCTAATTGGTTAAGTAAGTGTGTGCCTGTAGGGCCTCCTGAGTGGTGCAGCGGTCTAAGACACTGCGTCACAGTGCTAGCTGTGCCACTAGAGATAGAGATCCTGGGTTCGAGTCCAGGTTCTGTTGCATCCGGCTGCGACCGGGAGACCTATGGGACGATGCACAATTGGCCCAGCGTTGTCTGGGTTAGGGGGAGGGTTTGGCTGGCAGGGATGTCCTTGTCCCATCATGCACCAGTGACTCCTGTGTTGGGCAGGGTGCAGTACACGCTGAGCCAGTTGCCAGGTGTACAGTGCTTCCTGTGACACATTGGTGTGGCTGGCTTCTGGGTTAAGTGGGCAATGTGTCAAGACCTTTGCCTCTCTTGAGTCTGTAAGGGAGTTGCTGTGTGTGTGTGTGTGTGTGTGTGTGTGTGTGTGTGTGTGTGTGTGTGTGTGTGTGTGTGTGTGTGTGTGTGTGTGTGTGTGTGTGTGTGTGTGTGTGTGTGTGTGTGTGTGTGTGTGTGTGTGTGTGTGTGTGTGTGTGTGTGTGTGTGTGTGTTGCAATGAGCACAGGTCTGCAGTGTGAGCTCCTGGAGGAGAAATGAAATGAAATGAGAGGAGGGTGTGTGTGAATTATAGATGTGGCACTGGCTTGCTGCTCCCTGTGATTAGGCTCTCTCTCAGTTGACATGATTTGTCTTCACATCCTAAATCACACAGTTCCTGTTGCAATTGAAGGGTCAGACAGGACTGTCATTTCGTTATCACCCAACGTCCCCCTAAAAGGGGTATCTTAATTGACAGATTTACACTGATTGTACAAAACTTTAGGAACACCTTCCTATTATTGAGTTGCACCCACTTTTGCCCTCAGATCAGCCTCAATTCGTCGGGGCATGGACTCTACAAGGTGTCAAGCATTCCACAGGGAAGCGGGCCCATGTTGACTCCAATGCTTCCCACAGTTGTGTCAAGTTGGCTGGATGTCCTTTGGGTTGTGGACCATTCTTGATACACACGGGAAACTGTTGAGTGTGAAAAACCCAGCAGTGTTGCAGTTCTTGACACACTCCAACCGGTGCACCTGGCACATTCACCCTCTGAATGGCACACATAAACAATCCATCTCAATTGTCTCAAGTCTTAAAAATAATGATTTAACCGGTCTCCTCCCCTATATCTACACATATTTAAGTGGATTTAACAAGTGACATCAATAAGGAATCATAGCTTTCAGATGGATTCACTTGGTCAGTCTTCACCTGGTCACAGAGCGTTTTGTACACTCAGTGTATATTTTAATCTGTTTTTCTTCACGCTGATCCTAAAGAATCACTATGTGTGCTGAATTTCACCACAGCTGAGCAGCAAATATAGAATATATTAATTAGTAGCTCCTCTTGGTTAAGGGATACCAATTAACTGAAATACACTCAATTCAATCCTCAGTAGGTCACACGGCAAGATCTGAATAGTTCATTTAAATTGTTTCTTGGAATACTTCATATACTGTAGAAACAATTTGTCCATTTGGTTCAGTCTTGTTAATGAGAATAATTGGCTTGAATATAAAAACCTGCTGCCGGTGCCCAGGACTGCATGGAGCTGAGAAACCATTGTCTAACTCAGCCCTGGCCCCTACACACTACACAGCTGATTCAATCAACCAACTCATCATCAAGCTATGATTATTTTAATCATCTTTGTAGTGTAACGGCAAAAAACGAAAACGTGGGGGGCAGGACAGAGTTTGGGAACCCCTGGTCTAGTTAACCTCTTCCTGTATGTTTGTGTTTGGGTGTGTGTGTATGATCTCTCCTCCCTCTAGGCTTTGGGAACATCGCTCCCCACACGGAGGGGGGACGTATCTTCTGTATCATATATGCCCTCCTGGGAATCCCCCTCTTTGGCTTCCTATTGGCTGGTGTTGGAGACCAGCTTGGGACCATCTTCGGGAAAGGCATCAACAGAGTGGAGAAGATAGTTGGGGTGAGTTTTAAACGTTTCATATCTGTTTGTGTCTCAGTCCTGGCATCCATAGCTCCGTCTATGAATTTGAGGGTGGTTACATTCCTCTATGCTCATCTCTCAGCTTACCAAACAAAGTGACAGTTGCAAGATATGTTGTGTAATAATGGACATAATAATGAACATACATACAGTCAGGTCCAAAATGATTGGCATCCTTGATAAAGATGAGCAAAAAAATATTGTATAAAACGAGTAATACAGATTCTGAGCTATAATGTATTTTATTCTAATGCAAGATTTTGTAGTATTTTCTTCTCTCAAAAAGATGTACAAATTATTGGCACCCTATTTTCAATACCTTTCAATACCTCACCTTGCGAGGATAACAGCACTGAGCCTTTTTCTAAAATGTTTTATGAGATTGGAGAACACACTGGGAGGGATCTTGACCATTCCTCCATACAGAATCTTTGAATCCTTCTTTCCAGATCCTTGATATCCTTTTTCTGCTCTTATGGATTGCCCTCTTCAATTCAAACCATAGATTTTCAATGGGGTTCAAGTCCAGAGACTGAGATGGTCATTGCAAAATGTTGATTGGCAGAGGCAACCAGGTTTTTGTAAAAAAAAAAAAATCCTGGTACTGGATAAAGTTTATGATGCCGTTGAACTTAAGAAGGGCCTAGGACCAGTGGAGTCAAAATACTTTACAGTATAGGGTTATTTTCTTCATATGCATCCTTATTTCGACGCCAAACTCACCACTGGTGTGCATGGTCAAAGAGTTATATTAACATGTCATCTGACCATAGCACCGGTTCCAATCCAAGTGCCAATGTCATTTTAGCAAATTCCAGGCATTTACATTTGTTGGATGACATGAAAAGATAGTTCTTTGTCCACACACACTAGTGGTTGAGTATTTGTTTTTACCTAACCAGCTTCTACACCCCCTCAGTTCATTTCCAATGCACAAGAAGATGTTCAATGCAGAAGTAGTTTGACCATCGCTGTCCATCACTGAGCTGCTTGTTCTTGAGCTGATAAAAGACAAATGCATTATTTAGGTTGCCATGACAATGGCTTCTGGAGACACGTTTACAATACAGACTATTTGAATGGTTACCAAGCTCACATGAGGATATGGATTTATTTCCCATGCATGTAGTATCTCTCACTCTGGACTGAATATTAACATAAATACTACAATAGTCAAAAGAAGAGCTTGGATGTGTTGCTGTAGCAAACATGTACAGCCATTATTAATGACAGTAAGGAGAGTCTTTCCCTCACTGGAGGAGACCTATCACCAAGGTACTCTGCTCTTACTGTTAACTGCACACACACAGTGTGATTAGAGAGGACCATCTCTCAGCCAGGAAGACACGTACTCTATAAACGGAACAAGAGCACAGTTTTATAGTGAGTCATTAATCTTCCCCTCCCTGCCCACCTACAACGACTCACAACGAGGTACAGTGAGCCGCACTGATCCACAACCAGCCACAAGGAGCGGCATGTAAACCTCGGCTATCAAACATGCCGTAGTCAGGCACCAGCCAACACAGAACTCACTGAGACAGCCACAATGGCTGTTTGATGATTTCTCTGTCCTTGTTGGAACTATTACATTGACTGAATTGTGGTGTTTTTCATTTGTTGCTACCTTTCTAGGCGGAAATTAAAATCTATATTTTCCCCCGGGCTGGGCCTATAGCTTCTTTGTTTCTTAGTTACAGTAGCCATCTAATAGACTGCTCTGTTTAATTGAAGGCTCTATAAGATTTGGTTGATGTGTTTCTCTGCTAGTGTTGCCCATAGGGAGCAGCAGAGTAGTACAGTAGTACAGCATCCAGCAGGAGAGCCACTGTGAGTCTAAGCCCTTGGTTCGCGATATCTACTAAGCTAACCATGGGTCATTTAGCTATTTGATTTGAATTTTAGGACCCCTGTAGGTATAAAAACATGTATTTATTTATTATTTGATAAAATATAGAATTTGGCCTTTACTGCTATAGGTCATAGAACCCCATTGAATAACACATTCATAAATGGCAAAACAGACAGTCAAAAAAGAAATCACAAGGAATAAGGTTTTGAAGTGTCTGTCCTATATCTAGGAGATATAAGAAAAAAATTTAGACCCATATTAAGTCACTTTGGTTACCGTAATACTTAAATTGAACACACTCAAATAGCCACAAATAGGGCAATGGTACACATTCCAAATTAATTGTTAACGAGGTTACCATGAATTGTTTACGAAGTGTAATGTTTGATTTGTTACATTAAATAATTCAGTACTGTAATTCAGTAAAAAACTGCTAGCCATTGGCTGCCTACAGCAAACTGATAAGCACAAAAACAGTCCACAACTTCGGGAGTACAGAGCCCCAGATATTGTCAGATCGCCCTCTAGTGGCAAAAGTATTCTGTCATGGAAGATTTTTTTCTTCTCCAAAATAGAGGCATACTAAGACAAAATAAACATGACACAGTGTGTAAATAATAACACATTAGTGCAGGAAATTAAGACATTTATTAAAATGCTGGAAGAGAATGTTGGAATTAAACAATTAACAATGCAAATCAGCAAAACCTGTTTGCATTAAGGAAATATATGCCTGGCTCAAATAGAAGCCTGTCTCTAATATGCGCCTGTTGTGTTCAGTGATTCAAGAAAATTAAAGCCCGGGCTATTAATTTAAGTTTTACGATATGGCACTTTTTACACCCTATTCACTTTTGTGACGTTTTTACAGTGTGGTACTGGGTCACCTTCTAACAACTCCCCTAAAGCTTGTGTGTGTCGAATGGCAAACAGGTGAGTTCTAATGTTTTTTAAAGTCTTACCTGTCGATGTTGGTGACTTATTGGTTTGTAGTTCGGTCTGGACAGTCAGTTTTGTGAGAAGACATCTTTGAAATTAGTACGTGGACACCCACGTACTAAAGCTTACGGGAGTTTGTGAGAGTCTCCTCTTTCGAAGATGGGGTAGTATGATTTGCTAGCTGAAACGGTTTGAGTTTTACAGACAATTTCTTTGTCCGGATCCTGTTTCACAAGCCCGTGTTATGGAATAGGCAGAAAGAGGGGATTGAGCTGCAGCCACTGCAAGCCATTTTTTACACTTGACAAATGATCTTATCCAGAGCGACTAGGGTTAAGTGCCCTGCTCAAGGGCACATCGACAGATTTTTCACCTAGTTTGCTTAGGATTCAAACCAGCGATCTTCCAGTTACTGGCCCAATGCTCTTAACTGCTAAACTACCAGCTGCCCCCCGAGAAACAGTAAGCCTCATAAAAACAATGTTTTAGAATTATATCACATGTGACGCGTGGGCACGTCAATCGACTCTAGGGCGTTTTAAAAATGGCATTGAGCTGTGAAATATATATTATGCTTGGCAAGCGGCTATGGTCTATTCATCATCATTATTCCCTCCGTATCAATATTTATTGTCAGGGTCCGAGGCTGGATTCAGTCCTGACTGACCTCTCTCTCTCTGGGCTCTAGCTGCTGTGTGCTGTAAAACACAGTGGAACACATCACTGATGAGCTGAACTGAGGATGACCCTTCTTTAAGTTTCAGTCCCAGGGTCCCTGTTCTCATTCTTGTGTAACCCACTGTCTAGGGAAGGACAAGGAATCTATCGTGGAGTGTACACTTCAGTGCATTAGGAAGGTTTACTAGTGCTACAGACTGTCATACCCCAGTTACACCTGTCTTTCTATGGGTTTGAATGAAACTTTGTCCGGCGATTGTGATGTTTGTGTTGCGATGTAGCCTACTGATGTAAGCCCACAGTGTTCCACTACATGTCAGTGCAAGAGGCGTCACTACAGTCCCTGGTTCGATTCCAGGCTGTATCACATCCGCCCGTGATTGGGAGTCCCATAGGGTGGCGCACAATTGTCCCAACATTGTCCGGGTTTGGCCGGGGTAAGCCGTCATTGTTAATAAGAATTTGTTCTTAACTGACTTGCCTAGTTTAATAAAGGAAAAAAAATAAAACATAAAATAAAAATGTATAGCCTGATAGCATACAGTGGAGCACAGCATGACATGATCTGTAAGGAACATGAGGTCAGTAAATCTTATTGGCCGACCCACTGAGTGTGTGACATTCAAAAAACACTGAACATATATTCCAAGAACAAGGCCAACACAAGGAAATGACTCATGTCATTGTGAAGTGACTGGAGAAAGGCCTTGTTAAAGACTGGGGGCTTTATTTTTTGGCTGGCGTTAAGGCGGTGCTAGTGTCTAATACACGCTCCTTGGCAATTTCGACATGTAAAAGCCAGAGCTTTGCTATTTTCCAACCCTGGCGCCAAGGATGGTAATTTACCTGTCTTATATCAGCTGGTTTGCGCTGAGGTGGGAAGGGCAGAAATATTTGAGTTGTGTCCTTAGATACATGTGCCAATTTCAAGCAGTGCTACTGGTGATATTAAGACTCACCAACAGCTGTTCTTAGCGGTAACGTAATTGGTTATGGCATCGATTTTGCCTAATCAATAGCCTATAACCAATCTTTTATTAAAATATCACGAGCAGCAAAACAGTGAAAAGACATTCCCGCTTTTTCTTTATATTGGTCATTATTTTTGTCCATGCAGCTCCTTTGAAAAGTTGGGATGTGCATAAAACCCTCCATAGTCTAAGTTGCCTTGTCTGTATTATATGCCCATGGGAAGCAGTTATGGTGCCTGTTACTGTATTTAGACATAGCCTATTTAAAACAAGTTGTTTCGTTTTATTAGAATTTGATAAGAATTATACATTGTCTTTTTAGGCCTCATCAATAGCCTAGTGAATTGTATCATGCCTATTGACTGCATTTGGCATGTCTATGTCTAGACTGCAAATTACAGTAGGCCTAGCCCCTATATCAGTGTGAAGGCTATAGCCCATGTTTAACAATGTATTTCCATATTGAAGCAATGCAATTAGAACAATTTGGACTGCAAACATGTTCAACATATTTAGCAAATATGGGGCAGGCTATTTAAAGAATTGCATTAGGTTTGTTAAAATAGAGCCCTGGATGTTTTTATAATGTTTTTCAAATGTTAAATTCCTTACCTAATTATGTCATGCATCATTCATTTGAGGATTGTTTTTAGACCTTAAGTGTTGGCGTCTGCTGATTTAAAAGAAAAAAAAGGCCTTAAATTGCACAATACTGACACCCGCAGACATAATAGATACAGCCATTCAAAAACAGATACTGTAGATACAGATATGCCCACACAAACACGTACACATACACTGCAGCACCATTATAATTCAACTGTTTTGTTAGTATTCATAGCCTCCTCTTCACCTTTGCCCCCTCCCTGTTTGTTGGTACTTGCTCTCTTTCAAACCTCTGCAGTCTTCCCACGTTCCATTGCCACGTTTATTTGTTAAATCTTTATCCATCTCTTTATTCATTGGTTTATCTATTCTACCCTGCCTCCCAGTCTCTCCCTCAAAAGTGGAAAGTGAGCCAGACCAAGATAAGGGTGATCTCCACCGTGATCTTCATCCTGTTTGGCTGTGTCCTCTTCGTGGCGTTGCCGGCTGTCATCTTTAAACACATTGAGGGCTGGAGCACGCTGGAGTCCATCTACTTTGTGGTCATCACCCTCACCACCATCGGTTTCGGCGACTTTGTGGCCGGTGAAAAAGGTCTTGAAAAAGGTATTTAAGAGCTATCTTTTCTGACTATGTTGTATGTTCTTCCTCTGCTATCCCCCCTTCTGTGTCTTAGAAAGGTTTTGTTTGAAATCACACGTGTGCTTAATCTACTGAGACAAAACGTGATTGCTGTCCCCTTCTTCACAATAGAAGATCAATAATCAATACTCTGTGTGACATAGCCTCTCTCTCCTTCGCTCTCTTTCTGCTCTCTGGCTAGAGGTGTGATATCACTAAAAGCTTGTATAGTCTTTATTAAATGTTCGTCTGTCATCTTCCCAATAGGTGGTTCTGAGATAGAGTATCTGGACTACTACAAGCCTGTGGTGTGGTTCTGGATCCTGATTGGTCTAGCCTACTTTGCTGCCGTGCTCAGTATGATAGGAGACTGGTTCAGAGTCATCTCCAAGAAAACCAAGGAGGAGGTACGTGATGTGTGTGAAAATCACTGCACCAAACCACAAAATATCAATAGCGAGGCTATATACAGGGGGTACCGGTACAGAGTCAATGTGCGGGGGCACCGGTTAGTCGAGGTAATTGAGGTAATATCTACATGTAGGTAGAGTTAAAGTGACTACGCATAGATAATAAACAGAGAGTAGCAGCAGCGTAAAAGAGGGGTCTGGGTAGCCCTTTGATTAGCTGTTCAGGAGTCTTATGGCTTGGGGGTAGAAGCTGTTATAAAGCTTTTTGGACCTAGACTTGGCACTCCGTTACCACTTTCCGTGCGGTAGCAGAGAGAACAGTCTATGACTAGGGTGGCTGGAGTATTTGACCATTTTTAGGGCCTTCCTCTGACACCGCCTCTTATAAAGGTCCTGGATGGCAGGAAGCTTGGCCTCAGTGATGTACTGGGCCTTACGCACTACCCTCTGTAGTGGCTTGCGGTCGGAGGCCGAGCAGTTGCCATACCAAGCAGTGATGCAACCAGTCAAGATGCTCTCGATGGTGCAGCTGTAGAACCTTTTGAAGATCTGGGGACCCATTACAAATCTTTTTAGTCTCCTGAGGGGGAATAGGCTTTGTCGTGCCCTCTTCACGACTGTCTTAGTGTGTTTGGACCATGATAGTTTGTTGGTGATGTGGACACCAAGGAACTTGAAACTCTCAACCTGCTCCACTGCAGCCCCATCGATGAGAATGGGGGCGTGCTTGGTCCTCCTTTTCCTGTAGTCCACAATCATCTGCTTTGTCTTGATCACGTTGAGGGATAGGTTGTTGTCCTGGCACCACACAGCCAGGTCTCTGACCTCCTCCCTATAGGCTGTTTCATCGTTGTTGGTGATCAGGCCTACCACTGCTGTGTCATCGGCAAACTTGATGATAGTGTTGGAGTCGTGTCTGGCCATGCAGTCATGAGTGAACAGGGAGTACAGGAGGGGACTGAGCACACACCCCTGAGGGGCCTCGGTGTTGAGGATCAGCGTGGGGGATGTGTTGTTACCTACCCTTACCACCTGGGGGCGGCCTGTCAGGAGGTTCAGGATTCAGTTGCAGAGTGAAGTGTTTAGGCCCAGGGTCCTTAGCTTAGTGATGAGCTTTGAGGGCATTATGGTGTTGAACTCTGAGCTGTAGTCAATTAATAGCATTCTCACATATGTGTTCCTTTTGTCCAGGTGGGAAAGGGCAATGTTGAGTGCATTAGAGATTGCATCATCTGTGCATCTTTTGGGTCGGTATGCAAATTGGAGTGTGTCTAGGGCTTCTAGGATAATGGGGTTGATGTGAGCCATAACCAGCCTTTCAAAGCACTTCATGGCTACAGACGTGAGTGCTACGGGTCGGTAGTCATTTAGGCAGGTTACCTTAGTGTTCTTGCGCACAGGGACTATGGTGGTCTGCTTGAAACATGTTGGTATTACAGACTCGGTCAGGGACAGGTTGAAAATGTCAGTGAAGACACTTGCCAGTTGGTCTGCGCATGCTCGGAGTACACGTCCTGGTAATCCGTCTGACCCTGCGGCCTTGTGAATGTTGACCTGTTTAAAGGTCTTACATCAGCTACAGAGAGCGTGATCACACAGTCGTCCGGAACAGCTGATGCTCTCATGCATGTTTCAGTTTTACTTGCCTCGAAGCGAGCATAGAAGTAGTTTAGCTCGTCTGGTAGGCTCGTGTCACTGGGCAGCTCTCGGCTGTGCTTCCCTTTGTAGTCTAATAGTTTGCAAGCCCTGCCACATCCGACAAGCGTCGGAGCCGTAGTAGTCCGATTCAATCTTAGTCCTGCATAGACGCTTTGCCTGTTTGATGGTTCGTCGGAGAGCATAGCGGAATTTTTTATATGCTTCCGGATTAGAGTCCCGCTCCTTGAAAGCGGCAGCTCTACCCTTTAGCTCAGTGCGGATGTTGCCTGTAATCATGGCTTCTGGTTGTGGTATGTATGTACGGTCACTGTGGGGACGACGTCATCAATGTACTTATTGATGAAGCCAGTGACTATTGTGATGTAGTCCTCAATGCCATTGGAAGAATCCCGGAACATATTCCAGTCTGTGCTAGCAAAATAGTCCTGTAGCTTAGCATCTGCTTCATCTGACCACTTTCTTATTGACTGAGTAACTGGTGCTTCCTGCTTTAGTTTTTGCTTGTAAGCAGGAATCAGGAGGATGGAATAATGGTCAGATTTGTCAAATGGAGGGCGAGGGAGAGCTTTATCTCTGTGTGTGTAGTAAAGGTGGTCTAGAGATTTTTACCCCTCTGGTTGCACATTTAAAATGCCCTCTCGGCGACGGATCCTTACAAGGCACCCTGACCTTCGTCCACGATACCTCCGTATCTTTCTCCTGTGAAAGACGGGGATGAGGGTCTTGTTGGGTGTCTGAAGTAAATCCTTCCCGTCTGTCTCGTTGAAGAAAAAGTATTCCTCCAGTACGGGGTGAGTAATCGTTGTCCTGATATCAGGAAGCTCTTTTCGGTCATAAGACACAGTGGCAGAAACATTATGCACAAAATAAGTTACAAATAACGCGAAAAAACATACACAATAACACAATTGATTACGGAGTCGTAAAACGGAAGCAATCTCCTTCGGCGCCATTCTCTATTAATTAATGTTCTAGACGTTCCATTATTAAAGTGGCCAGTGATTTCAAGTCTGTATATAGGGCAGCAGCCTCTAAGGTGCAGGGTTGCGTAACCGGGTGGAAGCTGGCTTGTGATGGCTATTTATCAGTCTGATGGCCTTGAGATAGAAGCTGTTTTTCAGTCTCTCGGTCCTAGTTTTGATGCACCTGTACTGACCTCGCCTTCTGGATGATAACGGGGTGAACCGGCCGTGGCTCGGGTGGTTTATGTCCTTGATTATCTTTTTGGCCTTCCTGTGACATCGGGTGCTGGAGGTGTCCTGGAGGGCAGGTAGTTTGTCCCCAGTGATGTGTTGGGCAGACCGCACCACTCTCTGGAGAGCCCTGCAGTTGAGGACAGTGAAGTTGCCGTACCAGGCGGTGATACAGCCCAATAAGATGCTCTCAATTGTGGGTTTTAGGGACCAAGCCAAGTGTCTTCAGCTTCCTGAGGTTGAAGAGGCACTGTTACGCCTTCTTCACCACACTGTCTGTGTGGACCATTTCAGATCGTCAGTGATGTGTACGCAGAGGAACTTGAAGCTTTCCACCTTCTCGGCTGCGGTCCCTTCAATGTGGATAGGGGCGTGCTCCCTCTGCTGTTTCCTGAAGTCCACGATCAGCTGCTTTGTTTTGTTGACATTGACTGAGAGGTTATATTCCCGGCACCACTCTCTCTTGTTGGTAATCAGGCCTACTACTGTTGTGTGGTCTTCAAACTTGATGATTGAGTTGGAGGCATGTGTGGCCACGCAGTCATGGGTGAACAAGGAGTACATGAGGGGGCTGAGCACGCACCCTTGCGTGACCCCGAGTTGAGGATGAGAGAAGTGGAGTTGTTGTTTCTTACCTTCACTACCTGGGCGCGGCCCGTCAGGAAGTCCAGGACCCAGTTGCACATGGTGGGGTTCAGACCCACGGCCCTGAGCTTAATAATGAGCTTGGAGGGTACTATGGTGTTGAATGCTGAAAGGAGCGGAAGCCTTGCGAAGGTTAACACGCTTAAATGACTTACTCACGTCAGCCACGGAGAGCCCACAGTCCTTGGTAGCAGGCCGCATCGGTGGCACTGTGTTATCCTCAAAGCGGGCGAAGAAGGTGTTTAGCTTGTCCGGAAGCAAGACATCAGTGTCCACGACGTGGCTGCTTTTCCCTTTGTAGTCCGTGATTGTCTGTAGACCCTGCCACACGTCTCGTGTCTGAGCCGTTGAATTGTCACTCCACTTTGTCTCTGTACTTACGTTTTGCCTGTTTGATTGCTTTACAGATGGAATAACTTCATTGTTTGTATTTGGCCAAATTCCCAGTCACCTTGTTATGGTTAAATGCGGTGGTTTGCGCATTCAGTTTTGCGAGAATGCTGCCATCTGTCCACGCTTTCTGGTTTGGGTAGGTTTTAATAGTCAAAATGGGTACAACATCTCCTATACACTTCCTGATGAACTCAGTCACCATATCCGTGTATTCGTCAATGTTATTCTCAGAGGCTACTTGGAACATATCCCAGTCCGTGTGATCAAAACAATCTTGAAGCATGGATTTTGATTGGTCAGACCAGCATTGAATAGACCTTAGCACGTTTACTTCCTGTTTGAGTTTCTGCCTAAAGGAAGGGAGGAGCAAAATGGAGTCTTGATCAGATTTGCCGAAGGGAGGGCAGGGGAGGGCCTTGTAGGCATTTCTACAAGTTGAGCAGCAGTGGTCCAATGTTTTCCTAGCGCGAGTACTACAGTCAATGTGTTGGTAGAACTTCAGTGGCGTTTTACTCAAATTTCTTTGTTAAAATCCCCAGCTACAATAAATGCGGCCTCAGGATATGTGGTTTCCAGTTTGCATAAAGTCCAGTGTAGTTCTCTGAGGGCCGTCGTGGTTTCGGCTTGAGGGGGAATATACACGGCTGTGACTATTGTGACTATAACCGAAGAGAAATCTCTTGGGGGGTAATGCGGTCGGCATTTGACTTAGGTATTCTAGGTCGGGTGAAGAAAAGGACTTGAGTTTCTGTATGTTATCACAATCACACCATGAGTAGTTAATAATGAAACATACACCCCTGCCTTCTTCTTCCTGGAGAGTTATTTATTCCTGTCTGCGGAATGTACTGAGAACCCAGCTGGTTGTATTGACGGGGACAGTATATCCCGAGAGAGCCATGTTTCCATGAAACAGAGTATGTTACAATCACTGATGTCTCTCTGGAGGTGCACATTTTGAGTATTCCTTATTTGTTAAGTAAATAACATAGCCCAGAAAAGTGGAACCAACAGGGGTACGAACAATGGATCCTATTCAGGAAAGTCGTATTCCTGGTCGTAATGTTTGTGAGTTACCGCCGCTCTGATATCCAAAAGTTATTTCCGGCTGTATGTAATAACACAAAAGAAAATCTAATAATAATGTAAAAAATAACACAAAAAAACTAAATATTGCAAAGTTTTTTAGGAGTTAGAAGCAGAGATGCCATATGTCGGCTCCATCTACACACTTTATTATCTAGTTTTCTGTGGGTTCGGAGTTTATAACATCAACGTCCCACCAAACATACACAGACCACGATTGCCATTTTCTCAGAACATAAGATATTAATGTTCTAGACACGTTTCATGGGAACGTCCAAAGACAAATGTATACCCATCATGTCTTGTTGCCATACCAATCAAGGCCTTGATTGGTGAACCCATGATACATTCATAGCTCTTTGTCTGTTGACAAGGTTAGGGATATTCACACACACAGTGCTTTTAACATAGTGTTTTCAACTTGCAAATTTGATTACATTATGCATGTTTATTTATACAGTAACCATTATTCAACATGTCCTCACCTGGGATTTAACTCACAACCTCTTGGTTCATGGTACTCTGATCTTCCTGCTACACCACCATGTTCCTGTCAGGTATCAGTTAATCTGACTATTCTCAACATTGATTTGATTTACTTATTTCAGCAATTGAAGGGCTTTCTGTATAGTTGATGCGCATATTAACATGTTTTAATGATACTCCTGAATCACTATGATCAATAACAAAAATATTTTCTTGAGTGTACTTTTAACTGAGCTGAGATTTACTTCAAAGTGCAGTTACCCTATTGCTTACACCTATCAAGTTGTTTCAGTTCTACACAAGTGCCTAGGGAGGAGGGTTTCTGGACAGGGCCTAGCTATACTGGCCCAATAAGGACATGCCCTAGAGATGTCCCTTATTCGGAGAGTGGTTAGGGCATTCGTCATTGGTGCTTGTGGCCTGGGTTCGAGATCTGCTAGGGAAGTCGTCCTACTCTCACATTCTTAGCAATATATTAATGTCATTCATTGCCGTTTGGAATTGCTTTCGATTGTAAATATAATTTATGTTTATAATAATTGTATAGATTTCTCCTTTTTCACGCATTTCTAGAACTCTGGGTACCAGCTTTGTTTCTTTGTGCACGACCTCCAGATGCTTTTTCAGGTTTGATGTAGTGTTTTTGGACGAAGAGATCAATGCAGCCTTTGCAGAGTTTGCATTTGACTAAAATTGTTGTTCTCTTTTTTTCCTCGATTAACTCAAAAATAATGGGAAAATTTCCACAAGGAAAAGGGGTAACAACTGAGCTGCTATGTTTCTTTGATTACCAGCTTTACGATAGCCAATTGGAAACAGGTTAGCCTACAGTATGAATTCCGTTAGCATGAGACAAGGCTTACAAAAAAATGGGTTACTTGAAAAAGTAACTAATAATATTACAATATATCAGACGATGAGGAAATCCCTGATTTAGATAAAAAACATTTTCATTGAATCAGACATTGTAGACTATTCTGAAACGGTGATCAACAGTGTTGTTGTCACGGAAGAAGTTGACCAAGTTTTGAAGTTAGTGGAATGCCCGGGGGAAGCAGAGTATGAAAGCTAAGGACATGGAGAAAATGATTCCATTTGATTGCAAATATGCGGAGGGAGTCGAAAATAAAACACCTGTCTCCGGATTACATTACGTAGTATAAACCAGTCTTTAGTCTAGAAATCTCTGGTTGTTTAGTACACTACCGTACTCACTCTGTTTAGCACATGGCCTCATGTGAATCCTTAAAGAGATGGGTGGGGCTAAGACGATGTGAACGATGCTGAATGGGTGTAGACAAAGACGAGCTCTCCAGTAGGTGTACCAAAACATTCAAGGTACATTTTCTCAAAAGTGGGGTTACAAGTTTATCAACTTTCAAAGCAGAATTACTTTCCCATTGTTCCTCAACTGTAGTGTATGATGTACCATTTTCTAGCTCTGAGTCTCTACTTCTATCCAATGTAAAAAACATAAAATTATTTCGCTACATAAGACTGAATAGAGCTGGTCGGTCACATATATTACTGTAATATATTAGTGTAAGTAATTATTACCCCAAACACTGGTCCCAAGTGATTCTGTTGCAATTTGTCTATTTTTCCACATAAAAACTTGGAGATGGAACTCTGTGTTGTGTATTGTTTTGGTATAACTGGCATAATTGTTCCTCAAATGGCAAATGTGAGAAAGTACAGACATACTACTGTAAATATTCACATGTCTGATATTCTGAGAATTTGGCAACCATGTTCTGAGTTTGTTTCTATCAGAAGCAACACTTCCACCTGGGCCATGTTTCAGCAACACATTAGGAATGTTACAAATAGAAATGCAATGACGAGAGCTTATGTTATTGCTTATAAGAGACACGTTTGTTGTACATGGTATATGTGGTGTGGATTTCAAAAAGACAACAGAGAGTTCACTTTGAGATGCTCAGTTATCTAGAATTCTACTGATTCCCATTTCTCAATGAGAAACTCATTTTAATTAGATCACATGGTTATGTTGTTGCTATGTGACTCCCCTAATGGGTCTCAAACCCAGACCACCAGCACAAATGACAAACACCCTAACCACTGTCCCAATAAGGGATATCTTTAGGGCATGTGTGCTTATTGGACCAGTAGAGTTAGGCCCTGTCAAGAACAAAACCTAACCCATCCTGCCTAGGCACTGAAACAACCTAGATCTGAAACAACTTGATAGGTGTAAGCAATAGGGTGAATGCACTTTGAAGTAAATCTCAGCTTTGTTAAAATTACACTCAAGAAAAAACATGCATATATCCGTGATTCAGGAGTATCATTAAAATAGGTTCAAACGCCCCTAGAGTCAATTGAGACACCGTTGCGTCAATCTAAGTTACAAAACAAAAGAATTCCCATTAAAAATTGTCAGTTTAAGCTAGAGATATGAGTTTTTTTGCATTGTCTGCATATTAATCCACCGCAGCTGGTTGAGAGAATGCCAAGAGTGTGCAAAGCTGTCGCGAAGGCAAAGGGTGGCTACTTTGGGTTCCTAAATGATTACATATGTGTTATTTCATATTTTTGATGTCTTTACTATTATACAATGTAGAAAATAGTAAAAATAAAGAAAAGCCCTGGAATGAGTAGGCGTGTCCAAACTTTTGAGTGGTACTGTATATATCGCCTAGATTTAGGACAGGCACTTCAAAACCTTGTTTCTTATTATTTATTTTTGACTGTCCTTTTTGCCATTTATGAATGTGTTATTCAATGTTATTCAAGTTTAAATAAAAGGTGAAATAAAAAATTAAAAAATGCCAAAATCAATATTTTATAAAATAATTTCAAATATATTTTTTTATGTGTAAAGGGGTCTTACAATTCAAAATCAAAATGCTAAATGATCCATAGTATGACCATCTTCAAACAATTCCATATGTTAGCTTAGCACCCCCAACATCTTAGACTCTAAATAATTAATATGCCCCACCAACATTATACAACTATACAGAAAACCTTAAATTGTTGAAATAAGTCAATCAAATCAATAAGAGAATAGTCAAATTAACTGATAAGTGACACAAACATGGTGGCATGGTGGCATGGCAACAAGATCTGAGTGCTGTGCACCAAGAGGTTGAGAGTTCAAATCCCAGATGAGGACATGTTAAATAATAATTACTGTGTAAATGAACATGCACAATATAATCATGTATCTCAAAGTGTGTCAAATATGTAAGTTTAAAGCACTGTGTGAGTATTCCTTGCCAACAGACCAAAA
Organism: Brachymystax lenok tsinlingensis; assembly: GCA_030435695.1. Taxonomy (NCBI): domain Eukaryota; kingdom Metazoa; phylum Chordata; class Actinopteri; order Salmoniformes; family Salmonidae; genus Brachymystax; species Brachymystax lenok. The sequence continues at coordinate 21,764,172 of CM059817.1, forward strand.
TAGCTATGAATGGATCAGTGGTTCACCAATCAGGGCCTTGATCGGTAACAAGGTGTAATGAAAAATGTTTTGGGGAGAACATTTCTTTGGGACCATTAGGCGGGTCCTGACAAATTATACACAAAAATGTTCTTGAAACGTGTCTAGAACATTGCTATCTTACATTCTGGTAACATAGAAACCATGTTCCAGTGTATGTTTGGTGGTTTGTTCATGGAATATTCTCCTAACCCTCAGAAAACTGGACACATTAATGTTCTTGCAACATCCCATAAAACGCATCTAGAACATTCATGTTGTATATTCTGTATAACATTGTAACCACGTTCTAGATAGGTTCTGCTTGACATTAAGGCAATGTTCTGCTAACTTGAACACCAAAACATGCAAAAAAGGTTATCCAAAGGTTTTTGCTAACATACAATGTTCCCCTAACTAACGGAAAACAGGACTCTCAAACAATAGGGGAATTGTTAGCTGGAATGTAGCTGTGAATTCACCAAATCACAGCACAACAAGTTGTGACCATACATCAAATCCTCAAACAGGGTGAGGCAAAGTGTTTACTAGAGTATTCGACCACGACCTGGCGTATTCAACACCCACCGAAAACGGATCACTTCAAAATAAACCAACCTTTTAGATCAGATGTACAGTATGTCTTCTTATCCATTTTACACTGAGTGTACAAAACATTAGGAACACCTTGCTTATATTGTGTTGCATCTCCTTATGCCCTCAAAACAGCCTCAATTTGTCAGGGCATGGACTATAACAACGGCAGGTAACCCTGTTTCTGGAGTGCTGTAGATACTGCAGGATTTTGTTCCAATTAGGGACTACACCTGACCAACTGAGTTAATTGATCATTGATTACCTAAATTCAACGCACCTGGTGTTCCAGGACAAAAACATGAAGTGGGTTGCCTACCCCTGGACTACAAGGTGTTGAAAGCGTTCCACAGGGATGCTGGCCCATATTGACTCCAATGCTACCCACAGTCGTGTCAAGTTGGCTGGATGTCCTTTGGGTGGTGGACCATTCTTGATACACACAGGAAACTGTTGAGTGTGAAAAACCCAGCAGTGTTGCAGTTCTTGACACACTCCAACCGGTGCACCTGGCACCTACAACCATACACCGTTCAAAGGCACTTCAGTCTTTTGTCTTGCCCATTCAACCTCTGTATGGCACACATACACAAGCCATGTCTAAATTGCTTAGAAATAATTATTTAACCTGTCTCCTCCCCTTCATCTACACTAATTGAAGTGGATTTAACAGGTGACATCAATAAGGGATCATAGTGTTCACCTGTATGTCATGGAAATACACTCAGTGTATAAAGGATGCCTAAACCACCTACCCTCCTCCCTAGCAGTGTGCTTAATTGTACTTCAACCCACTAGTTTACCCTTTAAACGTGGATGGATTTCCCTGATTAATTAAGTTGTAACATGTATTTTTAAAGGATGATTAATACACTTGAATTCCAATCGCGTTGTGCTTCGGACAGCTGCAAATTAATCATGGGACATGTTACCACTCTGTCATGTTCATTCGCTTAGCTTAAGTAGATGAAGGAGAACACACACATGCAAGTGTCTGTAAGACACACACACACACAAATTAACACTGACAGGCACAAACCTCCTCCATATTAATCTCCATTCATTATCCAATACAAAAGTAAATCCCATTAAAAAAGGAGAGATATGTGTGACTGCCAAGTGAATACTTGCATCATTAGGAGTGTAGCCTTATGATGCAGACCTGAGTTTTACATAGAAACCTATTACTGAGAGCGAGGGAGACAGTGAGAGAACAAGAGAGTGTGTGGAGGAGAAGTGAGAATGAGAAGGTAAGAGTGGGTAGTGAAGGAAGAGAGGGAGGAATGGAAATGTGGACAAAAGATGAAGAGGGGGAGGGAAGCAGAAGAGCACACATCAGACTCACAAATCTTAGCTTGGGGGTCTTCGATCCAGTAGCCCAAGACAGCTCATCTCAGCTTACTGTATACGAAAATACCCTAGAGGTATTCATGCTATATATTATGAAAATAATCAATAACTTCATCCCCCTTCTTCCATTTTTCCCCACTCTCCTTTTCTCTCCCTCTCTGTAACAATGAAAATGCCCTGCATCCCATTGCATCTTTATAAAGCACATTCTCGTGTAGTGAATGGATAGTTCTGGGTAAAAACTTCATTCAAAGGGGAAAAGGCAATCGGTCCCTTTTGTCGAAAGGATGTATGTATATCAGTGGATGCTGCTGAGGGGCATCAAATGGCATCAAACCATGTTTGATGTATTTGATACCGTTACACTAACGGTATCAAATATGGCGCTCGAGAAGATGACGTTTTACGTGCCCCCAGCCGATTGTGTTTTTTTGTTTGCTTATTTGCGTTGTTTGTAACAAATGTTTTACTTATTTTGTACATAATGTTGCCGCTACCATCTCTTATGAGCGAAAAAAACTTCTAGACATCAGGACTGCGATTTTTCACCACAGACTAGCAGAATCCTCTTTTTCCTTTCACGACTCTGACGAGCCCGACGCGAAGGATACGCTGCTTCCTCGGGAACAGGCCCCGATCCCTGTGATCTGCGTGAAGAGGAGGCGGAGAAAGAGTGGCCGAAGAGGAGGCTGAATTCGCAGGCGATATAATAAACCCCACTTCCCTCCATTCTGCTAGCAAACATGCAATCTTTGGACAATAAAATCAATGAGTTACACCGAAGATTAAACTACCAACGGTACATTAACTGTAACATCTTATGCTTCACGGAGTCGTGGCTGAACGACGACAACATCAACATACAACTGGCTGGTTGTACGATGTACCGGCAGGATAGAACAGCAGCGTCTGGTAAGACAAGGGGCGGCGGTCTATGTATTTTTGTAAACAACATCCGGTGCACGATAGGAAGTCTCAAGCTATTGCTCGCCTTAGGTAGAGTTTCTCATGATAAGCTGTAGACCACACTACCTACCGAGAGAGTTTTCATCTGTATTCTTTGTAGCTATTTACATACCATCACAGTCAGAGGCTGGCACTAAGACAGCATTGAATGAGCTGTATTCAGCCATAAGCAAGCAAGAAAACGCTCACCCAGAGGCGACACTATTAGTAGCCAGGGACTTTAATGCAGGGAAACTTAAATCCGTTTTACCAAATTTCTATCAGCATGTTAAATGTGCAACCAGAGGAAAAATAACTGGACCACCTATACTCCACACACAGAGACACATACAAAGCTCTCCCTCGCCCTACATTTGGCAAATCTGACCATAATTCTACCCTCCTGATTCCTGCTTACAAGCAAAAATTAAAGCAGGAAGCACCAGTGACTAGATCAATAAAAAAGTGGTCAGATGAAACAGATGCTAAGCTACAGAACAGTTTTGCTAGCACAGACTGGAATATGTTCCGGGATTCCTCTGATGGTATTGAGGAGTACACCACATCAGTCATTGGCTTCAACAATAAGTGCATCGATGACGTCGTCCCCACAGTGACCGTACGTACATACCCCAACCAGAAGCCATGGATTACAGGCAGGTACCCCACTGAGCTAAAAGCTAGAGCTGCCGCTTTCAAGGAGCGGGACTCTAACCCGGGAAGCTTATAAGAAATCCCACTATGCCCTCCGACGAACCATCAAACAGGCAAAGCGTCAATACAGGAATAAGATCGAATCGTACTACACCGGCTCTGACGTTCGTCGGATGTGGCAGGGCTTGCAACCCATTACAGACTACAAAGGGAAGCACAGCCGAGAGCTGCCCAGTGACATGAGCCTACCAGACGAGCTAAACTACTTCTATGCTCGCTTCGGGGCAAATAACACTGAAACATGCATGAGAGCACCAGCTGTTCCCGGAAGACTGTGTGATCATGCTCTCCGCAGCTGATGTGAGTAAGACCTTTAAACAGGTCAACATTCACAAGTCAGCAGGGCCAGACTGATTACCAGGACGTGTAATGCGAGCATGCGCTGACCAACTGTGTCTTCACTGACATTTTCATCAGCAAACTTAATGATGGTGTTGGAGTCGTACCTGGCCATGCAGTCGTGGGTGAACAGGGAGTACAGGAGGGGACTGAGCACGCACCCCCAGGGGGGCTCCAGTGTTGAGGATCAGCGTGGCATATGTGTTGCTACCTACCCTCACCCGTCAGGAAGTCCAGGATCCAGTTGCAGAGGGAGGTGTTTAGTCCCAGGATCCTTAGCTTAGTGATGAGCTTTAGGGTACTATGGTGTTGAATGCTGAGCTATAGTCAATGAATAGCATTCTCACATAAGTGTTCCTTTTGTCCAGGTGGGAAAAGGCAGTGTGGAGTGCAATAGAGGTTCATCGCAGGGCATAGCAGGATTTGTTGTAAGCTTCCGGGTTAGAGTCCCACACCTTGAAAGCGGCAGCTCTACCCTTTAGCTCAGCGCAAATGCTGCTTGTAATCAATGGCTGGGGTATGTCAAAGTCACCATTATTAGTCAGTTGTACAACCAAATGCCTTCAACTGAAATGTGTCTTCCGCATTTAACCCAACCCCTCTGAATCAGAGAGGTGCAGGGGGCTGCCTTAATCGACATCCACATCTTCGGCACCCGGGGAACAGTGGGTTAACTGCCTTGTTCAGGGGCAGAACGACAGATTTTTACCTTGTCAGCTCGGGGATTCGAACTTGCAACCCTCCGATTACAAGTCCAACGCTCTAACCACTAGGCTACTTGCCGCCCACTAGGCTACTTGCCGCCCCTGTACAGTCACTGGGGGGACGTCCTCAATGCTCTTATTGATATAGCCAGTGACTGATGTGGTGTACTCCTCAATGCCATCGGAAGAATCCCGGAACATGTTCCAGTCTGTGCTAGCAAAACTGTCCTGTAGTTTAGCATCTGCTTCATCTGACCACTTTTTTATAGACCGAGTCACTGGTGCTCCCTGCTTTAATTTTCGCTTGTAAGCAGGAATCAGGAGGATAGAGTTGTGGTCGGATTTACCAAATGGAGGGCTTTGTATGCGTCTCTGTGTGTGGAGTATAGTTGATCTAGAATGTTTTTCCCTCTGGTTGCACATTTAACATGTTGATAGAAGTTTGGTAGAACTGATTTAAGTTTCCCTGCATTAAAGTCTCTGGCCACTAGGAGCGCCGCCTCTGGGTGGGTGGGTTCCTGTTTGCTTATTTCCTTATACAGCTGACTGAGTGAGGTCTTAGTGCCAGCATCTGTTTGTGGTGGTAAATAAACAGCCACGAAAAGTATAGCTGAAAACTCTCTAGGCAAGTAGTGTGGCCTGCAATTTATTACAATATACTCTAATTTAGGCGAGCAAAATCTAGAGACTTCCTTAGCTGTTGTTTACAAATATGCACAGACCGCCCCCCCTCGTCTTACCGGGGTGTGCTGTTCTATCTTGCCGGTGCAGCGTATATCCCGCTAGCTGAATATCCATGTCGTCATTCAGCCACGATTCCGTGAAGTTTTTGATGCCCCATTGGTAAGATATTCGTGATCGTACCTCGTCTAATTTATTGTCCAATGATTGCACGTTGGCGAGTAATATTGACGGTAACGGCAGCTTTCCTACTCGCCTTCTGCGGGTCCTCACGAGACATCCGGCTCTGTGTCCCTTCCTCTTGCAAATAACGGGGATGTCGGCCCTGTCGGGTGTTTGGAGAATGTCTTGTGCGTCCTGCTTGTTGAATATTTTTTTTTTGTCTAATCCGAGGTGAGTGATCGCTGTCCTAAAATCCAGCAGCTCTTTTTTGCTGTAAGATACGGTTTCAGAAACATTATGTACAAAATAAGTTACAAATAACGCAAAAAAACCCACATAATAGCACAATTGGTTGGGCGCACGTAAAACTGCTGCATTTCTTCCGGCGACATTTTAGATTTTGATTTGTTTAACACTTTTTTGGTTACTACCTGATTCCATATGTGTTAGTTCATTATTTTGATGTCTTCACTATTATTCTACAATCTAGAAAATAGTAAAAATGAAGAAAAATCTTTGAATGAGTAGGTCTGTCCAAACTTTTGACTGGTACTGTATATATAAAGAGTATTTGAATAGGTCAAATACATCAGGAATTCTTGATGAATCTGAGGGAAAGTCTCCTCCCTCTCTATCTCTTTCTCTCTTTATCTTTCTGTAGGTAGGGGAGTTCCGTATCCACGCAGCAGAGTGGACGGCAAACGTGTCGGCTGAGTTCAAGGAGACGCGGCGTCGCCTGAGCGTAGACATCTCAAACAAGTTTGAACGTGCCGCGTCCATTAAGCGTCGACTTTCCTCAGAGCTGGGCCTCAACCCCATCACCCAGGAGATGACCCCGGGCAGAAGGACGCTGTCCGTGAACCTGGGGCCAGGGGATGAGAGGGAGGCCTACCCCAACCTGGCCCTCTCCCTCACTCCTGTCCCTGGAGCCCTGACCCGCAATGGCAGTGGACTCTACCTGAACGGACTCAGTCCGGAATATGCTGAGGTAGCCATCATAGAGAGCCTCTAGTGATGAGACACCGGTGTTGTGGAAGGAACATGGAGGTGAGACACATTTGTGGTCATCAGTGGAGATCATTAAGTGAGACTAACACACACACACTTGTGTGTTCATGCTCACACTTGTGCTCATTGGTTAAGAGGCTGGTTGGAGAGACAGACACTTCAAGCTGAGATCTCAGGCATACTGTAGGTGACTTTTCAGACATACACACATGCACACACACATATTCGTCAAAGGAGATGAGATGCATACACACACACTAGGCTGTGCAGTAATCGATTGAGTGCTGTGAGGGAGCGAGACACTGGTCGATCATCACATACAGTAGATCGATCATCACACACAAACACACACACACCAACACTAATTGATGGAGCTTGTGGAGAGACACGCGTTAATGCTCCCACTCCACCTGAAAACACAGAGAGGCTCTGAAGTCTGCATCAGATGAAGAGGTTCTTCACTGTCCAACACTGTATCATCCAAGATGAAACTTTCTCTAACGCCTTTTACCCAACAAGTGTTAGGTTCTCACCAGGAGGCAACAATAATCACCAAATTTACAGAGCATGCAGTTGATGTATTTCCAAGTGTGTCTTTTTTCGTTTCAGTTGACGCTTTTGTATGGTTCATGTATTCAGACTACTAGGGCAGCATCTATTTGATGCCTTGCTTTCAATAATGACACCGCTTACAGTTTTAAAGCAGAATGTTTGGATACATTTTTTTTTACCTTCAAGAAGGACATGCAGCTTTTTACCTAAGGAATATTCCTAGTGCCTTAAATAATGGAAGAACACTTTGAACCCTTGTTTTGATTGCCAGTGCATGTTGGACTGAGTCTTATCTATCTGGGTCCTTATCAAGTCTTAATTCTTACTTAAGCAATCCTTGAGAATATTTGTACATTATTAATGTGTCTTTTAGAGAACACAGCAACACATCAAGTAACAAGGAGAAGGTGCATGGAAGGATATGAACTTTGACCTTTTTGAAGTGGAGATTTAACAGAAGACAGAGCGGGAGATACAAGCATATCTCCTATTGGAGCTGGACTGACTGACAAATGGGGATATTTCTGACCTCTGTCTGTCTGTGTGTGTCAACCATTTTGTCCCTGTTACTGTCCCAGTGTCTCCTGCCTGCAATGGTGACTTTGTCATTCAGGCGCATCACTGATAGAATGTCACTCTCTTCCTCCTACTCCACGTGTTCCCCTCCTCTCCTCCTCATCCCTCTCCTCCCCTCCTCCCACTCATAGACAAACGTAGACACTCTATTCATCAAAGAGAGAAATGGTCCTACAGAGGCATATCAGCCATTCACCTCTATGGTTGCCTTCAGTAACTCTGTATCCCAACAACTCATCCATTTATGTGGAAATACTAAGGTAAGATATGTATTTATCTCAATGTTAAGTCCATCAAAAGCAGAAGTGATCTGCACACATAGTTCAAAGACTCTAAGATTCTACTTTTGCCATCTTTGGTTGGTTTTCTTAACGCAGCAGGGGGAGGGAAAGGGGGTGTTAAACACAGACGTTTTGGCCAATGCTTCGTCATTACTGTACATCACTATTTCTGGGGTTAAACAGAATACTCATCATAAAAAAACCTCTTCCTGAGTCCACCTGTGAAGAACAGGATGCTATCTAAGCAAAGCTCGAGGAAGACAAGGCTTATATCATGGAGTTCCATAGTGATGAATACTTCTCAATGGGTGGTGGATGTAGAAGGGAAATAGCTTGGTAGCCTCAAGGTTCAATCTGGCTTCTCTCCTCTGACAGGCTATTCATCATGTTGGATAGAAGATATATATTTGGGACATACATATACTGTATTTTCTTATACAAATCAGGCCCATTTTATGCATTTTACTCACTGTTTATTTTGATTGGGTGTGTGGGTAATGGGTGTGGTTATTGGCATGGTTATGCGCTTGGTTATGCAATGTGTTATGTGGCTGAGGGGAGACGCAATGAAAAAATGACTTGGATTGTTACTTCAATAAGGGTAGATGCAATGAAGGAATTACTTGGTTTGTTACTTCGATGAGGGGAGATGTAATGAAGAAATTACTTGGATTGTTACTTTAACGTGTCTTACTGTATTATTTATTCTGTGCTTTCTTATTTCCATTCACATTTTTATGTCATATCTTGCCAAAACATCACACATTTACTTCTCATGTGCATCATACAATACAGAACAAAGTGTCTTACAAATGCCCATTTCTTCAAGATACAGGTTTACATGTAACTTTCAATTTTGAACAGTGTAATGGTTGTTAACTGAAAGTATGAATGTTTGAATGGTGAGAAAGCAGCCAGGTCACCTGTGAGACAAATCAGTATTTGACATCCATCCATTTTTTTTATTTAACCTTTATTTGATCAGGCAAGTCAGTTAAGTAGAAATTCTTATTTACAATGATGGCCTACACCAGCCAAACCCGGACGACACTGGGCCAATTGTGCACCGCCCTATGGGACTCCCAATCACGGCCAGTTGTGATACAGCCTGGATTCAAACCAGAGTGTCTATAGTGATGCCGACTAGCACTGAGATGCAGTGCCTTAGACCGCTGTGCCACTCGGGAGCCCATGTCTGAGGATTTCGGGAGATGATGTGGAAACCGGCCACTAGGGGCAACAGTGAGTGCTGGAACCTTCAAGTAGGTTTTGGTTTTGCCAGGGCGTGGTGGACAGGGATGGGTGTAAGCATCTACCTCTAGTGCTAATGGTTGCATGTTTGAATCCAGCAATAGACAGTTGTTTTTGAGATTGGTATAGGCTTAAAACAAAAATCTCTTTCATCCATCTGCCTCTAGTGCCAAAAGTTGCATATTAGAATCCAGAGATAGAAAGTTGTTTTTTAGATTTTTGTTTTTAACCTATCCCAAACCTTAACCGTTACCTTAACCATTCAGAGTTAATGCCTAACTTTAAGATTCCTGAGTTAATACCTAAACGTAACCTTTAAACACTTTGAAATTTGACGTTTGGAACAATTTTGAACCATTACATTTTGACGTTTGAGTAACATGGATGAACGTCTAATTCTGACGTGAATTAGACGTTCATCCATTGGAGAAACAAATGTTTATTTACAGTACAAATCTGAGCAGGCATCATTGCCATTACGGCACTATTTTATGTGTACAGTACAGTATAAAAGTGAATCATGTGATACTGGGGTGGAAAGACAGCCAATGACAGGTTTGTCCTATTTCCAAGAAGTGTCAAGAAGTGTCCTAATACTCTTAAATTGTGTATTTTCCTTGTCTCCTTAGCTTTCCTTCATAACCCCTGATGTCAAATGACTGCATACGTTTCCCCCATAGCTATAATCTGCCATATCCTATCAAATTAAGTGATCTTGACGAACAAGGAGACGAGGATACAGTAGAAAGCTATTTATCAGTTTTGGGACAGTCCATTATCAGTGTGGTTATGAGGGAGAATGCTCACACAGCTCAGAGCAGAAGCCCATGGGAGTTCACTCGTACTACTTCTGACCGGGCTGTTGTATGATGGACAGGCACTGTAAGGAGTCCTGTCACTACCAGAGAAAAACTAGTGCGTCACGTTATATAAGCATATCTACAGCCCATAGGGGGATTCAGAGTGTGTGTTTGTGTGTGTGTGTGTGCATACATGTAGTATATGTGATCATCACTAATCATTTACCATCCCCCCTGAAGGATCTTGGTAGTGTCACATAATCTTTCAAGGGTAAAGGCACGTCATAATCATGTCTGTGGTTTGCATCAATGTCCAGACTCAAGCATTTTGAATTTATCTCAGCCTTTTATATAGAAATGGATATTGAGATTCATTATGAATGTAAACATGCTCATGATCTAACATTGTGATGTATGAGTGCCATTCAAGCATTCAAGTCTCGATGATTACAACGTATATCAAGAGAAAAGAACAGTTAGTTCTTTCCTTTATTTCTAATAAACGGATGTGTATATAACACCATGTTGCATGTTCGTTTATTTATTACTTCCAGTGTTTGTAGATGCATATATATTTCCAGCTGTGCTTTGCTTCCAATAAGAGGTTTGGACGACAATTTTTCATTTAGCATGAAATGTGTTAACGTCTATGTGTGAATTCTTCAGACCACGACAACCTTAAAGTATTTTTATATGAAGTACTCTCAAGGTCAATGCTTTGTTCCTGCACAGAAAGCAACACTCAGAGCCAGAAGAATGCAATTAACAGGAAAAGGAAACTCAATGTGACCAAATAAAATGTACAGACTTACAGTATACCATACCAAGCTTTCAGTCTCTAGACCTTGGCCAGATACAATACAATACATAAAAGGTTGTTATTGCAGATTGCTAGATGGCATTATGTAATGTCAGTTGTAAATGCAATAACTAGTACTTGGGATTCTAACCCCAGCTGGTTGTCCTTTGTTCTGTATAAATCCTTTCTGAAAATGGCTGTGCCTAAAATGAAGAAGAACATAGACCCTACTGTAGATTTGACCAAACTGCTATAAGCTTGAAGTCTCCTTCAGATATCATTGTGAGTGGGGAAGGCAATCCTCAGTAAGATGATGTAATTGTTATCTAATAAAAGGGTTGGGTTTCTGAATCACAGGTGTATGAGGTTCTATGTGACCTCACAGGTACAGTGTACAGAGCCTAATCATCAAATGTATTAAATACAAATGTATTAAAAATAAAGAACAGAAATACCTTATATACATAACTATTCAGACCATTTGCTATGAGACTCGAAATTGAACTCAGGTGCATCTTGTTTCCGTTGATCATCCTTGAGATGTTTCTACAGCTTGATTGGAGTTCACCTGTGGTAAATTCAAATGATTGGGCATGATTTGGAAAGGCACACACCTATCTATACAAGGTCCCACAGTTGACAGTGCATGTCAGAGCTCCGAGACAGGATTGTGTCGAGGCACATAGCTGGGAAAGGTACCAAAACATTTCTGCAGCATTGAAGGTCCCAAAGAACACAGTGGCCTCCATCATTCTTAAATGGAAGAAGTTTGGAAACACCAAGACTGGCCGCCCGGCCAAACTGAGCAATCGGGGGAGAAGGGCCTTGGTCAGGGAGGTGACCAAGAACCCAATGGTCTCTCTAACAGAGCTCCAGAGTTCCTCTGTGTAGATGGGAGAACCTTCCAGAAGGACAACCATCTCTGCAGCACTCCATCAATCAGGCCTTTATGGTAAAGTGGCCAGACGGAAGCCACTCCTCAGTAAAAGGCACTTGGCAGCCCACTTGGAGTTTGCCAAAAGGCACCTAAAGACTCTCAAACCACGAGAAACAAGATTCTCTGGTCTGATGAAACCAAGATTGAACTCCTTGGTCTGAATGCCAAGCGTCACGTCTGGAGGAAACATGGCACCATCCCAATGGTGAAGCATGGTGGTGGCAGTATCATGCTGTGGGGATGTTTTTCCGCGGCAGGGACTGGGAGACTAGTCAGGATTGAGGGAAATATGAACAGAGCAAAGTACAGAGAGATCCTTGATAAAAACCTGCTTCAGAGAGCTCAGGACCTGGGCTGAATGGGGGTGAAGGTTCACCTTCCAACAGGACAACAACCCTAAGCACACAGCCAAGACAAAGCAGGAGTGGGTTCGGGACAAGTTTCTGAATGTCCTTGAGTGGCCCAGCTAGAGCCTGGGCTTGAACCCGATCTAACATCTCTGGAGAGACCTAACAATAACTGTGCAGCGACGCTCCCCATCCAACCTGACAGAGCTTGAGAGGATCTGTAGAGATGGGAGAAACTCCCCAAATGCAAGTGTGCCAAGCTTGTAGCATCATAACCAAGAAGACTCAAGCCTGTAATCACTGTCAAAGGTGCTTCAACAAAGTACTGAGTAAAGGATCTGAATACTTATGTAAATGTGATATTTCAGTTTTATAGAAAACTGTTTTTGCTTTGTCATTATTGGGTATTGTGTGTAGATTGACGTGGGGAAAAAAAACAATTTAATCTGATTTAGAATAAGGCTGTAACGTAACAAAATGTGGAAAAAGTCAAGGGGTCTGAAAACTTTCCGAATGCACTGCATGTACACTACTGCTCAAAAGTTGGGGGTCAATTTGAAATGTCCTTGTTTTTGAAAGAAAAGCAAAAAAAATTGTCCATTAAAATAACATCAAATTGATCAGAAATAAAGTGTAGACATAAAGTGTGTTAACGTTGTAAATTACTTTTGTAGCTGGAAACGGCTGGAATATCTACATAGGCGTACAGAGGCCCATTATCAGCAACCATCACTCCTGTGTTCCAATGGCACGTTGTGTTAGCTAATCCAAGTTCATCATTTTAAAAGGCTAATTGATCATTAGAAAACCATTTAGCAATTATGTTAGCACAGCTGAAAACTGTTGTTCTGATTAAAGAAGCAATAAAACTGGCCTTCATGAGACTAGTTGTGTATCTGGAGCATCAGCTTTTGTGGGTTCAATTACTGGCTCAAAATGGCCAGAAACTAAGAACTTTCTTCTGAAACTCGTCAGTCTATTCTTGTTCTGAGAAATGAAGGCTAGATATTCCATTAAAAGTCAGCTATTTCCAGCAACAATAGTCATTTACAACATTAACAATGTCTACACTGTATTTGTGATCAATTTGATGTTATTTTAATGGACAAAAAATGTGTTTTTCTTTCAAAACAAGGACATGTCTAAGTGACCCCAAACTTTTGAACGGTAGTGTACATGGAACTGCAAGAATAATGGAAACACCAACATAAAGTGTTTTAATAGGGAGTTGGGCCGCCACGAGCCTCCAGAACAGCTTCAATGCGCCTATGCTTAGATTCTACAAGTGTCTGGAACTCTTTTGGAGGGTTAACGCATTCTTCCAAGAGAAATTCTATCATTTGGTATTTTGTTGATGGTGGTGAAAAACGCTGTCTCAGGCGCCACTCCAGAATCTCCCATGAGTGATCAATTGGGTTGAGATCTGGTGACTGACACGGCCATGGCATATGGTTTACATCGTTTTCATGCTCATAAAAAATATTCAGTGACCGCTCGTGGATGTGGGCATTGTCATCCACCATCAGGATAAGGTGATCAGTCAGAATGGCTGTGTATTTACTGTCGTTTACCTTGCCCTCTACGGGGTTGAGTAGGCCTGAACCATGCCAGGAAAATACACCCACACCATAACAGAGCCGCCAGAATCCTCAATTACTCAAGTGTTTCCATTAATTTTGGCAGTTACCTGTATTTTATCAATGACCTACATACTTGACATACCTTACTACATGACAATCCACACACACACGCACATACGAACCAAGACTTTATTTCCTGTCTAGACTTGATTGAATGACTGATTGAATGATTGAGTGATTGACTGAGTTCTTAATGCGTTTGTACTCTGTGACATCAGACTGAAAAAGATGTGTCAGGCTCAGTCAGACAGGGATCATCTGAGGACGAGTCAAGACAAGCTGGTGTTAGATTGAGAGATGCTAGAGCTGTGTGTGTGGTTGTGTGTGTGTGTGTGTGTTTGGGTGTGGGGGGGGGGGTTCATAGAGGAAGGTTTGATTTGATTTCTACATCACTGAGTCTTTTAAAACATGATTATTCTGCTCATTATTGGACTCTTGGATTTTGTTCTTTAACTTTTACCTCCTTTAGTCATGAGACAGGCCTCTGCTAAGCTAGATGCTGTCCATTGATTTGAAGCATTTCCCAGCCACTGCTGCCAAACCCAGAGGAGGCAAGGTACGAGAAATGCTAGCACTGTGACACTTGCTATTGACAAACTGCCACGTTAGGAAAATGCAATATCATGCAGTCATGTATAGCACAAGCAACAGAGCATCTCATGAAATGGAGAGTATAGATTTTATGTTCTCATCAATGGTCTTTGTGAGGTAGCTTTAGGCCCCTCAAACTGTTTCAGAGTGACTTCATTGATGCTCAGACAAATTCCAAGAAACGAGAGGAAGATACATTTTTTTATTCTGAGAAACCTCTGACTGTCACTGTCACCCTGCTTTCATCCTCTACAGACAATAGCCTCAAGATTAAGTTAATGGTCACAGCAGCTCAAATGGAGGGGAAAAATACAGCTTGATAAATGTTTTATCTCACTGGCCAGAGTTTGAAAGCTGCAAATCTAATCATTAACTGCTGAGAACAACAGTAACACAACAATAAAGGAACAGTAAAACTGATGCAGCAAGGTACATCACACTTTTTTAAAGATCAATAAAAACTAGTGGTTTGGAAATGTGTTATTAGACTTGTGGTACAGTTAAAAACCTATTTACGGTGTCCTTAAAGAGCCCTATTCAACCAACCACTGTGATACCAGCATTCTAGAAACAGGACAAAACACATAATTCTTCAAAAAGGCACATTTGGACTTGTTAACAACATTTTTCTCAGACATATACACTGAGTGTACAAAAGAATTAAGGACACCTGCTCTTTCCATGACATAGACTGACCAGGTGAATCCAGGTGAAAGCTATGATCCCTTATTGATGTCACTTGTTAAAACCACTTCAATCAGTGTAGATGAATGGGAGGAGACGGGTTAAAGAAGGATTTTTAAGCCTTGAGACAACAGAGACATGGATTGTGTGTGTGCCATTCAGAGGAAGACGGGGCAAGAGAAGATTTAAGTGCCTTTGAACGGGGTATGGTAGTAGGTGCCAGGTGCACCGGTTTGTGTCAATAACTGCAACGCATCTGGGTTTTTCACACCCAAAGGACATCCAGCCAACTTGACACTACTGTGGGAAGCATTGGAGTCAACATGGGACAGCATCCCAGTGGAACGCTTTCCACACCTTGTAGACTTCATGCCCCAATGAATTGATGCTGTTCTGAGGGCGAAAAGGGGGGTGAAACTCAATAATAGAAAGGTGTCCATAATTGTTTGTACACTCAGTGCCTTCAGAAAGTATTCATACTGCTTGACATACTGCTTTTATTGTGTTACAGCCTGAATTCAAAAAGGATTCGATCTTATTTTTTCACCCATTTACACATAATACCCCATAATGACAAAGTGAAAACAGGTTTTTATACGTTTTTATTTATTGAAAATGAAATACAGAAATATCAAATTCACACCCCTGAGTCAATACCTTGCAGAAGCACCTTTGGCAGCAATTAGAGTCTTTTGGGTAAGTCTCTAAGAGCCTTCCACACCTGGAATGTACAACATTTGTCCATTATTCTCTTCAAAATTCTTCAAGTTCTGTCAAATTGGTTGTTAATCATTGCTAGACAACAATTTTCAGGTCAGTCCTTAACGATTACAAGCATATCCGTAACATAATGCAGCCCCCCACTATGCTTGAAAATATGGAGAGTGGTACTCAGTAATGTGTTTTATTGAATTTGCCCAAACATAAGACTTTATATTCAAGACTAAACATGTATTGCTTTGCTACATTTTTTGCAGTATTACTTTAGTTTTTCAATATTTTTATTCTGTACAGCCTTCTTTCTTTTCAATCTCTAAATTAGGTCACTATTGTGGAATAACTACAATGTTGTTGGTCCATCCTCAGTTTTCTCCTATCACAGCCATTAAACTCTGTAACTGTTTTAAAGTCTTTATGGTGACTTTAATGGTGAAATCCCTGAGCGGTTTCCTTCGTCTCCGGCAACTGAGTTAGGAAAGACGCCTGTATATTTGTAGTGACTTGATGTATTGATACTCCATACAAAGTGTAATTAATAACTTCACCATGCTCAAAGGGATATTAATTGTCTGCTTTTCTATATATTTATGAGGCACTGGAAAACCTCCCTGGTCTTTGTGGTTGACCCTGTGTTTGAAAATGACTGCTCGACGGAGGGACTGTTACAGTGAATTGTATGTGTGGGGTACAGAAATAAGGTAAGCATTCAAAAATCATGTTCAATGCTATTATTGCAAACAGAGTGAGTCCATGCAACTTATTATGTGACTTGTTAAGCAAATGTTTACTCCTAAACTTATTTAGGCTTGCCATAACCAAGGGGTTGAATAGTTATTGACTCAAGACATTTCAGCTTTGCATTTTTAATTTAAAATACTAAAACATTATTTCACTTTGACATTATGGGGTATTGTGTGCAGGCCAGTGACAAAACATCTCAATGTAATCCATGTTAAATTCAGGCTGTAACACAACAAAATGTGGAAAAATTCAAGGGGTGTAAACACTTTCTGAAGGCACTGTAAAGTTGAACATGGCTACTCTTCCGCTGCAGGGGACGAGGGGTGTGTTTGACTGTTTGACCTTTAGGGTGCCTGTGACAGGGTGTCCATGGTGCTGTCCATGGGGCTGTGGGGTCCCCTACCATGCTGAGAGGATGAATAGTCCTCTGACCTTCTCTCTGCCCAAGCCCACCTACTGGGTGGCTAGATAAAACATGGGCTGGTGTTAGGGTGTTATTTCAGGAATCAGATACATGTTATGAGATGTTATACCGCATTAGGGCCCCTACATTACAACATTACTTGAGCCATCGTTTTAATTAACTCTGTCTTCCGGGCGTATCCACATGGTTAATTAATGTGGTTCATTCAGTATCTTGTTTGTGTTTTGATGTCATCTTTCTTAACTGCTCTGTTCTTCCAACATTTCCACAAGTGACTTTTCATTTTTGGGTCGTTCCATGTCATTTCAGCAAGCCATCACACCCACCATCTCAGATTGTTTCTGAAATCATTTATGTAGTTAAATACAGTTACAATTATCATTCCTGAAAGATCATTTTATTGAAATATAATTAGATCTCTGAGAAATTAGGCTAATTGATCGCAGCCAAGTTGGCCCTTTTAATTTATAGCATTTATATAATATTCAACAAATATAGTATTTAACATCCTATTTGGAACAACAAAACAACAAACAAGCACTATATCATGACAGAAGGTCAACCAATAGAGGCCAAGTCTTTGAATGCTACATCCTCTGCAGATGGAGAGGGTCAGTTCATGAGTTGAGCGGAGGGAGCTGGTCAGAGGATGGTAAATGATGGCGATGGAGTCTGCTGGTGATCTTGTAGAGGGCAATTCTGGGAATCAGCCTGAGTCATATAGCCACTGGACTTTTCCTCTTCCACTCTGTGAATCACCCACTTGGGTGAGCCACGGCAACTGGGCGCCAGAAAGCTCACCACACTAAGATAAAAATAGTAACCAGTCATCCTCTCTACGAGCCCTCTGCCTCAGCACTGTTGTATTCCTCCAGCCCTCATTCTTTTCACGCTTCAAGCAACTCCTCACATGATGTTATCAAAGATCAGGAACTGGCAGCCAGGATATAGGATGGGACAACTTCAATGACTAATCTGAATTGGGGGAGGAATCACCAATTCACTGGGCATACATTACATAGGATGAAGAAATAATACTCAGAGCCACAGCTCCACACTAGTTGACATAGAGAACTGATGATACTGTATACTCGTTTATGGAGTGGGTATTATGTAGTGGGGTGTTTTGGGGGTATCGAAATCCTCTTTCTTGTATTTTTGTCTTGTATTTTTTGAGGTGGAACGACCGTTTTAGCAATTCTCTGTGTCTGAGAGATGCAGGAGACAGCACGGTGGTTGCTATAGAAACAGTTCATTAGGGCTGAGAGCTTGGGTAATGTTTTGTATCTGCAGCACCAGGCGTGCGAGCGGAAGCTATATTCCCCTGACAGACATACAGACTAGGCCTATGCATAGCCTCGGGAAGATGTTTGAGTTGGGAGTGCTGGAGGCAGCTACACTGAGTATAAAAAACATTAAGAACAGTTGCTCTTTCCATGACATAGACTGAGCAGGTGAATCCAAGTGAAACCTATGATCCCTTAATCAAGCCGCTGCAGCAACTCCTTCCAGAAATGAGAGCGATTTAGGTGACAAAGACACTGGGCCCAGACAAGTGAAGCTGAATAGCTGCCCACACAAAAGTTTTGTTACACAGAAAAGGGCATTTCAGCACTGCTGGTTTGAGAAATACAATTGGGTAGAGTACTCTGTCCACAAAAACGTAGCTTTTTGCTTTCCATGTAGAGTTTTGGGCAAAAACATCCCATTTGATTATTTTGTCAGTAATAGCTGCAAAAATTTGAAAAAAGCTTTGTTTATCTTCGGTAACATGAAATGGCACAAACACACAGAGACAGTGTTGTGGCATGGCAAAGGTACCAGGCAACTAGCAGTCATGGGAACATTGCTCAGAATTTAACATCTGCTCATGCTAGTGATATTGCAGAGAGAAGGGAGTATCTGAGGAGAATTGTTGCGGTCATCTCAATGTTAGGAAGACAGGGACTCTCTTTCCATGCCAATGATGAATCTAGTGAAATCACAAATAGAGGGAACTTTCTTGAATGTATGGAGCTTTTGAAGGAGTTTGACCCTTTCCTGCAAAGGTACAATACTCCATCAAATTCGACGTATCTCTCTCCAGAATCTCAGAATGACATGATCGAATGCTGTGCTCAAGAGATTACGGACACCATGGTCTCTGAGATGTAAAAGTCTGGAATGTATGCCGTTATGGAGGATGAGGCCAGGGATGGGCAGTCTGAACAGTTGGCTCTGTGTGTTAGGTATGTGACAGAGGGGACAGTTAAGGAGCGTTTACTAGCACTAACAGAAATCAAGTCATTTGATGCCCAATCGATAGCAAATGAGTTGCAACAGCAACTCCAAATGAGAGGGGTAGCAGGCCTAAAGTGGTGCAGCTGTCATGAGTGGGTCCAAAGGAGGTGTGCAAGCACATTTCAGAGTGCTGCATCCAGAGGCAATTTATGTACATTGCTATGCTCATGAGCTTAATTTGGTGTTGTGTCATAATTGTAGGGCTATTCAGGAGGCTGCTGAGTTTTTCAGTTTCTTGGAGAATGTATATTTGTTTTTCAGTACATCAAAGAAGCTCAGTCCAAACTTGGAATAGCATCAGCAGAACTTGTACAGCTCTCAAACACTCGCTGGGCATGCCAGCTGCGGTCCATAAACGCAGTCCTGGACACTTTAACTGCTATTTTTGATTGTCTATCTGCCATTGGATCCCCCATGGCTGTTGGTCTGAGAGCAAAGCTTCATAAGTTCTCCACCGTGTGTTTGCTACTGATGTTTCAGTCCCTTCTTTCTGTAACTGAGGGACTACACAAGTTCCTCCAGAAAGAGACTGTAGACCTGGCAGAAGCTTGTTTCGGCAGACAAGCTGTATGTGACACACTGATAGGCAAACGCACAGATGCATTTGCCACAGAACTTTATGACAGAACCAAAGCACTGTGAAGTTCACAATGTTCCAGAGGCAGATGCAGATGCAGCAAGAAAGTGCTAACAAAGGAACATGGGAGATTTTGTGGTGGAGATCTCTTTGGGTTTAGGCACAGAATTGTCATGTTCCCAAACAATGAAAACAGAGTTGTTGCTCCCCTGCTTGGACAGGATGGTTTGTGAGCTTGACCAGCAATTCTTGACTGTAGGTGCAGGTCTGCTCAAAGGCATACAGGCATGCAGCCCCAACTCAAAACACTTCCTAGATACATAATGCTTAACTGAGTTTGCCAAGCACTACGGTATTGATATTAAAACAGAAGAGATGTTGGTGGCCAGAAACTTTCTTGCCCGGAAAAAAAAGGCTGGATGTCCTCCCAAAGATATGCTTGCTATGCATAACCTCCTGGATGATGATATGTTTCCTTCTCTGAAGGAAATCATTCAGGATGCCCTCACAATTCCTGTGAGCAGCTGCTCCTGTGAAAGGTCCTTTAGTGCACTGCGCCGGAGGCACTCCTGGTTGCGTAAGACAATGGGTCAGAAAAGGCTTGCAAGTCTTGCAGCCATGTCCATTGAGGGTGAAGTGCTTGGGCCACTAAGCCACAATAGTGTTATTGACCGCTTTGCCACCTTAGAAAATAGGAGGTACACGTTGATGCGTCCACCCACAAAATAAGCATCAAAAGAGAGAAGCAGAAGGAGCAGTTCTGTAATATAGGTTGTAATATTTGTTTGGGATCTTACTTTTCTATCAGATTTTATTCCTAATTATTGTTCAGTTTTTTACATTTTATTTAGCTCATTAGTTGTATTTAGTTTTGCCCCATTGTGGATGATACTGTTTAAGATGTTCCATGTATCTGAATTAGTGGGTTAATTTTGAGCAACAACAATTTTTTTCTAATGGTATAATATGACCTGCATGTCTTCACATTTCTCTCTCTCTCTCTCTCTCTCTCTCTCTCTCTCTCTCTCTCTCTCTCTCTCTCAAAATAACATCCCCAAAGTACAGATAGTACAGCCATTTTTGTGCCTTTTGTTGGTGTTGGATGGATGGGGACAGAGTGGACTTTAATTTCTTTATTTGGATAGAATTTAAGTAAGTCATATTAGATCAGTGTCTAACACAAACTATGAGACAGGTATACTTTTAGCCAACCTTGACCAAAAATAACCTTATTTTGATTGATTTTACACCCATTGTTACTCTAAAAATACACAATGAAAATACGTTTTGGGGGCTTTAAAACAAATCCTTGGGGAGTATGCCTAGACCCCCCTAAAAGAGGCTTAGCCCCCGTATCCATGAATCTCTAGTGACATCCCTGGTGTGCTCCATATTTAGTTTAACATTGGTTATAAGTAGGCCTGTTGTAAAATAAATATCATTAGCCTATTGCTGTTATTGGTTGGGTATGGTATGCACTATCCTTTCTTGGTAATTGCTGCAATATAGTCTGTTCAAAACTTTTGTGAAGGTCTAAACCAGTTCGCAAATTGTTTTGTTTCTTTCTGTTGAGCCAAATTAAGTTCCAACTGTAATGTCCTATAATACAATTTAGAAAGTGGACACCTAAACATACAGAAAAGGGGATACCTAACCAGTTTCACAATTGATTGCTTTCAACCGAAATGTGTCTTCCACATTTAACACAAACCCTCTGGATCAGAGAGGTGCGGGAAGGCCGCCTTAATCGACATCATCAGCGCCCGGTGAGAAATTGTTGTTTGGGGTTAATTGCCTCGATCAAGGGCAGAACAGCAGATTGTTCCACCTTGCTGGCTCAGGGACTTGAACCAGTAATCTTTTGGTTACTGGCTCAATGCTCTTAACCGCTAGGCTACCTGCCACCTGTGCATGCACTGCCCTGATTCATTTATTGTTCAAATCTCTGACAGCTGAACGGTGAGGTGGACCATTAATGTTTTAGCAAGTAAAACCAATAAAACAATAGGCTATAAGGTTTTGCATATGCTACAAGGAATAGTGTTTTGCTATTTGTTAAAGGCTGTTTATAAGGACATGTAAATGTGGCTAATTTGGCCAATATCCATTGTTTTTTTGAATGGCACTGGCTGCGTGGGTGTACACCTTAATGGGTTAAGCATCCAATGCATACGGATGACCAGTACATTTCTCAAATACCCAATAAATGTTAATCTTCCCAGTCCCTTGTTCGGGCACCAAATTTTGCTAACGGAAAACCTGATATATATTATATATAAACTCAGCAAAAAAAGAAATGTCCTCTCACTGTCAACTGCGTTTATTTTCAGCAAACTTAACGTGTAAATATTTGTATGAACATAACAAGATTCAACAACTGAGACATAACCTCAACAAGTTCCACAGACATGTGACTAACAGAAATGTAACAATGTGTCCCTGAACATAGGGGGGTCAGTCAGTATCAAAAGTAACAGTCAGTATCTGGTGTGGCCACCAGCTGCATTAAGTACTGCAGTGCATCTCCTCCTCCTGGACTGCACCAGATTTGCCAGTTCTTACTCACTCTTCCGTTAAGGCACCTGCAAGTTCCTGGACATTTCTGGGGGGGAATGGCCCTAGCCCTCACCCTCCGATCCAACAGGTCCCAGACGTGCTCAATGGGATTGAGATCCGGGCTCTTCGCTGGCCATGGCAGAACACTGACATTCCTGTCTTGCAGGAAAGCATGCACAGAACGAGCAGTATGGCTGGTGGCATTGTCATGCTGGAGGGTCATGTCAGGATGAGCCTGCAGGAAGGGTACCACATGAGGGAGGAGGATGTCTTCCCTGTAACGCACAGCATTGAGATTGCCTGCAATGACAACATCCTCAGTCTGATGATGCTGTGACACACCGCCCCAGACCATGACGGACCCTCCACCTCCAAATCGATCCCGCTCCAGAGTACAGGCCTCGGTGTAACACTCATTCCTTCGACAATAAACACAAATCCAACCATCACCCCTGGTGAGACAAAACCGTAACTCGCCAGTGAAGAGCACTTTTTGCCAGTCCTGTCTGGTCCAGCGACGGTGGGTTTGTGCCCATAGGCGACGCTGTTGCCGGTGAGGTCTGGTGAGGACCTGCCTTACAACAGGCCTACAAGCCCAGCCTCTCTCAACCTATTATGGACAGTCTGAGCACTGATGGAGGGATTGTGCGTTCCTGGTGTAACTCGGGCAGTTGTTGTTGCCATCCTGTACCTGTCCCAGAGGTGTGATGTTCGAATGTACCGATCCTGTGCAGGTGTTATAACACGTGGTCTGCCACTGCGAGGACAGCTGGCTGTCCTGTCTCCCTGTAGCGCTGTCTTAGCTCACAGTACGGACATTGCAATTTATTGCCCTGGCCACATCTGCAGTCCTCATGCCTCCTTGCAGCATGCCTAAGGCACGTTCACGCAGATGAGCAGGGACCTGGGCTTCTTTCTTTTGGTGTTTTTCAGAGTCAGTAGAAAGGCCTCTTTAGTGTCCTAAGTTTTCATAACTGTGACCTTAATTGCCTACCGTCTGTAAGCTGTTAGTGTCTTAACGACAGGTCCACAGGTGCATGTTCATTAATTGTTTATGGTTCATTGAACAAGCATGGGAAGCAGTGTTAAACCCTTTACAATGAAGATCTGTGAAGTTATTTGGATTTTTATGAATGATCTTTGAAAGACAGGGTCCTGAAAAATGGACGTTTCTTTCTTTGCTGAGTTTAGAATAGGCTACAGTAGGCTACAAAATAAACTTTCCAGTGACACTGACTCACCCAATGTTGAAAATGAAGTATAGGCTACTCACCGGTGATGGCCGATGCATTTGTGCCAATATCTCAAGATAAGCTACTTTGAAAATCAGTGCTCTTCACTCAGAATCGCTCAAAATTGTTAGCTTCTACAGACAGACTAGCCTCCTTATTTCTGCAGTAGGCATTTGCTTTCCAAACAGTAGGCCTACGTTTTTCTCAAGATTGTATTTAGAAATTTGTGAAAGGCAAACTGACAGCCACAACCAACCATATAAATATAATCAATCCATAGATGGCATTTCCCATTCAAGTCAGGATTGGCAGCCAATGCTAGTGTACCCATTAGTTTAACAGTCAAAGTGCCAGGGTTAGAGGTTCCAAAATTCAGTGGATTATATCTCTGGCCACAACGCAACAAGCTGTTCTATATTTGGTGCATGTGCTGCCCAAATTGCGGCCTTCCCTACTGTAAGTGCTTGTGATAAACATAATCCACATCTATTTATTTTAGAATCTATTTATCCTCTGTAGCTAAATTAGGCTCTCTGGTGTAGTATTTTATGCTATAAATGATGCCCTCTGATGTTCAGACAGGAGTAATATAATATACTGTAGCCTAATTTTGGCCAAATAATTTCATGCAGCATCCCCTGCACCCCTACTTCCTGTGGCTATGGGCCCATGGAATGGAATTGTGTCTGTCTCAGGAGTTAAACTGTTTTAGCAAATAGTGAGTGTTTTGGCAACTCTGTGCAAGAACCCCAATTGGGAAAAGCATTTGTTGAGGTGTTTGTACAGATGTTGTGTGGGAGTACCACTGGGTATATCTTTCATACTCATCTGTAAACAAATGTATCTAGGGGGTTGTAGACCTATTTGAGTGCTTTATGGAACTGCCTGACAAACAGAGTGTGGGTTCTCACAAAACGTTTACACGGCTTCCCTAAGGGTTCCAACCAGAATTCCAAGCAAAACTATGTCTCCACACACCATTATCCTACCTCAAATGATCCGCTAGGGACATCTATATGTGCTGATTTACACTCAAATAAACCTTTTTTCTTTTTTACTTATTTGACTGAACTTTCCTCTGGTTCTGATTTGCATAGCAGCTGCCAGATGACAGAGCTGAATCAGTATTCACTTCACAGCTGAGTACATCAGACTTAACCATTATGTAAAGAGGGCAACAGCAGCATACCTATCCTGTACATTTTGTAAATATTTGTAAAATTAATACATTTTTATGGCATTTTTCCCTACAAACTTTTTGTTTTAAGAATGAACAATTAATTTAGCTAATTAATATAATCAAAATCTACCACAGAGTTTCAAGAGCAAGTCGTTTGTTTGGCTAGCTAGCTAATGTTAGCTGGCTGGCAATTGTTTTGATTTGAATGCCAGCCAGTGTCTGGAGGTTGAGGATGGAGAGAAGCCCGAAAGCAAGACAGCTGAGGTGTGCAGTGATGAAGATCGTAGGGAGGACTAAGTTACAAGGCTACTCTTCTACCAAGCCATAAGACTGCTGAACAGTTAATCAAATGGCTACTCAGACTATTTACATTAGCCTCCTTTATTATTTATTTATGTATCTATGTTAATTGTTTTGACCTGACTCCATTGCACTGGCACTAAGCACACTCACTAGACTCTACCCACACACTCACACATACTACACTGACACTCCAACACACACACACACACTACATACACTCACACACAAAAAACACGCACACATGCATATTGACGCCACACACACTCACACATAGACATACTTTCACACTCTTCACATACGCTGCTGCTACTCTGTTTATTATATATCCTGATTGCCTAGTCACTTTTGCCAATACCCACATGTACTCTACGTACTCTATTACCTCAATACCTCAACTACCTCGTACCCCTGCACATTGACTCGGTACTGGTATACTCCTTATTGCTTTAATTGTGTTACTCTTTCCTATATTTGTCTTACTTTTTGAACTCTGTATTGTTGGAAATGGGCTCGTACGTAAGCGTTTCACTGTTAATCTACACCTGTTGTATTCAGCGCACGTGACCAATAACATTTTATTTGAATTTGATCTGTGTACTATTTAATTATTATTGGAATGTGGTGTGCTTTCTGGCGCCACGTGACTGCCATAGCTTCACCCAAGTGGGTTCTTCATTTTGGTAGCAGTGAAGCAATAGCTACTGTATCTAGCTACACCAACTGCGGAGTCCATGAACTGCAATGGCTGAGCTCAAACTTCATCAGGACTCTGATACACCTTGATGACACCGTGCTGCCTGCCCTGGACTTGCTCCAGCTGATCTTCTTTGCGTGCTCTCCCCATTTGACCACCTCCCTCCAATGACCACTTGAGCCATACACTTTACAGACCTTCCACATGACCTTCCGTCTCATGAATGATATTGATGTTGTTTTCTAAATTGCTTGACTTTTTTGTGTTGCTTAAAAGCACTTTGAGATTCTTTATGTAATGAAGAGCGCTATAAAAGTTGAATAAATGATTATTATTATTATTATACACAGAAAGCCTTACTCCAGGGGCCCACAGTTGGGAAGTCAGGGCCTCATCCCTTTCAGCCTTGCCCTTCTGAGGCAGACTGTCTGTTGAATGCATGACTTTAAGAGGTTTTGTCTGCCTCTGAAGTGAAGGAGGATATCTGAAATGACCTTCTGTCTACTGTACATCTTTCATTTCCTCTTTCTGTCCTGACAAACGGAACCTAGAGCTCTCTAGGTTACGGATCACTTCACCTTAGGGAGTGTAACGTTATTTATCAAAATGAAAACATAAAGAGGATAGCAGAAAACATGGCTACTGCTTTCCAGACTTAGATATGCAGTTTTAGAAACTGTTCTTTGTCCATTACAGGGCAACGCATACATTTTTATAGCGCACAGGCCTGAGAGACAGAAGGTTGTGGGTTCACATACCACGGTGCACAAGAGTAGGGGTGGAGAGATCTCCTTAATAGTAAAAGCATTGCATGAATCTATCATCATAACTGAAGATCCATAATTAGGAATCTGAGGATGTTACTTTCAAAAGTTAAGCCTACATTTAAAATCAAAACAAAATTTATTTGTCACATGCGCCGAATACCACAGCTTTACAGTGAAACGCTTAATTACAAGCTCTTAATTATCCAAAAATATAGTTTTCTGAAAATATAATTAAGAAAAGATTTACTAAATAAACTAAAGTAATAAAAAGTAACACAATAAAATAACATTAACGAGGCTATATACAGGGGGTACCGGTACCAAGTCAATGTGTGGGGGTACAGGTTAGTCAAGGTAATTGAGGTAATTTGTACATGTATGTAGGGGTAAAGTGACTATGCATTGACAATAAACAGCGAGTGCTTGCCGTACGGTAGTAGAGAGAACAGTCTATGACTTGGGTGACCAGAGTCTTTGACAATTTTTTGGGCCTTCCTCTGACACCTCCTAGTATAGAGGTCCTGGATGGCTGGAAGCTTGGCCCCAGTGATGTATTGGACCATACGCACTACCCTCTGTAGCGTCTTACGGTCAGAGTCTGAGCAGATGCCATACCAGGCAGTGATGCAACCGGTCAGGATGCTCTCGATGGTGCAGCTGTATAACTTTTTGAGAATCTGGGGACCCATGCCAAATTTTTCAGTCTCCTGAGGGGGAATAGTCCCTAAAATGTGTCAACGACCCCCAAGCCGTAAGACACCTGAACAGGTAATCAAATGGATACCCGGACTATTTGCATTGTGCCCCCCCCCTACTCTCTGTTTATCATATATGCATAGTCACTTTAACTATACATTCATGTGCATACTACCTCAATTAGCCCCACCAACCAGTGCCCCCGCACATTTTCTAACCGGGCTATCTGCTTTGTGTCCCGCCACCCGCCACCCGCCACCTGCCAACTCCTCTTTTACGCTACTGCTACTCTCTGTTTATCATATATGCATAGTCACTTTAACCATATCTACATGTACATACTACCTCAACCAGCCCGACTAACCGGTGCCTGTATATAGTCTCGCTACTGTATATAGCCTCGCTACTGTATATAGCCTCGCTTTTGTTATTTTTCACTGTATTTCTACTGTTGTTTTTATTTCTTTACTTACCTATTGTTAACCTAATACCTTTTTTTATATATATTTTTTGAAATTGCACTGTTGGTTAGTAAGCATTGTAAGTAAGCATTTCACTGGTCTACACCTGTTGTATTCGGCACACATGACAAATAAACCTTGATTTGAGGGAGAGCTTTGTACGTGTCTCTGTGTGTGGAGTAAATGTGGTCTAGAGTTTTTTTCATGTTGGTCGAAATTAGGTTAAACTTATTTAAATTTGCCTGCATTGAAGTCCCCGGACACTAGGAGCGACGCATTTTCTTGTTTGCTTATGGCCGTATACAGCTCATTGAGTGCGGTCTTAGTGCCAGCATTGGTTTGTGGTGGTAAATAGACAGCTACGAAAAATATAGATTAAAACTCTCTTGGAAAATAGTGTGGTTTTGAGAATGACACAAATATTAATTTTCCCAAAGTTTGCTGCTTCAGCGTCTTTAGATATTTTGTCAGATGTTACTATGGAATACTGAAGTATAATAACAAGCATTTCATAAGTGTCAAAGGCTTTTATTGACAATTACATGAAGTTGATGCAGAGTCAATATTTGCAGTGTTGACCCTTCTTTTTCAAGACCTCTGCAATCCGCCCTGGCATGCTACACGTTTGTCCAAGTTCTCAATGGGATTAAGGTCTGGGGAGTTTCCTGGCCATGGATCCAAAATATCAATGTTTTGTTCCCTGAGCCTCTTAGTTATCACTTTTGCCTTATGGTAAGGTGCTCCGTAATGCTGGAAAGGCATTGTTCGTCACCAGACTGTTCCTGGATGGTTGGGAGAAGTTGCTCTCGGAGGATGTGTTGGTACCATTCTTTATTCATGGCTGTGTTCTTAGGCAAAATTGTGAGTGAGACCACTCCCTTGGCTGAGAAGCAATACCACATATGAATGGTCTCAGGATGCTGTACTGTTGGCATGACACAGGACTGATGGTAGCACTCATCTTGTCTTCTCCTGACAAGCTTTTTTCCGGATGCCCCAAACAATCGGAAAGGGGATTAATCAGAGAAAATGACTTTACCCCAGTCCTCAGCAGTCCAATCCTTGTACCTTTTGCAGAATATCAGTCTGTCCCTGATGTTTTTCCTGGAGAGAAGTGGCTTCTTTGCTGCCCTTCTTGACACCAGGCCGTCCTCCAAAAGTCTTCGCCTCACTGTGCGTCCAGATGCACTCAGACCTGCCTGCTGCCATTCCTGAGCAAGCTCTGTACTGGTGGTGCCCCGATCCCACAGCTGAATCAACTTTAGGAGACGGTCCTGGCGCTTGCTGGACTTTCTTGGGCGCCCTGAAGCCTTCTTCACAACAATTGAACCGCTCTCCTTGAAGTTCTTGATGATCCGATAAATGGTTGATTTAGGTGCAATCTTACTGGCAGCAATATCCTTGTCTGTGAAGCCCTTTTTGTGCAAAGCAATGATGACGACACGTGTTTCCTTGAAGGTAACCATGGATGACAGAGGAAGAACAGTGATTCCAAGCACCACCCTCCTTTTGAAGCTTCCAGTCTGTTATTCGACCTCACTTAGCATGACAGAGTGATATCCAGCCTTGTCCTCGTCAATACTCACACCTGTGTTAACGAGAGAATCACTGACATGATGTCAGCTGGTCCTTTTGTGGCAGGGCTGAAATGCAGTGGAAATGTTTTTGGGGGATTCAGTTCATTTGCATGGAAAAGAAGGACTTTGCAATTAATTGCAATTAATCTGATCACTCTTCATGACATTCTGGAGTATATGCAAATTGCCATCATACAAACTGAGGCAGCAGACTTTGTGAAAATTAATATTTGTGTCATTCTCAAAACTTTTGGCCACGACTGTACAGCTTATCATGAGGTACTCTACATCAGGCGAGCAATACCTTGAGACTTCCTTAATATTAGACATCGCGCACCAGCTGTTATTAACAAATAGACACACACCACCACCCCTTGTCTTACCAGAGGTAGCTGTTCTGTCCTGCCAATGCATGGGGAAAATCCAGCCAACTGTATATTATCCATGTCGTTGTTCAGCCACGACTCCGTGAAACATAAGATACTACAGTTTTTAATTGTCTCATTGGTAGGATAGTCTCGAACGGGGAGCTCATCCAGTTTATTCTCAGGTGATAGCACTTTGGCCAATAGAACAGATGGTAGAGGCGGGTTATCCATTTCGCCGATGAATTCTCACAAGGCACCCAGATCTGCACCCTCTGTATCTCCGTCTTTTCTTCATGTGAATGACAGGGATTTGGGCCTGGTCTGGGAGAAACAGTATATCCTTTGCGTCAGACTCATTAAAGAAAAAATCTTCATCCAGTTCGAGGTGAGTAATCACTGTTCTGATCTCCAGAAACTATTTTGAGAAGAGACGGTAGCAGAAACATTGTGCAAAATAAGTTACAAACATTGCGAAAAAACACACAAAATAGCAGAATTGGTTAGGAGCCAGCAACATGATTGCTCCGATTGATTGTGCCACTTCAAGTTTCAGCACCAAGTTACTTGAATCTGTCTTAGTTTGACGTCAATACCTCTGATAAATACATCATGGGCAAGAAACATTTTTTTTTTCTAAATCAATAATAGTGGTAGCAAGCTATCAAAGTTGACCTCCGGTCCTTCTTCTCATATTCACGCTCTCCTTCTTGAACTGAACAGAACATATAGGCTAGTCCGCGAGTGCATTATTGCATTTTTGAGACTAGGCCTAATCCGAAAGTATTTATTTACACCATCCCAGCAGCGTAAAAGACTCAGGAAGGATGTACATTTTCTTAGAAATATAACTTTGCTCTCGAGCATGCACTTCATATAGGCTATGGATCATTTGATTGAGACCACACTAAATAGACTATAGGCACACTTGATATTGTGCGCTCAGCCGGAGAATCAGAGATGAGGGGCGGCATCGGGCACACATCGATACACACACAACATTAAGAACTCCTTCCTAAAATTGAGTTGCACCCCCTTCCCCTTTTTCCCTCAGCATATATAATCATCTACATTTTGTGTTAAAATGATGCAGTATCATCACTATGATGATGCTTTTATCCATAGTAACCAACAGTGAATATACACTGAGTGTACAAAACATTAGAAACACCTGCGGGCTAAATGGCGCAGGAGAAGAAGGCAGGCGTTTTACGTGCTCCCAACCCCTAATCAAATGGCCACCCAGACTATTTGCATTGCCCCCTTACACCGCTGCTGTTATCCTCTATGCACAGTCACTTTAATAACTCTACCTACATGTACATATTACCTTGACTAACCAGTGCCCCCGCACAATGACTCTCTACCGGACCTTCCTAATATTGAGTTGCACCCCCTTTTGCCCTCAGAACAGCCTCAATTCGTTGGGACATGGACTCCATAAGGATTCGAAATCATTCCACAGGTATGCTGGCCCATGTTGACTCTAATGCTTCTCACAGTTGTGTCAAGTTGGCTGGATGTCCTTTGAGTGATGGACCATTCTTGATACCCTTTGGAAACTGTTGAGCGTGAAAAACCCAGCAGTGTTGCAGTTCTTGACACAAACCGGTGCACCTGGCACCTACTACCATACCCCGTTCAAAGGCACTTAAATCTTTTGTCTTGCCCATTCCCTCTTTGAATAGCACACATAAACAATCCATGTCTCAATTGTTTCAAGGCTTAAGAATCATTCTTTAACCTGCCCCCCACCCCACCCCACCCCTTATCTACACTGATTGAAGTGGATTTAACAAGCGACATCAATAAGAGATCACAGCTTTCACCTGGATTCACCTGGTCAGTCTGTCATGGAAAGAGCAGGTGTTCTTAATGTTTGTACTCAGTGTTTAGCCTAATAAGCAACTCATTCTAAAACACTGAGAAATCTTGACATTTCATCAATTACAAATTACATGAACCTCCCCTGGACTAGATTTAAAAAATCTAAACCCTCACCCTGACAGAAATCCAAAAGCATGACCCTCCCCAATTTTCCTTCCGGTTTCCAATGATGTACATTTCAAACCATGCCTTACAGAAGGGAACAATGCTGTTTCTTCTTCCTCCTCCTCAAAAGCCTGCCATGACAGAGCTCTACCTCTCTGCGACTTCAATTCAAAATCAGCAGTGGTAGAAAACCTCGGAATCAGATCACATTCATAAGTGCGTTGAAATCCGTAGCACAGTGAGTGAGGATGGCAGGTTTCCCTGGGGTGAAACAGACTGTCAGTAAGACATATAACAAGGACAGAGATATGTGTATTAAGTCGATTTAAGCCACACGGGATACCTTTATCAGGATGTGAAACAGTGGTTAAAACATTCTTCACAAAAAGTCAGGATCCACACAGATTTATTTTATCTAGCTTATTATTTCTTTAACCTTTATTGAACCAGGCAGGTCAGTTAAGAACAAATTCTTATCTACAATGACAGCCTGGCAGATACACACAAAGGAAAAACAATAGTAACAAACACTAAAAGCTGTCGTTGGCAGCTTATCAAAAATATTATTTATCATAATAGTATTATTGTCAATGACAATGTGTACGGCCCTTGGACCAATCATATTGATCAATCATTCAGCGCCTTCTTAATCCAATAGAAATCAGATGTACTTCAGCCCACCATCACAGATTAGGCATTGCCCCAGGTGATTGATTTGTTGTTTTGTATTTCCTTCCTGATAAGAGTTGTTTGTCGTGAGTGGACTGATGACTTAAAAGAGCTTTAGTCAATCTAACAGACACTGTAATGATGTTTGAATAACACATAGTACATCACTCCATACCAAACCTGCTGTCTGTTCTAAATTCAATTATAGGACTCAGAGAACAGACATTGAGAACACACTGTGCTGTGCTGAGAGCAGATAATGTTCCTTCCTTTTCAGCCCCCTAGTGTTGACATGTTGTACTACAACACCTGTTCTCTGTATATTTAGGGGTCATTATATTTATTTGAAAGTGAAACACATACATTTAGTATTCTTTACAGACAGTATATGCTACAAGGCATAAACACTAACACAGTAAAAGCAATGATAATGCCATCCTGAGTTACACAGTACAATGAGTGTGAATGGTAAATCCATTAACTTTGTCCAACATGAGACATTACATCCATTTATATTTAGTCATCTTTCTTTTGGGCACAACACACACATACAGCTTTCAGTGAGCACATGTCAAGTTAAGATGGCATCCACAAAGACTATAAGGTGTGTATGCATGAGTGGCTGTTCTTAGTCACCCATTTGACTTCATACCTCTCAGTGTTGTACAGTATCTTTTACCAGAGGGTTCTTTGAAGCCAGCATGGTGAAATTAGAGCCTTATTACAAAGTAGTCAGAACCTATCCATGTGTATCTAAGGCTCTGAGCATAGTCCTATTCCTGCCCCTACGGTGCGTTGGTCTTTCAGTGTCTAAAAGGTAACGGGAACATCGAGGTCACCAAGAAGTAATCTGGTCTGGATCCACCTATCAGTGAGCCCCGGTGTGACCTCAGAACTCTGACCCTCGAGGACTGTTTCTGGTTCAGGTTCTGGTTCTGGTTGGAGTCAGAAGTTTTTGTCCCAGCCGGAGAACTCCTCGTCGGCCTCAGCCTGGTCTAAGGGGAAGCGGTCAAAGTTGATGTAGCATGGACCCTGGAGGAAAAAGGTAGGGGAAGAGCTCAGATCAGTGGCTGTCTGGGAATGACATTGACACTGGATATGACACAGTGACTAAATGGCAACTACTTTACCACTCAATCCGTACCTTGAACTTGTATTTGATCTTTATAAAGTGTGAAAAGCTGTTGCATGGAAATTAAGTTCACTAAAAAAGCAACAGCGGTTGCAGAGAAATTTGGTTTGACGATGCACGATGCATTTTGTTTTGTCGATGCATCAGAACCTCTTGCAGCAGGTTTTCACTCAGTGGTGGAGTACTTCGTTATAGACCACATATACTGTAAACTAATAATTTACCATTTGTAAACTACTTATCAACCCATTTATAAATCCTTCGAAGTATACCTTAAATTTAAAGAGTTACCTATTGAGCTTTACATAGATAAAAAAACAAAAGATGTGTGCTGAGGCTAGACTGACCTTGTGTATGAGTCTGATTGTAGGAGCCTCCACCTGGCCCACACGAAGCTTGTGCCAGTTCATACTACTAAACCACCTCGAGGGGAATACAGGATAGGGGGATGAATCCTCATAAAAGAAAGATGACTGACAGAAATATTTACTGTACAGTGTATAGTACAACATTTACAACAGTTCCAACACCAACAAACACACACCGGACGATTGGATCCTCATGGTTACCTGTGATGGCGGACATCTTTGATCCCATTCTTTGTGTTTCCCAGCCTCTGACCCGGCCGAGGTCTGTGGGCCACAACACAACACAAACCATCAATAGCCAATCAAAACACGTATGAAAAAGAGTTATAACATCACACTATATCCTGCACCTAACACATCATCTCTAACCTGCACAGTTTACTGATGAGGGACTTGGCCCCCTCGCCCATGTAAGGGGGGAACCTGAGCAACCCATCCAAAATTTTAGGGTAGATCTTTGCGGGCTCGGAACTGGAAAATGGGGGGCTGAAAGGCAAAACAGTCCATTGGTAAAACAGCATTTTAGATAATCTGGTGTGTGTTTGTTGGTGTTGGAACTGTTGTAAATGTTGTACTACACACTATACAGTAAATATTTCTGTCAGTCACCTTTCTTCTTTACTGAAATATCAAGCTGCTTTAACCCTTTCCATGCTGATCTGTACAGTACCTCCCCACCAGCAGCTCATAGACCAGGATTCCCAGGGACCAGAAGTCAGCAGCGAAGTCGTGTCCCTGGTTCTGGATGATCTCTGGGGCCATGTACTCAGGAGTACCACAGAATGAGTAGGTCTTATCACCGTGAACTAACTCCTTAGCAAAACCAAAGTCCACCTACATGTAAAAACACACACATTCAAACATGCACGAATACACACACAGAGAGTTATCTGAATGTATGAACTCTTTAGCATCGCAAGCGATTGAAGAGTTGAAGCAATGAAAGAGGGAGAGCCTGATGTTATTATTAACATATCACCCACCAGTTTGACATAGCCCTTGGCATCCAGCATCAGATTCTCAGGCTTGAGGTCTCTGTACATGATGCCCTTCTTATGGAGGTAGGCATAAGCCTCTACTACACAGGCAGTGCAGAACACAGCAATGGGCTCATCGAAGCGACCACTGCCAAACACAGAGACAAAGCAGATAAATCTTCAACCTCAGTTGTGTATATCTGAATTTATACAACGGGGGGGTTCTAATACTGAATGCTGATTGGTTAAAACCACATTCCAGCCGGTGTCTATTCCACAAGTTACAACCGGCTAAATATATTACTTTAAAATGCCTATTTACTCTTCCATCTGACTGCGCAATCCAGTGTCTCATCAGCCCAGCCAGGCAATTTATAAACTTAATTTCCACTATAAAAAGCATCTAGAAATTATCTAATTTCTTTTCGACTAACATTTAGTTTTCAACAGCGGAGATTTGTATAAACCTTGCTGTCTGTCTCTCCAATATTTGCAACATTGTTTCCATATTCAAATTCAATCTCCAGCTGTTCCATAGTAATGAACGTGTCGGGAGACGGGACGAGACATACAGGCAGGCAGCGTTTCTCAGCCAGTCGAAATCATGAATAAGCTGGCATCATTTTTACGGATATATACAAAGAAATGTAAATTGAAAAAAGGTAAAACGAAATGAAGCGCTGCTAGTTTGCAGTCTTTCCACCTTCAGTTTGAAGTGATTGTGTTAGCTGTGTTGTTGGCTAGTTCCTCTGAACAACAGTGTCCTGACGAGAGAGCAAATTTTCTATGCCAGGCGAAATCGTGCCTCATTAACTCATTGTTATGGATG
Organism: Brachymystax lenok tsinlingensis; assembly: GCA_030435695.1. Lineage (NCBI taxonomy): Eukaryota > Metazoa > Chordata > Actinopteri > Salmoniformes > Salmonidae > Brachymystax > Brachymystax lenok. Next base: position 21,799,685 of record CM059817.1, read on the forward strand.
TATCCAAATAAATGTCACAAAACAACTGCTTAAACAAATGCAAAGGCAGCTACTGTTGTTATTCTGCACTGTTTGACGTTGTTGGCTAGCTAGCAAGCAAGGGATAACAACGTTGCCAGCCAGTACGGCAATGGAACGAACGACTCGGTCGCATCCATAGATATAGAACAAAAAGACTGAACTACTGGGTCGCGTCTCTGTCAACCGAACCGATAGAACGAACGACCAGCCAGTTTGTGTAGCAACCATAGATTTGTGTCGGGACTATATCTTGTGGAAGGATGAAATAGTATGAATAAATTCAACAAAATAACGTTTTTAATTAAAATATGTCAATCATTTTTTGAATATGTTGGTAAAAGTGATGATGTTGGTAAAAGTGATGATGCCCTTGAACCCAGTGTTTGGATATATTGGCCGGCCCTCAATTTCGTCTCGGGCCTAACAACACCCATGCCGATATATCCTCCAAAACACCAGCTTTTCGGGCTTGATCACTTAAAAGTAGACTTAGTCAGCCATGTTTCCTCACACTTCTTTGAGCTTGGTCCAGATCTCCCCTCCTGCACAGAACTCCATAATCATGTAGATGTAGCGAGTGTCTTTGAAGGCATAATGGAGCCTGAACAGTGAGAGAGAGAGAACACAGGGTTAAATATGGTACAGTATCCTCAGTCCTCCTGGACCTTGAGGGCCACAGCAGTGTCTGATGGTTTTCCTTTCTCCCTTGGTACTTTAGTGATTAATGAATACCATCGATTGATAAGGGGACAAAGAGGGTTAACGTGTTAACTTAGATGATGATGGTTGGACATTAAAGGTTAGAGGTCAGGGGTCACCTAGCCCCACAGTCTTAATGAATACCATCAATTTACAAGGGGACAAAGAGGGTTAAAATGTTATCGTAGATGATGATGGTTGAAGGTTAAGGGGATACCTAGTCAGCTGCACAACTGAATGCATTCAACCGAAATGTGTCTTCCACATTTAACCCAACCCCTCTGAATTAAGAGGTGCAGTGGGCTGCCTTAATCGACATTATTGGTGCAGTTGTTGTTGGGGGTTAACTGCCTTGCTCAACAGCAGAACGGCAGATTATTCCACCTTGCCGGCTCAGGGATTCGAAAAAGCAATCTTTCGGTTACTGGCACAACACTCTTAACCGCTAGGCTACAGTACCTGTCACATAGCCTCACAGTCACCTGACGATGAAGTCACTCTGGATGGCTTTGAGGATCCTCTTCTCAAACAGGACGTGCTCCTCTTGTTGCTTAGCAACAATGTGCTTCTTACTGACCCGCTTCATGGCAAAGTACTTCCCATGGTGCAGCGTGGTCACCTGGGGAAAACAACAAAAACAATAAAAACAATTATAAACTTTGGATCTAAAAAAAGCCATTTCACTTTGAATTTGGCTTTCAAGCACCTTAAAGGGGACAGTAAACTTTCATCAGTTAGTTTCAGCCACTAACTATCCCTATAAATTGCCAAACACTACAACAACACCAAACACATGTACCAGTTCAACGCGACCAAATCCTCCCACTCCGAGGGTGACAGGTTCTCCCTGGTAGCGCCCCTCCTGGTACAGCACAGGGATCAGGTCCTTCAGCCTCAGAGAGGAACTAGGACTGGTCTTCTCTGGAGCATCTGACTCCTCCAGAACCTTAGAACTGATGGTGGACCACAGACTACAGTTAAACTGCTTGACTAGAGTGGTAAATATAGAACTTAAAGGACTAGAGTGTCTTTGTACTCACTCATCATGGAGCTCCAAGTGTTCAATGGGGATCGTCTCCTCAAACACCCTGGAGGGGGAACATAACAGACCATCAATCATTCCATAAACTAACCGATCAAGAAATCAAATTTGAATTGTTCAGACTCACTCCTTATCGATGGAGAAGCAGGTAACAGGGCCCAGAGCAGTGCAAGTTGCAGTCCTCAGGATCTCACTGTAGGTTATATACAGATCCACACATAATGAGCAGCCACACTAGCTAATACTGCACAGCAAGGCCCTTTTATTGTACAACAGCAAGATTCTTTATAGCCTTACTGTAGGTACTAATGTATCCATGGTTACCGTATGAGGGCCAATTCCCCGAAATGCTCCCCTTTGCCCATCCTGCGAATCTGTTTCTGCTGCCTGTTCACCTTTTTAGTCACCTGGACCTGAGGGCAGACACACGCACACACACTCGTTTTTGTCCTCAAGGCCAGATCCATTTGATAAAGCAATTCAGCACCAGTATGACATTGAAAAGAGAGCTGTGCAAATAAAGTTAAACTGGCACAGACGGGTCAAAAGGTTGAGTTTGGCAATAAACAGATCGGTTGGTAAGCACAGTTAAGAGTATTGTAGACGCAGATCCTCCACTAGCATAGTTAGTTGTTGTTCCCTATGATCATCAAACAAAGGTTGTACAGAAACAGAGTGTTTTGGATAACAGTAGCCACCAAACATGTCCCCGTTACTGTACCTCTCCTTTAAGGATGATGTAGAACGTGTTGCCCTCTGCCCCCTCACGTACAATGACGTCATTGTTCTGGTACTTCACCTACAAGAAGCAACACATTTTATATGAGATTTGTATGTTAATGCTCTGGAAGAAAACAATCTAGCATGGGTGAGGTTTGTAAAATGGCTGAGCACAAACCTCCTCCATGGAGTCAATGATCTTAGAGAGCTGAACGTCATTCAGGGTCTTCAGAGTCCGAGACCTGATAGGGAAGCATATAAGAGCAGAATTAGCAGTGTGCATGTGTGTGTGACCAAGAGAGTGTATGTAAGTCATGAGGTTAAGTGTGTAAACTCACGTCTTCAAGAAGCCCATTATCTGTTCACGTTTCTTCTTGGACTTGTTGGTCATGATGGTTCTGTACGTCTGTCTCTCCATACACCACAGACTCACCACTGTCTTAGCTACGATGGGGAGCGAGGCGGACAATTTATTCATAACAACAAGCAATATTAATTTCAGCACACACGCAGAGTACAGACAGTAGGAAGGTACAGGTAGTTAGTTATTGTGTACCACTCAATAGCCAAGTTCTATAGCATCTCACCTTTGACAGTGGCAGTGCGTTTGCAGTTATACAGAATAGCCAACTCTCCAAAGACATCCCCACAGGTCAGGGTTCGAAGGTTACGACCTGCTTGACTGACACAGAGCTCACCCGCTGAATGTGGAGAAGGAAGGGAGAGGGGGGACATTGAGGGGTGAGGGGTTTGAGGGGTGAGGGTTATTGTTTAATTGGGAATAATAAGCAGACATACAGTAGCAACACTGAGCAATGTTTTAGAGAAATTCACACATACCTGCAACGATGTACATACTGTCTCCCTCACTACCCTCCTTGATGACATCATCTCCTGGTTTGAAGTCGATGGCCACCAGGAGCTCCACCATCATGGTGATCTGCTCATCATCAAGGCGACTCAGGAAGTCGTTCTTCTGGATGGCCATGACGATCAGACTTGTCTCACTGCGGAAGGAGGCATCACACCACCATACAGTACTGGTGTCACATAGCTCATGCATAGCCCTAGCCAATCATGCATAGCCCTAGCCAATCACCTGATGGTCTTCTTGACTTTGGTCTTCATGATCTCCAGCTGCTCCTCTGGGATTGGCTCAGGGGCCATGACAGCCGCTCGGCTCTTCCTGACCTCCGGTTCCCCTTCATTACTGCTCCTCTGAGCAGGCAACTCTGGGATAAGGTGAGGGAAAAAAGTATTTGATCCCCTGCTGATTTTGTACATTTGCCCACTTACAAAGAAATGATCCGTCTATAATTTTAATGGTAGGTTTATTTGAACAGTGAGAGACAGAATAACAACAAAAAAATCCAGAAAAACACGTGAAAAATGTTATAAATTGATTTGCATTTTAATGAGGGAAATAAGTATTTGACCCCTCTGCAAAACATGACTTAGTACTTGGTGGAAAAACCCTTGTTGGCAATCACAGAGGTCAGACGTTTCTTGTAGTTGGCCACCAGGTTTGCACACATCTCAGGAGGAATTTTGTCCCACTCCTCTTTGCAGATCTTCTCCAAGTCATTAAGGTTTCGAGGCTTATGTTTGGCAACTCGAACCTCCAGCTCCCTCCACAGATTTTCTATGGGATTAAGGTCTGGAGACTGGCTAGGCCACTCCAGGACCTTAATGTGCTTCTTCTTGAGCCACTCCTTTGTTGCCTTGGCCGTGTGTTTTGGATCATTGTCATGCTGGAATACCCATCCACGACCCATTTTCAATGCCCTGGTTGAGGGAAGGAGGTTCTCACCCAAGATTTGACGGTACATGGCCCCGTCCATCGTCCCTTTGATGCGGTGAAGTTGTCCTGTCCCCCCAAAGCATAATGTTTCCACCTCCATGTTTGACGGTAGGGATGGTGTTCTTGGGGTCATAGGCAGCATTCCTCCTCCTCCAAACACGGCGAGTTGAGTTGATGCCAATGAGATCCATTTTGGTCTCATCTGACCACAACACTTTCACCTAGTTGTCCTCTGAATCATTCAGATGTTCATTGGCAAACTTCAGACGGGCATGTATATGTGCTTTCTTGAGCAGGGGGACCTTGCGGGCGCTGCAGGATTTCAGTCCTTCACGGCGTAGTAAGTTACCAATTGTTTTCTTGGTGACTATGGTTCCAGCTGCCTTGAGATCATTGACAAGATCCTCCCATGTAGTTCTGGATTGATTCCTCACCGTTCTCATGATCATTGCAACTCCACGAGGTGAGATCTTGCATGGAGCCCCAGGCCGAGGGAGATTGACAGTTCTTTTGTGTTTCTTCCATTTGCGAATAATCGCACCAACTGTTGTCACCTTCTCACCAAGCTGCTTGGCGATGGACTTGTAGCCCATTCCAGCCTTGTGTAGGTCTACAATCTTGTCCCTGACATCCTTGGAGAGCTCTTTGGTCTTGGCCATGGTGGAGAGTTTGGAATCTGATTGATTTATTGCTTCTGTGGACAGGTGTCTTTTATACAAACTGCGATTAGGAGAACTCCCTTTAAGAGTGTGCTCCTAATCTCAGCTCGTTAACTGTATAAAAGACACATTGGAGCCAGAAATCTTTCTGATTGAGAGGGGGTCAAGTACTTATTTCCCTCATTAAAATGCAAAGAAATGTATAACATTTTTCACTTGTGTTTTTCTGGATTTTTTTTTTGTTATTCTGTCTCTCACTGTTCAAATAGACATACCATTAAAATTATAGACTGATCATTTCTTTGTCAGTGGGCAAACGTACAAAATCAGCAGGGGATCAAATACTTTTTTCCCTCACTGTATATAGACACCACACACAGGAAATGAGGGTTAATATACATGATGTTCTATGGTTAGTGATCTGACACAAAATGGCTGCCATTCGTCACCCAGGGGGTTGCCATAGTCACATGAATCCCCTTACCCAGGTCATGGTAATGACTGTGGAGCTCCTGCAGCAACTTCTCCTTCTCCTGCAGTCTTCTCTCTAGAGGTGACAGGAGAGCATTGTATTGGTTGGGATAAATGCGTTTTAAGTCATGGTTGATTTCATTGCTGCAGTCTTTGTTGTGGTCAATCATGTTCATGGTCTTGATCTAAGTTATGCTTGCGGTCATGGTAGTCATGGTCGTGATCCTACCAAGGTCCTTGTTGTGGTTCTGCAGCTCCTGGTTGATCAGGGTCTGTTTCTCCAGCTGCTGCCTCAGCTCCTCTACCTGGTCCTCCATGACTGAAGGGAGGGGTGGAGGCGTGTGAGAAGAGTCACAGGAAGGTAAACACATGAACATGAAAGCATACACACAAAATATAAGCACATATGCACATTCATTCACACTCATAAAAGCTGCACAAAACATGCATGCACTCACACACACACAGTATGCCCAATATCTGTCATTAAATTGGCACACAGTCAGTTCTCAGCGAGAGGTCTACACTGTCATCATGAATAATGGACACTAATGATGGGCTGCCAGCTAGGGGCACTGTGAATACTGTACCACCCTGGAAGACATCTCATATAGAACCTGTTATCAATAACCCAAGCCTTGTTGGTAATTTATTGATGGTCACTACAACCTGCCAGTATTTTGTGACTCTATTATATGTGTACCTCTGGTGGTCTCAGAGGTCAGACAACTGTTTCGGGAATCGAAGGTACCTTTAGTGTGTGTGTGTGCAGGCATGAATTTAAACTAGTGCATGTCTTAAAAACACATCCACTCTCTCGTGGTAGCACAACATTTTTGTGTTTTCTTGAATGTGTGTTTCTGTGCATATACATATAGCAACCCCCTCCAATGTCAATAATCTCACTGGGCCTGGGGACACAGATCCTTGCTTGCATGTGTATGAGCATACATGCACGCACACACACGCATGCACACACACATGGACACGCACACACCTGTGAAGAAAAAATACTACCCAACTGACGTTTCCACTGACCAGTTTACAATAGCACTGACTGTGAGGGGCTTCACCATTTCGTGGTCATTTAAAACCTGTTTTGGTCTCTGTTGACAGAGCATACATTAACATCCATGCAAACAAAGCACAAGGTTAGCCTAGCATTTAGCCTAGCACACACATCCACATCAATACAAACTGAGCCAGGGTTAGCCTATAGCCCTGTCTTCACGTGACCCCAATTACCTTTCCTTCACCCTGAACATTGGACAGGGCAGAGATTAGGCGTGGTGTTACAGATTGTAAAGTCACCCAGCAAACAACTAACAACAATATAGGAGATAAAGAGACTACATTTTCCACAATGTAATTAAAGACATAACTATTTAATTTCTACATTGTATTGGTTTAATGTAAATTGCATGTCAGTCATGTTGCAACAAACTACTTGCTGATTTTCATTTCAGGCTCTTACCCATGACAATTAAGGTAAGGAAATAATATAGCTTTCTAGGAGTGCAGCCATTCTGCAAAAACCCTCAAATGGGACAGATTGGGTTAATTACCTCCAATACCTGGGTTAACCATTGAGAAATGATGACCTCACATAAACATCTACTGGCCCCCAAGCCAGTCACAACAATCACAACCTGGCCCATTAAAGTTAAATGCATGTTACTTTAATTGAGCTCTGATGTAGCTCCAACAGGTCTCATTTTGGCTCAAAGACATTGATTCTACAAGGGAAAAGACTTCGGTCAGACTCACCTGTAGGCTGTGTAGAGAGGTGGGGTAGGAAGGAGCGTGAGTCTGTGTAGCTGCTACAGTTCCCACATGGATCTTCATATGAGGCTCAGGACCTTCCTCCAGCACTTCGTAAATCCACTGATACGGTAAAGTATTGTAGGTCCTGTATCAGGTTGTCTCCATCTGAAAGGGTAACTTTATCCAAATGCTCCTAGGCCCCATACAGAGTCCACTCATTTGTACAGACACAAACACACTACATTTACCTAATCCTGTATCTTTCCTCACCCTCACTCCCCTCTTTCTGACCTCACGTAGGTCCCTCTGTGGCTCTACTCTTACTGCTCTCTCTCTCTCTCTTTCCCTCTCTCTCTCCCTCGCTCTCTCCTTTTCTTCCTCTCCCTCTCTCTCCTTATCCGTCTGTCTGCTCAACAGCTCTAGTGTTGGATCATTAACCAGACCCCCGAGGCTCCTCCTATTACACCAGGTAGAGGAAGACGGGGAGGAGGAGGAGAATGACAGGTGTGGGGGGGGGGAGAAGAGGGCAGAGACTCAGGGAGGTGGATGTAAAGAGGGCCGGGGGGGACGACAATGCAAATAGTCCGGGTAGCCATTTGATTACTTGTTCAGGAGTCCTGTGGCTTGGGGGTAAAAACTGTTGAGAAGCCTTTTGGTCCTTGACTTGGCGCTCTGGTACCGCTTGCCATGAGGTAGTAGAGAGAACATTCTATGACTGGGGTGGCTGGGGTCTTTGACAATTTTTGTATAACAGTTGTATAACCTTTTGAGGATCTGGGGACCCATGCCAAAGTTTTTTGTTTCCTGGGGGGGAATAGGCTTTGTCGTGCCCTCTTCACGACTGTCTTGGTGTGTTTGGACCATGATAGTTTGTTGGTGATATGGACACCAAGGAACTCTCAACCTGCTCCACTACAGCCCCGTCAATGAGAATGGGGGCGTGCTCGGTCCTCCTTTTCCTGTAGTCCACAATAATCTCCTTTGTCTTGATTATGTTGAGGGATAGGTTGTTATTCTGGCACCCACCGGCCAGGTCTCTGACGTCGTTGTCGGTGATCAGGCCTACCACTTTTGTGTCGTCTGCAAACTTAACGATGGTGTTGGAGTTGTGCCTGGCCATGCAGTCATGAGTGAACAGAGAGAACTGGAGGGGACTGAGCATGCACCCCTGAGGGGCTCCAGTGTTGAGGATCAGCATGGCGGATGTGTTGCTACCTACCCTCACCACCTGGGGGCAGCCCGTCAGGAAGTCAGTTGGTCAGCACATGCCCGGAGCACACGTCATGGTAATCCGTCTGGCATCCACGTCTTTGGCGCCCGGGGAACAGTGGGTTAACTGCCTTGTTCAGGGGCAGAACGACAGATTTTTACCTTGTCAGCTTGGGGATTCAAACTTGCAACCCTCCGGTTGCAAGTCCAATGCTCTAACCACCAGGCTATCTGCGGTCGACGTCACCGGTTTTCTAGCTACCACTGATCTACTTTTCATTTTCTATGTTTTTTGTCTTCATTATACACACCTGGTTTCCAATCACTTAATTATTTGTTCCTTATTTAAACCCTCTGTTTCCTTCATGGTTTTGTGCCTGTTTGTTATATGTTAGATGTTCTTTTATTGTGAGCTTGGATTTTACTACCTATTTTGGTAGTTTGTTATTTGAGTAAAGATACGGGATTTACTCATCTCCGTTGTCCTGCGCCTGACTCTGCCTACCTGCTACACAGAGAATTCTGACAGAAACATGCACCAATAATGGAGTCAGCAGGAGAACACAGCCTTCCTCTGCCTATTGATGAGCGCATCCAGCAGCACGTGACCATGTTGCAACATCTCGGCACAGCCATGGATCGAGTGCTGCATAATCTGGAGCGATGGGAAAGGTTTTCCAGCGCATCCACCAGCATCTCAAACTCCCACACCACAACGCACACAGCTGTCCACACCTTCACCTGGACCCAGTGGGATTCGGCTCGCGCTCCCGAGGGCATATGATGGAACGGCTGCCAGGTGCCAGGGGTTCCAACTCCAACTAGAGCTCTACCTGGCGACCGTTCACCCGGCTCCCTCGAGACGCGAGAGCGTGTCCGCCCTCGTCTCCTGCTTATCCGGGAAAGCCCTGGAGTGGGCCAACGCCGTATGGGGGGAGGACGGAGCGGCGTTGGACCATTATTAGGAGTTCACCTGTTCCACCTCAGGCAGGGGACGAGGAGACCACAGGACTTTTCTCTGGAGTTCCGCACCCTGGCCGCCGGAGCGGGATGGGAGGACAGAGCCCTGATCGACCACTACAGATGCAGTCTGCGCGAGGACGTCCGACGGCCTGCTGGGGCACCACCCTATCCTTCAACCAGCTGGTGGATATGTCCATCAGGCTGGATACCCTGCTGGCCACCCGTGGACGTCCGGATCAGGGCCTGTTAGTTCCATCCCCCAACACCTCTGATCCAACACCTATGGAGCTAGGAGGGACTGTGCTTAGGGGGGCCGGAGGAGGAGCCACTCCCTGCACCTTATGTGGCCGCAGAGGACACACTGCTGGTCGGTGCTGGGGGGGTAAATCAGGGAGTCAAGGCAGCAGGCAGGGCACTATTGTGTCATCCCAGGTGAGTAGGCACCAGACTCGCCCAGAGCCCCCTGTTGCTCACATGTTTATAGATTTTCCTGAGTTTTCCCCGCGTTCCCAGCATAAGGCGCTCGTCGATTCAGGCGCAGCTGGGAACTTTATTGACCGTTCATTTGCCCGTAGTTTAGGGATCCCCATTGTGTCTGTTGATATGCCCTTCCCTGTGGACGTCTTAGATAGTCGACCATTAGGGTCAGGGCTGATTAGGGAGGTTACCGCTCCACTAAGTATGGTGACGCAGGGGGGTCATGAGGAGAAGATTAGTCTCTACCTCATTGATTCTCCTGTGTTTCCCGTGGTGCTGGGTCTACCCTGGTTGGCCTATCATGACCCCACTATTTTGTGGCAACAGAGGACTCTAAAGGGATGGTCACGAAAGTGCTCGGGGCGGTGTGTAGGTGTTTCCATCAGTGAAACTACGGTGGAGAGTCCAGACCAGGTCTCCACCGAGCACATCCCCTCAGAATATGCCGATTTTGCTCTCGCCTTCTGTAAAAAGAAGGCGACTCAATTACCACCCCATCAACGGGGGGATTGTGCGATAAATCTCCTGGTAGACGCAGCACTTCCAGGGAGTCACGTGTATCCTCTGTCACAGGAGGAGACGGCAGCTATGGAGACATATGTTTCCGAATCTCTGGGACAGGGATACATTCGGCCCTCCACTTCACCTTTTTTTTGTGAAGAAGAAGGATGGAGGTCTGCGCCCGTGTATTGACTATCGAGGTATCAGTCAGATCACTGTGAGGTACAGCTACCCGCTGCCTCTCATAGCCAGTGCGATCGAGTCAATGCACGGGGCGCGCTTCTTCACCAAATTGGATCTCAGGAGTGCGTACAATCTGGTGCTTTTCCGGGAGGGGGGCGAGTGGAAGACAGCATTTAGTAACACCTCAGGGCACTACGAGTATCTCGTCCTGCCGTACGGGTTGATGAATGCTCCGTCAGTCTTCCAGGCATTTGTAGACGAGATATTCCGGGACCTGCACGGGCAGGGTGTAGTGGTGTATATCGACGACATTCTGATATACTCCTCTACACGCGCCGAGCATGTGTCCCTGGTGCGCAAGGATCTAGGTAGACTGTTGGAGCATGACCTGTACGTCAAGGCTGAGAAATGTCTGTTCTTCCAGCAGTCCGTCTCTTTCCTAGGGTACCGCATTTCCACGTCAGGGGTGGAGATGGAGAATGACCGCATTTCAGCCGTGCGTAAATGGCCGACTCCAACCACGGTAAAGTGCAGCGGTTCTTAGGGTTTGCCAACTACTACCGGAGGTTTATCCGGGGGTCAGGTAGCGGCTCCTATTACTTCACTGCTGAAGGGGGGGCCGGTGCGACTGCAGTGGTGTGGGAGCTGGACGCGGACATAGAGCAGGCGTTACGTACAGAGCCCACTCCCATTCAGTGTCCAGCTGGACATCTGTACGTTCCGTCTGCTGTCCCGCGACCGTCTGATCTATTGGGCCCACACGTCACCCTCCTCTGGTCATCCTGGCATCGGTCGGACAGTGCCTGCCTTAGTGGGAAGTACTGATGGCCCACCTTAGCTAAGGACGTGCGGGTTTATGTTTCCTCCTGCTCGGTGTGCACCCAGTGCAAGGCACCTAGGCATCTGCCCAGAGGGAAATTACAACCCCTACCCGTTCCACAACGGCCATGGTCACACCTGTCTGTGGATTTCCTGACGGATCTTCCTCCGTCACAGGGAAACACCACGATCCTGGTCATTGTGGATCGGTTTTCTTCCTCCTACTTATTTCCCTCATTAAAATGCAAATCAATTTATAACATTTTTCTGTTGTTATTCTGTCTCTCACTGTTCAAATAAACCTACCATTAAAATTATAGACTGATCATTTCTTTGTCAGTGGGCAAACGTACAAAATCAACAGGGGATCAAATACTTTTTTCCCTCACTGTAGCATTCTATAGTGAATTGTAGTATTTTTTCATGTGGGCTAAGACAGAGATCAATACCCACATTGTATCAGCACTAAAATGTGCCAGAGCAGGTTTTAAAGATGGGAGTGATAGAAAAGAAAGAGTCAAAGTTAGGGAAAACCATAACATTCCACAACAGCACATTACGAAAAACACCACAAGTGACTTTCAACCACCAGTTTCAACCAGCAGAAATGTGCGTTTATCGTACAATGTTTATCGTACAATTTTTTCCACACAAAGCCACTGTGAAGCCACTGGGTCTTTTCCAGCCAGGCTCAGCATCATTAAAGTAATCTAAATGAGGCTGAAGGGTTCATAATGTGAGTGGGGATTTTTATTGTCTTAAGTTAATTATTGAAACCCATCCTGTTAATCAATATCTACATGTAACTACAGTTGAAGTCGGGACAACTTAGCTAAATACATTTAAACTCAGTTTTTCACAATTCCGGACATTTAATCCTAATAAAAATTCCCTGTCTTACGTCAGTTAGGATCACACCACTTTACTTTAAGAGTGTGAAATGTCAGAATAATAGTATAGAGAATGATTTATTTCAGCTTTTATTTCTTTCATCACATTCCCAGTGGGTTAGAAGTTTACATACACTCTATTAGTATTAGGTAGCATTGCCTTTAAATTGTTTAACTTGGATCAAAAATTTTGAGTAGCCTTCCACAAGCTTCCCACAATAAGTTGGGTGAATTTTGGACCATTCCTCCTGACAGAGCTGGTGTAACTGAGTCAGGTTTGTAGGCCTCCATGCTTGCACACGCTTTTTCAGTTCTGCCCACAATTTTTTTATAGGATTGAGGTCAGGGCTTTGTGTTGGCCACTCCAATACCTTGACTTTGTTGACCTTAAGCCATTTTGCCACAACTTTGGAAGTATGCTTGGGCTCAATGTCCATTTGGAAGACCCATTTGCGACCAAGCTTTAACTACCTGACTGATGTCTTGAGATGTTGCTTCAATATATCCACATCATTTTCCTCCCTCATGATGCCATCTATTTTGTGAAGTGCACCAGTCCCTCCTGCAGCAAAGCACACCCACAACATGATGCTGCCACCGCCGTTCTTCACGGTTGGGATGGTGTTCTTCGCCTTGCAAGCCTCCCCCTTTTTCCTCCAAACATAACGATAGTCATTATGGCCAAACAGTTCTATTTTTGTTACATCAGACCAGAGGACATTTCTCCAAAAAGTATGATTTTTGTCCCCATGTGTAGTTGCAAACCGTAGTCTGGCTTTTTTATGGCGGTTTTGGAGCAGTGGTTTCTTCCTTGCTGAGCGGCCTTTCAAGTTATGTCGATATAGGACTCGTTTTACTGTGGATATAGATACTTTTGTACCTGTTTCCTCCAGCATCTTCACAAGGTCCTTTGCTGTTGTTCTGGGATTGAATTGCACTTTTCGCACCAAAGTATGTTCATCTCTAGGAGACAGAACGCGTCTCCTTCCTGAGCGGTATGACGGCTGCGTGGTCCCTTGGTGTTTATACTTGCGTACTATTGTTTGTACAGATGAACGTGGTACCTTCAGGCATTTGGAAATTGCTCCCAATGATGAACCAGACTTGTGAAGGTTTACCATTTTTTTCTGAGGTCTTGGCTGATTTCTTTTGATTTTCCCATGATGTCAAGCTAAGAGACACTGAGTTTGAAGGTAGGCCTTGAAATACATCTACAAGTACACCACCAATTGACTCAAATGTCAATTAGTCTGTCAAAAGCTTCTAAAGCCATGACATCATTTTCTGGAATTTTCCAAGCTGTTTAAAGGCAGTCAACTTAGTGTATGTAAACTTCTGACCCACTGGAATTGTGATACAGTGAATTAAGTGAAATAATCTGTAAACAATTGTTGGAAAATGTACCTATGTCATGCACAAAGTAAATGTCCTAACTGACTTGCCAAAACTATAGTTTGTTAACAAGAAATTTGTGGAATGGTTGAAAAACAAGTTTTAATGACCCCAACCTAAGTGTATGTAAAATTCAACTGTACATGAATGACCTGAGTATGGCTCCAAGATGAGAGGTTTAGACCTGGAGCACCAACAATAACTGTTATTAGTTTTACCCCCGAGACCAACACAGTGGTGTAATAAAGACAACCAAACAAACTAAGGCAAATTGCTGCTCTTATTTGAGATAAATACAGCAGTGATTAAGATAAAGTCAGATGTGTCTAGGATTTTAATAATTAACATCCTCTTTACCTGGGAAATCCCCTTATTATGACAATGACAGAAACAAACTGTTACTTTGTGTTTTTATTAAGGAATACAGATCGAATATTTAAATTAGTGGCATGGTAACAACAGAAAAGGACAATGGAAGGTCACGAAAAAGTTACAATAGATTATTATTGCCATCACATTATCATTGCAGTGCAGCAGGTATAGTGGTCAGTCAGTGTATGTTGGGCCTTCCTCCCAAGGTCCAGGCAGTCTTGTGCCAGCGGATGTTATCACTGAGTAATAACACAAGTATGTATAAGAGTTAATAGGGTGGGGATGGGAGAGGAGGGTACTGCTGGTGATCGTCATGGCAGCATCATAAAAACAACATCACATCATCTTCCTGTTTTACCGTAACTGCTTTAAGTCAGTGACTTAAAGCAGTTACCGTAACTGCTTTAAGTCAGTGACTTAAAGCAGTTACCGTAACTGCTTTAAGTCAGTGACTCAGTGCAAGATAGACAAACACACAGACATAGTTGATCCATTGTCATGACACGCATTGTGCAATATTACCGATAACTGTTACATAACCACAAGACATTCTGTATAATATAGTCCATAATCATAAAATAGATTTACTCAAACTTTTACAATTGTGTGCAAATTTCAAACAAGTCAAAGCGGGAGACAATCGTCCAAAACTAAGAAATAAAGTAAAATGTGAGCTTTCCCTAAGTTTAAACCACTGAATTGTCACATACCCTTGTACCCACATTGAATTAAATAGTTTAGTCCTTGGGAAAGGTCAGAGCTTACACGGCATCTTAAATTTGATCATAATATAGGCAGTCTCAGAGCTTTGTGCGTGCATCCTCCATTGAAAAAAATACTGCAAATCATTAAACAACCTAAAAATCACAATAATAATTATCAAACATAGGCTGGATTTAAAATAGCATAGCTAGTATAGTGGTACTGGTCCAAATTAAACAATCAGGGGTTTTACACTTGTATTTGTAAACCAAGAGAGGATAGCCAGCAGACATTTCTGATAGCAAATTGCTCTCCTTTGCTTTATCATGTCTAGCCTAATGTGTACAGTACTTTATAGACAAAGATAGAGATTTTCTGGGTCATATCATGCACATGAATGTATACAGGACTAAGCTATGTTGTGGAATGTGTGGGAAACCCCAGATTGTTTTGAAATGGAATTGTGAAAAACTTCATCATAGACTTCCCAACTTGGGTTTGGATGTCGCAACAAAGTCAAAAACAATCTCCAACACTATTGATGATAAAAATACAATTTTGTTAAACACATTGTCCGGGCTGAGATACGACCAACGCTAAGGCAAGTCTTAGACAGCTTGCATTTTATACATTCTCTGATATAGCCTTTACACCGATGTGTAATACATACTGTGTATATTCTATAACAACATTCCTTCAGGTTCAAAATATTTTATCTGTTCTCTTTGTGGTGTAATCAGATGAGGTCAAAATTCTATTTCAGTTCAGTCAAATCTGGATGTGAATCAAAATTCCAATTCAATGAAAATAATCTAAATTGAAAATAAATTGCACTTCAATTTAACTGGAATTTCAATTATCTCCTAAATTGAAATTTACTTGACCAACACGATAAAGAATTATTAACTGCAGTACATTATACAAAGACATTTCCATGTATTTTATTGTGTATGCTAACCACTATTACAATCACATAACCATATATGAGAATAAAACCCAAGTAGCTTAAAAACAAGATTAAAAGATGAACTTTTAATTCAAGTTTTTCCAGTATGTGTGTGTTGTGCGATAAACTAAGTATATTCTTCAAACATAATCAGTTGCTTCAGTCATAATTAAACATCAGTTCAAGGGGAAATACTTAAAATTATCGTTTCCCTTTCTCGTCTTTTTGAAGACAATGCGAGTGATCTATTCATGTCCTTGTTTACATTGTATAAGCCAATGTGATTTATTATGACATAGGAAAGAGTAAGGGTGAAATTCAAAAAGTAAAATAGGGGGTGCTTATATTTGTCTTGTTTCACACATGTACAAGTGTGTAACCTGTACAGTGTGTGGTGAAATGGATGTGTCATTTTGCATATCCCACTCACCCTGAGACACCCTCGGAGAGTGGGGTGACGGCTTGTGTGCCAGATTAATTTCAACAGTAAGTAATTTGAAACACTAAACTTATGAAGAGTTACTGGCTATAAGACCAGATATTCTCATTCTGTGTGTAGTAATATAAGGCATCAGTCTGTAAGTCCCTACCTACATGATGTCAGTGTCTATTGCGTTAATCTCTGTCTGATTGGTCGACGGATAAGCACCTGAGATGAAAAAGAAGAGAGGGTGGAAGTGCCGGTGAGGTTAATCGGTCAGTCCCAGAACAATCAGGACCTTATCACATGACCAGGGTGTCTGAGGTCAATCCAAAAGCTCTTCCTTGATGCTGCAGGCCCCTTTGAGGTCCCCAGGGTGATCGAAGGCTGCCTGAATGAACTGGCCGAACAGGCGGTCCATGTAGCCCTCCCCACGTGGGTAAAGGCCCTCCAGGTAGCCTATATGTCCGCCGTGGGACGTCACCAACAGCGCTACGTTAGGCAGGCGCTTGGCTAGGGCCACCGGGAGAGCTGAAAAGAGAGAGAGAAGAAGAGGAATGGAGTGAGACAGGAGGAACATTTCAGTTTGAAGCATTTAGATGAAGACCAACAATTGATCACACACACACACACTACCCGTCAAAAGTTTGGAATTAAGGGTTTTTCTTAATTTTTTACTACTGTCTACATTGCAGAATAATATGAAATAACACATGGAATCAAGTAGTAACCAAAAGAAAGGTGTTAAACAAATCAAAATGTATATTTCAGATTCTTCAAAGTAGCCACCATTTGCATTGATGACAGCTTTGCACTCTTGGCAGTCTCTCAACCAGCTTCACCTGGAATGCTTTTCCAACAGTCTTGAAGGAGTTGCCACATATGCTGAGCACTTGTTGGCTGCTTTTCCTTCACTCTGCGGTCCAACTCATCCCAAACCATCTCAATTAGATTGAGGTTGGGTGATTGTGGAGGCCAGGTCATCTGATGCAGCACTACATCACTCTCCTTCTTGGTCAAATAGCCCTTGCACAGCCTGGAGGTGTGTTGGGTCATTGTCCTTTTGAAAAACAAATGCGCAAACCAGATGGGAATGGCGTATCGCTGCAGAATGCTGTGGTAGCCATGCTGGTTAAGTGTGCCTTGAATTGTAAATAAATCACTGACAGTGTCACCAGTAAAGTACCCCTACACCACCTCCTCCATGCTTCACGGTGGGAACCATACATGCGGAGATCATCCGTTCACCTACTCTCCGTCTCACAAAGACACGGCGGTTGGAACCAAAAATCTCAAATCTGGACTACAGACCAAAGGACAGAATGCCAATGGGTCTAATGTCCATTGCTTGTGTTTCTTGGCACGAGCAAGTCTCTTCTTATTGGGGTCCTTTAGTAGTGGTTTCTTTGCAGCAATTCAACCATGAAGGCCTGATTTACGCAGTCTCCTCTGAACAGTTGATGTTGAGATGTGTCTGTTACTTGAACTCGGTGAAGAATTTATTTGGGCTGCAATCTGAGGTGCAGTTAACTCTAATGAACTTATCCTATGCAGCAGAGGTAACTCTGGTCTTCCTTTCCTGTAGCGGTCCTCATGAGAGCCAGTTTCATCATAGCACTTGACGGTTTTAGCGACTACACTTGAAGAACGTTCTTGAAATGTTCCAGACTGACTGACCTTCATGTCTTAAAGTAATGATGGGACTGTTGTTTCTCTTTGCTTATTTGAGCTGTTCTTTACATCATTTCTATACCATAAGCCGCCGTACATCCAACCGGCCTCACAACCGCAGACCTCGTGTATGGCGTTGTGTGGGCGAGCGGTTTGCTGATATCAACGTTGTGACCAGAGTGCCCCATGGTGGCATGGGGGTTATGGTATGGGCAGACATAAGGTACGGAGAACGAACACAATTGCATTTTATCAATGGCAATTTGAATCCACAGAAATACCGTGACGAGATCCTAAGGCCCATTTCTTCTTAGGGATCTGTGACTAACAGATGCATATCTGTATTCTCAGTCATGTGAAATCCATTGATTAGGGCCTAATGAATTTAAATCAATTGACTGATTTCCTCATTAACTGTAGCTCAGTAAAATTTTAGAAATTTTGAATGTTGCATTTATATATTTGTTCAGAATATACACTACATGACCAAAAGTATGCAGACACTTGCTCATAGAACAGCTCATTCCAAAATCATGGACATTAATATGGAGTTGGTCCCTCCTTTGCTGCTATAACAGCCTCCACTCTTCTGGGAAGGCTTTCCACTAGATGATGGAACATTGCTGCAGGGACTTGCATCCATTCAGTCACAAGAGCGTTAGTGAAGTCGGGCACTGATGTTGGGCGATTAGGCCTGGCTCGCAGTCGGCGTTCCAATTCATCATAAAGATGATCGATGGGGTTGAGGTCAGGGCTCTGGTGCAGGCCAGTCAAGTTCTTCCACACTGATCTTGACAAATCGTATGGACCTCGCTTGTGCACGGGGAAACTCATTTCATGAAGCTCCCGACAAACAGCTCATGCTGACATTGCTTCCAGAGGCAGTTTGAAACTTTGCAGTGTGTTGTAACCGAGGACAGATTTTACACGCTACAGCACTCGGCAGTCCTGTTCTGTGAGCTTGTGTGGCCTACCACTTTGCGGCTGAGCCGTTGCTGCTCTTAAACGTTTCCACTTCACAATAACAGCACTTACAGTTGACAGGGGCAGCTCTAGCAGGGCAGAAATTTGACGAACTGACTTATTGGAAAGGTGGCATCCTATGACGGTGCCACGTTGAAAGTCACTGAGCTCTTCAGTAAGGCCATTCTACTGCCAATGTTTGTCTATGGAGATTGCATGGCGGTGTTCTCGATTTTATACACCTGTCAGCAATGTGTGTGGCTGAAATAGCCAAATCCCATATTTGAAGGGGTTTCCACATACTTTTGTATACATGATAAACGTTGCGGGCTGCTTCCAAAATCGAAATGAAAACTATCTATACCCCAGGCTCTATCATGTCTCCCTCTGACCCAGGCAGTACCCACCATGTTTGGGGGAGAAGGGGTCGTCGGCTGCATTGAGGCAGAGAATTGGCACTGTCGTCCTGGGAAGCTTGTAGTTTGGGCTGGCCTCCTGGTAGTAGTCCAGACAGGACTTATAGCCAAACATGACCGACGTGTAGCGCTCGTCAAACTCCCGGATAGTACGTGCCTGAGAGGGTAAACACACAGGAGCATAGGGAGAGTTTGATTTTTAAAAAAGGGCACCAGCGCACAACTAATACACTCATTCTACACACAACGGTATGGAACCTCATAGATAAACCATATGAAACTGGTTCTTACCTTTAGAACATGGTCCACATCCACCACAGTCTCCAACATCTTCCTGTGTCTGAGAGAACGTGAGAGACAGACAGATATTTGGGTTGCAATCACACCAAGGCTAGTAATGACAGGTCTTGTTCCATTTTGAAAGGCCAATAACCATGGCAACAACATCCACAGCAACACGTACATGGATACCACAACAACAAGTCAGTCTTACCTGTTAATCGCTTGGCACAGGTTGCTGGCGAGGTGTCGGTTGAAGATCAGGCGGTTGATTGGTTGTTCAAGCGAGGCACAGGACTCCAGCGTGTCCCAGCTGACAGACATTGTGAGGCCGGCAACAAGCCCTGCCTCACTACCCTTACGAGCCAGGTAGTTCAACAACAGCATGCTGGGATACAGTTGGGAATAGGAGGGGAGGTGAGGGAGAAGACAGGAGAGGAGGGGTAGAGAAAGACAAGAGAAGGATAGAAGATGGGGGAAAGAAGAGTGTATAGAGGGAGAAAAAAAACTATTGAACAGACTATTGAACAGACTGAAGCAGTTATAACCTCTATGTATTTTGATTTCCATCTAAGCACTTACCCTCCCAGAGACACACCAGTGCCCAGCAGAGGGGCTTGTGGGAAGAGTTCCCTGACATGGAGGACCACCCGCTCCAGGTCCGAGGTGTCCGCCGCACAGAAGGTCACTGGGGTCTGGGGGAGAAGGGAGTAGGTTACTGGAACAGGACTGGGATCATCAGAGTCTACTGGGAGAGAAGACATGGGCTGACATGTGGATGAGACTACTAGGCTCAAGCGCTGCACAGACCATATGTTACATTATTGATGTTTGTAGGCAATGTAAGCTTTGAAAAGTAAGTAGTATAATGTCTTATCAAACTGCTTGCAAAATTGCATTGTGGCAGACCCTGGTGGAATTTGCATGATAGTGCACTTAAAAGGCATTCAGTCACTCCCTGAATTTACCAGTAGTTCTTCTCCTCCAAACCCTCTATTGTTGAAGACCACACATCTGGGGAAACAGAGAGACAAAGATCTAATCTCAGATTCCAAACCTCAGCACAGTGACAAAGAGCCCCATGTCAGTGTTTCTCAACTCCAGATGACAGTCAAGCTACCATACTGCACTGTAAGACCAATCTAGTCCAATACAGAACCAACAAGAACCTGTTTGAGATTAAACCAAGGATTCCATATAGCATGACAGGTAAAGTGAAAGGTCATGGCTTCTCTGGCTGACCTGTATCCGCGGCGTGTGGCTTGGCTGACGGCGTGGAGGACGTAGGTCTGACGACTGTTCCCTGTGAGCCCCGGCAGGATGAGCACTGTGGGACGACAGTAGCATTCTGGGTAGGCAGCGCTGTCCCCATTATCTACCCAGTCCAGAGAGATCTGACCTCCGTCAGCCGTTCTGATCAACTCACTGAGGATAGTGGAGGAGACAAGAGGGTTAGTCTTTTAACTGAATACCATTTCAAATGGTATACAGTAGGTTGGCCCAATATGCAGATGACTACAGACGTTATAGGTAGAGAGGACGGAAGGAAGTTGTGGGTTGTCTTACTTCCTGTAGTCAACCTGGGGGCTGGACTTGATGAGCACTCTGACCAGTGTCTGCAGCCGGCCGCCCCAGCACCAGGGAGTAGGGCTGAAGGGCTCAGCCACCACGGGACAGTGCCTCTGTAGGAACACACGGAATGCATCGCTACACACCAGGACCGGTGTCTGAGGGTGAGAGGACATGGGTATGTGAGCATGTGTGTGTTTAAGCAAAAGGGACTAAACAAAGGTGTGCACAGGCGTAAGTGTGGGTGTGAGAGAGACAGAGGGAGAATGAAAGAGAAGATGGAAATGGGTGAAAACAGTGTGGAATAAGCAGAGGCAACCAAACAGACAATCACACACCGTGGGACATATATTCTGCTAGCTGTGGTGGTTGGGCAATGGAACAAAATCTACATATGAGTAAAAGGTGATAACAATGCTGGGGAACAGTAGATGATAGCATTTCTTACAGGAAGCAGGCCTAATTTATATCCGATAGGCCTATCAAGTCCAAGATCTATACAATATTGGGTGCTAACTTATTTGGTTCCTACAGCCTAATCTAAAAACTAAGGTGAGGGATGGACATAATGCAAGTGCCTGCAGATAGAGGTATGAAGCACTCAAGAGTAAAATACTAGAGGTTAAATGGGACAGAGCTCAGATGCACATGCTCTCAAAGCCAGGAGACAGTACCCCGAAGGGAGCTAGTCTCGGGCCGAGCGACTGACCTGGCCCTCACGGCCCCAGAGGTAGTACAGGGCAGCGGTGATGGTGGCGACGACCACCGTGCAGGGTCTGTAGATGTTCTCCAAACACACTTTCCATAGGTCGGAGTGAGACAGCAGCATGACAGTGCTGCGATGACACACGGATGCAAACTCACACTCGTCGGGGGGTGGAGGCAGGATGTCAACGTACAGAGGTCCGAGGGCTTTTAGAATCTTGCTAGCTACAGAGTGCCTATTAATGAAGAGTTAAGCCTAGTAAAAAAATATATATCAAAGTGAAACGTTGTCACAGCAGTTACAGAACAAAAACGTTCTGTTTCTTATCTATGAGATGCCCTTCAAGTTACAAAGTAACCGGGTCCGCGTTTTAGCAGCTTGTGACAGAAGTTCAACAATGTTTCAAGTGTCAATCAAAAGTGGGGAAGTGGAGATTCTCAAACAGTGATAAAAAAAAGTGGAGATTCTCAGTGATAGCCTTCTGACTTCAAAAAAATGTGAAAAAAAGTAGCAACTCTGGCCTGCTTTGGCAAGATGATCCTGGGGGAAACCCTCGTTTGTATAGCCTACATCCAGAGAAAGTCGCTCACTACTCCCAGTAAACGCAAATCGTGGACGAATACACAAAACAAAAACATTAAACGTTAACAATGACATACAGTCGTTCGGCGTTACTCTAACAGTTACATAGCCTAGCTAGCTAATGTCACTAGGGCACCCTCCAAGTAATATAGCTGTCCGTAAACCTGCCTTGACAAGAAACATTTAAAGATGTGCCTTTCGGGTGTTATCTTCTCCTCTATTCGTGTCAAACTTGGTAATTCTGCAACGAATTCGTTTTTATTTTTATTGAATCAATCCGTCGAATAAAAATCAACAACTCAGTTCCGGGTCGGCACCGTTATTTTATTCCTCTGCCCTGGTCGACTCGTCCGTTCTTCTTCTTTGGCATTATGTTGCAGCTCAGCAGTTAGCTAGCTAATGCAATATCTCCAACTGTTGGGCTGGGGTGGGATGGGGATTGAGAGACAGGCCTTTTCTCAATTAGCCTACTCAACTCCTGCGCTTTCTCTCCTCAGTCCTCTCTCGCCTCCTTTAGAAAAAGGTCAAAGATAATTGAGGAGAGGAGGCAATTGGGATGAGAGGTTGGAAATGGCTGCGAGTAGTGAGGACAAAATGGAGGAAATGGAGAAAAAGTTGGTGAAGCAACAGCTGTGCTGGATTGAGAACAATATGGGTGTCAGTGTTGATGGTATGGAGCGTAGGATGAGGTTCAAGGACGTGAATGGTCGGTAGTGGAAAGACAGGAAGAAGAGAGATCATGATACAGAAAGCAGTGGAGCGTCTAGTAAAGAAAGGATAAGGGCCAAGGTAGGAAGTAAGAGTAATGATGTGTTGGAGTGGAAAGTGGTGATAGTGTTTGATGAGACCACAGGGCCTCACTTACACCCTATCTGACTAACTAATGCCGTAGAGAAAAGTAGGTGAAGTGAAATTAGCTTGGTTCATTGGAAATGGTGCATTGTTAATATTGTGTGGTAGCCAGGCTCAGCAAGAGAAAATTATGAAAATGGAAAAGCTTAATGGGAAGGAGATTAAAAGCCATGTCCCTGGTGCGTAAGCTAGATTGAGGAGAGTCATCACTGGGGTCTCAATATCTATGTCCACAGATGATATTGAAGAACATGTGAAGGGAGGCAGAGTGATTGGGCCAAAAGGTTCATCAGTAGGAAAGAGGGTCAAATAATTGAAAGCTTATTACTGATGCTGAGATTTGAGAAAGTCAGATAGCAGTGGAGTTGCAATGTTAGATAATTTGTCCCATATGCACTGCAGTGTTTTAAATGCCAAAGAATGGGACATGTAGCTGCTCAGTGTAAAGGAAAGAAAAGATGTGCCATCTGTTGAGGAGCACATGATTACAGTGAATGTGGAAGCAAGGTGAAGGTTAAATGCTGAATTGTGGGGGAGAAAACTGCAGCATTTGGTGGATGCCAGGTACGAAGAGAGGCTAGAGAGGTTCAGAGATATAGGATCAGTCATGATGTATCATATGCAGATGCCGTAAAACAGATTGG
Source organism: Brachymystax lenok tsinlingensis (assembly GCA_030435695.1). NCBI lineage: Eukaryota > Metazoa > Chordata > Actinopteri > Salmoniformes > Salmonidae > Brachymystax > Brachymystax lenok. The sequence continues at coordinate 21,823,419 of CM059817.1, forward strand.
TAGAAATACAGTGTGGACTGATGGAGCTTACATGGATAACCTGTAGTAAGTGGACCTACTGTCGGTGCTGGTGCTTCTGGGTGAAATTAGCGATATATTTGGTTTAGAATTTTATCGTCATTGTAGTACAGAATTGTGAAGATCATGTTGATCCTACATTCCAGCACTTTAAACGTAGAGAGTCACTGGTACTTCCTGTTTCAGTTTTTGCTTGTTAGCAGGAATCAGGAGGATATAGTTATGGTCAGATTTGGCAAATACAGGGCTTTGTATTTCTGTGTCTGTAATAAAGGTGATTTTGAGTTTTTCTCTGCCTCTAAATCCACAGGTGACATGCTGGTAAAAATGAGGTAAGGAGTTCAGTTTCCCTGCATTAAAATCACTGACCACTAGGAGCGCTGACTATGGATGTGCATTTTCTTGTTTGCTTATGGCCCTACACAGCTCCTTGAGTGCAGTCTGTGCCAGCATTGGTTTGTAGCGGTAATTAGACGGCTACGAAAAATATAGATGAAATCTCTCTTGGTAAATAGTATGGTCTGCAGCTTATCATGGGGTATTCTAACTCAGGCTGCACTAAGAAGGTGAAATTACAACTGGCATTTTGAGTAATGTTACTCAACTGAAGCTCTATTGAAACACCCAGCGTGAATCCCCTATGTGGGCTATCTACATCATCCAGCTGTATCCTGGCAGGATCATGGGCTCAGGCCTCTCTGCGCTCCAAAGCAGCCCGAGAGCTTAAAGTTCCTCTGTATCCACATCACAAAGGAATTATCATGGTCCACACATACAACCCCCCCCTCCCTCCAACCCTTTTCCTAACTTTAGCCTACTAAATCTACCTACATTTTGAACGTCCATCCTTTCAGGCCAGAGGCACAATGTATGAATTTATGTTTGGATCAGTATCGCTGTTATAATCATTCGCCAGTACTTAGAATTAAGTAAAACCACAAGTCCAAATTCTTATCTCCGTCCATGGATAATTTAGGAAAGGGACAATTTTAACTGTCTACCCGTGGCACCGGAGGACAACACAAGTTGCAACAATTCAATTCAATTCTGTCAATGACATTTGGCTTGATGTGATTGGTGTGAAGCCAAATCCAAACTGGCTTCCCTTGACACTTTTTTTTGGTGTGCCAGAACCATTCACAGTTGAGCTCACTCAGTATAGCTCAACACTGATTGGCTATTATTGTTTAAAAAAAAAAAGGGAGGCCAAATTCTCACTGGATTCCCTTGCATTCAATGCTACGGGTGGCAACAATATCACTCTTTTTGACCAGACAGCATCAGATAGATGGACTATAGAGGGGCGCTGTTTCGCTCGCTGGGATGCTTTCTCAGGTGAGATAGATGCAGCCTCTTGCAAATTGAAGGAAAAATATAAATAATTGTGTATGTTATTTGTACATTTTGTAGGGAACCACTGGCATCCATCCACTGGTATCCCCACCACTGTTTCAAAGTAAACAATAGGCCAACATTAAATCTAACAGACATTCATCTTCTCATTGGTTTATTGTACAAAAACATACTTTGACTCACTTTAATTAATTTGTTATTTTTAAACCTAATAAACATACAAGTAGGTTCCAACATCTGGAGAGAAGAAATTACACCCAAAAGAAAACTAAGAAAACATTATCCAATCACAATAAACAACTGCACATGATTTCTCACCAATGGTTACTCGTCAAATATTAAAAGGTTACTGGGCTTGATGCGTCTGCAGGGGTGGGAGGGTGGTTTTCCTCATACGTGTCGTCCACAGCTTGGAGAATGTGATGAACTGCACTCAGCAGCAGGATGTCAGTGTTGCAGCTCACAGACAGTTCACTGGAGTAGTTCTTAACTGGAAGAACATAGGACACTGGCAAACCCACCACCTCTGCTGCTTTCTGCATCTGTGGCACAGCAAAACATATGATAGATTGCAAATAAAACTAAAAAAATACTGTTCCATCATATTATTGACAATGTAAATTGCTTAAAACATTTGAATTATTTAAACTACCTTCTCCTGTAGGATCCGGCTGGAGTAAACAAACTTCACATCCTCTTGGACGGCATGACACACCTTGTCCACATGGGTCAACAGAACCACTTGGGGGATGTCTGGAGAGGACGGTGTCGTGTGTGTGTGTGTGTGTGAGTGAGAGAAATCAGTTAGTTATATCTATGATCTGCAGTTAAACATAACATCAACTGATATCACTGATTGCCCTCTGAAATTTTGGGATTAGCTCACCCAGATCTGCGATCTCAGCTTGAAGTGTCCTCAGTGTCTCTGTAAGGTCCTCACTGGTGGACATGATTTGGCAGGCATTCAGAATGAACACCGCACAATGGATTTGGTCATTTATCGATGGATCAGGTCTGTAGCCTGGAGTCTCAGCTTTGATGGGCGCATCACTTTGAAACTATTGTGTGGGAGAATAATTTTATTGATGAGAAGCAAACAAAACAGATACTGTACATTAGTATACATCAAAGTTGGTTATATCAGCATCAACAATAAAACATTTAAAAAGTAGGCCTTCCAAGTTTACATGTGTCAAATGTGAACAAGAGCATAGCAAGCAATATATCAAATCAAAATCAAATCAAATGTATTTATAAAGCCCTTCTTACATCAGCTGATGTCACAGAGTGCTGTACAGAAACCCAGCATAAAACCCCAAACAGCAAGCAATGCAGGTGTAAAAGCACAGTGGCTAAGAAAAACTCCCTAGAAAGGCCAAAACCTAGGAAGAAACCTAAAGAGGAACCAGGCTATGAGGGGTGGCCAGTCCTCTTCTGGCTGTGCCGGGTGCAGATTATAACAGAACATGGACAAGACAATAATATAGGCCCATCTCTTCTGATATTTATCCTCAAATCTTGATTGTATTGTTACATTTAGAAAGGTAATACTATACATCATGTCCCTCGGGGGCATATCCCTTGATAACAGCCAGTGCATCTGTGAGAGTCAGGCCAGTCCTCTCGCCGTCCCCTAGAGCCAACACATCACACAGGGTCAGAGCTGTGGGCTTCCCCCCTCTCTCTGACCGGATGTCATACGACTTCAGCTGGGTAGATAAGGAGAGAGGACAGTGTTTTGAGAGCAAGTTTTTTAGACAAACTCAAGACGACTGCTAAAGAAACAGACATACAGAACACACATTCCCTCATCCCTTCCACCCACAGGACGAGTCCTCACACTCATAAACACATTGATATGGCAGTCCAGATGTTCCGAAACATCAAGCATGTCTCTGTCTGCTACAAATTATACTCATTGGATATCTCAGTCAAGGCATTATCTACAGTATCTTAAAGTTGCTAGTGAAAGTCTACACCACTTCACACGCAGTCTTCACATTTTTCTGCCTTAAAATGTAATATTAAAAGGGATTAAATTAGATGATGTAGATTTTTCCCTACAGATTTTTCCCTACACAACCTATTTCATATATTCAAAGTGAAAGAAAGAGACATTTTAAAAAATGTATTCAAAATAAAACAAATGAAGTTGTCTTGATTTTGACTTCACACCCTAGAGTTAATACTCGGTGGAAACACATTTGGCAGCCATTACAGCTGTGAATCATTTTGAATAATATATTCTACCAACTTGGCACAACTCTTAGGGCAACATACAGTGCTTTCAGAAAGTATTCACACACCTTGACTTTTTCCCACATTTTGTGTTACAGCCTGAATTTACACACCCTATCCCCCATAATGTAAAAGTGGAATTATGTTTAAGAAATGTTTACTAATTCATGAAAAATGAAAAGCTGAAATGTAAACCCCTTTACTATGGCGAGCCTAAAAAGGTTCAGGAGTAAAAATGTGCTTAAGTCATATAAGTTGCATGGACTCAGTGTACAATAAGTGTGTAACATTCTTTTTTAATGACTACCTCATCTGTGTACCCCACACTTACAATTATCTTTAATGTCCCTCATTCAAACAGTGAATTTCAAACACAGATTCAACCACAAAGATTAAAGTTTTACAATGCCTTACAAAGGGCACCTATTGGTAGATGGGTAAAAATGTAAAAAGCTATTAATTGCACAGATACAGGCGTCCTTCCTAACTCAGTTGCCGGAGAGGAAGGAAACTGCTCAGGGATTTCATAATGAGGCCAAACTTTAAAACAGTTACAGAGTTTAATTGCTGTGATAGGATAAAATTGAGGATGGATCAACAACATTGTAGTTACCCCATAATACTAAACCCAAATGATGAAGTGAAAAGAAGGAAGCCTGTGCAGAATAAAAATATTCCAAAACATGCATCCTGTTTGTAATAAGGCACTAAAGTAAAACTGTAAAAAATGTGGCAAAGAAATTAACTTTATTATCCTTTATGGTAAATACAACACAAAACATCACTGAGTACCAGTCTTCATATTTTCAAGCATGGTGGTGCTGCATCATGTTATGGGTCTGCTTGTCCTCGGTAAGTACTAGGCAGTTTTTTAAATAAAAATAAACAGAATAGAGCTAAGCATAGGACAAATCCTAGAGGAAAACGTAGTTACGTCTGCTTTCCAACAGACACTGGGAGAAATATTCACCTAAAACACATGGCCAATTATACACTGGAGTTGCTTACCTAGACGACATTGAATGTTCCTGAGTGGCCTAGTTACAGTTTTGACTTAAATTGGCTTGAGAATCTATGGCAAGACTTGAAAATGCCTGTCTAGCAAAGATCACCAACCAACTTGACAAAGCTTAAATACTTTTTTTAAGAATAATGTGCAAATATTGCACAATCCTGGTGTGCAAAGCTCTTAAAGACATACCAAGGAAGACTCACAGCTGAAATCACTGCCAAAGAGGATTCTAACATGTATTGACTCAGGGATGTGAATACTTATAGTGCATTCGGAAAGTATTCACTTTTCTTGACTTTCTCCACATTTTGTTACATTACAGCCTTATTCTAAAATGGATTAAATGAATACAAATCCTAAATCTACCCACAATACCTCATAATGAAAAAGTGAAAACGAGTTTGGATGTTTTTGCAAATGTATTAAAAATAAAAAATAAACAGAAACACCTTATTTACATAAGTATTCAGACCCTTTGCTATTGAAACTCTAAATTGAGCTCAGGTGAAACCTGTAACGATATGCGCTGAGAGTCGGGAAGCAAGTTCAGGGAGTGAGTGTTTTAATTAAATAAACATAATCCAAAACAAGAAACACTAACAATGCACCGACAGGAAACTGAACCAGAAACAATAACGCCTGGGGAAGGAACCAAAGGGAGTGACATATATAGGGAAGGTAATCAAGGAGGTGATGGAGTCCAGGTGAGTCTGATGACACGCAGGTGCACGTAACGATGGTGACAGGTGTGCGCCATAGCGAGCAGCCTGGTGACCTAGAGGCCGGAGAGGGAGCATACGTGACAGTACCGGCTCCAGCCCCAGGACGCCGACCAAAATGACGATCCCGGGGATCAGGAGCGGACCGGTCACCCCTGCTGATGCACCTGACAGACCGGCTGAGGCAGGGGAGCCTCCTCCGTAAAAAGGCACATGACAGCCCGCTTGGAGTTTGCCAAAAGGCACCTAAAGGACTCTCAGACCATGAGAAACAAGATTATCTGGTCTGATGAAACCAAGATTGAACTCTTTGGCCTGAATGCCAAGATTCATGCCTGGAAGAAACCAAGCACCATCCCTACGGTGAAGCATGGTGTTGGCAGCATCATGCTGTGGGGATGTGTTTCAGCAGCAGGGACTGGGAGACTACTCAGGATCAAGGGAAAGATGAACAGAGCAAAGTACAGAGAGATGCTTGATGAAAACCTGCTCCAGAGCACTCGGGACCTGACTGGGGGCGAAAGTTCACCTTCCAAAAGGACAACGACCCTAAGCACACAGCCAAGACAATGCAGGAGTGGCTTCGGGACAAATCCCATCTTTGAATGGCCCAGTCCGGCTTTGAACCAGATTGAACATCTCTGGAGAGACCTAAAAGCGGGCGGCAGGTAGCCTAGTAGTTAGAGCGTTGGACTTGTAACCGGAGGGTTGCAAGTTCAAATCCCCGAGCTGACAAGGGAAAAAAAAAATCTGTCGTTCTGCCCCTGAACAAGGCAGTTAACCCACTGTTCCCCGGGCGCCAAAGACGTGGATGTTGATTAAGGCAGCCCCCCCCGCACCTCTCTGATTCAGAGGGGTTGGGTTAAATGCGGAAGACACATTTCAGTTGAAGGCATTCGGTTGTACAACTGACTAATAATGGTGACTTTGACTTTTGACTTTAAAAATAGAGCTTGAGAGTATTTGCAGAGAAGAATGAGAGAAACTCCCCAAATACAGGTGTGCCAAGCTTTTAGTATGTTACCCAAGAATACTCGAGGCTGTAAATCACACCAAAGGTGCTTCAACAAAGTACTGAGTAAATTGTCTGAATACTTATGTAATGAGATATTTCTGTATTTCATTTTCAATAAAATTAGCAAAAATGTCTAAAAACACGTTTTCCCTTTGTCATTATGGGGTTTTGTCTGTAGATGTGTGAAAAAATTATAAATCAATTTTAAATTCAGGTTGTAACACAAAATGTGGAATAAGTCAAGAGGTATGAATACGTTCCAAATGCACTGTATGTTCATTGTTCTGTCAAAAAAGACAGCAATATGCAAACCTTGTCTCTGATTTTCAAGCAAATTTAAGTCAGGACTGAGACTAGAGCATTCAGGAACACTCAAAACCTATTGGAAAGCCATTCTGGTTTGACTTTGGCACAACAATTTGTGTCTCACTGAAAATAAAACTCTATCCCAGGGTTAGGTTTTCGGAAGACAAAGGCGTGTTTTCCTTTAACTTTTTACCTGGGCTTTGATCATTTTATATTTATTTTGATTCTGACAAACTCCCCAGTTCCTGCAGATGACAAGCATACTCATAACATGATACCACCACAAGGTTGATAGAATCTTATTCAAAATGATTCACAGATGTAATGGCTGCCAAAGGTACTTCCAACAAGCATTAACTATGGTACGCAATAAATAACTTAAATCAGACACCCTCTCACCCTAGAGGGGGAAGGAAGAACTAGAGGGGGTTCAAGGGAAGATTCAGGTCTGCTCTCTCAAGATTCACCAAAGGAATGTCCTTTGTTTCAACAGACCTTTTCCCACTGAAACTTTAACACGTTCAAAAGCAAATACTGTAACAATATTTCTAACATGGAATGTGGGGAATGGTCAGAGGCGATCTATAGAACACTAATGTCATTTTGTTTGTTATTTTGTGATGTCATTAAATTTTTTATAAAGGAAATACTGTAACTTGGAAAGTATACCCACTACATATACAAATTTTCCATACTATGTGTTGTGCATGTAATATGAAACATTATGAAAGGGTTTTTGTTAAGAGAGGGATGTATTTTGACAAGCTATAAGATAATTGTTTTCCTAAACTTCGCACAGTGAGTAGTTATCGCCCGGAATGAGGCCAGGGAGCGTACCAGCAAGCCGGATCCGCCCCTTTTGAGCAAACTGTATAAATGATGGGTTAAGAAAAAACACATCAGTCCAGAAAAAGGTGAAGCTGTCCTCTTCCAAAGTGAATTAAAGTCAAGCCATCCTATTACTCAGCTCAATCAATCGATACGGCTGGCTAGTCTATCTTTAAAGAAGCCACTTCAAGAGTGAATGGAACGAAAGTCAACTCTGTAGTTCTGTTCAGGACTACACGACAAGTCACCAGATACTGGACAACTACAAAGAAAGACAACAATAGAAGACTTGTTGGAACCGTTTCAGACAATCAGAGCCTTACAAGCGTGCCGTGAAAAGGCCCAAACCCCTTTCCAAGGCTGCCCTGTTCACGAGAGACCCCCGCCGGGGGAACCCAGGCATTTCACGTAAATTCATTCATAATTTATTACTCAAAGCGGGTGGCGGTTCGTGTGCAAATTATATGGTTACTGTAGGTGAGAGTAGTTTCTGAATGTACCAATGTTAAGTGTCTCTGTCCCTCTCTCTCTCTCTCCATCTCTTCTTTAACAAGCATCAACGTTGTTGTCATTCCACAAAGGACCTGTTTTCAGCGTATTAACCGGTGCAGAGTGTGTATGTTTATCCTGTATTCCCAGTTAATTAGCTAGTAAATAAATAATTAAACCAATTTGTGTAGTACTGAATCATAAGTAAGGCTTGGGTTATTGCAGATGCAAGGAGGTTACGACTGTTCAGAATGACAATATGATACAAGGTTATGATTAATAAATGTACTGTTTATAGATGTGATAGGTAAAGACCTTTAGAGTTTAATTCAGGAGATGGTAACTCTTTAAATAACCACTCTTGTGGTGCCACAGATCCTAATGAGTTAATTGTTACATGATTAAGTTAATCAGGTAACAATTAAACATACTTAGTTAATTAGTTAATTAGATAAATAACAGTCTTCAGATGAATGTTAAAGTCAAGTCACGACATAAGCAATCAATGCATCCTCATTTTGTATTTCGTAGTAATTTGGAAAATTATACTGAACAAAATATAAACTCAACGTGCAACAATTTCAACAATTTTACTAAATGTATCTACCCCTTCAAAAAATGTCTATAAATTATAATCCACATAATAATTCACATTTCCTGTTGCTGTGGTTACACGTGGTCTGCAGTTGTGAGGCTAGTTGGACATACTGCCAAATTCTCTAAAACGACAATATAGGTGGCTTATGGTAGAGAAATTAACATTTAATTCTCTGCCAACAGCTCTGGTGGACATTCATGCAGTCAGTATTCCAATTGCATGCTCCCTCAAAACTTGAGACATCTGTGGCATTGTGTTGTGTGACATCTGTGGCATTGTGTTGTGTGACAAAACTGCACATTTTAGAGTGGCCTTTTATTGTCCCAAGCACAAGTTGCACCTGTGTAATGATCATTCTGTTTAATCAGCTTCTTGATATGCCACATATTTCAGGTTGATGGATTAACTTGTCAAATGAGAAATGCTCACTAACAGGGATGTAAACAAATGTGCACAAAATGTATGAGAAATCAGCTTTTTCTACATATGGAACATTTCTGGGATCTTTTTACATGTTACGTTTATATTTTTGTTGAGTATAAAATAATGTGGATTAGGTTGTGTAGATCGACAGGAAAATAAATAACTGGATCCCTTTTTAGATTACATTTTAAGGCAGCAAAATGTGAAGACTGTGCAATGTGTGTGTAGACCTTCACTAGGCACTGTTTGTATCATGCAGAATATTCCTTGTTAGAGATTATTTACTCTATACCTTCTTGATGAAGCCCTTTGTTGCAGTGCCAATAAAAGGCAGGAGAAGGACTCTTCCGAACATCACAGATCTGACAGAGTTGATGAAGCTGGATTTTCCTGACCCAGCAGGACCCATCAGCAGAACCCTGACCCGGTTTATAGACCGGCAGGCCGGTTTGAAGGAGACCAGATTCTTCCTCAGTGACCCCCTCTCTCTGGTAAAATGGGATATCATAGAAAGAGTCATAATATTACATCAGATCAGACCTGGGTTGAAAGTGCTGTCAGAGTTAATCAGATAACTCAAGTTAACATTTTGTAATTTAGTGCCCTCGTTTTTTTATTGTGATTAATCGCATAGTCTGAAAGCGTTGGAAATACTCTAAACATCCTAAATAGATCTATACAGCTCAAATCTACAATGCCATGTAAAAACAAGTTGACATTGAGGTTAAAGAAAGTGTGCTTTCTAAATGTACCTAATTTGGTAGTTACTTTAGACAACATCAAGACGTCAATATACTTGTAATGTTTTTTGCATGGAAAATTGTAAATAACAGCTCAATTTGAGCAAATATGTAATTTACCATTAATCACAATTAAATCACAGCAAATCCTGCAAATAACTCAATAAAACAATATTCTTGTTTGACAGCTCTTTTTTAAAAAGACATGCTTATTTAAGTATTTGTATTTTAATTACTTATTTTCTATGTATTTGCAAATTATTTTGCAGAATCAACTAATTCGATTTGTTGTATTTGAAAGTATTTTCAAAGAAATTTCCCTATAAAGACTATTTGAAACTATTTTCAAATAGGCTACTTGTTTCCAAATATATTTCAAATACCCCTAACAGACCTGGGTTCAAATACAAATGTCTTTGAAAATACACTTGTCAATGTATGAGTATTTTCAAATACATTTCCAAATATTCAACAGCAAGAAAATATATCCTAAAACTTACTTTGAAATGTAGTCTATGTGAAAGTCATTGAAAAACCTTAGATAGTATTTGCACCCAGGTCTGCATCAGGCTTCAAATAGTGTTTCTACTAGTCATAGCAGAAGCAGACTGCTTAAAGTTAATGAAATTAATTCACAATGTGACCTACTCCTCAGTCCATGACAGCTCCCTCCATGCACCTTGAATATAAAATGAATAAGAGCATAATCAGTACAAATAACAGTACAATAATGACAGAAATTAAAAAACGTTTTTGTGCGGCTAGTAGTTATATTTACTTCCAACTCGATACAGCTCAACATCCAGGTACCGCGGCTCCTGCCATCCCTGGTGATACATCATATCCCACGATTTCACGCAAATGGATCTATTCTCGGTGTACAACTTTAGACATTTCCCAAACTTCAAGCGACCATTTGACATAGAAGTAGAAAAATGTGTCGCCTTGGAGTCATCCAGAACAGGGAAGTGTGTTACTTCTTGATGGTTTATTTCGAAGGCAAATGCGTCTTGGTCCTCAATCTCATTAGACGATTTACACAGGTAACCAACCCCCCTTTACATCCCCAGATTTGAAATACACTATTACAACGAATCTTCCTTCTTTGTCAAATTTAGATCTCAAAGTATGCATGTGGAACCCATGGTTGCTTCCCTTGTAGAGCAGGTGAAGTTGGGCAGGTTCGGGAAGGAGCTTCAACAAATGCGTCTCTTGCTCCAAGCTCAATGCGGCTACTACAGAAGCCATTAAAAAAACGTGATGTCACTAGACTTCACGAAATCTACTACAGCTATGCAAATAAAATAATTCCAAGTCTTATTTCTGAGCGGTTTTAATGGATAGCATACGAACCCGCACCAAATCAATAGCAGGTCTAGAGTGTTTCAGAGAAATGAAACTTGTCATGAATCACAAAATATTAGCCAACCCACCCACTTAGGCTACCAGGAAAACAGAATAGCTGTTGCGAATTGCTCACCGTCCCAATGCCTTCATGTCCGGTCCTTTACGCGCAGCTTTTTTGTGCACGGTAAGTGTGGGCTGGGCTACAGTACGTTTCGTTTTTGTGGAACATTTCACTTTTGATAGGCTGTTATTTAAGCATATGTGGATATGGCCATTCCACAGTGAGACCATTATTGATTCCGGTGCGGACATTTTTACAAAACAGACTACTTTTGGAAATAGGCACACATATTTTATTTGCATGTAGCTCGTCGATTTCGTAGCAGGCTAGTTATCTCCGCTTGATTTCTCCATGGCCCATGCAGCCGTATCTGCACTGGATTTGGGGAGAGAGAAACAGTTGTTACAGTTTTTTCCCGAACCTGTCCGACTTCAGCTGCTCTACAAGGCGCCCCACCATGGATTTAAGATGAGCGATTTGATTTCTAAATTCGATCAAGTTGGAAGATTCGTCGTAATCGTTTATTTGGAATCAGGCACGATGAAGGGGGGATATCTGAGTAAACGACCTGAGTCTTATCACCAAGAGGACAGAGGGGCATTTGTCTTCGAAATAGACCATCAAAAAGCAAACGTCTTTCCTGTCGTGAAGCACCGTAATTCGATCATTTTGAATAAAGAAAGCTTAGGCTTTGGGGATTGCCTAACAATTTACAGCAATAAGGATAAAACACTCTGTGTTGATGTGGGGTTCGATGATACCTACACACCCACCGATTGGAGTGAAGAGTTGGAGGTGCCCTTCATGGATGTGGAGTTGCATCGCATTCAAAGTAATTCTTCCCCAATACAATGTGATTAATTAAATGTACTCTCTGAAAATGTAGTCTAGGCCTACTGTAATTGTTTGTTATTTTTATGTTCAAGGTGTTGGAGATGTGCTGCTGAACCCTTGGAGGGAGCTGTCATGGACTGAGAAGTAGGTCACATTGCAAATTAATTTCCTGAATCTATCAATAACACAGTAATCTGTTGTACACCAGTAGAGGCTAGTCTGTGGCTTAGTATTGGTGGTCTAAAAGCAGTCTGCAGGCTGTTTGATGTAATATTATGACTCTTTCTATGATATCCCATTTTACCAGAGAGAGGGGGTCACTGAGGAAGAATGTGGTCTCCTTCAAACCGGCCTGCCGGTCTATAAACCGGGTCAGGGTTCTGCTGATGGGTCCTCCTGGATCAGGAAAATCCAGCTTCATCAACTCTGTCAGATCTGTGATGTTCGGAAGAGTCCTTCTCCTGCCTTTTATTGGCACTGCAACAAAGGGTTTCATCAAGAAGGTATAGCGTCTGAAACAAAGAGTTTTTAGAATTTAAGAGTGATAATGCATTGACAGAGATAGAAAGCTAAGGAGTAACATTTGTAACAGACAGAGAAATGCTTGATGTTTGAGAACATCTGGACCGCCATATCAATGTGTCTCTGAATGTGAGGACCTGCCCTGTGGGTGGGTGGGTGGGTGGGAGGGAAGGGAAGGGATATACACCAAAGATACTCCCCTTTCATCTATGGATATACTGTATGTTTGTCTTTTTGGTGGTCGTTGTCTGAGTTTGTCTCTAACAAAACTAGCTTACAAAAGACTGACAACATTGTCTGTCTTCTCTCTATCTACCCAGCTGAAGTCATATGACATCCGGTCAGAGAGAGGGGGGAAGCCCACAGCTGTGACCCTGTGTGATGTGTTGGCTCTGGGGGACGGTGAGACGACTGGCCTGACCCTCACAGACGCACTTACTGTCATCAAGGGACATGCCCCCGAGGGACACAAGGTAGACGGCATTTGTTTTCTTTCTGGGAGTAACAATGTCTTCATGATGATTCCTAGCCTTGCTTGGGATAAAGATCAAAGGAACCTCCATGTAATATTTTACTGAACATGTTATATTATTAACATGTTATGCATATTATTCACTTTGTAACCAACATACACACGTTATAGCTAACATAGGGACAGGGCCGTGAACCCAGGTCACTGGGATGAAAGGCGAGCATCCTATGCATTGTGTCAATAGGGTTAACCCACTTGGTGGGAATTATAACATGGCTCATTACTGGATCGCAACAATATTAATGAATTTGTTCTGTTTGCTTTTTATGGCAACACAATGACGTTGTCCAACACAATAGTTTCAAAGTGATGCGCCCATCAAAGCTGAGACTTCAGGTTATAGACCTAATCCATCGGTAAATGACCAAATCCATTGTGCAGTGTTTGTTTTGAATGCCTGCCAAGTCATGACAACCAGTGAGGACCTTACAGAGACACTGAGGACACTTCAAGCTGAAATCTCAGGCCTAGGTGAGATTTCAGAAACAAACACACACACACACACACACACATTGACTACTGTATACAGATGTAGGATCTTAATTTGAGCCAGTTTGCTACAGCAGGAAATGTTAATTATTATGTGGATTATAATTAATGCACATTTTTGCAGAGTTTGATACGTTTTACATAAGGCAAATCAAGTCTGAAATTTCTATGTGGAAATTAAACTTTAGAAGCCTTTTTAAAACTCAAATACACTACAAGTTTGCCTTTCCTGCTGTCCAGGAACATTCTCAGCAGCAAAAGAGTGATAAAATTAAGATCCTACATCTATATGACCCTGTGCCCTCCAGACATCCCCCAGGTGGTTCTGTTGACCCATGTGGACCAGGTGTGTCACGCCATCCAAGAGGATGTGAAGTTTGTCTACTCCAGCCGCATCATACAGGAGAAGGTAGGCCTACTTCAAAAGTTGAAGATTAGGTGTAGTTTAATGTTGTAAAACCATTATATCTGCAATCCATCTTCTATCTTATCGTTTGCTGTGCCACAGATGCAGAAAGCAGCAGAGGTGGTGGGTTTGCCAATGTCCTATGTGTTTCCAGTGAAGAACTACTCCAGTGAACTGTCTGTGAGCTGCAACACTGACATCCTGCTGCTGAGTGCAGTTCATCACATTCTCCAAACTGTTGATGACACATTTAAGGATTACTGCCCTCCAACCCCTGCAGATGCCAGTCCAGTGACTGTTTGATAAGTAACTGGGTAGAAAGGTGTCATGCTGTTATGCATGTGTTGGGAGTAGTTACTTGAAAAAGTAATAACATACAACAGAAGTAACATGTTACTTTACAATATTACTTTGCATGAAAGTAATTAGTTATATTACTTGTTATATTACTTTGCGTTGCTTTCATGAAAATAAATCTCAAAACCTCAGTTTGTTTAACTTTCTGAGCCTCCGAGGGAGTGAGGTAACTCACGCGCGCTCTACAAAAGATAGATTCATCTAATTCATTTTTTTCCCCTTCAACCCGATCAGGAAAATCTTGGTCACAACTATTTCCTAAATGGTGTAGTCTGATCTATTCACTGATGTATTTATGTTTGCATTGAAGATTATACCAGAGTATAGGTAGCCTCTCACACAAGACTACCTTTATATGCACTGTGAGATGCATAGGAGGTTGGTGGCACCTTAATTGGGGAGGACGGGCTCGGGCTCATTAACTCAGTTTTTGTTGAAACCTCCTAATGTCTCTTAGGTTATTTTAAACAACTCGCCATTGGAGTACAGTCAACATAATAGTCATTGCAATATAAAAATGTAGAACAAACTAGTGTTTTGTACTTAACAGCTAGCCATCAACATGCTTCTGATCATTGGAAATATGAAGATGTAAAAAAAAAAAAATGTATTTCAATAAAATGTCTTTACTTGTTCCAAAGATATTCATAGGTTTTACATACGAGTACGAGGTTTTACATATTTCCACTTCATAAACTGAAGACAATTTTATTTTAAATGGACCACAGTCCTGAGTCGACCCCAGTCCTGGGGATAAGCCTGGACTCCTCTTAAGTCGTGGGATCCCAGCCACTATTTCTGATTCGATGCCACACTCGTCCTTTCCCTGCAGGATCTTGAAGAACCCTTCAAAAGAGAATACAGATCAGTAAGAGCAAGTGGGTTGTGTAACGCCCAGGCCCGAGATTACAGGCTGGAGCGTTTTGGTTTCGTTTTGGTGTAGGGTTTGTGTGTTCTAGGGTGTATATTTCTATGTTGGGATAATGGTTCCCAATTAGAGGCAGCTGAGTCTCGTTGTCTCTAATTGGGAACCATATATATATTTGGGAATTGCACTTCAGATTCGTGGGTTATTGGTTATGTTACGTTCATCATGTTCTGTCGGGTTCTTGTCTAGTTAGGTTTCCCCGTTCGTGGTTAGGTTTCGCCAGTCGTGGTTAGGTTTAGATCTTTGTGTTGAGTTTAGTATTTAGCGTTAGGGCTCACGTCTTGTTTCTTCGTTTATTGTTTTCGTTCTGTCCCGTGTTATCAATAAATATGTATTCTGGCTACATCGCTGCGTCTTGGTCTGTCCCGAAAGAAGAGAAACGTGACAGAATAACCCACCACAAAAAGACCAAGCAGCGAGAGACCCGGGAGCTTAGGTCCTGGGAAAAGGAACTATTCTATGGAAGTGCTTGGGACCAGCCTGGAGAGTATCGTCGGCCCAGAGAGGAACTGGAAGCAGCGGCGGCGGAGCGGCGCAGGTGTGAGGACCTGGTGGGAGCATGGGATCCTGTGAGAGGCAGGTTTCTCAGACCTCGCAGGGCTAGGAAGCCCGTAAGGCAGCCCCAAGAAACTTTTTTGGGGGGGGGCACACAAGGAGGTTGGCCGGTTCAGGAGGGACTCCTGAGCCAACTCCTCGTGCCTTGTGGAGAGAGCGTTGGGGAGAGCGTCGCACCGAAGGGACACCGTGCTATGCAGTGTTGCGCACGGTTTCCCCTATACGGAGTCAGAGGCCGGTGCAAGAGATTCCCGCTCCACTCATCAGTCGGGCGAAACTAAGCGTTCAGCCAGGAAGAGTGGTGCCAGCTCTGCGCGATAAGTCTCCAGTGCGCCTCCTGGGACCCGGATATCCTTCCCCGGTTCTGCGTGCGGTGTCTCCGGTACGTGTCCACAGCCCAGTGCGAGAGATCCCAGCGCCACTCATTGGTCGGGCCGAGGTCTGTGTGCTACCTGGTAGAGTGGTGCCAGCTCTGCGCGCCAGGTCTCCAGTGCGCCTTTTGGGACCAAGTTATCCTGTGGTTCTACGGGCAGAATCTCCGATGCGAATCCACAGCCCAGTCCGAGAGATTCCAGCTCCACTCACCCGTGAGGCCAGGGTTAGTGAGCTAGCTGGAGGTATGATGTCGGCTCTCCGTATCAGGTCCCCGGTCCGGGTGGAGGTTTCTACACGTCCAGTCCCTGTTCCACGCTCCGAGATCCCTGTTCCACGCTCCGAGATCCCTGTTCCACGCTCCGAGATCCCTGTTCCACGCTCCGAGATCCCTGTTCCACGCTCCGAGATCCCAGTCCGTGTTGAGGCTCCAACACGTTCTGTTCCAGTTCCGTGTTCCAAGATCCCAGTCCGTGTAGTGGTTTCTACACGTCCAGTCCCTGTTCCACGTGCCAGGTCCCCAGTGCATCTTCAGAGTCCAGTACGTGATGTTCCGGCTCCGCGCACCCAGCTCCCCGTGCGCTCAGAGAGTCCAGCACGTCCTGTTCGGGCTCCGCGCACCCAGCTCCCCGTGCGCTCAGAGAGTCCAGCACGTCCTGTTCGGGCTCCGCGCACCCAGCTCCCCGTGCGCTCAGAGAGTCCAGCACGTCCTGTTCGGGCTCCGCGCACCCAGCTCCCCGTGCGCTTAGAGAGCCCAGTCCGGCCTGTTCCCGCTCCCCGCACCAGAGTGCGCGTCCCGAGCCCAGTCCGGCCTGTTCCCGCTCCCCGCTCCCCGCACCAGAGTGCGCGTCCCGAGCCCAGTTCGGCCTGTTCCCGCTCCACGCACCAGAGTTCCAGTGAGCATCACGAGTCCAGTACTGCCAGTTCCCGCTCCCGCACCAGAGTTCCAGTGAGCATCACGAGTCCGATGCGGCCAGTTCCGCTCCCGCACCAGAGTTCCAGTGAGCATCACGAGTCCAGTACTGCCAGTTCCCGCTCCACGCACCAGAGTTCCAGTGAGCATCACGAGTCCAGTACTGCCAGTTCCTGCTCCACGCACCAGAGTTCCAGTGAGCATCACGAGTCCGGTACTGCCAGTTCCTGCTCCACGCACCAGAGTTCCAGTGAGCATCACGAGTCCGGTACTGCCAGTTCCTGCTCCACGTACCAGAGTTCCAGTGAGCATCATGAGTCCAGTACGCCCAGCTTCTGCTCCACGCACCAGAGTTCCACGAAGGGGTCCAGGGCCTCCGGTGCGTGACATCAGACCAGCACGGCCCGCACCGGAGCCCCCACCTGGGACAAAGGGACCCATCCGAAGACCCCCCACAGACTTTTTGGGTGCGTCCGAGTCCGGCGCCTTTGGGTACTGTAACGCCCAGGCCGAGATTACAGGCTGGAGCGTTTTGGTTTCGTTTTGGTGTAGGGTTTGTGTGTTCTAGGGTGTATATTTCTATGTTGGGATAATGGTTCCCAATTAGAGGCAGCTGAGTCTCGTTGTCTCTAATTGGGAACCATATATATATTTGGGAATTGCACTTCAGTTTCGTGGGTTATTGGTTATGGTACGTTCATCATGTTCCGTCGGGTTCTTGTCTTTCGTGTCTAGGTAGGTTTCTCCATTCGTGTCTAGGTAGGTTTCTCCATTTGTGTCTAGGTAGGTTTCGCCAGTGGTGGTTAGGTTTAGATCTTTGTGTTGAGTTTAGTATTTAGCGTTAGGGCTCACGTCTTGTTTCTTCGTTTATTGTTTTCGTTCTGTCCCGTGTTATCAATAAATATGTATTCTGGCTACATCGCTGCGTCTTGGTCTGTCCCGAAAGAAGAGAAACGTGACAGGTTGACACGTTTTTTTTTTTTTTACAGGACTTACAATGTTTTATTGTAGGCTGCGTAGTAACACAGTTGGTGCTACTATAAATGGAGCAATACCATTTAACAGTATGACCCTTCAATAAGTGGCCACTTTGACATTTAGGTTTCCAATGATGGACCACAATGGCATGTACTATTAGCCCTTACCAGTGGTGATTTTAGCATGTAAATCTTGGTGGGGCAAAAATTAAACTGGTGGAATGCATGCCAGCAAAGCCACAACACTAAACAATACATTAATTGCACTATAACGGTGACAAACGTTGCCACAAACTGTTAGTCAATATAACTATTTGTTTAGCACTTTTGAAATGTACAGCGACAGAATTCAGAACATGGGCCGTTCTTACAGTGCTCTCCCTGTTCACCAAGTTAGAACCGTAGGATAAGGAAAGGGGGCATATAAGCAGACAATGAAAGCTCTTACAACATTTGATGATTACATTTCTCTAAAGCAGGTTATAGGCTACAGTAGAACAGTAGGCAAAATTAAGAGGGGTAAATAGACCAAATGATTAGGGTGAGGCACATGGGCTCCTAACCTCTTACTACACAACATACACTTAGTATTACTTTCTTAGCTACAGTATACACATGTCCCTGGCATATTACATAATTTATGAAGCAGCATACAATACATTTTTGGACTCGGCTCACTTGAACAGGAAAGTGGCGCAGTTGTCCTCCCAAGTTAACAGTTGTTTTGAGCGCGGCACAAATCATGCTTCATTGACAGCATGGACAATGTTGAATGTTTATCATTTTAAACTTGGAAAAGAGCCCTTTAATCCCAGATTTGGGACCACACAGCCACTGATTCCTTCCAAACCACTAGTTGAATTTGCGATTTCCAACTTGTGTAATGTTTATGTCCAATGGCCGATGAGCCCTGATATGTTTTATCTATAATTTCTCTTTATTATATATCTTCATATGACAAGGATTAAAAAGGATTTGCCAGTAGATTGTCGACTTGATTCATGATGATGACTGCTAGCTAAGATTGTGAAAGTATGATGTTGACATGATCAGTCCAATCAAAGCTATATAACGTGATTTGACGTCCTTTTATCTGTGGCCAATGACCTTGAGCCTTCTTGGATGGGCACTTCTATGGCAGCAGCCGAAGGGCTCTAATTTTCAAGGTCTGCTCTTACACATGGCAGTGATGTAAAGTCCGCATGAGTGACAGAATACTGAGCCAATCATGGTGCAACGTTCTGTATTTTCTGCTGGCTTGCCCCACCACCACAGAAAGCACTGAGCCAGGCTGAAACACCTGCATTTGGAGCTGCCTTACTCAAGAAAACAAAAAAGAGACCAGGCTTTATTAACTCACTAATATATATCATTTTTTACATTGTTTCTAAAACATATGTGACAGGTGTTAATGCCAAAATAACATGCAAAACAGGCAAGCCCCCCAAAAAATGTTTTGCTAAAAATGTGGGGCTCAAAATCCTGAATGATGGATTGGCACTGGCCCTTACCATTCTCGTCCCAGTCTGTGTTCCATTATTTGGCAACCAGCCAGTAGGGAGTGTTGTTTGCCCAGGATCTTGACAGCATGACTCCCCAGCATCTGTCCTGTGAAAGTGTTTATTTACGGTACATTCCTGGGTGTGTGAGGGCAGGACATCCTCATTGGTGGATACATGTGCGCAAAGACTGAACGTCTTTCTAGCTTGTTGTAGAGCAGGCAATCCTTGTTGAACTAGTTGGGTGTGTGTGCGGCACCTGTATGTCTGTGCATGTCTGCAACAGAGATAAGAGACGGCCTCACCGGTCTTGTAAAGGAGGAAGTCCTCATAGACAGAGAAGGCTGCCTCCACCGGAAATTCCAGACTGTTCATTTCAGAAAATTCGGTTAGGGTTAAGGTAATTTAAGGTTTTGTCTAGTCGGTTTACGCATCAGCAGTGTCCTAATAGTCTCTCCAGCCTCTTCCGTGCCATTCTTTTAGAGCTCAGACATGATCTGCTGTTTCTTGGAGAGAGCGCAGTATGTCTACTTTCCTACAGGGTGCGACAGAGTGGTCACCACCAACACACCGAGGAGGTAAACAGGCCAAAAACATAGCAGAGAGGCTATTGATCTACTTCATGGGAAATTATGCAAGGTTATGATAATGTGACAGACCATATTTTGCTTAGAAGTCATTTAGAAACACTCGCACAACATTGTTTAAGTCTGAGGTGCTATTTAACAGTGGTGCACAGTGAGGTCTCTTAACAAAGCTTTTGTCCTTCATGTAGGAGGGGTATCCAGGGTTTCACTGGGTCACACAGTTAGGGGTGTTCCCCTCAACTTTACAAGGAGGACGGGTGCTGTTCACATGATGCTCACAGGTAGCGATGCTGTAAGGTCTGCAACCTGTACGAGACAAACACACACAGTAACTAGGATGTAAGGACATAATGTAATCCTCTAGAAAGCCAAACATATAGTCCATTCTATTGCATCCATATTGGAGGCTTCACAATGCCAGTGCCAGAGTCATCCAGAACTCACCTACAGTGAGCTCCAAAAGTATTGGGACAGTGACAATCCTTGTTTTGGCTCTGTACTCCAGCACTTTGGATTTGAAATGATACAATTATTGAGGTTAAAGTGCTCACCGTCAGCTTTAATTTGAGGGTGTTTTCATCCATATCGGGTGAACCGTTTAGAAATTAGAGCACATTTTGTACAAAGTCCCCATTTTATGGGACCAAAAGTATTGGGACAAATTCACGTATGTGGGAGGAAGTCACAGACGCACAAATATCATAACCCCGCTCTCCCCCAAATATTAAACCTGCCATGTTATTGTAATGGTGAGAGGTTAGCATGTCTTGGGGTTATGATATTCGTGCATCTAATTTAGGACGGATCCCAATTAGTCGACTTGTCAATTGTTTGGTCGTTAGGCTGTTGGTTGACCAAGATTGTTTTAGTCGAGCAGTAACAAATATATATACACACTACTGGGCAAAAGTTTTAGAACACCTACTCATTCAAGGGTTTTTCTTTATTTTGACTATTTTCTACATTGTAGAATAATAAGTGAAGACATGAAAATGATGAAATAACACATATGGAATCATGTAGTAACCAAAACAAGTGTTAAACAAATCAAAATATATTTTATATTTGAGATTCTTCAAATAGCCACATTTTGCCCTGACTCATCCCAAACGATCTCAATTTGGTTAAGGTTGGGGGATTGTGGATGCCAGGTCATCTGATGCAGCACTCCATCCCTATCCTTCTTGGTAAAATAGCCCTTACACAGCCTGGAGGTGTGTTGGGTCATTGTCCTGTTAAAACAAATGATAGTCCCACTAAGCCCAAACCAGATGGAATGGCGTATCGCTGCAGAATGCTGTTTAATGCTGGTTAAGTGTGCCTTGAAATCTAAATAAATCACAGACAGTGTCACCAGCAAAACATCCCTACACCATAACACCTCCTCCTCCATGCTTTACAGTGGGAAATACACATGAGGAGATCATCTGTTCAACCACACCACGTCTCACACAGACACGGCAGTTGTAACCAAAAATCTCAAATTTGGACTCCATACCAAAAGGACAGATTTCCACCGGTCTAATGTCCATTGCTCGTGCTTCTTGGCCCAAGCAAGTCTCTTCAGGCAGAGGTTGGAGCCGGAGCTTGCCGAGGACTCTTGACTCTTGTTCTGTGCACACACCGTGCACCGGCATCATGAGGAAGGAAATATCAAAAAAAGAAGGTCCAAGTGTCTTCGACAGAGGGGATCAAGCTGATTCTATACCATTTTACAGAGGCAAATTCATGAAGGAAGGCTTGCTCATTAAAGTTTTTAGGAAGCTGGCCTTCTAGGCAGGAACTCTGCCTAGATGGCCAGCTTCCCGGAGTCACCTCTTCACTGTTGACATTGAGACTGGTGTTTTGCGGGTACTATTTAATGAAGCTGCCAGTTGAGGTCTTGTGAGGCGTCTGTTTCTCAAACTAGACACTCTAATATACTTGTCCTCTTGCTCAGTTGTGCACCGGGGTTTCCCACTCCTCTTTCTATTCTGGTTAGAGCCAGTTTGCGCTGTTCTGTGAAGGGAGTAGTACACAGCGTTGTATGAGATCTTCAGTTTCTTGCCAATTTCTCGCATGGAATAGCCTTAATTTCACAGAACAAGAATAGTTTCAGAAGAGAATTCTTTGTTTCTGTTCATTTTGAGCCTGTAATCGAACCAACAAATGCTGATGCTCCAGATACTCAACTAGTCTAAAGAAGGACAGTTTTATTTCTTCTTTAATCAGCACAATAGTTTTCAGCTGTGCTAACATAATGGCAAAAAGGTTTTTTAATGATCAATTAACCTTTTTAAATTATAAACTTGGATTAGCTAACAACGTGCCATTGGAACACAGGAGTGATGGTTGCTGATAATGGTACTCTGTACGCCTATGTAGATATTCCACAAAAGATCTGTAGTTTCTAGCTACAACAGTCATTTCCAACATTAACAATGTCTACACAGTATTTCTGATCAATTTGATGTTATTTTAATGGACAACAAATGTGCTTTTCTTTCAAAAACAAGGACATTTCTAATTGACCCCAAACTTTTGAACGATAGTGTTGGTTGCCGTTGTGTCTATATATGGAAAAATAAAAGTTCAAAATGTTCACCAATCATTTGGTCGATAGAACACACGACTTTCGGTCGACCAAGGTTTTTTTTGTCAGGGACGTCCCTAATCCAACTTTCTCACTCATCATTATTCACAATTCATTCAGGACTATCCGTAATCATGGTAGCATCCACATTATGTTTCTAAACACTTTTACATTATTCTATTCTTATTTACGATAAAAGTGACTCAAAAATGACAGAATACATAATTTACCATTCATTTCTATTGGGCACAAACAGCAAATGCATCCAACAAGTTTGTAGAGTCACAAGCTTGGTGTAATCATTGCATGCTAGGAATATGGGACCAAAAACTAAACTTTTGGTCCCCTTAAAATAGGGGGGACTATGTGCAAACAGTGCTTTAATTTCTAAATGGTTCACCCGATATGGATGAAAATACCCTCAAATTAAAGCTGACAGTCTGCACTTTAACTTCAGTCATTGTATCATTCCAAAGTGCTGGAGTACAGAGCCAAAACAACACAATGTGTCACTGTCACAATAATTTTGGAGCTGCATATTGGAGCCATAGAGCCCCCCTGTAACCAGCCAAGACTCAGCCCAGTAATCCCAGGCAGTTGAGGGGAAGCCCCCCCCCCCATACATACAGTTGAAGTCGGAAGTTTACATACACTTAGGTTGGAGTCATTAAAACTCGTTTTTCAACCACTCCACAAATGTCTTGTTAACAAACTATAGTTTTGGCAAGTCAGTTAGGACATCTACTTTGTGCATGACACAAGTAATTTTTCCAACAATTGTTTACAGACAGATTATTTCACTTATAATTCACTGTATCACAATTCCAGTGGGTCAGAAGTTTACATACACTAAGTTGACTGTGCCTTTAAACAGCTCGGAAAATTCCAGAAAATTATGTAATGGCTTTAGAAGCTTCTGATAGGCTAATTGACATCATTTGAGTCAATTGGAGGTGTACCTGTGGATGTATTTCAAGGCCTACCTTCAAACTCAGTGCCTCTTTGCTTGACATCATGGGAAAATCAATAGAAATCAGCCAAGACCTCAGAAAATAAATTGTAGACCTCCACAAGTCTGGTTCATCCTTGGGAGCAATTTCCAAACGCCTGAAGGTACCACGTTCATCTGTACAAATAATAGTACACAAGTATAAACACCATGGGACCACGCAGCCGTCATACCGCTCCGGAAGGAGATGCGTTCTGTCTCCTAGAGATTAATGTACTTTGGTGCGAAAAGTGCAAATCAATCCCAGAACAACAGCAAAGGACCTTGTGAAGATGCTGGAGGAAACAGGTACAAAGGTATCTATATCCACAGTAAAACGAGTCCTTTATCGACATAACCTGAAAGGCCGCTCAGCAAGGAAGAAGCCACTGCTCCAAAAACGCCATAAAAAAGCCAGACTACGGTTTGCAACTGCACATGGGGACAAAGATTGTACTTTTTGGAAAAATGTCCTCTGGTCTGATGAAACAAAAAATGAACTGTTTGGCCATAATGACCATCGTTATGTTTGGAGGAAAAAGGGGGAGGCTTGCAAGCTGAAGAACACCATCCCAACCGTGAAGCACTGGGGTGGCAGCATCATGTTGTGGGGGTGCTTTGCTGCAGGAGGGACTGGTGCACTTCACAAAATAGATGGCATCATGAGGAAGGAAAATTATGTGGAGATATTGAAGAAACATCTCAAGACATCAGTCAGGAAGTTAAAGCTTGGGTCTTTCAAATATACAATGACCTCAAGCATACTTCCAAAGTTGTGGCAAAATGGCTTAAAGTCAAGGTATTGGAGTGGCCATCACAAAGCCGTAACCTCAATCCTAAAGAAAATTTGTGGGCAGAACTGAAAAATTGTGCTCGAGCAAGGAGGCCTACAATCCTGACTTAGTTACACCAGCTCTGTCAGGAGGAATGAGCCAAAATTCACCCAACTTATTGTGGGAAGCTTGTGGAAGGCTACCCAAAACTTTTGACCCAAGTTAAACAATTTAAAGGCAATGCTACCTAATACTAATAGAGTGTATGTAAACTTCTGACCCACTGGGAATGTGATGAAAGAAATAAAAGCTGAAATAAATAATTATCTCGACTATTATTCTGACATTTCACATTCTTGAAATAAAGGGGTGATCCCAACTGACTTAAGACAGGGATTTTCTACTAGGATTAAATGTCAGAAATTGTGAAAAACTGATTTTAAATGTATTTGGCTATGGTGTGCGTAAACTTCTGACTTCAACTGTATATACCCACTGGAATTGGGGAACTGCTGGGAGTTTACCTCATATTTGTATTTTTTAAATTCTGCTTTGCCACTAAAATCTTAACAAACACTGACAACTAAAATATTGTGTTATTGTTGGTATTATTATGCATATTATTCTTAGTAATCGGGGAGGGGAAGTAGTTAGAAAATTAACACCAAAATGTTATTCAAAAGGTTCTCTGAGGATCCATTAAAAGGGGTCTTTGAACAACCCTTTTAAAGGGTTCTTCAACGAACTTATAGGGATTCCCCACCGTTTCAATTTGAAGAACCCCTAAAGGATACTCCAGGAACCTTTTCTTTTTAGAGTGTAGCGCCTGTAGAGAGATGGATGGAGGTACTGAATGATCTTGAAAGAGAGAGAGAGCAAGAGTTAACATCTACATTGTTGATTACTGAAGACTATAAGGGTGCCTACAATCAGACAAATGGATGCGTAAAAGACAAAGAAACTCAATGGTTTTCATTTTGGTTTGAAGATAGACTTACTCTGTAGTTCAAGTTGTATCTTCATGTACAGTACCACTCATTCAAGGGTTTTTCTTTATTTTTACTATTTTCTACATTGCAGAATAATAGTGAAGACATCAAACTGTGAAATAACACATGGAACCAAAACAGTGTTAAACAAATCAAAATATATTTTATATTTGAGATTCTTCAAAGTAGCCACCCTTTGCCTTGATGACAGCTTTGCACACTCTTGGCATTCTCTCAACCAGCTTCATGAGGTAGTCACCTGGAATGCATTTCGTGCCTTGTTAAAAGTCATAAATGTATTTCCTTCTTAATGCGTTTGAGCCAATCAGTTGTTGTGACATGGTAGGGTTGGTATACAGAAGATAGCACTATTTGGTAAAATAGTTATGCAATGCCCAATTCCCCTGTGTGAAAAAGTAAGTCTCTATTTTTCCACAAAAAGCACCTGGAAGCACCTGGATGATCATCATGACTCTTGGAAGAATGTTCTATGGACAGATGAGTCAAAAGTGAAATGTAGCAAATTTGTCCTTTAAGTGTTTTGATTGATAAACATTATTTTATTTTTATCTCATTGTAAAGGCTAGCCTTTGTTATATTACATGTACTCCTGTCTGATATTCCTGCATTTGAAAAACACGTAATAATTGGTCACAAAACACACACACTCCATTCCAGCACAGTGTATGGAGATATTGCATTAGCTAACTGCTGAGCTGGACCCTTGCCTTTTGGCTGATCCAGTTGTGGTTTCAGGGTGGGTGAAACAGAGTTGGGCGCTGTGTAATCAGTGAGGGTAACCAAAAGTGGTCTCGTGATAATTAATTGTGCTTCTGCTGGTCAGATGGGAGATGGGAGTGTTAAACTAATGGGGGCAAGGGATGTGAAGGGCCCCATTGAAAGGAGTGATTACTAGGGTAGCGGTAAATGTGAAAGCTGACCAACTGAAGGGGAAGATTCACGGTGTTTGTGATGCTCGCCGTTTGGTGCGACGCAGACAGTGGCGTGAGTGGTGAAACAGAAAAGTCATTGTCTGTTCTTATGAGTTTTGATGTTGAGTCTTTGCCCGACAATTGATGTTAGGATATATAAGTTATCCTGTACAAGCTTTTATGCCAAATACATTACGTTGTTACAGGTGTCAAGCTTATGGGCATGTGGCAGCAGTGTGTAGGAGGGAGTTTCCTAGATGTGAGAAGTGTGCAGAAGAGCATGAGACAAAGGAATGTGTAGCATTGGGGAAAGTAGTGGTATTCGTTAATTGGAGGGGTGCCCATGGGGCTGGGGATCGGAAATGTCCCGTGCAAGAGAGGCAGGTTGAGGTTTCCAGGGTTAGAGTAGTGCAGAAGTTGTCATATGCTGAGGCAGTGAAGAAAGTAGAGGAAGATAGGAAGATGGGTCAAGTGGGAGTGTTCTTGAGAGGAGTGGTGTGAGTAGTAGATCTGTACCAGTACAGAGGGATAGACCAACAAGTGATATATGTTTCAGTAAGATTGGATTTTTAGCATTTATAGCAATGGTTATCAACTGTACTGCAGGGATGGAATGTAAGTCACAGAAAATAGTTATACTCTAGTCTAGTAGGTGGCGGTAATGCAACATTTATTGGATGCCATCTGCCATTAACCCCCATCAAAGAAGAATAAGAAGTTTCGTTTCATAGCCAGTGCTTTGGGACGGACATTTTACACAAACTACCTTGCGCTCTAGTCTACTTTGAGCCGTAGAGGCAACATTTGTGAAGCCAACCTAAAAGGAATTGGCAACGTTTTTTCGAGATTATTATTCCTCGATGGCCTCCATCGTGCCTGCATTGGATTTGGAAAGAGAAATGCAGCTGATGAAGCTCTTTCCAGAAGCTATCCGGCTTCACATGCTCTACAAGGGAACCCACCATGGATTTCAATTGAAGACCATATTCTCCAAATTCGACAAAGTTGGAAGATTCATACTTTTGGTGTATTTAGAGTCAGGGTCGGTAAGAGGGGGCTACCTAAGCAAACCTCCTAAAGCGAAACAAGAGGATGGGGATGCATTTATTTTTGAGCTAAATCCGCATAGTGTATCCAAATATTCACCACAGGATTGTTCAAATGCAGTAGTTTGTAGGTCAGACACGTTATCATTTGGTGGGTGCCTAACATTGCGTATGAGGGATGTCGATTTCCTGTCACAACTTGCGTTAGACATTGGGTCTGATGAGAGTTACACACGAACTGGGTGGGTTGAAGGAAAATGTACAGCATTTGTGGAGGTGGAATTGCATCGTGTTCAAGGTGAGTCTAACGCTCAAACTCTAGGCGGCATTCTGCCTTCTCCATAGAGTTCTCAGCCGTTATATTTGGTTTGCCCACGACTGCCTCCTGTTAACTGCAATCCCCATGCTGTGTTTTAACGTTTAGAAACGTCAATCATCGCTTGCAATATGGCTTTCGTAACATATGGCCCTTATCTTACATCGGCAACAAATAATCCTTCAACTAAAATAGGTACACTTACTGTAGCAGTGTCCAAATACGTACAGATGGGTGCTCCATCGGACTAAACTACATTTCTGATACACTTCCCGAGTTAGTTTACATACAGGTGTTAGGAGCATGCTAGATGGATAGCATTTTGTCGTCCACCTGTTTTCCACAAACAAGCGCTGTAACATGGAGATATGACTTTGTGGGAACACTAACATTATCAAGGTGTGTATCAATTTAACCTTTTAGTTTTTTGAAAATGATTTCTCGGTGATTTTAAAGATAAGGTCCTTATGCTTCCAATACCATACAACAAAACAACGCGTTAGTGTTCAGATTGACCGTCGGGGATCTTAACAAACCACCCCCTACAGAAGATGCCATCCTCCAATGATCCGTATGTGTAATGTAATTTAAGTCATGATCAAGGGCTAGGTACGTCGGTGATCACTGTTATTTTGTTCTCAGCCAGCACCACTTCAATCCCTCTACCCAACTGTTTTTAATTTAATGAGTTTATAAAGGGAATTTTGAGGGTAACCGATGGTTTAATTATAGCCAGTAACTACTGTACCGTACATGGGCAATGATGTCGCTGATGTAGCCTACTGTTCACTGTCCTAAGATGCTTGGAGTGTGCTGCTTACCGGCCCTTGGAGGATCCAGGCTTGGACTGAGAAGTAAGCTATGCATATCATTATTTCTAATATTTTAGAGAACACGATTGATATGGTCATTTATACAGTCAACTTATTAGCAAGGTCACATTTTCAATGACCAAAAATTCACCCAACCAAAATCAAGAAAATGGTTGTAGCCTTCTTGCTATAACAAGACAAACACATCTGATGACTAAACAACAATATTAAATGATATTTATAACTTCTCTCAAACTCATGTCACTAGGGACAGGGATGCTCTGAAGGAGAATCTGGTCTCCTTCAAACCAGCCTGCCAGTCTCTGAAGCGGGTCAGGGTTCTGCTGCTGGGTCCTGCTGGGTCAGGAAAATCCAGCTTTATTAACTCTGTCAGATCTGCGATGTATGGGCGAGTTGTTCTGCTGCCCAATATTGGCATTTCTGCAGAGGGCTTTACCAAGAGGGTAGGCCTATTAGTATATCTATCATCCAAGTCCCATTTTTTCATCTGTTTTTGTTATCATGTTATGACAACCTATTTTACAGCTTGAGTAGCCTACAAACCATTTCAAGCTTTTGTTGATAAGGAAAATCTACCTTTTATACATGACCAATCCATTCATATTAGGCTACAGGCTGTAGATGTTGTGATCTACTGTACCTCTGATTTGACACCTTCCTGCTGCCCTTCATGCAGCTTAAATGCTATGACATCCGGTCAGAGAAAGGGGGGAAGCCCACAGCTCTGACCCTGTGTGATGTGTTGGCTCTGGGGGACGGTGAGACGACTGGCCTGACCCTCCCAGATGCACTGGCTGTCATCAACGGGCATGCCCCCGAGGGACACAAGGTACATGCATACATACATACATACATACATGTATGGCCCAATACACATGTTTTATTCACACTCCAGACATTGTTATCTTGGAAATGTGTATTTTCATTTTTGTTGATCTGTCTGCCTTTTATGTGCAAGTGATCATAGAAATATAATGAATAAAACAGGCTTGGAACCTCTGACCCTGGCAATTGAATGGGGACACCAGTTCTATTCATTCTATTTCTATACACGTTATTCCCAGTTTCAAAGTGAAGCCCCCATTGATGCCAAGTGTGCAGGCTACAGACCTGAGCCATCAATGAATGATCAAATCCATTGTGCGGTGTTTGTGCTGGATGCCTGCCAAGTGTTAACCTACAGTGAGGGCCAGCAAACTACAATGAGGAGATTCCATTCTGAGCTGTCAGACCTTGGTGAGATGTCAGTTACAAAATGATGTTGGTTATAAAACTAGGTCATTTTTCAATGGCTTAAATAAGGAATACAGGGTTTGGTTAGAACTGATTGAGTTTGTTAGAAGTTTACAGACCTCATACATTAACCTACAAGGATTTAGAGGTCTATCATTCCTATTAATTTGGGATTGAGACACATTTCTGCCTTTACCATAGAGGTAGATAGAGATCACATCTGTGTATCTGTGCCATTATGGCGTCTGTGACAGCATGGGCAGAGCCATTGAGGCTCTCTCCATTTTAAAAGTAGTCAGTTTCCTTTTTCTTTAGTGTTTGACAAAAGCGTATAGCTAATTTGGTGATTTATCGCTACCTGCAGTGCTGGAGACCTAAACCAAGTCTTGTCATTTAATTTATTGTGGCCACTGGATGGCAGTGATATAGCTTGAAATCATTTTCAAGAAAAATACAATGCTCTGATCATTGGCTGCTCGCTCCCAACCATAGGATTCCCCACCCAGTGGACTACTTTAAAATGGTGGAAGCCATCGATGGCAATGTCCATGCTAAAATGGGTAAAATCCATCTAGAGTCCTTCATCTATCTCTATGGGCTCTACACAAAATAGTTTTGATGCCCATAGAACGGCAACTCTCTCTCAACTCTGTCTCTGTCCCCACCAGACATCCCCCAGGTGGTTCTGTTGACCCATGTGGACCAGGTGTGTCATGCCGTCCAAGAGGATGTGAAGTTTGTTTACACCGGCCGCATCCTACAGGAGAAGGTTGTGTGTGTGTGTTCTGAAGGTTAGAACTGGTCTGGCAATTTTGAGGTTACATTTCTGCTTCTTCCAACAGATGCAGAAAGCAGCAGAGGTGGTGGGGTTGTCTGTGTCCCATGTTTTTCCAGTGAAGAACTACTCCAGTGAACTGTCTGTGAGCTGCAACACTGACATCCTGCTGCTGAATGCAGTTCATCACATTCTCCAAACCGTGGATGACACGTATGAAGATTACTGCCCGCCATCTCCCTCTCCTTTATCTACTGGTCCCCAGCATTCCACCTCAACTCCAGTCACTGTTTAGAATGTGTTCCAAGTAGGCTACAGTGTGTGTGTGGTCAGTCAATGTCAAAAATGAGTATCACATTTTTACTTCACTGACATGGTGCAAATGTATATACTCAACACCATATGTATTTCGAGTGTGAAGGGAACATTTAAAATGTGGCTCTATACTCAAACATTTTAATTTGAGATCAAATGTTTTGAGTGTCTACTTTTATTTGAGGGTATTTTCATACATCTCTTTTACCATTTCTAAATGAAAGCACTTTATTTACAGTTGAAGTCGGAAGTTTACATACACTTAGTTTGGAGTCATTAACCACTCCACACATTTCTTGTTGACAAACTATAATTTGTCAAGTCGGTTAGGACATCTACTTTGTGCATGACACAAGTAATTATTCCAACAATTGTTTACAGACAGATTATTTAACTTAATTCACTGTATCACAATTCCAGTGGGTCAGAAGTTTACATACACTAAGTTGACTTTGCCTTTAAACAGCTTGGAAAATTCAAGAAAATGTCATGGCTTTAGAAGCTTCTGTTAGGCTAATTGACATACAGTGGGGCAAAAAAGTATTTAGTCAGCCACCAATTGTGCAAGTTCTCCAACTTAAAAAGATGAGAGAGGCCTGTAATTTTCATCATAGGTACACTTCAACTATGACAGACAAAAGGAGGAAAAAAAATCCAGAAAATCACATTGTAGGATTTTTAATGAATTTATTTGCAAATTATGGTGGAAAATAAGTATTTGGTCAATAACAAAAGTTTATCTCAATACTTTGTTATATACCCTTTGTTGGCAATGACAGAGGTCAAACGCTTTCTGTAAGTCTTCACAAGGTTTTCACACACTGTTGCTGGTATTTTGGCCCATTCCTCCATGCAGATCTCCTCTAGAGCAGTGATGTTTTGGGGCTGTCGCTGGGCAACACGGACTTTCAACTCCCTCCAAAGATTTTCTATGGGGTTGAGATCTGGAGACTGGCTAGGCCACTCCAGGACCTTGAAATGCTTCTACGGCCACTCCTTCGCTGTTCGGGCGGTGTGTTTGGGATCATTGTCATGCTGAAAGACCCAGCCACGCTTTCATCTTCAATGCCCTTGCTGATGGAAGGAGGTTTTCACTCAAAATCTCACGATACATGGCCCCATTCATTCTTTCCTTTACACGGATCAGTCGTCCTGGTCCCTTTGCAGAAGAACAGCCCCAAAGCATGATGTTTCCACCCCATGCTTCACAGTAGGTATGGTGTTCTTTGGATGCAACTCAGCATTCTTTGTCCTCCAAACACGACGAGTTGAGTTTTTACCAAAAAGTTCTATTTTGGTTTCATCTGACCATATGACATTCTCCCAATCCTCATCTGGATCATCCAAATGCTCTCTAGCAAACTTCAGACGGGCCTGAACATGTACTGGCTTAAGCAGGGGGACACGTCTGGCACTGCAGGATTTGAGTCCCTGGCGGCGAGTGTGTTACTGATGGTAGGCTTTGTTACTTTGGTCCCAGCTCTCTGCAGGTCATTCACTAGGTCCCCGTGTGCTTCTGGAATTTTTGCTCACCGTTCTTGTGATCATTTTGACCCCACGGGTGAGATCTTGCGTGGAGCCCCAGATCGAGGAAGATTATCAGTGGTCTTGTATGTCTTCCATTTCCTAATAATTGCTCCCACAGTTGATTTCTTCAAACCAAGCTGCTTACCTATTGCAGATTCAGTCTTCCCAACCTGGTGCAGGTCTACAATTTTGTTTCTGGTGTCCTTTGACAGCTCTTTGATCTTGGCCATAGTGGAGTTTGGAGTGTGACTGTTTGAGGTTGTGGACAGGTGTCTTTTATACTGATAACAAGTTCAAACAGGTGCCATTAATACAGGTAACGAGTGGAGGACAGAGGAGCCTCTTAAAGAAGAAGTTACAGGTCTGTGAGAGCCAGAAATCTTGCTTGTTTGTATGTGACCAAATACTTATTTTCCGCCATAATTTGCAAATAAATTCATTAAAAATCCTACAATGTGATTTTCTGGATTTTTTTTCCTCCTTTTGTCTGTCATAGTTGAAGTGTACCTATGATGAAAATTACAGGCCTCTCTCATCTTTTTAAGTGAGAGAACTTGCACAATTGGTGGCTGACTAAATACTTTTTTGCCGCACTGTAATTTGAGTCAACTGGAGGTGTACCTGTGGATGTATTTCAAGGCCTACCTTCAAACTCTGTGCCTCTGCTTGACATGGGAAATCAAAAGAAATCAGCCAAGACCTCAGAAAATAAATTGTAGACCTCCACAAGTCTGGTTCATCCTTGGGAGCAATTTCCAAATGCCTATAGGTACCACGTTCATCTGTACAAACAATACTAATCAAGTATAAACACCATGGGACCACGCAGCCGTCATACCGCTCAGGAAGGAGACGAGTTCTGTCTCCTAGAGTTGAATGTACTTCGAAAAGTGCAAATCAATCCCAAAACAACAGCATAGAAAATTTGTGGGCAGACCTAAGAAAGCGCGTGTGAGCAAGGAGGCCTACAAACCTGACTCCGTTACACCAGCTGTCAGGAGCAATGGGCCAAAATTCACCCAATTTATTGTGGGAAGCTACCCGAAACGTTTGACCCAAGTTAAACAATTTAAAGGCAATGCTACCAAGAACTAGTTGAGTGAATGTAAACTTCTGACCCACTGGGAAAATGTGAAATAAATAAAAGCTGAATTAAATCATTCTCTACTATTATTCTGACATTTCACATTCTTGAAATAAAGTGGTGATCCTAACTGACTGAAGACATAATTTTTTCTAGGATTAAATGTCAGGAATTGTGAAAAACTGCGTTTAAATGTATTTGGCTAAGGTGTATGTAAACTTCTGACTTCAGCTGTCCCTCCATTTTTAAGTCCAAAGTATTTGTCCAAATTCACTTAACTTAGAAATTTTCAGAAATACTCAGAAATAAAATGCCTCCAGTCATCATTCACCATTCAGTTCCTATTGGACAAAACATTTGCATCGAAGGAATTTGTAGCATCACAAGCTTGAAGTCATTTCGTGCTAGGAATATGGGACCAAATACTAAACTTTTGAGTATTTTTATGCATTTTTATTGAAGTTGTCCCAATACTTATGACTTCTAATAATTTGACAAATAAGGAGAGTGATGGAGTGCTGCATCAGATGACCTGGCCTCCACAATCACCTGACAACCCAATTGAGATGGTTTGAAATGAGTTGGACCGCAGAGTGAAGGAAAAGCAGGCAACACGTGCTCGGCATATGTGGGAACTCATTCGAGACTGTTGGAAAAGCATTCCAGCTGAAGCTGGTTGAGAGAATGCCAAGAACTTACAAAGCTGTCATCAAGGCAAAGGGTGGCTACTTTGAAGAATATCAAATATAATTTTTTTCTACATGATTCCATGTTTACTTCATAGTTTTGATGTCTTAACTATTATTCTACAATGTAGAAAATAGTAAACAATTAAGAAAACCCAAGGAATGAGTTGGTGTGTCCAAACCTTTGACTGGTACTGTATGTATGAAAATATTTTCAAATATAAGGTGACATTCTGTACTGTCGCCTCATGAAACATTTTTATTTCAAATCCAAAATGCTGGAGCATAGAGACACATTTAAAAATGTAACTTCACTGTCCAAATAGATATGGTGTTGAATGTTTAAAACATTAGGAACTCCTTCCTAATATTGAGTTGCACCTCCCCTTTTGCCCTCAGAACAGCCTCAATTTGTCGGGGCGTGGACTCTACAAGGTGTCAAAAGCATTCCACAGGGATGCTGGTCTATGTTGACTCCAATGCTTCCCACAGTTGTATCAAGTTGGCTGGATGTCCTTTTGGTAGTGGACCATTCTTAAAACACACAGGAAACTGTTTAGCATGAAAGCTCAGCCGCGTTGCCGTTCTTGACCCAAACCGATGCGCCTGGCATCTACTAATCTTTTATCTTGCCCAGTCACCCTCAATGGCACACATACACAATCCATGTCTCAAGGCTTAAACATCTTTCTTTAACCTGTCTCCTCCCATTCATCTACACTGATAGAAGTGGATTTAACAAGAGACATCAATAAGGGATCATAGTTTTCACCTGGATTCACCTGGTCAGTCTGTCAAGGAAAGAGCAGGTGTTCCTAATGTTTTGTGTGCTCTGCTCAATCTTACATTTTTCAAAATGTAAACATTGTATTATGATAATTGCTTTATCTAATTAGTGCAATATAATGCTGGGTTTTTCTTCCTCAGTCATACCGTAATTGGTAGTGGGATCAATTGGGTGAGGATTTGGTGAGGGCAGGTAATAGCTCCCCCAACTGTTTGAGTTAAGGGTCAAATCAGGATTTGAGGCCCTAATTTGTATTTCCTGTGTTAATAACATGAACAACATATTAAATTGTGTATTCTACACTTTTTGTGAATGCTTATCAATGAAGAAATACCCAAGTTGAATATTGCACCAATCAATATATAGAAAGTAGAGAAAATGACAACTAAGGCAGAATTCAACAACATAAGCAGTTTATGAGTAGTTTTTAAATATTACAATCATAAAAGGCCAGTTTCACATACACAGATTAAGCCTAGTAAAAAGCATGGTAAATATAGAATCTCCATTGAAATAGCCTTTAGTCCAGGACTAGGCTTAAACTGAGTCTGGGAAACCAACCCTAAGAGCTTAGAATGAATCTACAATTTAAAACGGATCAGTTATGAAACCCAGACATCCATACTGAGGATCATGCAGGACACCCTCGCTTTGAATTGAATTAGACAGGGTGGTGGATAGGCCATCGAGGGCACCCTCTGAACACAGCCTTAAAATATTTCTCTAAAGCCGCGGTATCCCCGCCACTATCTCTGATTCGATGCCACACTCATCCTTTCCCCGCAGGATCTTGAAGAACCCTTCAAAGAGAACCAACACAGATGAGTCATATCAGGCCGACGGTATCATAGCATACCATTATACAGCATGTCACACCAACAGTATTACACATGAAGATATTGAAATGTTCTTCTATATGAAGCAAAATAAGGATATTGAGTGTGGTATGCAATGACAGTGGTATGCAATGGTGTCTGCTGTTAGCCACCCTCACCATTGTCACCCCAGTCTGTGTTCCAGGAGTTGGCAACCAGCCAGTAGGGGGTGTTATTCTCTTTTCCCCAGCCTAGGATCTTGATGGCATGACCCCCCAGCATCTGTCCAGTCACATGCTGGTACACACCTGATAACATAGGACAGGGATAAAGTGACCCCTTGGGAGTGTACAACCTGTCAGAACATGTCAGATCTGTGAGTGCATGCATAGTCTATGGAGTGTGTCTGTGCTTGCGCTCCTGTGTGGATATGTGTGTGAGAGAGAAAAAGAGTCTCACCTGTCTTGTAAAGGAGAAAGTCCTCATAGACAGAGAAGGCTGCCTCCACTGGGCCGTTCTTATAGAGCTCCGTCATGATCTGCTGTTCCTTCGAGGGAACGCTGTACGTCTGCTTTCCTACAGGGGGCGACAGAGTGATAAACACCAACACACTGAAGAGGTACACAGTTGAGAAGTGGTGTAAAGTATTTTTACTTAAGTAGTTTTTTGCGGGTATATGCGCATGAATATTTATATTTTTGGCAACTTTTACTTTACAACATTCCTAAAAGAAAATAATGTACTTTTTACTCCATACATTTTCACTGACACCCAATAGTACTTGTTACATTTTGAATGCTTATCAGGACATGAAAATGGTCCAATTCACACACTTATCAAGATAACATCCTTGGTCATCCCTACTGCCTCTGATCTGGCAGACTCACTAAACCCAAATGCTTCATTTGTAAATAATGTCTGAGTGTTGGACTGTGCCCCAGGCTATCCGTACATTTTAAAAACAAAAAAATGCTGCCATCTGGTTTGCTTAATATAAGGAACACGAAATGAATTATACTTTTATTTTTGATACAAGTATATTTGAGCAATTACATTTTCTTTTGATACTAAGTATATTTAAGATTGTTACGTACGCCTCTTGGAGGAGGGAACTCAACACCCTGCTACACTCAACTCATAATGTAACTTTGGGCTAACGCACAGGCGGCGTGCAGTCTCTCCCGCATCTTACTGACATAATCCAACACATTTTTAAAGGCGCTACTAGGTGTAGGAGATAGGATATGCTCCTTCAAAACTTTTAGCGGACCCCGTGGGGAGTGTCCAAGCACAAGGTCAGCAGGGCTGAACCCTAAGGACTCTTGTATTGTTTCCCTGATAGCAAAAAGGACAAAGGGGCACGAATCTGCAATGGGGCCGACCAATCAGCTGCATGGAATCCAGGAAGCCATTTCCTGAAACACACACTCATAAACAAACACATACAAACCCAAAACACATAAACTGGGGAACGTAACAAAGACAAAATACTTAACTTTTACTCAAGTAATATTTTACTGGGTGACTCACTTTTATTTGAGTCATTTTCTATTAAGGTATCTTTACTTTTACTCAAATATGACAATTTGTTACTTTTTCCACCACTGCAGTTGAGGCCAAGAACGTAGCTGAAGGTGAGGTTATGATAATGTGACAGACCAGATTTAGGTTGGAAGTCATTTAGATACACTCGTACAACATTGTTTAAGTCTGAGGTTATATTCAACAGTGGTACACAGTGAGGTCTTTTACCAAAGCGTTTGTCCTTCACGTAGGAGGGGGTGTATCCAGCGTTGCACTCGGACACACACTTTGGGGTGTCCCTCTCACCTGTGCAGGGGGGGCGGGTTCCGTTCACGTGATGCTCACACGGAGCGATGCTGTAAGGTCTGCAGCCTGTATGAGACACACAGTCACTAAGGATGTAATTTTATCCTCTAGAAAGCCAAACATATAGTCTACTGCTGACATTTATATTGCATCCATATTGTAGGTTTCACAATGCCAGTGCCAGAGCCATCCAGAACTCACCTATATTGGAGCCGTAGAGCCCCCCTGTAACCAGCCCAGACTGAGCCCAGTAGTCCCATGCAGCTGATGGGAAGCCCCCCATACACCTACACACACACACACACACACACACACACACACACACACACCTCAGTCAGGCCTTGTGAGCTTGCTTACACTGTCATGGTGTCATGAGCTATCACATACACTGCCATTGGGTGTAATATACACTGTGTGTACAAAACATTAAGAACACATACTCTTTCCATGACATAGACTGACCAGGTGAATCCAGGTGAAAGTTATGATCCCTTATTGATGTCACTTGTTAAATCCACTTCAATCAGTGTAGGTGAAGGGGAGGAGACAGGTTAAAGAAGGATTTTTAAGCTTTGAGACGATTGAGACATGGATTGTGTATGTACTCCATTCAGAAAGGTGAATAGGCAAGACAGAATATTTAAGTGCCTTTGAACAAATAGGGTATGGTAGTAGGTGCCAGGTGCACCAGATGGAGTGTGTCAAGAACTCCAACGCTGCAGTTTCCTGTGTGTATCAAGAATGGTCCACCACCCAAAGGACATCTGGCCAACTTGACACAACTTTGGGTAGCATTGGAGTCAACATGGGCCAGCATCTCGGTGGAATGCTTGCGACACCTAGTAGAGTACATGCCCCAACAAATTGAGGCTGAGGGCAAAAAGAGAGGCTGCAACTCAATATTTAGAAGGTTTCCTTAATGTTTTGTACACTCAGTATAATAATGAGAATAGGCTACACCTGCTAGACTTTAAGCCAAACACACACTCACCCCATGCCACAGGCATCACAGCATGACAACAGATCCTCAGCTGAGATCTCTACAGAGACCTTGCCATTGCTATGGATACAATACCTGTCGGAGATGGCCTCAGCTGCCCCAAAGGCCTGTGGGTTGAAAATACATGGGAGAGAAGGTTTAGGAGGACATAGCTACTAAGCTTTCGGATGAGTTATTCTCCTCTATCGCTGTCTCCTATTGCACTAACACAGCGGTTAGGCCCCTTTTATAGGCTACTATTCTCCTCCCTTACTCCTCTTTTTCCCTAATATTTTCCTCCATTCCTGTCTCCATCCATCCACTGTCTTACCCAGCAGGAGCCACAGGATCCCTGGTCTCTGATCTCTTTGATGGTGGGACAGTTGGGCCACTGCAGCCGTGCGTCAAAGCTGTCTGGCAGACTCATGTCCTCATCAGACTGCACCCTGTGGAGGGAGAAAAGGAACAAGCTTGGGCTTTGATAACTTACGTTGGCCTGCATGTGTAGGGTGGCATTAATATGAGAAAAGTATGAATTGGGTCCATTTCGATGAATCCATACAGACAAACGCACACACTCACAGCTCTAGCAGCCTGGGTCCCTTCAACAGGGTTCCACACAAACTCTTCACATAACTGATGTCAACGTTGTGGAAGTTCTGGCCAGCCTGGGGAGATATAAAAAAGAGGAAAGGAAAAGGAAAGAGTCAAGAGGGAGATAGAGGAGTGAGAGAATATGGAGAGATGAAGATCAGTGGAAAGATTTCAAAGCGAACATTTGCATAGACTGGGTTTATTCATTATATTCGAATGAGTTCCATTTGTATTATCTATCTATAGTTCTAACACTATCTGCTATAAGAGGAAGACCTGGTAGGCCTTACCGTCCATGTGGTGTCTGCCTTGTTGATATACTGAATCATCTCAGGAGACAGTAGAGGGAGGCGGGGCTTAGCCCAGCTAACAGACAGGGTCGAGAGAAGACACAGGAGGGCCAGACGACACATTCTGGAGGTGGACAAGAGACAACATGACTTAACTTTTGTATTTCAAACCGTGATATAGGCTACACTTTGTCTACTGAGTGTAAGAATAGAGTTTGAGGTTGCAGCTCAGCACCTGTCACAAGGCAGCTTCTTCTCAGTAGACCACTAGAGCTGCAGAGTTGGAAGTGAGAATGAAAATGTACCTTGAGTTCCATGGTTACCTATTAACAAGAGCTTTAAATAAGTGGCCTTACTGCAGGCTATTAAAGCAATATGGACTGAAGGGGGCAGGGCTGTACAACCACATGGGGGGGTGTATATATATATTTTTTTTTGGCTTACTACATTTCAACACATTTTGCCATGGTGCAGAGAGAAAAATGATGTTTTCTAGCTCATCTCATGCATTTGTTCACCCATGAGGGTGAGAGAAAAAGTTGCAGTTTTATAGCAAATGTTCTGCAGTTCTACACATTTTGCTATCATAAGTGACTAGATACAGCCCTTGGTGTCACGTATACTCCCTCTCCGGCCTCTAGGTCATCAGGCTGCTGATTATCCCGCACACCTGTCACCATCGTCCCGCGCACCTGCGCATCATGACACTCACCTGGACTCCATCACCTCCTTGATTATCTTCCCTATATCTGTCACTCCCCTTGATTCTTTCCTCAGGTGTTGTCTCTGTTTTCATGTCGGTGCGTTGTTTGTGGTGATTGTTTCTTTTATTAAAACATTCACTCCCTGAACTTGATTCCCGATTCTCAGCGCACATCGTTACACTTAGCCTTGCTATATTGGCCATATACCACAAACCCCCGAGGTGCCTTACTGCTATTATACACTGGTTACCAACGTCAATAGAACAGTAAACAAGTTTTTTTGCTTGATACCCGAGGTATATTGTCTGATATACATACACGGCTAAAATGCTGTTTCAACCAATCAGCATCCAGGACCCAAACCCAAAAGTTGCTGGTTCGAATATACACAGTATTTATTAGTAATAATGCACTTGACAGATGCTACAGTATAAACTTTATCATTCCTCTGGCGTAAAATGAACACTTTAAAACATTAGTGTGTCGCTATTGCAAATACTAGAGTTGATAATAGCACAATCAATTCAATTAAAAAATCCTCCCTCTTGTTTTAGTGAGAGGCTCTGGCAAATAAACTATGGCTCGTTCTTTCATACCAATAGAAGTCTACCTCACAAATACTGGCACCTAGAGAGAAATATCCAGTTAAAATAACAAACCAGAACAAAACCTTATAGCCACCTGTATGGTTTGTGTGGTAGAAGATCCTCAGACAGTTAATCAGTCAGTTCTTCTCTTATTCTGAATCTCTGCAGACTCTCCTGTTTTAAAGGAGCCTGGATTACTGTCACATGACCAGTCCAGTCTTTTGCCCTGGCATAAATGTCACATGATTGTGGCGAAGGCTATTTCCAAAGGTTGATAACAAGTGCCCTGAAGGTTATTGTAAAATGTTTTCCTTGGATTGATACCATTTATGAAAGTCAAAGTTAATGAGCATCAGGTACTCACTGGAATTCTGTCTGCAACAATGGTAGAAAACTGTAAGAAAAAAGCATTCCCTTTCTTCCATTCAGTTTGTTATGAAATGTTTCAAATAGAATGTACCGTCTTACATAAATGAAAATCACTGTTTTAGCAGTCTTTTCCCCCAGGACTTTGAACTAGCATGACTTGAGCTCATCTTAAATGAGTGTACAATTTTACTGTCTGTAAACTATAAAACTATCATCCATTGTCTTGTCAGCAAAGTCAATGTCCAAAAAAACAGGGTTCATTTACAAAGGACCAACATTGATCTTTGTGACACTGATGAGGCAGAAAAGAAAACATTCATAAACACTTTATTTGTAGTCTTTTATTATTTGTTCAATTATGTACAAATGAAAACCTCACATTATATGGAAATATTCATGTCTTCTTTGGTTGTGTACAAGGATACACCACACTACCATAGCCTTCCTACTCACCAAAGCTCTGTGTTAAGGACACTTAGCAGCCTGCTACTATGTGCTCTGCTGCAGTCCCGCTTCTACCAGTCTCTGTAACAAAAATCAAATCAAATTGTATTTGTCACATGCACCGAATACAACAGGTGTAGCAGGTCCTAACCTCTTCAAATAAAATTGACAGGTGTAGACCTTACACTGAAATGCTTACTTACAAGCCTTTAACCAGCAATGCAGTTTTAAGAAAAATAAGTGCTAGAAAGTATTTCCTAAAATAAAGTCAAGAGATTCTTCAAAGTAGCCACCCTTTGCCTTGACGACAGCTTTGCACACTCTTGGCTTTCTCTCAAATCAAATCAAATGTTATTGGCCACATACACATGGTTAGCAGATGTTAATGCGAGTGTAGCGAAATGCTTGTCGTTCTAGTTCCGACTATGCAGTAATATCTAACAAGTAATCTAACAAATTCACAACAACTACCTTATACACACAAATGGAAAGGGATGAATAAGAATATGTACATATAAATATATGGATGAGTGATGGCCGTGCGGCATAGGCAAGATGCAGTAGATGATATAGAGTACAGTATATACATATGAGATGAGTAATGTAGGATAATGTAAACATTATTAAAGTGGCATTATTTAAAGTGACTAGTGATACCTCTATGTAAACATTATTAAGTGGCGTTATTTAAAGTGACTAGTGATACCTTTATTAAGTCAATTTATTTAAGTGGCCAGAGATTTGAGTCTGTATGTTGGCAGCACCCTCTCTATGTTAGTGATGGCTGTTTAACAGTCTGATGAGATAGAAGATGTTTTTCAGTCTCTCGGTCTCAGCTTTGATGCACCTGTACTGACCTCGCCTTCTGGATGATAACGGGGTAAACAGGCAGTGGCTCGGGTGGTTGTTGTCCTTGATGATATTCTTGGCCTTCCTGTGACATTGGGTGCTGTAGGTGTTCTGGAGGGCAGGTAGTTTGCCCCCGGTGATGCATTGTGCAGACCGCACTACCCTCTGGAGAGCCTTGCGGTTGAGGGCGGTGCAATTGCCGTACCAGGCGGTGATACAGCCCGACAGGATGCTCTCGATTGTGCATCTGTAAAGGTTTGTGAGTGTTTTAGATGACAAGCCAAATCTCTTCAGCCTCCTGAGGTTGAAGAGGCGCGCGTGGTTGCGCCTTCTTCACCATGCTGTCTGTGTGGGTGGACCATTTCAGTTTGTCCGTGATGTGTACACCGAGGAACTTAAAAATGTCCACCTTATCCACTACTGTTTCGTTGATGTGGATGGGGGGGGTTCTCCCTCTGCTGTTTCCTGAAGTCCACGATCATCTCCTTTGTTTTGTTGACATTGAGTGAGAGGTTATTTTCTTGACACCACACTCCGAGGGCCCTCACCTCCTCCCTGTAGGCCGTCACGTCGTTGTTGGTAATCAAGCCTACCACTGTAGTATCGTCTGCAAACTTGATGATTGAGTTGGAGGCGTGCATGGCCATGCAGTCATGGGTGAACAGGGAGTACAGGAGGGGGCTGAGAACGTACCCTTGTGGGGCCCCAGTGTTGATGATCAGCAGGGTGTAGATGTTGTTTCCTACCTTCACCACCTGGGGGCAGCCCATCAGAAAGTCCAGGACCCAGTTGCGCAGGGCGGGGTTTATACCCAGGGTCTCGAGCTTAATGACGAGGTTGGAGGGTACTATGGCGTTAAATGCTGAGCTGTAGTCAATGAACAGCATTCTTACATAGGTATTCCTCTTGTCCAGATGGGATAGGGCAGTGTGCAGCATGATGGCGATTGCATCGTCAGTGGACCTACAGTGGACCTATTCTCTCAACCAGCTTCATGAGGTAGTCACCTGGAATGCATTTCCATTAACAGGTGTGCCTTGTTAAAAGTGAATTTGTGGAATTTCTTTCCTTAATGCGTTTGAGCCAATCAGTTGTATTGTGACAAGGTAGGGGTGGTACACAGAAGAGAGCCCTCTTTGGTAAAAGACCAAGTCCATATTAAGGCAGAGAAATGACAGTCCATCATTACTTTAAGACATGAAGGTCAGTCAAACCAAAACATTTCAAGAACTTTGAAAGTTTCTTCAAGTGAAGTCGCAAAAACCATCAAGCGCTATGAGGAAACTGGCAAAGGAAGACCCAGAGTTACCTCTGCTGCAGAGGAGAAGTTCATTAGAGTTAACTGCACTTCAGATTGCAGCCCAAATAAATGCTTCACAGAGTTCAAGTAACACATCTCAACATCAACTTTTCTGGGTAGACTGCGGGAATTAGGCCTTACATTTTTAGGGCCTTCCTCTGACTACGCCTGGTGTAGAGGTCCTGGATGGCAGGAAGCTTAGCCCAGTGATGTAGTGGGCCGTACACACTACCCTCTGTTGTGCCTTGTGGTCGGAGGTGGAGCAGTTACCATACCAGGCTGTGATGCAACCAGTCAGGATTCTCTCGATGGTGCAGCACACAGTACAGCCATCATAGTTCTTGCTATGGAGACAGACACGTATAAAACACATCAAACATTGTGCCATTGTGTTGTCATTACAACTGCTATTGACTCTGACATGAGATGAAAAAATAACATTACAAACCAAGCCAAAAGAAACAACAAAGAACAGACTATAAATGTATGTTTGTTCATCTCAATGTCCTGTATGTGTGTGCGAGCTGTGTGCTTGTGTGATGTGTCTAAGACTCAATCCTATTCACATTTCAAATGAAATCCATTATAGCTCTATTGGTATTCTCACTTTCAAAACATGTTGAAAAAATGTTAAACAGAACCAGGGTTGTGGTTACAAAATAACTAAAATCTACATACAAATAAACCAAAACACTATTTAGGAAAAGAGATGTGCCAGATACCGTGTGTATCGGAACGCAAGACTACTGCAAATCACTATCAAACACAATAAGACAACCCTGCTACCAGTGACTCCCATAGTACAGGCCTCTACGGACCATCACAGGTGAGTTAAACAGGACAGGTGAATGGGAGGGTAAGATTCCTCCAGGGGAGAGGGAGAACCAGGCCTCAGGAGAGAGGGGAGCATCTCAGTTGTGCACCCCATGCAGGGTGAGGGTTAGTGGGGGTTGAGTGGGCTCAATGGCCCTGCATGTCTGCGGTGCCTGGAGGTTGTCCAGCTGTAACGCTCAGGTACCGCCATCTGAGGGCGGCGACAATCATGGCAGCAGAGAACTACATGGGGGAAGAGTCCTCTCCTGTATTGCACCCAGGATACACAGGGCTTTTGTCCCGGGACGGATCTGTCAGGGACACCCTCTGTAACAG
The DNA here is from genome assembly GCA_030435695.1 of Brachymystax lenok tsinlingensis. NCBI lineage: Eukaryota > Metazoa > Chordata > Actinopteri > Salmoniformes > Salmonidae > Brachymystax > Brachymystax lenok. Next base: position 21,868,303 of record CM059817.1, read on the forward strand.
AGCTCTTTCCAAAGGTTGATAACAAGTGCCCTGAAAGTTACTGTAAAATGTTTTCGTTGGATTGATACAATTTATTTAAGTCAAAGTTAATGAGAATCAGGTACTCACTGGAATTCTGTCTGCACTGAACCAATGATAGAAAACGAAGAAAAAAGCATTCACCTTCTTCCATTCAGTTTGAGTTATGAAATGTTTGAAATAAAATATACAGTCTTACATAAATGAAAACAACAGGTTTAGCAGTCTTTGCCACGAGGGCTTTAATGAGTGTACAATTTTACTGTCTGTAAACTATAAAACTATCATCCATTGTCTTGTCAGCAGAGTCAATCTCCAAAAAAACGTGTTCTTACAAAGGACCAACATTGATCTTTGTGACACTGAAGAGGCAGAAAAAGAAACATTCAGAAACACTTGTCTTTTATTCTTTTTTCAATGATATACAAATGAAAATATTACATTACATAGCAATATTCATGTCTTCTTTGGTTGTGTACAAGGATACACCACACTACCATAGCCTTCCTACTCACCAAAGCTCTGTGTTAAGGACACTTAGCAGCCTGCTACTATGTGCTCTGCTGCAGTCCCGCTTCTACCAGTCTCTGTATCATCTTACACTGGGCATGTCTCAAAAGACAAATGTGGCTTCCGCTCCTTGTCCCCTTTCCTTTGTCCACAATGAGAAAGACACAGACATATAGATGAAAGCTAAGCTAGGCTTCTGTCATATTGTTTCATATTTGCTATTACGTATTTTCAGATCAGTGCAGTTGAGGTAGAGAATACGAGGGGAGGAGGCAACTTTAGACTATCGAGATGTGCCCAGTTTACTATGATTGAATGTGACAACAGTGTCAATATGCAGCTATACTGTACATAAACACAGTACAGCCATCTTAGTTATTGCTATGGAGACAGACACTTATAAAACACATCAAACAGAGCCATTGTGTTGTCATTACAGTTGCTATTGAAAATAACATTACAAACCAGGACAAAAGAACCGACTATAAGAAATGCACAATGGTTTAGTTGATGTTTGTTAATCTCAATGTCCTGTATGTGTGTGAGCTGTGTGCTTAAGTTTGTGTGATGGGTCCAAGGCTTTACTAAATCCTATTCACATTTCAAATTAATGTTGAAATACCAATCCATTATATTTCTATTGGTATTCTCCCTTTCAAAACATGTTGAAAAAAAATGTAACAAACAAAACCAGGGTTGTGGTTACAAAATAACTCAAATCAACATAAAAACGAACCAAAAAATACAAATGAGGAAGAGAGATGTGCCAGATGCCGTGTGTATCTGACGTGAGTATGACAAGTGTGTTAGAAAATAATGTATAGGAAAGCAAGACTACTGCAAATCACTATCAAACACAATAAGACAACCCTGCTACCAGTGACTCCCATAGTACAGGCCTCTACGGACCATCACAGGTGAGTTAAACAGGACAGGTGAATGGGAGGGTAAGATTCCTCCAGGGGAGAGGGAGAACCAGGCCTCAGGAGAGAGGGGAGCATCTCAGTTGTGCACCCCATGCAGGGTGAGGGTTAGTGGGGGTTGAGTGGGCTCAATGGCCCTGCATGTCAGCAGTGCCTGGAGGTTGTCCGGCTGTAGTGCTTAGGTACTGCCAGCTGAGGGCGGCGAGGATCATGGCAGCGGAGAGGTACATGGGGGAGAGGTGGGCAGTCCGGGAGGCCAGGGTGGCTTGGGAGAGAGTCCTCTCCTGGATCACACCCAGGATAAACAGGGTTTTGTCCCGGGATGGATCTGTCAAGGACACCCTCTGTAGCATCTGGAGAGAGAGAGAAAAAGAAAGAGCGAGAGAGATGGAGATCAGAAAACTCAAAGTATGAACACACACTCAGATGCACAATAACACAAACAAACACGTTTGAATACATGACACACCCAAAGATAAACACACACACACCTCCTGGCTGTACTGGGCCATGATGCTTTGCACGGCACCCATGTTGGTGGCTTGCATCATGAGGGTCACGGCCTGACCCTTCCTGATTTTCACCACGCCCTGGAATACCTGAGGGTTGTTGTAACAGGCTGAGAGGGTCGCTATCGCCATCACCTGGACAGGAGGGGGACATTATTGAGACATACAGTACAGAAAAATGAAAAAAAATACTTCAAGGATCCTGACTCAAACAACTAGGAATGAAAAGTGAAAACATGTTATATGAAATGTAACTAGCAGCTTTCTCCAGTGGGAATGTACTTTGAAATGTAACATTTCAATGGTAGCATTTACCTGTGGTATGGCGCAGAAGTTGAAGACGCTCTGGTTGCGTAGGCGTTCCAGATAGGTGATGACATCAGGGACGTGGCGCAGGGCGTCTGTCACCAGCAGGTTGAGACAGGAAAGGGCTGAGGTCAGCTGGTCAGGCTCTGCCAGGTCCTCCAGACGACATGCAAACTGACTCCATGCCTACAGAGGGACATGCAACACACACATTAACTGCACACACCCCATTAATGACACATACAGTGCACACACACACACACACACAGTGTAGTTACCTCTTGTGGCCAGAAAGCCCTCGCCACCTGTATATCCTCCAGGTAGTCTCTGATGATGTTGGTCTTCTGGAGGAACAGGCCCATGGAGTTGGCCAGCTCTGTGTCTTTGCCCACCTCTGGGTCCTCCAGCTGGGAGGCAGAGAACAGCTGGGACAGACCTATACCCACCAGCCCTGCCACATAGTGACAGTACTGCACAGGGGGGGTAATGTTAATACACATGTATTTAACACTCAAAAATATATTACAGACTGGTGTGAAGTGAAGAAATAAGTGGGTTTAAGTGACTTTCATGTAGCATCAAGCTATTTGTCATTTGATACACATCAGGCTACCACTAGTTTATAGTGATACACATCAGGCTACCACTAGTTTATAGTGATACACATCAGGCTACCACTAGTTTATAGTGATACACATCAGGTTACCACTAGGTTATAGTGATACACATCAGGCTACCACTAGGTTATAGTGATACACATCAGGTTACCACTAGGTTATAGTGATACACATCAGGCTACCACTAGGTTATAGTGATACACATCAGGCTACCACTAGTTTATAGTGATACACATCAGGCTACCACTAGGTTATAGTGATGGGGGGGGGGGGTGATACAGTTACATATCAGAAGATTATTTTTGCCAATATATCGTATCCTATCGTTTTGAGAATAACACAAAAACTCCAGTATTTTTCCTTCATAGCTTGTCTCATTATTTAAAAAGAATATGGAGAACAATCAGTTTTAGCACTTTTATTTCCATGACTGATCAAAACTTGTTTTCTAATGCTCCCGCGTCTCTGCAGCAGACATATGGTGAGCAATGTTTGGAACATCAAATCCCAATTAATCACAGTATCGAATTGCAATACATATCTCATCACCACTAATAATATTGTATCCCTGGCAATTCCCAGCTCTACTAGGTAATTAACCAGCTCCTCTCGGTTATTAACCAGCTCCACTCGGTTATTAACCAGCTCCACTCGGTTATTAACCAGCTCCACTCGGTTATTAACCAGCTCCACTCGGTTATTAACCAGCTCCTCTCGGTTATTAACCAGCTCCTCTCGGTTATTAACCAGCTCCTCTCGGTTATTAACCAGCTCCTCTCGGTTATTAACCAGCTCCACTCGGTTATTAACCAGCTCCTCTTGGTTATTAACCAGCTCCACTCGGTTATTAACCAGCTCCACTCGGTTATTAACCAGCACTACTCGGTTATTAACCAGCTCCACTCGGTTATTAACCAGCTCCACTCGGTTATTAACCAGCACTACTCGGTTATTAACCAGCACTACTCGGTTATTAACCAGCTCTACTCGGTTATTAACCAGCTCTACTCGGTTATTAACCAGCAAATGTGGAGCTGTTAGTCTAACACTTGTATAATGCGTGCCTAACATTAAAGTAACATTTACCTGGTCCCACTCCTTCATGGAGCCCACTTTCTTCTCCAGAAACTCAGCCATTCCGACTCCCATGCGGTGGCAGATATCCGAGATCACATCCTGGTATGCCTGACCCAGGTTCCTGAACTCCAATGAAATCTCAACAGAAAAGAGATTAATTTAAATACACACACACATACAGTGGGGGAAAAAAGTATTTAGTCAGCCACCAATTGTGCAAGTTCTCTCACTTAAAAAGATGAGAGAGGCCTGTAATTTTCATCATAGGTACACTTCAACTATGACAGACAAAATGAGGAAAAAAAACCCAGAAAATCACATTGTAGGATTTTTTATGAATTTATTTGCAAATTATGGTGGAAAATAAGTATTTGGTCAATAACAAAAGTTTCTCTCAATACTTTGTTATATACCCTTTGTTGGCAATGACAGAGGTCAAATGTTTTCTGTAAGTCTTCACAAGGTTTTCACACACTGTTGCTGGTATTTTGGCCCATTCCTCCATGCAGATCTCCTCTAGAGCAGTGATGTTTTGGGGCTGTCGCTGGGCAACACGGACTTTCAACTCCCTCCAAAGATTTTCTATGGGGTTGAGATCTGGAGACTGGCTAGGCCACTCCAGGACCTTGAAATGCTTCTTACGAAGCCACTCTTTCGTTGCCCGGGCGGTGTGTTTGGGATCATTGTCATGCTGAAAGACCCTGCCACGTTTCATCTTCAATGCCCTTGCTGATGGAAGGAGGTTTTCACTCAAAATCTCACGATACATGGCCCCATTCATTCTTTCCTTTACACGGATCAGTCAGTCCTGGTCCCTTTGCAGAAAAACAGCCCCAAAGCATGATGTTTCCACCCCCATGCTTCACAGTAGGTATGGTGTTCTTTGGATGCAACTGAGCATTCTTTGTCCTCCAAACTTGACGAGTTGAGTTTTTACCAAAAAGTTATATTTTGGTTTCATCTGACATTCTCCCAATCCTCATCTGGATCATCCAAATGCTCTCTAGCAAACTTTAGACGGGCCTGAACATGTACTGGCTTAAGCAGGGGGACACGTCTGGCACTGCAGGATTTGAGTCCCTGGCGGCGTAGTGTGTTACTGATGGTAGGCTTTGTTACTTTGGTCCCAGCTCTCTGCAGGTCATTCACTAGGTCCCCCCGTGTGCTTCTGGGATTTTTGCTCACCGTTCTTGTGATCATTTTGACCCCACGGGGTGAGATCTTGCGTGGAGCCCCAGATCGAGGAAGATTATCAGTGGTCTTGTATGTCTTCCATTTCCTAATAATTGCTCCCACAGTTGATTTCTTCAAACCAAGCTGCCTACCTATTGCAGATTCAGTCTTCCCAACCTGGTGCAGGTCTACAATTTTGTTTCTGGTGTCCTTTGACAGCTCTTTGGTCTTGGCCATAGTGGAGTTTGGAGTGTGACTGTTTGAGGTTGTGGACAGGTGTCTTTATACTGATAACAAGTTCAAACAGGTGCCATTAATACAGGTAATGAGTGGAGGACAGAGGAGCCTCTTAAAGAAGAAGTTACAGGTCTGTGAGAGCCAGAAATCTTGCTTGTTTGTATGTGACCAAATACTTATTTTCCACCATAATTTGCAAATAAATTCATAAAAATCCTACAATGTGATTTTCTGGATTTTTTCCTCATTTTGTCTGTCATAGTTGAAGTGTACCTATGATGAAAATTACAGGCCTCTCTCATCTTTTTAAGTGAGAGAACTTGCACAATTGGTGGCTGACTAAATACTTTTTTCCCCCACTGTATAATGATGACAGATGCCCATTGTATGATGTCTGCTACACATGTATGATGTCTGCTACACATATGTCATTGTCAGACAGTGTTACAGGCCCATTCCACCTGACTGGCCTGTAGCCCTGTCAATCACCCTTCAGACCTCTGTTCATCCAACCAATCAAGGAGCTTCGATGCACTGCAGGTCAACGGCTCCGCTCACCTCTAGTTAGTGCATGTTTTTCCATTGCAAAAGAAGAAGCAAATAGTTGTGTTGCTGACAGACTGTCACATGCTGTTCCTAACTGAAGTGTTGTCCATCCATTGACAAGTAAGTGTTGGAAATGCTATTGGGTGTACTATACACTGATTATACAAAGCATTAAGAACACCTGCTCTTTCCATGACATAGACTGACCAGGTAAATCCAGGTGAAAGCTATGAACCCTTAGTGATGTTACTTAAATTCACTTCAATCAGTTTTTGAGCCTTGAGACAATTACATCATGGATTGTGTATGTGTGCCATTCAGAGGGTGAATGGGCAAGGCAAAATATTTAAGTGCCTTTGAAAGGAGTATGGTAGTAGGTGCCAGGCACACCGGTTTGAGTGTGTCAAGATCTGCAACGCTGCTGGGTTTTTCACACTCAACAGTTCAAGAATGTGTATCAAGAATGGTGCACCACCCAAATTGACATAACTGTTGGAATGATTTGAGTCAACATGGGCCAGCATCCCTGTGGAACGCTTTCGACACCTTGTAGAGTCCACGCCCTTACGAATCGATGCTGTTCTGAGGGCAAAAGGGGGAGGTGCAACTTAATATTAGGAAGGTGTTCCTAATGTTTGGTATACTCAGTGTAAGTGAGTTATGGTTACCTTATCGTGTAACTTTGTAGATAAGATACAGTGTTGTTTGCTAGCCTTCAGCTTACGCTAGCTATACTGTATGTTTGGATTAGAGATGTTTGTAGGTACACCGTGCATGCTATTTTCTATCAGTCAAGTTATCATTGCTATGTGGGGCGGCAGGGTAGCCTAGTGGTTAGAGCGTTGGACTAGTAACCGAAAGGTTGCAAGTTGAAATCCCCGAGCTGACATGGTACAAATCTATCGTTCTGCCCCTGAACAGGCAGTTAACCCACTGTTCCTAGGCCATCATTGAAAATAAGAATTTGTTCTTAACTTGCCTAGTAAAATAAAGGTAAAAAAATAAAAATACAAAAAATAAATGTGTTTATGTATAATGCCAATAGGTCTACTCCTTATTGTATTAGCAGTATGTATTGTTGGCATGCTATCGCTGCAATGCTTATAGCCTACATGCCACTGTAGTGATTTGCGCATGTCAGTATAGAGATTCTAGAAGGTTCCGGTCCCTTCTGGGCACCCACGCATGCGCAGTGATTATTTATGATAGTGCCACCAGTGCCACCAGATAAGATTTAGCTCTAGTGTGTAAATATCCCTGTTATTACCATTGCATTCACCAATATGCTTATATTAAGGGCTCCCGATTGGCGCAGAGGTCTAAGGCACTGCATCTCAGGCATCACTGCAGTCCCTGGTTCGAATCCAGGCTGCATCACATCTGGCCGTGATTGGGAGTCCCATAGGGCAGCGCACAATTGGCCCAGCCAAACCCAGCGGTTAGGCCGGGGTAGGTTGTCATTGTAAATAAGAATTTGTTCTTAACTGACTTGCCTAGTTAAATAAAATATAAATAAAAAATATATTTACATTATGTAATGTTTACATTCTCTCTACCTTGCTAGTAGATTTGGATATTATTGCACATGTATATATCTTAGTATCTTGTAATAGGTCCTCATGACTGTATTGTTCCTCCCTTTTTAGAACCACGTAAAATACCTCTAATGAAAACAGCGGTGTCCCCATGTGTGTGGTGGTGACAAAGTGTACAGTAATGGGCCTCAACATAATATTCTAACCCGGCAACACTATAGTGGGCAGATCTAACTGAATCAGTTTAAAGTAACTAACGGGTGAGGAGTCAGAAGCCAACCACTCAGACGAGCTCGAGATAGTTCTTACATGTTCCTAGTTATCAACAGATTTAGTGACCAACAGATTTGTACACTTTATGTAGGGTTATATAGTACGCAGTAGTGTCAGCGGTTCCACTGACCGTGGGGAAGTCCTCCAGGACCTGCCTGTCCTTCTCGTGGCTCTCAGTGAAGCACCAGTTGGCCTGGTAAAGGTATGTGTGGAAGTCATTCAGCATGGGCACCTTCTTCTCCAGGGGGATGGTCATATCATCTTCCACAGTGTCAAGGGCCCGTAGGACCAGGTAGAAGATACACACCGCATGCCTTGACAAAAAGAAGGGACAGGGGAAGAAGAATTTTATTTGAAGAGGTTAGGACCTGCTCACTGAAAACCTAACTGTTACAGAGTGAGCAGGCAAGGGCTGACACCAACCCTGGGCATTCAGGGAGGAGCTGACAGACACCAATATTGAACTTTAATGTAACACTTGACATGTGATGTTTGGTATGAAGCTTAATTCATTTTACTGCGGGGACTCGTGTCTGAACTAGCTACTGTAGGTCCTCTGTGTAGGGAAACTGCATGCCATTTGAATGATGTAAAAAACCTGTAAGCAACCTTCTGCACTTTGCTCTTAAAACCAGCTGTGTCACTTCTGTACACTGAACGGTGGGATTAGACACAATGTTGCTGCAGGGGAATACAACTGGCTGTAATACAAGCAGTTTACATTGAATTGCACCACCAACCAATCAGTCCAGTTACCGCAGGCCTGCCCTACAACTTGCCTTCAGCTTGTGCACTTGCAGTCAATACTGTATGTTTGTCACTTGTAGTTTAGGCTATTTTACTGTCACATCAAAATCTGTTTGTTTTTAAGCTTTGAAGAGGTAAAGAAGTGAACTCAAGGTCAATACTGATTACTGACCATGTGTTCCAGGGTCAATAATAAAAATAACCTAAAATCCTCCAAGTTCCAATATCTAATTTTGTCTGGCATGTGCTAAAGTGCTGCCATTCAGCTGTCATTTGTGTCATGGTTCCTTACTTCGACAGGCTGGAGAGACACCTCTTACTAGAGACGTCAAAGGTTCAGGTTGCTGCACAGTCACCCCTTTTGTTTTTCCACTGCTGCTACTCGCTGTTTATTATCTATGCATAGTCACTTTACCCCCACCTACATGTACATATTACAACAATTACCTTGACTAAACTGTACCCCTGCACATTGACTCGCTACCAGTACCCCCTGTTATTGTTAGTGTTACTTTCAAAAATATATATATTTAGTAAATATTTTCTTAACTCTTATTTTCTTAAAACTGCATTGTTGGTTAAGGGCTTGTAAGTAAGAATTTCATGGTAAGGTCTACACCTGTTGTATTCGGCGCATGTGACAAATAAAAATGTATTTGATTTCAAGCTCTAGTCTAGAGCGCCCTGTGAAATTGTGTTTAGGAGTATTTTTAAACTGGCTCTATGGTTAAAGTAGTAAGAAATATATGTAATTATTGTAAAAATCTATGACTGTGCTTAATTTACTATCATCCTAAATCAAAATATTAAATGAGTTTGACATGTTGAATTATTTTATATTAATTTTTAATTTACTAATTTCCCTATGGTGGACAGAACGTGTTACTACATTACACAGACAAACATTTTCACCACACAGTATTTACAGGAAATACATATCCTTTTACCTCAGATTGGTGATAATATTGTAAATGTTTATAGTAATCACAATTACGCAAAATCGATTGCTTAAAACAGACCAATATCTTTGCTTTAGTACCAGTGTTTTTGTCATATGTGCCTGTTGGTGGCAGGTCTTACCCTGCGTTCATAACCAATTGGGAAGGTCGAATGTACCACATACAACTGGGAAAAATCCACTTCAATGCCCCTCCAACTGGTAATTACTGGTGGGAAACTCGACTATCATCCCTGAGCTTCGACTTCTCCCACATGCTGACCTCTGACGTCACCTACTAAGGAAATTACCTCGATTACAGCATTTTCGGAAGTTCAATGCAACAACAAACATTATTTATAAAAAGCTATCCATTAATATGGTTTTTGAACCCTATAATAGAAGCATGATAGCTGTACTTTCATTTATAGTTGACGCAGTTTGTTGGCCATTAGCCAATCGCCGTTTCACAACGAGTTCAAAACACATGAATGCATCCAACTGGTATTTATGACTTCACAACAACTAATATCTACCTTCTCACTTGGTTATGAACGCAGCATTAGAACGTGCCTGTCATTTTCGAGACCACAGTGGCAAGAAAAATGTGGGGGCTCCTCCTACAAAAAACATCTAGGGCCTCAAAACCACACGGATTTGAGGGTCACACAAAGTCAAAGTCACACGATCACAGAAATGTGTGCCAACCCCTGTCACTATTTAGAAATGGATGTGAGAATATGATCTGCAGAAGTTAACCAGTAGAAAAAGTATTCCAGAAGGAAATACAACACTTTTCAACAGGTTAAGACTTCCTACTGGTTAACTTCGGGAAAATCATTCTCTCCTCACATCGATTTCTAAATAGCAACAGGGGTAATTTGACTTTCAAATCCGTGAGTGGTATATAGGCTAGAGACGTCTGCTGGAAGAGCCCAAGAATTGTTTCTCATCATCATGGTTCCATTGATTTCAATACAAATAGATGTGAGTGATGAATTTGCGTTGAAAATGTTAGGACCGGCAGACTGACAACCTAACTGTCACAGAGTGAGCAGGCAAAGGCTGAAACCAAATCCGGCATGCGGGAAAGGGCTGACACCAATATTGAACTTTAATGTAACACTTGACATGTGATGTACAGTATGGTATGAAGCTTAATTCATTTTACTGCAGGGACTCGTGTCTAAACAAAGTGTGAACTAGTTACTGTAGGTCCTATGTGTAGGGAAACGTCATGCTATTTGAATGACAAATATAAAACATGTAAGCAAACTTTCGGGAACACACACAAACACACACAATTTGTACTTAAAACCAGCTTTGCCACTTCTGTAAACTGAATGGTGGGAATAAAATAGATAGTGATGCTGCAGGGGAATATGGCTGGCTGCTTTTGAATTATAAGCAGTTACATTGAATTCCACCGCCAGCAAATCAGTTCAGTTACAGTAGTGCCCTACAACTTGCCTACAGCTTGTGCACTTGGCCATACTTTTGCAGGCTAGTTTAGACTACTTTTCTGTCATATTAAAATCTGTTGTTTTACAGATTTAAAATGGGTAAATAAGCGAACTCAAAGTCAAACCTGACCATTGTTCCAGGGTCAATAATAATACCCTAAAATCCTCCCAAGTTCCAATAGCCTATCACATTTTTGTCGTTGTATTTGCCAAAGTGCTGACATTCAGCTGTCATGGTTCCTTGTTTACGTCGACATGCTGGAGACACACCCCTTACCTGCATGGCATGGTTGTATAGCATTTTTGCAAGGTTATGCAAACTTACCGTAACTCTCCGTCTAGCGCCTGGATAACAGCGGCGAAACTGCGACTGGTCTGGTTCAGATAGAGGTAGCATGTCCGCAGGCTCTCGCTCATGGATTCCTGGCAAGAGAAACAAAGAAACACGGGGTGTCGGTAAGAGCCTACTGTCCGCAAAGCGCTGGGGCGGGCGGCCCAATAACCCTCCTGCACGCCCCTCTCGCCCAGCCGTCCCCCGGAGAGGAGGGACCGTGAAGCGGGTCCAGGGCTCCGCGGGGTGACGCAGAGAGAGCGCTTGAACACCGTGAGAGAGACCGGACACTTGCAGCAAGCTCCGGCCATATGAGGAAATGGACGCTCAGCCTTCCATGAGCAATTTAGACAACATTGTTGGCTATCCAGTTATTAATATCCGTGGTATTCATTCGTGCGCGCAGTTCAGCAGAGGACATGGGGTGTTACTCTGTAGCGGGGTAAAAACTTTAGGACTTTGCAGGGCGGGGTCAGTCTGTGATCTTTAAACAAGTCTCACGGCCTATACAGTCTCCAGACCAGAGTAATAAGTCCATCCACATACTTTGAAGAATTTGTCCACGGGCGCACCCATTGAGCGCAGCAGTAGGCTGTGCTGTGGTGCTAGTGGCGCAGTTTGACATCGGAGCCCCTCCCACTTCAGTCATAACACAGCAGTGTTTTCTGCAAGAGCAAGCACTATCCCCCTCCTCCCTAACAACATGTAACACACTACACGCCATGTTTGCTAAACATTGGACACAGACCTAAATTCCCTAAAATAATGATCATGCACATTATTCACACATAATTCAACGTTTTATTGTGTAAGCCTATGTGTTTACCTCTGCAATCGTTTTTTGAATTGCGTAGGCTTATTTGGGCAACCCACTGACGCATAAGAAGTTGCTTATTTTGTACAATTTCCTCTAACAATTTTCTCAACATTGCAAAACGCATAAACTTGGGGAAATTTTGAGCTGACTGACAGATGATGCTGTACTGCCATCTAGTGGCAGACAGTAGTAAAAACAAAGTGGTTATATTATGCCAGGGTTCTCCAACTGGCGGCCCGCGGGCCTGATTTTATTTGGCTCCCAAGCTTTCTGAGCAAAATAAACAATATAAATATATATAATGATTATATTGTTGGACATAAAAGACTGTAAAAACACCAGCAAATCAGCTCCAAGTGATTTTAATTTTGGAAATCTGTTCCAAAGTACTCCCACGCATAATGGAGAGATAAACAGCATGTGATCTTATACAAATGTAAGCAAGGTTTGAAATGATTGTGTTTTAGTTAAATATTATATCCATTTGGTTGTCTTGCGGTCAATTTGCAGTTTACAAATTATTTGTAATTATATTCTGGACACTGACCATCGGCTCAAGAACAAAATCGCGCCGCGGCTGAATTTGTTGATAATCCCTGCATTATGCCCATCGTGGACTGGCAGGCTGCTGTGAACTCAGACGCACACCATCGTGCACTATCCAGGGGAAGCCACCACGCGCTTTTACATTTTCGCGCGTAACTGGACTCTTGATTCCAGAACATCGCCCCACCTGAAGTGTCTTATTTCAAAACTAGCTCTCGTCATAAAATACTCTCTATTTGGCTATAATGGTATGATAGTGTCATTCATCCATCATAAAGGGAAATCCTACTGGGCATTCACAGTGGTGTAAAAATACTTTAAAGTCCGGGTTAGGTTTGGCCGGGGTAGGCCGTCATTGTAAATAAGAATGTGTTCTTGACTGACTTGCCTAGTTAAATAAAGGTTAAATAAAATAAAATAAATAAAGTACTACTTAAGTAGTTTTTTGGGGTATGTGTACTTTACTATTTATATTTTTGACAACTTTTACTTTTACTTCACTACAGAAAAGTATGTACTTTTTATGTACATTTTCCCTGAAACCCAAAAGTACTCGTTACATTTTGAATGCTTAGCAGGACAGAAAATGGTCAAATTTGCACACTTATCAAGAGAACATCCCTGGTCATCCCTACTGACTCTGATCTGGCAGACTCACTAAACACAAATGCTTTGTTTGTAAATGATGTCTGAGTGTTGGAGTGTGACCCTGTCTATATCCGTATATAAAAAAAGATGGTGCTGTCTGGTTTGCTTAATATAAGGAATTTTTAATTATTCATACTTTTACTTTTGATACTTAAGTATATTTAAAACCAGATACTTTTAGATTTTTACTCAAGTAGTATTTTACTGGGTGACTTTCACTTGTACTTGAGTCCTTTTCTATTAAGGTATCTTTACTTTTACTCAAGTATGACAATTGAGTCTTTTTCCACCACTGGACATTCAACTATCATCATTCCAGGTCAAAGCGGTGTTTAAAGTGTCGGAAATCAGGGATTACCTGCGCAGTCAAACAAACATGCGCACAGCATCTGCTCCCGGAATGAACCCACTAAGGCTATTATATAACGCAAATCCCAGCCATTAAATCAATGGTTATCCTTCTCTCTAGCCTGAACTGCGCATCTATTATGTATTCTAAGCCAACACAATACAAACAGTGCTGTGAGAAATATAGTTAGATTATGCTACCCTTCAAGTTCATTCGGGTAGTTAGTTGACTAGGTAACCTATAGCCTACTGTTACCACTGTACCATTGCTCTGGTAGAATGTTTCTACGCATTTGATGAAGCCGGAAGCATTGTTGTGTAGAAAATTAAAGTGGCCAATGTTGAAGAGATGCATGGATACAGACTGGCACTGGTAGCGCGCACATTATGTTGTGTAGGCCTATGCTATTCCAAAATGTATAAGAAACATCAATAACGAGTCGTGCCGTAGCCTAGGTTACAGGTAGGCAATACTCCAGGGTTTAGAGCAGATAGCTACTCACATAGTCCAACTTGGGCATCACAGTGCGACAGCCCCCCATTTTAAACTTGAACAGGTTGAATATTTCCTCCGGGTGTCCTAACGATTTTACGATATCCATGTTTTATCTTTTGACCACACGTACGCCGATGATGCTTGCTTGTATCGTGTGCTTATTCCACCCAGGTGCGCTTAAAACCTGTCAACAGTTCCTCCATTCAAACGTTGAGCCGCTGAGCTATAGAGCAGCCAGCCCCCTTGTACCGAAAAAAAGTCGTCAGATCGAATGACGCCTGTGATTGGTTAGAAAATCATGGGCTCAGTGCCGGTCGACCAGTGGATGACTAGAGCGGCTGGTGTGACGTCCCGCCCCGGCTGTGTTTCTCCAAACTGAGGCATCTGATTGGATGATACGTTGTTTAACGCGAGAGACCATCCGGACGGAGTGTGACAGATACTGTTGTTATGTCACACTGTACATCCCAGTTTTAATTACCAAAAAATATTATGTTATTCTGAGGCCAAGTCAACAGTAGCCTATGTCCTACATTTTAGGCTCATGTATTTATTATAAATAATTTATCATCATTTTGTACATATGATGGGATAGTTTTCATACAGTGAACTGGCATATCTATGTGACCTGTGTGTATGCTTGTGAAAGTGTGCATTTGTGTGTGTGTGTGTGTGTGTGTGTGCGTGCGTGCATGTAAATAATACATCTACTGTATATTTGCTGTATACTTTTACATGAGAAGAAAACAGTTGTCAGATTTACACTTGTACAGTAAAGCCTATTGAACCTGTATCTGGGGCAGGGGACTGGCTAAGCTCTGCTTTTCTAAATAGCCAACAGATCAGTGAGCTACACCAGCAGATTCACTACAATTTAGGGGATCAACCTGAAATATACCTTTCACCTGAAGGCCTTGAATCCCCCTCCCTGTTTCTCTCTCCTCCCCCTCTTCTTCTTCTTCTTCTTCTTCTTCTTCTTCTTCTTCTTCTTCTTCTTCTTCTTCTTCTTCTTCTTCTTCTTCTTCTTCTTCTTCTTCTTCTTCTTCTCTCCCTCTCTCGATTCAATTCAGGGGCTTTACTGGCATGTGAAAGATATGTTTACATTGCCAAGGATAGTGAAATGGATAAACAAAAGTGAAATAAACAATAAAACATGAACAGTAAATATTACACACACACAAGTATCAAAATAATAAAGACATTTCAATTGTCATATTATGTCTATATATAAGTCACACCCTGATCTGTTTCACCTGTCTTTGTGCTTGTCTCCACCCCCCTTCAGGTGTTGCCCATCGTTACCATTATCTCCAGTGTATTTATACCTGTGTTCTCTGTTTTTCTTTTTTTTTTTTTGTCAAGCCTACCAGCGGTTTTCCCCTTGCGCCTGTCTTTTTCTAGTTCCTGGTTTCCCAGTTTTGACCATTCTGCCTGCCCTGACCCCGAGACTGCCTGCCGTTCTGTATCTTATGGAGTCTGATCTGGATTACTGACAATGGTGTTTGTTCTTCACTGGTTTCCATTTTCTTGTGGCAACAGGTCACAAGTCTTGCTGCTGTGATTGCACACTGTGGTATTTCACCCAATAGATATGTGAGTTTATCAAAATTGGATTTGTTTTTAAATTATTTGTCGGTCTGTGTAATCTGAGGGAAATATGTGTCTCTAATATGGTCATACATTTGGCAGGAGGTTAAGAAGTGGAGCTCAGTTTCCATCTCATTTTGTAGGCCGTGTGCACATAGCCTGTCTTCTCTTTAGAGCCAGGTCTGCCTTCAGCGACCTTTCTCAATAACAAGGCTGAGCTCATTGAGTCTGTACATAGTCAAAGCTTTCCTTAATTTTGGGTCAGTCACAGTGGTCAGGTATTCTGCCACTGTGTACTCTCTGTTTAGGGCAAAATAGCATTATAGTTTGCTGTTTTTTGTTAATTCTTTCCAATGTGTCAAGTAATTGTTTTTTTGTTTTCTCATGATTTTTTGGGGGTCTAATTGTGTTGCTGTCCTGGGGCTTTGTTGGGTCTGTTTGTGTTTGTGAACAGAGCCCCAAGACCAGCTTGCTTAGGTGACTCTTCTCCAGGTTCCTCTCTATGTGGTGGCAGGTAACTTAGTAGTTAGAGTGTTGGACTAATAACCGAAAGGTTGCAAGATCAAATCCCTGAGCTGTCAAGGTAAAAATAAGTAATTCTGCCCCTGAACAAGGCAGTTAACCCACTGTTCCTAGGCTGTCATTGAAAATCAGAATTTGTTCTTAACTGACTTGCCTAGTAAAATAAAAAAAAATAGTTGATGGCTTTGTTATGAAAGTTTGTGAATGGCTTCCTTTTAGGTGGTTGTAGAATTTAACGGCTCTTTTCTGGATTTGGAAAATTAGCGTGTACCAGCCTAGTTCTGCTCTGCATGCATTATTTGGTGTTTTACGTTGGACACTGAGGATATTTTTGCAGAATTCTACATGTAAAGTCATGGCCAAAAGTTTTGAGAATGACACAAATATTAATTTTCACAAAGTCTGCTGCCTCAGTTTGTATGATGGCAATTTGCATATACTCCAGAATGTCATGAAGAGTGATCAGATGAATTGCAATTAATTGCAAGTCAATCTTTGCCATGTAAATGAACTGAATCCCCCAAAAACATTTCCACTGCATTTCAGCCCTGCCACAAAAGGACCAGCTGACATAATGTCAATGATTCTCTCGTTAACACAGGTGTGAGTGTTGACGAGGACAAGGCTGGAGATCACTCTGTCATGCTAATTGAGTTCGAATAACAGACTGGAAGCTTCAAAAGGAGGGTGGTGCTTGGAATCACTGTTCTTCCTCTGTCATCCATGGTTACCTGCAAGGAAACACGTGCCGTCATCATTGCTTTGCACAAAAAGGGCTTCACAGGCAAGGATATTGCTGCCAGTAAGATTGCACCTAAATCAACCACTTATCGGATCATCAAGGAATTCAAGGAGAGCGGTTAAATTGTTGTGAAGAAGGCTTCAGGGCGCCCAAGAAAGTCCAGCAAGCGCCAGGACCGTCTCCTAAAGTTGATTCAGCTGCGGGATCGGGGCACAACCAGTACAGAGCTTGCTCAGGACTGGCAGCAGGCAGGTGTGAGTGCATCTGCACGCACAGTGAGGCGAAGACTTTTGGAGGATGGCCTGGTGTCAAGAAGGGCAGCAAAGAAGCCACTTCTCTCCAGGAAAAACATCAGGGACAGACTGATATTCTGCAAAAGGTACAGGGATTGGACTGCTGAGGACTGGGGTAAAGTCATTTTCTCTGATGAATCCCCTTTCCGATTGTTTGGGGCATCTGGAAAAAAATCATCAGTCCTGTGTCATGCCAACAGTAAAGCATCCTGAGACCATTCATGTGTGGGGTTGCTTCTCAGCCAAGGGAATGGGCTCACTCACAATTTGCCTAAGAACACAGCCATGAATAAAGAATGGTACCAACACATCCTCCGAGAGCAACTTCTCCCGACCATCCAGGAACAGTTTGGTGATGAACAATGCCTTTTCCAGCATGATGGAGCACCTTGCCATAAGGCAAAAGTGATAACTAAGTGGCTCGGGGAACAAAACATCAATATTTTGGGTCCATGGCCAGGAACCTCCCCAAACCTTAATCCCATTGAGAACTTGTCAATCCTCAAGCGGCGGGTGGACAAACAAAAACCCACAAATTCTGACAAACTCCAAGCATTGATTATGCAAGAATGGGCTGCCATCAGTCAGGATGTGGCCCAGAAGTTAATTGACAGCATGCCAGGGCGGATTGCAGAGGTCTTGAAAAAGAAGGGTCAACACTGCAAATATTGACTCTGCATCAACTTCATGTAATTGTCAATAAAAGCCTTTGACACTTATTGTCACGTCCTGGCCATAGAGAGCCCCCGGGGTTCTCTATGGTGTTTTGGTCAGGATGTGAATAGGGGGGTGTTCTAGTTGTTTTATTCTATGTTGGTTTTGTGTATGGTTCCCAATTAGAGGCAGCTGTTTATCATTGCCTCTAATTGGGGATCATACTTAGTGTGTTCTGTTTCCCACCTGCTTTTGTGGGATATTGTTTTCTTGATAGTGCCTGTGAGCACTATGTATTTGTCCGATTCGTATTTTCTTTATTGTTTTTGACATTTCACTTGGAATAAAAGAATGTGGAACTCTATGCACGCTGCGCCTTGGTCCGTTCATCATTACGACGATCGTGACAGAATATCCCAATATTGGACCAAGCAGCGTGCCACGAAGGGAAAGGAGAGTTGGACCTGGGAAGAAGTACTGGGTGGTTGTGAGACCCTTCCCTAGTGGGAGTCGCTGAGGAATAATGGAGGACAGCGACGACGCTGGGTCCGCGGCCAAAAGGAGCCCAAGATTTTTTTTTGGGGGGGGGGCACAAGGGGCGGTCGGCCGAGCAGAGGGGTGAGCCAGAGACCGAATGGGAGATATTTGAGGAGTTTGAGGAAGGATATAGGAGAGAGGTGTTGGCAAGGAGTATGCTGCAGCGCAGGCGTTTAGAGGAGCGTCTTCCCAGCCCGGTACGTCCTGTGCCGGCTCCCCACACTTGCCTTGAAGTGTGTGTCACCAGTCCGGTGCAACCTGTGTCGGCTCCACACACCAGGCCTCCAGTGCGACTTCCTAGCCCGGTACGTCCTGTGCCGGTTCACCACACTCGCCCTGAAGAGCGTGTTACCAGTCCGGTGCAACCTGTGCCAGCTTCACGCACCAGGCCTCCAGTGCGCCATCCCAGCCCGGTGCCAGGGCCGGAGCATTCCTCTGCGCCGGTGCCCAGTCCAGGCACTGCGTCCAGTCCCACTCCAAGGCCGGAGTTTTCCTCTGCGCCGGTGCCCAGTCCATGCACAGTGTCCAGTCCTGCGCATAGGCCGGAGCCTTCCTCTGCGCCGGGGACCAGTCCGGGCACGGCGTTCAGCCCGGCTCTCTCTGTCTCTCTATCTCTTTCTCTCTCTCTCTCTGTTTCTCTCTCTCTCGCTCTCTCTCTGTCTCACTGTGGAAATGTGGGTAAGTACCCGTCTAAGCCCAGTCCACACAGGAAGTTCTGATCAATAAATATTATTGAAGTAAGACAGTACCGCGCTAAGCCTGTCCAACATTTGATTCAGCATGGCTCTGAGACTACTCGTGCTGTTTTTGGGGAGGCTATCTATACAATCCATTGGAGGAGGACCTCTGTCTGTACTTTCCATTTAGAGAATAGGAACAGAAATAAACATGAAATTAATCCAGTTAGAAACAGCTATTATAGGCCTACCATCTGCAGGGATCTGAGCCCCAGAGGAACTACTTCATGTTAAAATTAGAATGAAACCTGAGGCAAGCACCACACCTGGAGCACGGATTCAACAAAGACATTTTGTGTCAAGCCCAAATGGTAGTGTAGAAAAGGGTAATAGAGATATTATGAGCAATAATTACTCCTCCTCCTAAAGATTTGTTCCTTTAATTCCCACACTCTCTTACAGGCACTGACATGAACATAACCAGGGCTATAACATTAGGATATCATTTGAGTAATAGTCAAGGATGAAAGAGTATGATGCATCCCAGAAAATAGAAGAGGCCTTATAGGCATGAACCCATACTGTATGTCAAAAAGCTACATGTACATGTCAAGAAGGTATTTACAACCTTGGATGAATTTGACAGGCTGGATATGGGCCTTAGTAGCCATCCGTGATATCATTTTACTGTTGCTGAACTACTGTTTATGCATTGGCTACACACAATGATTGGCTGGTAAAAGGAATTCATCACTGCTTTGCATTTAAGGCCAACACAAGGAGGAGCACAGATGCGGACTCATGCAATACATTATCTGGTTAATTTTCATAAAGGAGCCTTGACAAGCAAAGGAGGATCTTCTTGGCGATCCATGGCTCTGCCTGTGTCTAATACACAAGTCTACTCTGACTCTTGTGTTGAACGACAGATACTTGAAATACTGGACTATAGTCAAATACATTTGATCAGCTAACTGAAGCAGAAGTAAACTGAAATTGGTTTCAGTGTTTTCTGAGTTGCCTGAGACAAGAAGTCAAGAAGTCAATAATACAACGGATCTTTCCCAGTAAGTAAACCAATACTTACTATTCTCTTAACAATCGTTTATAATAATATGGTCATATACAGTAGCCTCACAAAACCCTGGGGTTTATACTAAAGATGTATACTAATCTTTATACAAATGCTTCAAAGTTGGAGTTTTCCAGTACTATATGTAGCTTTTTTTGTGGGTAGCTTTTTTTTTGAATGTAGCTTTTGTATGTAAACATAGTAATACAGTAATCCCCTTACATGCTCCTCGTATCAATGTTATACACATCTCAAACAGGAGAAGAGTTGCTTTAATGCTTTTTAGACTCATTTTTTATTTCCCCTTTTAAAGAATGAAGCGTAAATGGTCTCAGTTGGATGATGCTGGAGAGGAGCTGGGAGGGGCTGACGTTTATTTAAATGGAGAGACTGAGGTCTTGATATCCAATGGCAGATCGTCTTTAGACAGGCTACAGCCCTGGGCTGACCCACAGAACTCTGTCAACAGGGTTTTAGAGCATATCAAGTCTGGAGATGATGTCAATGACGTTTCCCTCGAAGATTCCATCAACAACAAGTTTGTGCGATTTTATAATGACATCACAGAGGAATGTGGACCAGAGGATAAGCAACATTCATGGGCGGTTCTAGAGAAACCAGAGGAGGTCATCATGTATGGACCCTACTACCCCAATTATAACAATGGACAACACAGCAAAGATGTTATCATCAAACAAACTCAAGAACTCCTTGAATTGGAGGATGTTTCTGAAGACTGGAATGTGTATCTATTCACCTTGAACAGCCCCTGTTTGGCAAGAACCATTGAACCATGTATGCTAAATCTAATGCGGAAGGCTTTTGAATGGTACACCCACCATGGGGTTAGGACTTCTATTGGCTACAAAAAGTGCTGGGGCTTCAAGGGAACCAAAGAGAATGTATTCAAAGATGTCAGTTATGCCCAGTTTGAGCTATTATTTGGAAGTCATGATTATGAAAACTACCTGAATAGGATTAAAAGAAGCCCTGGAAATAATCTAGTCCCATTATGTGAAATTCTGTTCTTGACTATCAAAAGATTGCTGAGCCAGGAAAACAGGAATTTTAAATTCTGTCTAGATAACACTACTTCACAAAAGGGCAGAAAAACCTATTTCAAAAAGATCTGTGTAACTTCAGCAGCAGGATTGCAAGACGAGAGTGAAGTTTTGACACAGGAAATAACCACTATGCTTGAGGCTGTGCACCCCTCTCTTGTAGATGAAAAAGAGTGTTTAGAAGGGTATCTAGAGAAAGGGAAGGCATTTGCCCTTGATTACAGTTTCGACCCAGAAATATGGTTTGTACTAAACTCAGACTGTAATTTGTGCAGTGCTGGAGAGACATGGTACAGGACAAATATGCTGATCTTCTCAGGGAGAGATTAATTGAAAACTTCAACAGGGGGGTTGTCCAGCTTTTCATCAATGATGTCACCGCTCTTACTAAAGACTACATACAGATTGATCAGATAAAGTTTCTAGATCAGGCTTGAGAAGTTTTCGCCGATGTCCCTGAATTGCTCTTTGCTTCTGCAGGGATATTGGCCCTTGACTTGTTGAAGCACAATGCACAACCTATTCTATCTGTCTGCCTATTTGTCCTCTCAATCATTTTGTTGAGAATGAGTGATTTTCCTTTTGAATGTAATATGTATAATAACAATGATGTGTCAAAATGCTTGTCTTTATTACATTCCTCAGTACAGCTACAGGTGCACACTAAGGAAGGGCAGCAAGTACAGTGTTAGTTAGTGCACATCGAGCTCATGGAGATACAGGTGCCATCTCTCACTGTGTAGTTGGGGTTCTTAAGGGTAACTTACAGTATATCACAATGGTGTATTATACAATTATACTGGAGTGAAGTCATAGAAATGTATGTTCATATTTTCATGGTCAATTACATGTGACAATGCTCCCCTATTTACCATACCAGATGTGGGTTTACCCCCTGCAATTTACAAGCAAATTAAGGCATAACATTTTATAGTTAAAGTATATGTTTTGTTAACAGTATTTGCTTCCAAATGCTTGTTTCTTGAATGAAATATTGTTTTTGTTTTCAGTGGAATAAATACCAGGGTGTAGAACCTACCCAATTACACTGAAATAAACAGACATGAAAACATCAGAGATTACTACAATTATTTTGGGAAGGATAATCTTAAGAGTTCTTGCTTGTAGGAACATACTCTGCCCCTTTCATGGGTGCACAATTTCATTATAATCTACGGAGGGCAGTATGTGCCAATAAATCCATGTCCCATTCATCACAAGCAACTTAGTAGCCAGGCTAGGTAGTTATCAGTAAGAGATGACAGTATATTTATTTAATCAAATAATAGCTTTGTCATACACAAGATCAAAGCAAAAAGTCACAGTAAAAATGACTAGGATGCAAACGTAGCTAGTAATAATACATTAGGGAAAGGTGAAAATAATTGACAGCATTGTTTTTGCAGTAGGCAGTCACACTATACAGAGTGATGAAGTCCATGGAGTTCATTCAACAGTGAAGTCTGGCGAGTGGGTAAAAGGAAATCAAATCACTTTGAATAAACAGAGGATTGTTTTTGTCTTGTCCTATATTATCCCTTGCACATTGGAGGTTCCTGTGAGCACAGGGTAATCGAGGGAGTGCAATCAAGGCCTGCTATGTGTCCTTCACTTTTTTCTCTCTTCTTTTTTGACATTGGTTCTATAGATCTGTGTTTCTGCACCTGAGCAGTTCTCCTCATGTGTTTAATTCTCATCTTTCTATGCCGGCTGGTTCTGTGTGTCTGTGCTCCAGACCTAACTTAGTGCCGGAGCTCAGAAAGGCAGGTACAGTAGCTGTGCTGTGTGTAGCTCGGTGTGAGAAGTCAGCGGTTGTCCTCTCTGTTTTATGCCAGGATTAGGCTGTTCCAGGGCTCGTTCTTGGAGCCCGAGGACCCACCGTGCCCCCCAGGGGACAGCTTGAGGGGCAGGGCCCCACCCTGGGAATTTATATATGCTGGGAGGCCCGAAACCTGGAGGGACAGGAAGACAGGTGGGCTAAGAGCTTTGTGTGTGTGTGTGTTTGTGTGTGTGTGTGAGAGAGAGTTCATTGACTAACCTGTGTGTGTGTGTTGTGGTGGTGTGAGTACAGGCTGAGTGCCTCTGGTTCTGTCTTTATCTGGCGAGGCTCCTCTGAGTTACAAGGGGCACTGGGAGTGCTGCTGGGGGGTGTGGCCATCCATGCCTGGCGTCCCTACAACACAGAGACCAGGGTTACTTTACACACACAGACACACACTCACACAAACACACACACGCGCATACACACACAGACACACATACACACACACAAACGGACCAGGTTTGGACTTGTTGAGGTTCTTGGGTTTGCGTTTGCGGGTCTGAATCCCCTCCTTCTTCATGGCTAGGGGACGAGGAACCCCATGTAGTTTCATGTAGAGGCCACAGGCGTTGCAGACAGGCTCTCCCTCTGCGTTGCGTCTCCACAGTGTGGTGGTGGTGGTGTGGCAGTTAGTGCACAACAGACCCACTCTTCGAGATGCAGACTGGAACACAGAGAGAGAGAGAGAGAGAGAGAGAGAGAGAGAGAGGGTAAATCAAATCAAATGTTATTTGTCACATTTTTAGGGCCTTCCTCTGACACCGCCTTGCGGTGCCTTGCGGTCAGAAGCCGAGCAGTTACCATACCAGGCAGTGATACAACCAGTCATTGTAAATAAGAATTTGTTCTTAACTGACTTGCCTGGTTAAATAACTACAATTAAAGTTTGATGGTGGTGTGGAACTTGAGGCTCTCAACCTGCTCCACTACAGCCCCGTTGATGAGAATGGGGGAGTGAATCAGTATACCTTCTTTATTATAACCTTACAAAAAGGCTGTATTCACACACACACAGAATGAGAAAGAAGAGTGGGTGGGAGAGAGAAAGTGGAGTAGAAAGAAGGGGAGAGAAGGAAAGAGAGAGAAATACAGAAAGAGAGACAATGCTACTGTCATGCTTTTTGTGTGTACTATATGTTGAAGATGAAATCTTGTCTTGTCACCTACCAGCCGTCTTTGGGGTTTGATGAGGGGTCTGTTTATACCGTTCACCTTGTGGTAAAGTCCACAGGCGTTACACAGATAGTGGCCCGTACCATCCCGTCTCCACAATGGGGTGGACATCGCCCCACAGTTCACACACTCACGCCCCTCAGCGAAGTCATCATACAGCTCTGTTGGAGGGAAGGAGATGAGAGAGGGGGGGGAGAGTTGAGAGTGAGAGAGAGGTATTGGAAAACAAATGCAAACACTGCTTACCTAAACATTACCTAACAACCTAAAATCACAGAATAACATCAACCAGTTTATCCAGTCTTGAAAATCAACTCAGAGGATGCTAGTGTGTCGCTGCAGAAGCAGTGACAACTGCAGACCAGAAGACGGTGCTCTCTCCCTCCTGTCCATACTAACCATAGAGTTAGATAGAAGACTAATCTTTATATCTGTGCCCTTATAGCATCTGTGACAGCATGAGCAGCGCCATTGAGGCTAAAACCCATAGAATCCTCATCTAGTTGACTACTTTGACTACTTTAAAATGGCGGAAGCATGGTGGAAGCCCTTAATGGTGCTCAACATGCTAAAACAGCCTTTTGGCCACTAGAGGCCTCTATCATTCTCTATGATACTAACACACTACTCCATAGAGGTCTGGAATCCTTCCTTATCTGACAGCTCCTCCCTTGATAAAGGGCTAGGCTGGAAATAGAGATGGAATAGAGCTTCATCTTATACAAATGGACAATCTCTCTAGAGATACTATGACGTCTGATAAATGCAATCTCCCCTCTCTCTCTCTCCCCTCCTCTCTCACACGTAACAGGGTATCTCCAGTCAGCACTTAACCACTCTGTCAGATGCAGTATCTAACTATATTGTGCATATACTTCATATAATCACACAACATTTGGCATTTGGAAAACATGAATGTATGGGTCAATTGAAATGAAACAGTGTTTAAAACTATAAATGTATTATCTGATTCATTGGGTTGTTTCTGGGGAATGTGTGTAGGCTGATATCTGGAGGTAGAGGCAGACTTCTTTCAAGGTTGACAACAAAGCAGAGCTACAGCGGTGCAGGGAAGGGCAACCTTGGGCCGGGTAGAAGCTAGCCGACACATGGCAGAAACACACGACAATAGACAAAAGAACTGCTGAGGCACAGATGTAGGATCTAAATTTGACATATATTGTCACAGCAAAAGAATCCTGCATCAACAGGATTTGAAAGTTTAGTCCATAATCCTGCTTGATTGGTGGTTAGGCTGTTAGCTGCCTAAAAGTAAGCTACATGAAAAGTGTCAGTGGTGGAAAAAGTACCCAATTGTCATACTTGAGTAAAAGTATAGAAAATGACTCAAGTAAAAGTGAGTCACCCAGTAAAATACTACTTGAGTAAAAGTCTAAAAGTATTTGGTTTTAAATATACCTAAGTATCAAAAGTAAAAGTACAAGTATAAATAATTTCTAATTGCTTACATTAAGCAAACCAGATGGCACAATTTTCTTGTTTTTTTTATTTATGGATAGCCAGGGGCACACTACAATGCGCAGACATAATTTACAAACGAAGCCTTTGTGTTTAGAGAGTCCTCCAGATTAGAGGCAGTAGGGATGACCAGGGATTTTCTCTTGATAAATGCGTAGATTGGACCATTTTCCTGTCCTGCTAAGCATTCAAAATGTAACAAGTACTTTGGGTGTCAGGGTAAATGTATGGAGTAAAAAGTACAATATTTTCTTAGGAATGTAGTGAAGTAAAAGTAAAAATGTGTAAAAAAAAAAAAAAAAAAAAACGTAAGTAGTACTTAAGTACTTTACACCATTGAAAAGTGCAATATTGTTAATATAATATAGCCATGTGTTCGTGACGGTTTTCAGTTAATTTATGTAAATCACGAAGCTTCTCAGGTTCTGGAACATTTTCAAAGAGTGATCAAATGAAGATCATATATGAACATCCATGTGTACAAATCTCACAGAATGTGAGAGTATCGTTATCTCTGTGGGTCTATTGTTCTGAAATGTCAGCACCAGCAGTCTGTGTTAAAAGGTCAAAAGTAAAACATCTTTAAAGTGTCTATTTCAATGTTCCATCTGAACACAATATAACCCTGTCCCATGAAGACTTCATAATAACAGAATGTAGCATTTACCTATTGCTGTTGGTTCTTTCAATTTTCTGAAGAGCTTATCAGGCTTAAGTCTATGAGAAAAACACCTTTCAATTGGAATGGAATTGGAATGGAATTCAATGGTAGTGAAAACAGTCTCCCTGGGGCAGAATCTTAACTTCAGATCCACAGATGTAACTCAAGCTTTTGGGTAAATCATGCATTGATGTCAATGAGAGTTGTGTAAGGATCTCAGTTTGCAACACATAGTATGACCCCATGTGCTACTCGGCTTCCCCTGATGGGCCATATTGGCACCATATTGTTTTTTTAATTAATGTGATTTTATTATTGTGAATTGATGATGTGTTTACATTCAAAACACAGAATAATATCAAGCACAGGCCGCAATGATAGGCCTTACACTAATAAGCATCTTTACTGTGATAAAGTACATGAAAATCATCCAAATATCAGATTAGATCAACTATATTAAATCCTTACACATAGATGTATAATATATTCTTAACTTGTAAGGAATTAAATTAGTTGATCTTGCCTGATATTGGGATGTTTTTCATGTATAATATATTCCAGAATGGAATGTGTAAGGTTTTAATATAGTTGATCTAATCTGATATTGCGATGTTTTTCATGTACTTTATCACAGAGGTTCCTATTCAGAAGCAGATCCAAAATCAGCCAATTCATATGCACCAACTGTAGACGGCATCAGCATTAGCCGTAGACTACCGGCTAATGACCTTTTGAGATGGAAGACATTTTCCAAATATACTGAACAAAAAAATATACGCAAAAAAAACAATGTTGGAGGCAGCTTATGGTAGAGAAATGAACATTCAATTCTCTGGCAACAGCTCTGGTGGACATTCCTGCAGTCAGCATGCCAATTGCACGCTCCCTCAATACTTGAGACATGTGGCATTGTGTTGTGTGACAAAACGGCACATTTTTAAGTGGCCTTTTATTGTCACCAGCACCAGTGTAATGATCATCCTGTTTAATCATCTTCTTGATAGGCCACACCTATCAGGTGGATGGATTATATTGGCAAAAGAGAAATCCTAACTAACAGGGATGTAAACCAAGTTTTAGAGAAATAATATTTTTGTGCATATGGAACTTTTCTGGGATTTTGTATTTCAGCTCGTGAAACATGGGACCAACAGTTTACATGTTGCGTTTATATTTTTGTTCAGTGTATAGTAATATTCTATACATCTAACAGTCAGTACACTCTTAGAAAGAAAAGTAGATATCTAGAGCCTAAAAGGGTTATTTGGCTGTCCCCATAAGAGAACCCTTTAAAAAAACTTTTTGGGTTCCATGTAGAACACTTTCCAGAGAGGGTTCTATATGGAACCTGAAAGGATTCAATCTGGAAGCAAAAAGGTTTCTTCTATGGGGACAGACAAAGAACCCTTTTGGAAGAGTTTAGATCAGTAATGAATGTAGGTCTATGCTGTGTACTCCCACCACCAGACCAGTAAGCGGTGGTTTTCACCTGGACTTTATTTGACATGTAAATATTGCCTAGTTTCTGACACACATTATAACCAGAGCGATTTCCATTCCAGTTGCAATGTGTGGAATTCAGTCTTATCATTCAGTGTGAACTAAAGTCCCCCAACCACCTGCAGCAATCATTCTGAACTAGTCAGGAGGGAGAATCAACCTTCATTTTCTCTAGGATCACAATATCCCTATTAAAGTAGGCTTATGAATATCTTATACAACTAAATGTTAGTTTTGATCAGTCAATGGTGGTAAATGGTTGTAAATAAACTGTCCTCAACCTGCACACTAAATTATAAATGGTAATGGTGGATTTTTTTTCTTCTGATATTTTATCTATAAGTTGAATCGTGTTTCATATTTGTTCTTCGAACCTTTTTGATTCTCTCTGTGATAAACAGGAGGCGTTCTGTCCCATGGTTTTGCCCGTGAGCTTCGCCTCTTGCTTCAGTTTTAATTTGTGATGATAGGGTTATAACCATTAATAATCTGCACCACAAGAGACATCCATTCATCTTGTGGTCTGCTATTGAAATTCTTATCGGTTGAATTGCGATATCAGTTTAGGTAGAATTAAATGTGCATTATGTTTTCATTTTGAGTCGTTTGTGGCAGATGACTGAAATAAAATAAATGTATCCTAGGCTACATTCCCCCCAAAATATGTCAAATTCATATACATTTAATTTAAACAAAGTGGTAGGCTAAATAGGGATCATAGTTTGGTAATGTATTTACTTATTATCCGAAGTGAATGAATTTGCAATCTCTAATTGATGTTGATAATAACAGGGTGGAATTAGACTGCTTTGATTTATAATGTAATAACATTTCCATTTGCTTCTGTTAAAATGTTTAATTTGATTTATGTAGGCCTATTTTAATCTGCCATCGACATAGGATGCAGATATTCCTAATAGAACGAATGCATCTGTGAATGATAAATAAGCTATCCGACAGAAGGATCTAAATAAATAACAATTATTATGAGAAACGCGGGGATGGTCAAAATAATTTTCATTACCTGAATATTTGTAGTTCTACAAATGTGGATTTTTTTAAGGTCCAATGCAGCCGTTTTAATCTCAATATCAAATCATTTCTGGGTAACAATTAAATACCTTACTGTGATTGTTTTCAATTAAAATGGTCAACAACAAAAAAAGCTTCTTAGCAAAGAACAATTTCTCAAGTATGAATTTTGCAAGAACTGTCTGGGAGTGGTTTGAGTGGGGAGGGGAAACAGAAAATGTGCCGTTATTGGCAGAGATGTTTGGAAGTCTCTTTCTTATTATTCTTACTAATTTGCCACATGGTGATATCACCATGGAAGGCCAAACTTCCACCAAAACAGGCTGAAATGTCAGTCTCTTTTCAAACATCTCTTACAATAACAGGGAAGTATCATAATTTTCACAATTTCACAGTATTATTTGTATCTCATAGTGTGGAAATATATATAAAACACTTGATGATTTATTAATGGTAAAGACTCATACTATAGGCTATATCCTAAACTATTTCTTACACCTGCACTAGGTAGGCTAGTCTATTTCCAGCTTCTTCAATTGTTTATTATACAGTTAAACTATGATCATTTTCTTTCATTTCCTTGGTTTGACAAGGCAAAAATGCCCATTACTTGACTATTAAAATGCCTTGCTCAGTCTGAGACCTAAAACCTGCAATTAACATGAATAAAACATATTTTATTCAACAGAAAATCCATCAAATGCAATGTATTGGGCTGGCTATGCAGTTGGATTTTTTTTCAATGCATGCCCCAATGTGCAATATTGTCGACACCTAGGCTTATCTCTATCTACCCTGTTGGCCTATTAGTATTCTTTAATATCACAAATGGCAAATGATAACAAATGATAGAAATATCGTAGGATAGGCTACTCATACGATATAACCCTCCCAACGTGTTCAAGCAATGCATTGACTCTGTTTATTTCAAACCATTGATTAAAGTTATCATGACTCAGGCTGTGATGAGACCTATACAAGTGTTTCAGGGGTATACGGTTGTATTATTTGTATGGCTTTCATTTGATGGAAACCATGTTAAATTAATAACATTATGGAAGACTTGGAAAGATATACATGTTCAAAGTAGGATACAAATGTGGAGATATATAGCCTATTTTGATACGCCCAGTTTAACAAACGGTTGTTCTGTGTTGACCTTTGGATAGGCCTAGTAGCCTACTGAATCAAGTATGACGTTACCAATAGATTTAATTCTAGCAAAACATGTGTAGATAATGGAAAACCTGACACGAAAATGTTAATGGTGGATATTTCTGACCATGTTTTCACCTGTCTTACCTAGGTTGGGGTGCCGTGTCTGGCCCCCGGACTGCAGGCTATGCAGAACGGAGCTGTCGAATGGAGACGTGGCCCACGGCCCGCCCATGTTTGGGCTCATATAGGCTGGGTACGGACTGTGGTAGGACCCGCCGAGGCCTCGCGTCCCGTAATGATCCCTCCCGTTGGTGGAGATGTTGAGCGGACTAGTAAACGTGTTCGTCTCCCGAGCTACGGCGACCCCGGATGAGAGAGGTGGGCTGGTGGAGAATGAGAACCGTGGGGAAACCGGAGGGTGGTGCGCATTGCCGGTGTTGTAGGAGGGCACCGACTCGGAACCCGGCTGCGCCCAGGCGGAGTGGCCTGACACGGGGTTGCTCTGCTGCGAGGACCCGTGTGTCTGGAGGTAAGGCAGCGTGGGGATCATGGGGGTGACCCGGGTCGTGGGCACGTACACCGGTGAGGTTGTGGGGGAGGCATTGTGGAGGAAACTGGGCTCGTACGACGAGGGTCCGTGGTTGGTTGTCATGGTTATGCCCTGGTACATATCTGCTCCTCTGGGGTGACCATCAGCGTTGATAGTTGTTTATGATAGCTGTGTCCACAGGCTCCTCGCTAACGTGTGAATTATTTCTGGTAATCCAACAGAAATTCTTTCCAACTTCTTCTGTAAACGGACTCTTGTCCTGTAGTCAAACATAGGCTACCATTCCAAATAGTTTGTTTTCTTCTTCACCGAATAGACTATAGCCTAGTGTAGGCTACAATAAAATAATAACCATCTCTCCAGAGAGGAGAGGAGTGGGAAGCCGAGGCACAGTAATGGACAAGATTCCTGCTCTCATGTTATCATCTCTCTCTCTCTCTCTCTCTCTCTCTCTCTCTCTCTACCTTTCTCTCTCTCTCGACCCACCCTTCACCGTGACTACTGAAGCCTACTCTACCCCAGCTTTAGTTTGAATTGTTTCCTGAAGAAGATCCTACGATTAAAGAGATTGTATTTTTAAATACCAGAAGACCAACAGCATATTTCTCAGAATAGATTAAATATGTAATCCAAAACAATAAAATACAAGTAACATACGTAGGCCTATAATTTTTTGTGAAGCAACTGAGAAATAATATATTTTTTGATTTTCCACCTATTTATTTCCCCCTTTAGCTAAGTCAATGTGGCAGTTCATGTCTGATCATGTTTGCTCACACTATCACGTTCAGTTTTTCATTGATTGCCACAATTTGTCAAATTATGGAACAAATAACACAGTGTAACTTAAAAAACGAATCGAATGATGTAACCATTTTATGAAGAAAAAAATATATGTTGTGAAGGTTTTGTTCGTGCCTATTACAAATCAACTCGTTGCGTGTGATTATATTTGTATGATTCTCACATTTCACAATGCTTTATGACGTTTACCGCCCAAGAAAGTAAAAACAAAAAAATTTGATATAAATAATAATAATTTTCTTTAATTTGATTGAATGGGCCTGGACATTCATTAATATGTTTCACGATGATTACGATGAAGCCCTTTATTATTGTAAATTGTGGTGTTATCCAGTCAATAATAATAATTATAACAACAACAACACTAGGGCTTACCAGATAATAATACTATTATTAATAATAGCAATGCGATAAACAACACAAATAAAACAAAACAATTAGTCATGATAATAACACAAATAATAATCCATCAATAAAATATCTTAAACATAACGTTAAATATAATCCACATTTTTTTTGACCTAACGAATGTTTCTACCATTGTCAGAGATGATGGAGACTGAGTGCTGGGTGGGTTGGTAACCTATACAGTCACGGTCCGGCCCGATGGTCGACGCCAACAAGTCTTTAGTCCTACTCGTCGGATGTGTCGAGCGTTGTTGTTCTCTCGTAGACAGATTTATACCTGTCATCAACACTTGTGAATGTAAACACACGAGGCCACTTCATTGTCCCGCTCTTCCCCTTGACAGTCATACTTTGAATTATGTGGTTCAACGCACTATGCGTGCTGCCAAGTCAATGCCTGCACTTGGGGGTGCGTGTGTGTAGCTCAGGAGCAACGTTTTGTCGGTTAAGTCAGGATAATTTCTGTCAAATGTCGTTTCATATTTGGTTATACATGTACATTAATTAGTTCAGAGTATTTCTTAAACGAATGTAAATTGATATTCACAAAAAAACATATCAATATTATGGCTGTGTGTAAATTAATTAATAATGAGCAGTGAAAAATAAAAGTACGTAATAATAGGAATTGATAGCTAAAAGGCTTGTTGGAGTGTCTGTCTGTCTGTGTGTCTGTGTGTGTGTGTGGTGTGTGTATGTGTGTGTGTGTGTGTGTGTGTGTGTGTGTGTGTGTGTGTGTGTGTGTGTGTGTGTGTGTGTGTGTGTGTGTGTGTGTGTGTGGTGTGTGTATATGTGTGTGTGTGTGATATGCATATGCCCGAATACTCCAGTTTCAGTCTTTCAATGTCCCTATGACATAAACTGTGATAAGGTGGCAATGTGTAGTGGGAGTCGCATGACTTCAGTGTGTGTATGTATAACTTCAGAAAATATTCACCACTTGACTTTTTCCACATTTTGTTGTGTTACAGCCTGAAGTTAAATTAAATTGAGATGTTGTGTCACTTGCCTACACACAATACCCAAGTGGAATTGTGAAAAGCTGAAATGTTTTGAGTCAGTAAGTATTCAACCCCTTTGTTATGGCAAGCCTACATAAGTTCAGGAGTAAAATTGTGCTTAACCTATACCCCCGACCGGACGGTTGAACTAACGTGCTAATGTGATTAGCATGACGTTGTAATAAGTTGCATGGACTCACTCTGTGTGGTAATAGTAGTTAACATGATTTTTGAATGACTGCCTAATATTTGTACCCCACACATACAATTATCTGTAAGGTCCCTCAGTCAAGCAGTGAATTCCAAACACATATTCAACCAGGGAGGTTTTTCAATGCCTCGCAGAGAAAGGCACCTATTGGTAGATGGGTAAAAACCAAAAAACAAAACACAAAAGAATAATGTGCAAATATAGTACAATCCAGGTGTGCAAAGAGCTTAGAGGCTTACCCAGAAAGACTCACAGCTGTAATCGATGCCAATGGTGAGATATTTCTGTATTTCATTTTCAATACATTTATAAACATTTCTAAAAACATGTTTTCACTTTGTCATTATGGGGTATTCTGCATAAATGGGTGAGCACCTTTTTTTTGTTTTATCCATTTTGAATTCAGGCTGTAACACAACTAAATGTGGAATAAGTCAAGGGGTATGAAGGTACTGTCAGTGTGCGTGTGTGTGTGTGTGTGTGCGTGTGCTTGCGTGTGTGTTACTCTGGTCCTGTCTATTGTGCCATCAGGCCGGTGGCCAAACAGGATGCTCTTGGCCGTCGTTGTGGCTACAGTGAGGGGTGACCAGTCTTGTGGATCAGCGAAAATAACAAGACACCACCCTCTGTATCTCACAGGGCTTCCTACGCCTCTCCCCAGGGGCCCTCTCCCCAGGGGCCCTGTTCACCCGTAAGCCTGGTTCTGGTGAGGGCTGACTTCGTCCTGCCTGCCTGGCCTGCTGCCTGAGCACACTCAAAACAATGCTGGGTTTGTTTGGTTGACCCAACTGCTGGCTTGCAGTCCTTGGGTCACTTAGTTGGGTTGTTTTCTTTAAAAACTGCTGGGTTATTGATGCTGGGTGCTGGGTTATTGATGCTGGGTTATTGATGCTGGGTGCTGGGTTATTGATGCTGGGTGCTGGGTTATTGATGCTGGGTTATTGATGCTGGGTTATTGATGCTG
Organism: Brachymystax lenok tsinlingensis; assembly: GCA_030435695.1. Classification (NCBI taxonomy): domain Eukaryota; kingdom Metazoa; phylum Chordata; class Actinopteri; order Salmoniformes; family Salmonidae; genus Brachymystax; species Brachymystax lenok. Next base: position 21,902,268 of record CM059817.1, read on the forward strand.
GGTGCTGGGTTACTGGTGATGGGTGCTGGGTTATTGATGCTGGGTGCTGGGTTACTGGTGATGGGTGCTGGGTTATTGATGCTGGGTGCTGGGTTATTGATGCTGGGTGCTGGGTTACTGGTGATGGGTGCTGGGTTATTGATGCTGGGTGCTGGGTTACTGGTGATGGGTGCTGGGTTATTGATGCTGGGTGCTGGGTTATTGATGCTGGGTGCTGGGTTATTGATGCTGGGTGCTGGGTTATTGGTGATGGGTTATTGAAATATGACCCAGCAGGTTTGATCAGAAGACTGGAGGCATAGTTTAGTAGGCACATGTCTTTTAGGTAGTTATTCCTAGCCACCGATTAGAGTAAATGTCATTCCTGTTCATCTGTTCTGTTGTATAGGTATCAAATGTTGAACATTTACGTTTTTGTAGCTTCAAAGAGGGTTATAGAACGTTATAAGTTCCCCAAAAGCCAATGTAAATCCCATTGTTGGTATACGATAAGGAGGCAGGTATACATTATTATGCAATAAATCATCTTAAAGGTGCAATATGCAGAAATCACTACTCTATTTCCTGGTTGCTAAAATTCGAATAGTTCACCTAATTCCAGTTTATGTGACAAAACAAGCAACGTATAATTCAGAAAATCATTGTACCATCTAAACCGCTGTGAATAATCTTTTCAATAACAAAAAAAATTGCATTTTCAGATTTTTGAAGCTAGTGTACAAAACCGAATGTAAAATGTGCAAAAACAAAATTGAACCTATGTTTTGGTAATCCCAACAACCCAACTTGTTAGGTTATTCACACAACCCAACTGGCTGGGTCAAATAACCCAGTATGCGTTCTGTTCTATATTTACCCAGCGCTGAGTTACCAAATAACCCAAATTGGGTTGTTTTTAGCATTTTTTAGAGTGCAGAATGTTTCCACATCCAGACAGCCATATCTGTTTGCTGTACACTGCTACAGCAGGTTGAACTTTTCTCTAAAATGTCCAACTTTCTCCCTCTCTACCTCTTTCTCTCTGTCTCCCTTCTCCTATCTGTTTGTGTAGACGACAGGGTGTGCCCAAGGCAGCCAGCCCACTCCAGTCCAGTCCAGCCCGGCCAGCCCAGCGCAGCCAGCCCACCCCAGTCCAGCCCGGCCAGCCCAGGGCAGCCAGCCCACTCCAGTTCAGTCCAGCCCGGCCAGCCCAGGGCAGGGCAGCCCATTACAGTATTGATTCTCCTGTCCTTGGCCCCTGGAGAGTCAAGGCAAATAGCCCAGTATTGCTGCATTGGAAAGGAACAGGGTATCATCAATGTGTAACTGGCAGGCTGATAAAGCAGCTAATAACTAAGTCTGCAGCTATTAACCCAAAGAGCCGAGCTACGTGGGGACACACTCTGTGACGCGTATCCCTGATGAGTCATGAACTTGCCTGGGGTATATACAGTAGGATGGGATCTATAAGGGAATCTATAGGGAAGTGGGACAAGGCAATTTTAGCTGATGTGTAGGTTTGACCCTGTGCATTACACGATCGGTTCTGACTGACATTTCATTGATTACTTTGTATGGAAATGAACATATTGGTTTGAGTACACTTGAATGTCTCTTGTGCATGAGTGTGTACAATAGGTGTAGCTGTCTGAGTTGTGTATTTGTACATGCCTTGGCCGTAATATCACTGACAGAATGTGACGGAGGCCAGATCTCACAGAGGCTGGATCTGAGACGGAGGCCAGATCTCTTTGTATGTCTACTGCAGTGTGTGTGTATGAATTAGGTGTTGGGTGAAGGACCACATAGAGATGTTGGTGTGTGTTGGGGGGATAGACGGAGCTGGAGGGGACCGTTATGTGGGAGGTGTATTTTCTGTGTGTGTGTGTTTGTGTGTGTGTGTGTGTCAGAGGCAGCATAGCTGTGTGGAGAAGAAACTACTTTCTGTATCCATAAGTATCCAGATATCCATGCCCTTTGAAATGTTTGAATCATTCTCGACTATAATGTGATTTGTGGATTCAAATAAAGTATTTTATATGTGTGTGTGTGTGTGCATGCGCACGCTTGTGTGAATGTGTGTGTGTGTCTCCATCCAGTCTCGAATGAGTCCGGACTCCAGGAAAGCCTGTCCCCGTCTGGGCTGGGGCAGAGACCTTGTCACTGGGGGGGTCAGTGGCACACTGCAGCCCTTCTTCCTCTGGATAGACCCCCGGCGGATCCCCCTGGCTCCAGGAAGAACACTTCAATTGAGGGAGCAGGAAGAGCCGGGCCAGGGAACTCTGTAACAGAGGACCTGGAGCAGAGGCCATGCATAAGAGCACTGACCTTTGCCTGCAGGACTGAAATTAACGCATGTTGCCCAATGTCTGTGATGCAACCATGGTTTGGTTGCTCTGCCTAGTCAAATTTGAGCATCCTGAACTTTATTGAACTCATCTGTTTTTTGCTGAGCATATTTACCTTTTTTTGATTAGCCTCATTGATTTGAGTGTTTGTGTGTGGGTGTGTGACCAACGGTAATCAATGTCAGGTTACAGAGAGGTTGTTTGTGGTGAGGACAGTTCACTCACACCACTCATTCTCTGGGCTTATCTTAACACAGGGCTATCACTTCAAATCAATTGGCCAATGATGACCGGAGTGGACAGGTACTTGTGTCTGCCAACATATATAAAAATACTATTTTGAATGGGCCTTTAATCAATGCTAACGCAGATACCCAGCTAGGTTGTATCTATGTGTCCTATATTGTTCTCTCTCTCTCTCTCTCTCTCTCTCTCTCTCTCTCTCTCTCTCTCTCTCTCTCTCTCTCTCTCTCTCTCTCTCTCACTCTGCCTCCCATTTTTTAAATATATTTCTCTCTTACTCCTATCCTAATACATTGGAGTTCTATTGGACAAATAAAACATACAATTGGTCACTATGATGCGTGTGTGTGCGTTTGTGTGTGTATGAGTGAGCGGGTGTGTGTTATTTTTAGGTATCTGTGTTGTGTTTGTGGATTAGCTTTGTTTGTTCAATTTGGGTTAGGGAGACGGGAGGGAGAGACATAGGTCTGCGCATACTCTCTTATCCCGGAGTTTGTCTTTGACTAAATAATTAACTTAGTCCTCCAGCTGTAGCTTCTCATGTGTGATAAATTGTGCTGAATAGGAGTTTAGTCACACCATTATAAGAGCTACGTAAACACACTTCAAACACCGGATTATTAATTAAAATACTACACCACTGAATTCCATAAGAGTCCTTTTCCCCGTTGGAATAATCTGCCTTGTTTTTCAAGCTTTTTATACAGCACAATAATTACATTTTCTAATGCTAGTCTTTTATGTGAGTAATAGTTGAATTACCACTTCAGCTTTGATTGCCTGTTTATGATACAATATCATGATGTGCCCCATGATCACTTTCACTGCACACTGCTGGGCCAACCCACCATTCACATGGTGGCCAATCGTATGGAGCTAGCTGCTGATTGACAGCCCATCACAGCCAATCCATCAACCCATGTATCGAGGGGAGTTGCCCTACCTTCTGCATATGTGTGTGGTTTATTAAAGGTGTATTTTTAGTGGTTGAGGCGCAGGGATCCCAGGCAGACCCCAGGACCTCTCCCAGTGATAAGCAATGGCCAAAGTCCGCTAGCCTGGGCCTGGAGAGTGAACAGTACACACACGCACGCACACACACACACACACACACACACACACACACACACACACACACACACACACACACACACACACACACACACACACACACACACACACACACACACACACACACACACACACACACACACACTCTCTCTCTCTCTCACAGGGTATACCAGATAAGATGCTGATAGTGTAGGCCTCTGTGGCGACACTGCGTGGTAGGCAGCGGGGAGAGAAGTGTTTGTATGTGTGTTGGGTGTAGAGAGAAGTAAAGTAGGGGTAAGAGTGGCATGGGGTTAGGTGGAGGTGAGGTTGACGTGGGCACAACAATTGATTCACGACAATGAGACGGTGGGTTCATGTAGGGTTCAGATACCAGGTTAAAGACAAAGAGATGAGTAAGAGAAGGAGAGAGTGGTAGAGATACACAGAGAGAGGTTGTGTACTTTTATGGTTGTTACTGTTGTTTTTGTTGAACATATTTGCCTTGGCAATGCAAGCCCTCTCACTTTTCATGACACTTTATTCAAGTTTATTGAATGAAAAACTGTTCAACCCTGTCACTTATAGTGCGGTCCCTCCTAATGTCCAAACAGTGAAAAATACAACAAAATCAGAACAAGGAAGTGAGAGGAGAGAGGTGTTCCAATCCAGAGATAGACAGGAAGTACGTCACGATAAGAGAGGGAATATTCCTGTTTTGAAAAGATGAGCGTATACAGGACAGAGAGAGAGATGGAGAGAGCGAGTGAGAGATAGACAGTGAGTGATAGAAAGCAATAGAGAGCAATAGAGAAGGAGAGGCACAGAGACAGAGTAGGAGAGAAGAGATGGAAGCCACAGGAGGAGCAGTGGAAACAATAGGGCTCCATACTGCTCTTTCTTATCTGTCTGGGGCCTTATCCAGAGGGCTGGCTCTGTTAGTGTAACCTCCCTCCATCCCCCTCTCCTTGCGGGCCACTGGACACCCTTATCAGGCCAGGGCTGACGTCAGGCAGGGGCTAGGGAGCAAGGGGGCTGGGGGTGTGGGGCAGGGGAGCAGGGGAGCCAGGGGGCCGGAGACGGACCCTGATAGTGGAAGAGAGACAGCCTCCTCTGGGCTGTGGGAACCAGGAGGCTGGGCCCTCCCGACCCACTGACCCTGCACGTCCACCACATACACCAGTACCAGGGTATGGGCTGGCCCAGTATATGTCTGTCAGTAGAGCCAGTACCAGGGTATGGGCTGGCCCAGTATATGTCTGTCAGTAGAGCCAGTACCAGGGTATGGGCTGGCCCAGTGTATGTCTGTCAGTAGAGCCAGTACCAGGGTATGGGCTGGCCCAGTGTATGTCTGTCAGTAGAGCCAGTACCAGGATATGGGCTGGCCCAGTAAATGTCTGTCAGTAGAGCCAGTACCAGGGTATGGGCTGGCCCAGTATATGTCTGTCAGTAGAGCCAGTACCAGGGTATGGGCTGGCCCAGTATATGTCTGTCAGTAGAGCCAGTACCAGGGTATGGGCTGGCCCAGTGTATGTCTGTCAGTAGAGCCAGTACCAGGGTATGGGCTGGCCCAGTGTATGTCTGTCAGTAGAGCCAGTACCAGGATATGGGCTGGCCCAGTAAATGTCTGTCAGTAGAGCCAGTACCAGGGTATGGGCTGGCCCAGTATATGTCTGTCAGTAGAGCCAGTACCAGGGTATGGGCTGGCCCAGTATATGTCTGTCAGTAGAGCCAGTACCAGGGTATGGGCTGGCCCAGTATATGTCTGTCAGTAGAGCCAGTACCAGGGTATGGGCTGGCCCAGTGTATGTCTGTCAGTAGAGCCAGTACCAGGGTATGGGCTGGCCCAGTGTATGTCTGTCAGTAGAGCCAGTACCAGGGTATGGGCTGGCCCAGTGTGTGTCTGTCAGTAGAGCCAGTACCAGGTTATGGGCTGGCCCAGTGTGTCTGTCAATAGAGTCAGTACCAGGTTATGGGCTGGTCCAGTGTGTCTGTCAATAGAGTCAGTACCAGGTTATGGGCTGGTCCAGTGTGTCTGTCAATAGAGTCAGTGCCAGGTTATGGGCTGGTCCAGTGTGTCTGTCAATAGAGTCAGTACCAGGTTATGGGCTGGTCCAGTGTGTCTGTCAATAGAGTCAGTACCAGGTTATGGGCTGGTCCAGTGTGTCTGTCAATGTGTGTGTGTGTGTGTGTGTGTGTGTGTGTGTGTGTGTGTGTGTGTGTGTGTGTGTGTGTGTGTGTGTGTGTGTGTGTGTGTGTGTGTGTGCCTGTGCATCTTAAAACTAGCCCCAGAATCCAGATAATGCCAGAAATTCTTATGACTGTCATTTTCCAAGTTAGGACCTTTGAACATTACTGAACTAACCACGTACAGAAATATACAAGCTCACTACATAGCAAAATCATTTGAACATGTCACTTTGAGTTTCATGGTCTCCTTCTGAACCTCTCAACACACACTCTCTGTAGTGTTTTCAAAAATCACACACACACGATAACAAAAAGCAATGATGAATACTTTTATTACATAACTACTAACTACTATTAAACACGTCATCATTTAGAGTGATAAAAAGCAAGAGTACTTATTCTGTCAGGGCTCAGCCCATGCATCTCCGTAAAAGCTTGTGTGGCCTGGGCCATGAGCCGTGGAGGTGGAGTGCTGCCTGGAGTCAGGGCTGGCTAGCTTCACCCTGCACAGACATACTGTCACACCCTGATCTGTTTCACCTGTCCTTGTGCTTGTCTCCACCCCCCTCCAGGTGTCGCCCATCTTCCCCATTAATCCCTGTGTATTTATACCTGTGTTCTCTGTCTGTCTGTGCCAGTTCGTCTTGTTGCCAAGTCAACCAGAGGTTTTCTCCTAGCTCCTGTTTTTTTCCAGTCTCTGTTTTTCTCGTCCTCCTGGTTCTGACCCTTGCCTGTCCTGACTCTGAGCCCACCTGCCTGACCACTCTGCCTGCCCCTGACCTCGAGCCTGCCTGCCGCCCTGTACCACTACTGCCCTGGCTATGAACTCTTGACTGTCCCCGACCTGCCTTTTGCCTACCCCTTGAACTATAATAAATATCAGAGCTCAAACCAACTGCCTCCCGTGTCTGCATCTGGGTCTCGCCTTGTGTCGTTATACACACATAAATTATACTGGGATATAAATCGCTGAAGACTGCTGGGTTAAGGAGGTACTTAGCCCTGAGCTGGGGTATGGCTATTGTCACGTTAGAAATGTTGAAGAACAGAGAGAGACTGTGTGTGTGTTTGTTGGGAGGGGGGGGTTAACAGGTGCATGTTGGGGGGGTTAAGGTGAAAGTGGCAAAATCTCACATCATTACTTGCAGGTGCAATCCTCCCCAAATACACATTTTCACACAAGGAGGTGCTTGCAATTAACAACTTATGCAATGTCCTTAATCTTTCCAGTGACTATCTCACAAGTCCTAATCACCTGAACACTGAAACAGTCTTCCACAAAGCCTCACAGTATTTTCTATCTCCCATCATTACACTCCTTTCTCCTCAGTGAAAGGAGTGAGAACATCAATCTCTCATTCTCTGCATATATTCAGGCCCAGCTCCGTCCGGGTCTTCGGGTCCGGGAGATGTTTTCGGAGATGGATCTGTCGGATGAGCGAACGGAGACAATGTTATCTGTGTGTTGTCCTCGATAAGGGGGAAGATTTGTAACGGTTGCCCTGGTACTGTATCAGTCCCTCTGACCTTTCAGACAAACAGGGAGGAGGAAGAGAAGTGTGGCCTTGAACAGCATGCCGGAGAGAGGGAGAGAATATAGAGAGGGGGAGGCAGAAGGAGGGAGGGGAGGTCGAAATACAGAGTAAAAGAGAGGGAGGCAGCAATTGATAGAGAAACAGAGAGGGGGGTATAGGTGGAAAGAGGTAACAGGGAGGCAACGAAAGAGAGGGGGAGAGAGTTAAGGAGTTGTGTCTCAGAGCTGCTCATTTCCCCTTCTCCACCTCCTCCTTGTTCTCTTTCACTCTCTTTGTCAGAGGCCACCGCGGCCTTGGGTGTAAATAATTGTAGAAGAAGTGAGAGAAAGAGAGGAGGGAACCATGGGAGAAGAAGCAAAGGAGGAGAGAAGAGGTGAACTGGAGCAGCAGAATAGCCTCCTTTTCTTCTCTTGTTCTGTTTCTGACATTTTTCTAGGCTTTGGGCCTCAATTTCTACTTTATCTGTTGCGATGACTAGCAACAGACATCTAAAGGATCAGTTTAGATTTGACAGGGCTTATATGGTGTTGTATTTAAACTTGCATTGCTTTTGTCTCCTTTTGCCCAAACTCCTCAAGTAGATGTTTATAAACTCTACTTGGTATGTGTGCATACGTGTGTATTACAAGAATAAAGATTAGTCGCCTCTGAAACATGAGTGAATCCACCACCCTCTAAGACCCTCTTTCTGCCTGTTGAAGTGCCCTCTCAATGCACTCTGTGTGATAGGATAAGCAGGGGCCTCATTAGGCTTTTTAATTGGTTGGTTTATTTAGAGTGGGTTGTCTGTGGTCAGATCCCGGACCCGCCTGGCCTCGCGCCAAACTAAAGTAAACTGACATTACGCAGGCCAACTAACAGATCACAGAGTACAACATCCAAACATCATAACCACTATAACAAAGGTGTGTGTGTGTGTGTGTGTGTGTGTGTGTGTGTGTGTGTGTGTGTGTGTGTGTGTGTGTGTGTGTGTGTGTGTGTGTGTGTGTGTGTGTGTGTGTGTGGTGCATGGCGTCACTCTGAAATGTATAGTGGATTATATAACATTGTCAAAGACATTCCTCTCTGAATGTGTCTTCTGGACTACGAGGTGACTTGCAATATGTGATGTGTGTGTGTTTTAGCGCTCCTTGTGTGCCTGTGGGGCTGTGGCGTCTTTAGCTAGCGGGGGATCCATCATAGCTTATCATTGTAAGTAAACATGACAGGCTGGACAAAACATCTTGTAAGCCGGCAGACCTGCTCTCTACCCACAAAGCATATCTGTGATGATGGAGTGATGTGGCGCTAGGATTGACTAGCCAGAGTTTGAGTGTGTGAGTCGGGGTACACACAAACACACACACAAACACACACACACAAACACAAAGAGTTGACAGACATACACACATATACACACATGTAGACACTCAGACAAACAGTAAGTACACACTTATGTTACCTGTAAATCCTGACCTACTACCTTTACATTACATGGAAAGATCAATTATTGTACTGCAGTAAATTCAAAACCCAGTAATAATTCATTTTCTCTGCAGGGATTTATGACTGTGATTTACTAGCCAGCGTTTGACAAGTCTGTAGTTTTACACCTCAATTCAGATGTACTGGACTTTTTCTTCTGGAAAGTGAACATGGAGACAAGCCCTTTTTTTATGGGGGATGAGGTTACGCATCATTAGTGACATACGGAGGTCTGGTAGCTTTAGGTCATTCACATTAGCCTTCTAGCTAGCGTGATCTTGAGGATGTCTGTACGGATAGGGCCATCAGAGTTTAGAGGCTTTATGTGTCACATAGGAAAACATGGTATTTTCATGAACAGCTATTGAAAAAATATAACTGACCTGTAGGCAACTTAGTCCAGTCAAATATGAATCAAACTGAACAACACCAGAGGCACACCACAGGTGTGTGTACATGTGTATGCACATGCGTGCACTGTGGTAAGTACGTGTGTGTGTATCCTGGGGTCAGAGTCTGTGTGTCATCTGCTTGTTACAACACCATTGATAAGCCAGGTAAACAGCATGGCACTGATTGCTTCACCACCGTCGTATGACCAAGAACACAGAGGGACACGTCGAGACGCCCTGACACACATACAGAGACAATGGGAATGTGAGGGTGTGTGTGTCTACCTATGGGTGCCTATTTTGTATCTGTGTTTGGCTGGATATTTTCAAGTGCAGGCGGGGAATTGCCAATTATCACGGCAAAATGCAAGACATGACTCAGCAAATAACACTAGAAGCGGACCCAGAGTTAAACAAGTCACAACAGTCCACAATTCTGCCTCATACTGATGTTTTGTATTTGAGAGGGGGGAACCGTCACAACAGTTCCAACAATATGTCTCACTCACCTGTGGTAGACTCCAATCACATGCTGCAATGCTTCAGCTGATTGGCAAATTGATGTTTGGGGTCGTGTCACATGACAGGATACAGTAGGCTTGTATCTGTATCTGTTATGATTAGGCATCTCTCTATCTATCTCTCTCTTTTACCCTGCACTCCATCTATGCCATCCCTCTCTTCACTTGCCTCTATTTCCCACCTTGTTCTTCTCTCTCTATCCATCTCTGTGGGTAGTCTGGCTGTCTGGGGAAGGGGGGGGCATTGACCCCCTGCTGACCCAAGAGATGCCCCTCTTTATCAGTCAGAGGCACATCAGACAGGACGCTCCCAGACCACCGGGAGAGACAGACCACTATGGTCCATCACAGACTACCTCTCACACTACTCTGGTCCACCACAGATTATGGCCCACCACAAACCACTGTGGCTCCCTACAGACCACTAAGGCTCACCACCCACCGTGAGGGCTTCCACATGTGTCACTCAGGCCTGTGCTTCCACTATGTTTTATCTGATCTATCTATTTATCCCTCCCTCTCTTTCTAGCTCTAATGCCATATTTACTAGCAGTGTGTTCTCTCTTTCTCACTGAGGGTCTACAGTACTGTATATTTCACTTATTATCTCACTCCATCTCTCTCTATCACATCTCCTTACCTCTGAACACATCGCTAGTAAATCTGTCACAGTTGTATGTTTATGTTGATAAGTGGGGCCACACAAACAGGCTTAATAGAAACCCTTGTCATTGGTTCTCCCTGATCCCCTCTTGACTAGGGTAGCATGTTACCTAGGAGAAGTACAAGAAACAAACTACACTAATTATATGTATCAGTACGCAATTTGGTTCATAGATTTATTTCACACAAACATAATTTCACAGCAATTCACAACATACTGATTGTAAGCATATTATGAAATATGCATAGACTAAATCATTTTACTACAATCTCTACTGGCAATGAGGTTATGAGTGTGAATGATTATGGTAACATTGTGACCTCAGTCCTCTTTGTGACATGTCTTTTTGGTCTGTTTAGGTTTTTTGGCCTCTTGTTGCCACAATGTACTTGAAGTTATCAGGGGCTGTAGTCTAAGCTCTGTGAGTGTGACGTCTGAGGAAAATTATTTTAAAGCTTTTCAAGGTTAACATTTCTGTCTGTCTTCCCTGGGTCAGACCTTGGTGTCTATAACATAATGCTTCGCATAAAGGTCATTTTCAGAATTGAGACTTACATGTCAGGGGTAGTTTTCCACGGTCTCAAAACCATGTACAGCAGCACAGAGGCTTTGAAGTCTTCCTCTCTTCCCATCCTTCTCTCCATCATTTATCTCTCTCCGTCTTTCCTTTATTGAAGAAATGTGATGGTTTGATAATAAAATCCCCAAAGAACATAATGTGCCTTTATATTATCACATGCCTCTATCAATCAACTATCATTCCAGATGATAAAAGAACATTGTTTTCAGTTCTAAAAAGATGCTTGGTTTGCCCTTTTGTCCCCCTGTCTCCCCTTACTCAACTCCACTCCTCTCCTGCAGCATAAATTCCTGTGTGTGTATGTATGGCTTTGATCTCATACTGTATTCCCTCGAAGCAATAATCCTAAAACGCTAGCTCTGTAATGGTACCAAGCTGTTTGTGAGCCCTGGTGGGATGGTACCGTAAAATTCAAATATCAGAGTCCACAACAGGACCAGCTGTATGTATACTGTTCTTATGACCCGTGTATAGACATGTGTAGACTAGGGAGCCAGAGAGAGATTATAGGGGGAGATGGGCTTAGACTATTGAACGGAATACAGACGTAGCATCTTAATTTGATCACTCTTTTGTTGATGAGAATATTTCTTCACAGCAGGAAATTAAAATGTTTCGTGTATTCAAGGTTTAAAAAGGCTTGTAAGTTTGTAATTTCCACTTAATAATGTCAGACTTGATTTGCCCTAAGGTAAAATGTATCATATCCATTAATTACAGTCCACATAATAATTCACATGTCCTGTTGTTGCAAGATTCTTTTCATGCTTTAGCAAATTGGGTCAAATTACGATCCTACATCTGTACTGTAGGGGCCACATCTTGAAGGCATTACTCAGCAAAGAGTCAAAAGTTTACCGGAGCTCATCCTTGTCTTTTTAGTACTGTTTGCTTACAATGCAGTTGGGCTATGTTCTGGTCTGGCTTTCTCTCTCTCTTCTTTCTCCCTCCTTCTCTTCTTTATCTCCATGCAGACAAACTATGGTTCCATTGCACCTAAGGTGCTCAAATGTTTGGAGGCATTAGACAAACAGCTAGAGAGAGAGCATTTCAAGAGTTAATTTCTTAATTAAATGTTGACAAGGTGGCAGGGAGAGAGAGGTTTTGGGGGGTGTGGTGTGTGTGTGTGTGGGTGGGTGGTGGGGGTGGGGTTATTGTAGGGTGTGGACAGGCAAGGGAGGTAGGGGGGTATGGTTTGACTTTTGAAAAGAAAGTGCGATGCTTCCCAGAGCCCTAGGGTCTTGCCAACACAAACCCTGTTCCCTACCACGATCCCCCACAATCCTCCGCTGCAGTCAGGGGGCTGGTCGTCTGAGCGGCAAGGGGAAGGGACACACCGGCGCCATGGCGATTCCTTAGACAGCTTATCTCCCCCCCACCCACCCCCCTCTGTGATAGTGCTGTCAAAATAACTGCCAAGATACATAGCAGTCAGGAACTGGTTAAAACCTGCATGGCCCAATCGGCCAGCCGACTGTCTGTCTCCATCTCTCTCCAGACTTTGAGGGCTCTGAGACCCAGGTTCCACAAACACAGGGAATCTCTGTCTCAAGGCTACTCTCTCACTGACTGTGGCCTAGGTCTCTCTATCTCTCTCTCTCTCTCTAATGAAGACACTGCTGCTGTGGCAATGATTTCAAACTCAGAGAGTGAAGTGATTTAGGAGTTTGTCATTGTTTGACTTTTGCTAAATTGGGATGAGATTTAGATAAACTAGGTCAGGGATTCATCACTTTAGATTTTCTGGGACAACAACGTAATAAATAATACATTAAAAAATATATATATACTGCAAAGTATATATATGTAATTTGACCATGATTACTTCAAGTTTAGATAGCTGGCTAGACTAACTTACCAATCTAAACAAATGTAGCTGACATGGGCTAATTGAGTGACTGTCAGTGACTGACATAATAAGATAAAAACTGCTGACGCACAAACACATTTTGAAATCACACCTTGTGTATTGTACTATTGTAACTCAACAGTAAGTTGAGACACCAACTAAGTTCCCCAAAAAATTATATATAAAAAAATATATATATACAGTACCAGTCAAAAGTTTGGACACACCTACTCTTTCAAAGGGTTTTTTTTATTTGTAATTTTTTCTACATAGTAGATTAATAGTTAAGACATCACAACTATGAAATAACAAATGTAGTAACAATGTAGTAACAGAATTCAAGGAACACTTAACCAGCATAGCAACCACAGCATTCTGCAGCAATACGCCATCCCATCTGGTTTGCGCTTAGTGGGACTATAATTTGTTTTTCAACAGGACAATGATGCAACACACCTCCAGGCTGTGTAAGGGCTATTTGACCAAGAAGGAGAATCATGGAGTGCTGCATCAGATGAGCTGGCCTCCATAAGCACCTGACCTCAACCGAATTGAGATGGATTGGGATGAGATGGACCGCAGAGTGAAGAAAAAGCAGCCAACAAGTGCTCAGAATATGTGGGAACTCCTTCAAGACTGGTGGAAAAGCATTCCAGGTGCAGCTTGTTGAGAGAATCTCAAGAGTGTGCAAAGCTGCCATCAAGGCAAAGGGTGGCTACTTTGAAGAATCTCAAATATAAAATATATTTTGATTTGTTGAACACTTTTTTGGTGCTACATGATTCCATATGGGTTATTTCATAGTTGTGATGTTTTTACTATTATTCTACAATGTAGAAAATAGTCCAAATAAAGATAAACCCTGGAATGAGTAGGTGTGTCCAAACTTTTGATGGTACTGTATATGTATTTTGGGGGTTGGGGGGGAATTGATAATTCGGCCTTAAATGGGGACTCAGTCATACCTCATATTGCATCAACTGTGCCACTTTCTGTTTGTGAATAACAGCAAGTGGACATTTATAATTACTGAATTCATGAGCTCATCAAGCGCCATGATTTCAGCCGAGTAGCAATTGCTGTGATTAGACCACCATCTAGCGGTGAAATCTGAAAAGGAGAAAGAAAATGTACCCAAATCCATCGCTGGGTAAAGGGGATCGTACGTCTTTCAATGTTCAAGTATGTGTTCGTTATGTCACTAGCACTGTCAAAAGATAAGATGAGAAATTCTACAATAAGAGGCACTACCAAAACGTATATTAAGGACTAGAAGCAAGGCAGCCCTCTCTGTCGGCCCCATTTTATCTTGCTGAGAGTGACTAACAAATTCAGTTCGTTATGTCACTAGCACTGTCAAAAGATAAGATGAGAAATTCTACAATAAGAGGCACTACCAAAACGTATATTCCCTGACCGGGAATCGAACCCGGGCCGCGGCGGTGAGAGCGCCGAATCCTAACCACTAGACCACCAGGGAAAGTTAACTACAACAAGAACTTTACATTACTTAATCAGAATCCACATTATTGCCAAAAGTACGTGGATATATAAGTTATACTGTTGGGGAAAGTAGTGGTATGTGTTTATTGTAGGGATGCCCATGGGGCTGGGGATCAGAAATGTCCTGTGCGAGAAAGACAGGTTGAGTTTTCCATGGTTAGAGTAGTGCAGAAGTTGTTTATATGCTGATGTAACCGGTGTGAAATGGCTAGTTAGCTAGGCGGGGTGCGCGCTAACAGCGTTTCAATCGGTGTCGTCACTCGCTCCGCGGCTTTTGTGTGGAGCGAGTAACGCTGCTTCGTGGGAGGCAGTTGTTGGTGTGTGCAGGGGATCCCTGGTTCGAGCCAAGGCAGGGGCGAGGAGAGGGACGGAAGCTATACTGAGGCAGTGAAGAAAGTAGAAGGGGGAGGGATCCTGAGAGGAGTGGTGTGTGTAGTAGATCTGTACCAGTACAGAGTGATAACCCATCAAGTGATATGCTTCAGAAGAGTTTGGGCTGGCAGCTGAAGAGAGGTATTTGGGTGTGCAAGGCTTCACATCAGAAGAGTTACAGGGTGTGTTATGTAGTGGTGTCCCATCCTTTCAGGCTGTTGGCTTAAATAGTGGAGTATGATATTTATTATAATTTGAGTGTAGTGTTAGATGATAGGGTAATTGCTGTGTTTTTTTGTTGTTGTTTTTTTTTAAAGCGAAGTATAATGGAGTTGTACTCCAGTCTAGTAGGTGGCGGTAAAGCAACATGTATTGGATGCCAACCGCCGTTAAACCTCATCGAAGAGAGGAGTAGGCGAAGGGAGGTTTACCCCCAAAAAACAAAAAATATCTGCCCGCGAAAATAAGACCACGAAGTGAGGAAATTTTGTATGGAGGTCAATTAGAGTGGCGAATTTGGTCAACCTAAAATGTCATTGCACATTTCCTACGTGAGCCTTAGTTGATATAAGTTTCGTAATGGTTAGGTTGTTACGAATGCGCTGACATAAGTGGCATAAGCATTTTTCGGCAACTATGAAGAAGAACGGCTGTCGGAGTTGTGCCAGTTTAACACACATATCTGCCCTCCTATTGGCTATAATGGCCTCATCTGCCTCCCATCTTTTGAGGACATGCGTTTCCTTTGTTACAGAGGTCACTGAACCAACTTGTCAATATAATAGAACATCTTTGGCTGGGCTGGTCGTATTTGCGTTATTCAGAATTATGAAAATGCATGGTTGCAACTTGCTAGCTTGGATAATATGTTTAACGGCTGTATGCATGCATGTCCACTATTTGCAAGTCTTAACTAACGTTAAAAGAAACCGTAAACATTGTCAACCACGCTACTGAATTCATCCATCTATTTTTTTCTCCGCCTTTGTCACGATAAACAAACTGGCTGTAATGACATCAGCTGTCAGTGTTGTCTAGTGTGGACCTTGTCCCGTCTGCGTAGATAAGTGTCCCCTCCAGTTTTGCAGCAGCATACGTCCATGCAGACAGACAACAGACTCCGGTTGTATCCATAATCATCGGGAAATCTCAGTTTTGCTGCACCACTGCCAGGAACACGTTAAGCAAGAAAAGCAGATTGTAGAAAGGTGGGTAACGTTAAGTAGTTAGCTTTAGCATGTATGAACTAACTACATAACTAGCTCTCATAAACTCAACAAGCTAGCTAGCGGTTAATTGAAAGGTAGATTAGAGCTAAATTAGCTAGCTCATATTTTTTTTGTCGTGTTGCTGTTTAACTTTGTCTCTAACGTTAGATCTCTTTTGTCTACCGATATCGAAAGGCTCAATGTTGGCTGTTTAATTTCTGCTGCACCTGTTACAGACATCGATATGCAGTTATTGTAAAGTCCCTAAAGTTAACTAGTTTTGGCCGGTGTAGGCCGTCATTGTAAATAATAATTTGTTCTTAACTGACTTGCCTAGTTAAATAAAATACAAGTTAAAGGTTTTCAGAGATTCCATAGTTGCCTTCTCTGTTAATGTAATATGTTCTTTTTCGATAAGGTTTTAACCGCAGTTGGTATCCAGTAAATGTTGCATTACCGCCACCCACTAGACTGGAGTACAACTCCCGTATACTTTGCCGCCCCCCCAAAAGTTAATCAACAAATACCCCATCACCTAACCCACACTTACTTAACTCCACCACCCTACTCCACTATTTTAATCGATATAGTCCTACCTCAGTCCAACAGCCTGAAAGGACAGACACCACCACTCAACACACCCTATAACTCTTTTGATGTCAAGTCTAGTACACCCAAATACCTCTCTGCAGTTGCCACCACAATCTAATTTTCTGCGACCTAAATTCCATCCCTGAGGTGCAGTTGATAACCATTGCTATAAACACTAAAAATCCAATCTTACTGTAGCATACGACAACTTCTGCACTTCTCTAACCCTGGAAACCCCAACCTGCCTCTCGTACAGGACGCCATGTGCACGCCTATAATTAACACATACCACTACTTTCCCCAATGCTACACATTCCTTTGTCTCATGCCCTTCTGCACACTTCTCACACCTAGGAACCTCCCTCCTACACACTGCTGCCACATGCCCATGAGCTTGACACCTGTAGGAACGAAATGCATTCTGCACAAAAGCGTGTATGGGATAACCTATACAGTACCAGTCAAAAGTTTGGACACCCCTACTCATTCCAGGGTTTTTCTAAATTTTTACTATTTTCTACATTGTAGAATACTAGTCAAGACACCAAACTATGAAATAACACATATGGAATCATGTAGTAACCAAAAAAGTGTTAAACAAATCAAAATATATTTGAGATTCTTCAAAGTAGCCACCCTTTGCCTTGATGACCGCTTTGCAGTCAAAACATCACTTTGTCGGGCAGAGACTCAACATCAAAGCTCAAAAGAACGGACAATGGCTCTTCTGTTTCACCACTCATGCCACCCTGTCTGCATCGCACCAAACGACGAGCATCACAAACACAGAGAATCTTCCCTTCAGTTGGTCAACTTCCACATTTACTGCTACCCCAGTAATCACTCCTTTTTTTCTTGAGAGCAAAACAATTCACATCTCTTGTCCCCCATTCGTTTTAACACGGAGAACCTGCTCCCTCTGACCAGCAGAAACACAAACAATTATCACAAGACCATTTCTGGTTACTTTCACCGATTCCACAGCACCCAACTCTGTTTTCACCCACCCTGAAACCTCATGGATGAGCCAAAAGGCAAGGGTCCACTTCACTCCTATTGTCACAGACTCATCATATCTCAAATCAAATTTTATTGGTCACATACACTTGGTTAGCAGATGTTAATGCGAGTGTAGCAATGCTTGTGACCAATGCTCGGTGCAAGTCTTGGGCTCCGAGAACTTCACTACACCTACCACCTCTGATACTTCGCCCTCACTCACTTCAAGTTTTCCTCCTGTCTTTGATCCGGTGTACAGCTCACTCTGCTTACACTTTCAGCCATTTCTTCTTTTAATAAACCATCTCCCTTTTTTCTGCCATTTTTGTTACCGATTCAAGCTCACCCTCTTCCTACCTCTCTCTGACCTCCTGTCTTTTCCCCTCCATTCCTCCTCCATAATCCAAGTATATGTCTCCTTATGATAATACTACACTTCTACTGACATTCTCTTGCCCTCTCAACGGACGCCATTTTCCATCAACCCCTCAATCTGATTTTCTCAGTTGCTATTCCTGTTCAGCTATTAACGTTACATCACACTCCTTACTCCGTGTTTTTGGCATATGACATAAGGAGTGGATTGTTGGCTACAGAGACTGGTAACCAGACTAATTCAGAGATGCCCCTTGTAGTAATGCAGTTTATTTATTTTACCAGGCGTTAAGAACAAATACTTATTTTCAATGACGGCCTAGGAACAGTGGGTTAACTGCCTTGTTCAGGGGCAGAACAACAGATTTTTTTTACCTTGTCAGCTCGAGGATTCAATCTTGCAACCTTTCGGTTACTAGTCCAACGCTCTAACCACTAGGCTACCTGCCGCCTGCACTCAACTCCTCCATGGAATAGTGCGCAGACCCGTTTTTGAAATAAACCTCTGACTCCTTCAAGTCGCTACGCAGGCGATGCTTCAAAACTAAATTCTTAAACCCTTATCGTGTACTTGTGTTTGTACGCTGTAGCGTGCTTTTCTTTTTTTGTCTGCTGAAATCAATACTTCATAAGTATTTGGACATGTAGGCCTATGTAATCAGAGATTAAATTGGCACATGCGCTCATTTGCCAAATGCTCATTCGATATGCTTTCAGCACTCTACACTTAAGCTGATGGACCTGTGGCATTAGCTATCACTCAACTCGTTCTAACAGTCTGGTGGTGTCGTTGGCTTGCTGTTTGGTACACTGCTGCAGCCATCGCAGTTACTCAGCTAATTCCCTTCATTTATTTCTCTCCTCCCTTAGGATAAGGAAGAGTGCAGTGCGAAGAGAAAAGGAGTGGAGAAGGGATAGTCTTTCCCTTCTGCTCAGTGTGTATGTGTTGGCTTGCATGAAGCTTTAGACCACTGCACTGATGGAGAAGAGGGAGAGGAAGCCTGGCTACTTTGCCAGGTAAGTGAAAGTTGTTTCTGTGTTTTGGCCAAAGTCTTTTAGCGTGGTGTTTTTAGAGACAGCCTGTGTTACCAGGATGCGGCAACTATGTTTTCCTTCACTGTGAGCACAGCGTGGCAGCACTGACTGACCTCCCATAATGCCGTTGTTTGTCACGTTGTGTTCAATTACATTTTTATTGGTCGCAAACACATTTAGCAGATGTTATTGTGGGTGTATAGAAATGTTTGTGTTCCTAGCTCCAACAGTGCAGTTATATCTAGCAATTCATAACAGTACACACACCTAAAAGTGAAATAATTGAATTAAGAAATATATAAATATTAGGATGAGCAATGTCAGAGTCCGGAGTATAACAGTATGTATATGATGGGAGGTATAGACAGTATGTGGATAGAATATGTATATCTGAAGAATATGTAGGATAGAATTGTATATGTACAGAAATATTTGAATAGGATAGCCTAGAATACAGTATATAAATATGAAATAGGTACAACAGTATGTAACCATTATGTAACCATCCCATGTCTATGTACATAGGGCAGCAGCCTTTTAAAGTGCAGGGTTAAGTAGCCGGGTGGTAGCCGGCTAGTGACAGTGACTAAGTTCAGTGTAGGGTACTGAGTGGAGACCAGCTAGTGATGGCTATTTAACAGTCTGATGGCCTTGAGATAAAAGCTGTTTTTCAGTCTCGGTCTCAACTTTGATGCACCTATCCTTATGGATGCTAGCGGGGTGCGAGCTAGAAGCAGGTGCCATCTTGAGCACTGTCTACTAGTTCTCTGTCTGCGTACTCTGACTGACGCTGTGTTCACCGACTAGAGCTCCATTTGTCATTCATTGCACTGGGTACACCTGATACTTGCACTGATGCGGTGGAGTCATCCGTCAATGCTCACACACAGACTAGCGGACTGGGATGCTGTGCACATTCAAATTGGATTTCTGCATCATGGTGAAATATGACACTGATGGTTCGCTTGGAGTAGCCCCCATACATACATACACACGCAGACAACGTACATTGTCTCAAGTGCAGGCTGACAACACATTGATAGATGCACTCGTTACATCCCTCTGCTGTGTCTCAGATGCATCCCATACCTTTCAGACTAGAGCTAGGCTAATAACCTCAGTATTGCATGGAGAGGAGACTGTATAGCCCGAGGAGCGGAAACATGGAGGGAGGAAGGACCTCTTATTCCTCTTGACCACACAGACTCAGCTAGCATCTCTTGCTCTCCCTCTCTTCCTGTCCACTGAGCAGGGTGCCAAGGCCATTCTGGACTGCTGAGTGCTTGTGAACAGAAGAGACACTGTGAAATGGCTGCCTGTTAAGGCACCAAATTGTCATACGGCCTACATGACTTGGACAGTCACAGGACGACCCAAACGCCGGTTGATTTTTAGATTATTAGTATTCTTTATAAAGTATATATATTTTTTTATCCCTGTAAGTAGCTGAAGCATGAGAAATCCAGTAGTAATGATGGAAGCATGAGAACCTGGCTGTCTGTTCTGTTGCTGTTTTTGTTTTGCGTTATCTGTGGCTGTGCTTGAGTGAGTACACAGGCAGGCCAAATATTTCTCTGTAACCAGGATAGAGAAAAAGCAAGTGTGGGATGAAATGGTAGAGCGCCAAAGGAAATCTATACATTCCGCTTGTGGAAATGTCCCTGTGTGAAACAACAGGATGGCAGTGTGGCATGTGCTGGTGAAATCCTGAAACGTTTACTAGATGTCGGTTGCGCTGCCGTATCCGTAATTGCAGAGAGGCTATTAAACGACCAGCGCATCCGTTTGTCTCGTGTCTCCAAACCTATTGATCCACTGCCCAGTGCTCCTCCATTAGAGATGCTCTCTATCTCTCGGCTTCTTCATTTTCACACATCCTTTGTCTGTATAGCATTGGTTTCCCTTGAATGTTGACTTCCCTATCTCCTCTCTCTCTCTTTCCGACTGTTTCTATACTGTGCCTACACTGCCTGGGCCTTGTTTACAACCTGTTTCAGTCGGTCCCATAGGCCTAGCACTATCCCTGTGTACACTGCGTGACTGTAGCTTTGTGGTAGCTTCCCATGTTAATGAACCGAGGCCGGGGTGGGAGACGCCATGACGTCATCGCCTGACCTATCAATGATTAATCAGGGAAAGGGGGAGCAGAGAGAGGACGGTGGGGAGGAAGGTAGGGGGAGAAAGTGAGCAAGCAAATGAAAGCAATGTTTTTAAGTTTAATTGGCATTGAAATCAAATGTTTATAAGCCTGAGTAAACAGATTGACCTCTTTTCTCCATAACCTCAGGCTGAAAAGGCGGAGACAGCTCAAGCAGAGCCAATCAGAGAAGGCAATGGCTGAGCAGAACCGGTCAGATTCGTCCGCAAAGATGCCCGTCATCTCCTGCCCAGACCCTGCTTTTTCTGAACCCCTGGAGAGGATAAAACCTAACCCGCCTGGAGGCTCAGGTAAAACGCACTCACACACACAGGAACTTTCCTTAGGGACAGAGGCCCATGACCCCCTGTTATGAACAGAGGGTCAGAATTATCATCTTATCAAGGAAGTTTCATAACTGACTAGATTCTCTTCTGTTTTTAGTTTTGGCTGTTTTTTTGGCAGCTTCTAGGACAATGTGATGACTATCCTCAGCTCTCCCTTCAGATTCCTGTGGTTGGATGGAGGACTGAATTCTCCATGTTTTGCAATGGCATACCACATTATCATGATGAAATTAGAAGTGTGCTGCGTATGAAGGAGTAACTAATATACATCAATAATTTGTGAACATATATTACTGTCACAAGTAGCCTAAAGTCTCTCTATTCAACACTAATATATCTAATCGAATGTCATTTTAATCTAAGTTTATTTCTGTCAGTGTTGTTATTGAGCTAAAATGGCAGTCTCCTTCAAATGACAGACAGGTCTTCTATAGCTAGTCCAGGCTTTGACCTGTAACTTTTTCTGCCACTTGTTAGCCACATTAAACATATATATACACTGCTCAAAAAAATAAAGGGAACACTTAAACAACACAATGTAACTCCAAGTCAATCACACTTCTGTGAAATCAAACTGTCCACTTAGGAAGCAACACTGATTGACAATAAATTTCACATGCTGTTGTGCAAATGGAATAGACAACAGGTGGAAATTATAGGCAATTAGCAAGACACCCCCAATAAAGGAGTGGTTCTGAAGGTGGTGACCACAGACCACTTCTCAGTTCCTATGCTTCCTGGCTGATGTTTTGGTCACTTTTGAATGCTGGCGGTGCTTTCACTCTAGTGGTAGCATGAGACGGAGTCTACAACCCACACAAGTGGCTCAGGTAGTGCAGCTCATCCAGGATGGCACATCAATGCGAGCTGTGGCAAGAAGGTTTGCTGTGTCTGTCAGCGTAGTGTCCAGAGCATGGAGGCGCTACCAGGAGACAGGCCAGTACATCAGGAGACGTGGAGGAGGCCGTGGGAGGGCAACAACCCAGCAGCAGGACCACTACCTCCGCCTTTGTGCAAGGAGGAGCACTGCCAGAGCCCTGCAAAATGACCTCCAGCAGGCCACAAATGTGCATGTGTCTGCTCAAACGGTCAGAAACAGACTCCATGAGGGTGGTATGAGGGCCCAACGTCCACAGGTGGGGTTGTGCTTACAGCCCAACACCGTGCAGGACGTTTTGCATTTGCCAGAGAACACCAAGATTGGCAAATTCGCCACTGGCGCCCTGTGCTCTTCACAGATGAAAGCAGGTTCACACTGAGCACGTGACAGACGTGACAGAGTCTGGAGACGCCGTGGAGAACGTTCTGCTGCCTGCAACATCCTCCAGCATGACCGGTTTGGCGGTGGGTCAGTCATGGTGTGGGGTGGCATTTCTTTGGGGGCCGCACAGCCCTCCATGTGCTCGCCAGAGGTAGCCTGACTGCCATTAGGTACCGAGATGAGATCCTCAGACCCTTGTGAGACCATATGCTGGTGCGGTTGGCCCTGGGTTCCTCCTAATGCAAGACAATGCTAGACCTCATGTGGCTGGAGTGTGTCAGCAGTTCCTGCAAGAGGAAGGCATTGATGCTAAGGACTGGCCCGCCTGTTCCCCAGACCTGAATCCAATTGAGCACATCTGGGACATCATGTCTCGCTCCATCCACCAACGCCACGTTGCACCACAGACTGTCCAGGAGTTGGCGGATGCTTTAGTCCAGGTCTGGGAGGAGATCCCTCAGGAGACCATCCGCCACCTCATCAGGAGCATGCCCAGGCGTTGTAGGGAGGTCATTCAGGCACATGGAGGCCACACACACTACTGAGCCTCATTTTTGACTTGTTTTAAGGACATTACATCAAAGTTGGATCAGGCTGTAGTGTGGTTTTCCACTTTAATTTTGAGTGTGACTCCAAATCCAGACCTCCATGGGTTGATACATTTGATTTCCATTGATAATTTTTGTGTGATTTTGTTGTCAGCACATTCAACTATGTAAAGAAAAAAGTATTTAATAAGATTATTTCATTCATTCAGATCTATGATGTGTTATTTTAGTGTTCCCTTTATTTTTTTGAGCAGTGTATATATGTATGTATGTATGTATGTATGTGTATATATTTTTTAAAAATGGACCTCTGAAAGCTCAAGTCACTTGTCCAAAGGAATGATGGTCTGTAACACCATGTTTACATCATGATGCAAGGAATCACTACAATGCATTACGCTCATTTTACCAATCAGACAAACATGTGGGCTACACTCTTTGCATACTCAAGCCTGTCTCAAATTATTACACTGCCCCTTTAAGGCTCTCTGGGAGGATGGTTGGCCACCCTTGGTAGCCTGTAAAATATTGCAACATTACAATTTCAACCAAAAATACAATTTCAACCTTTTTTTTATGCCTTTTCTAAAAATTATGTCTAGGACTGTTCAAAACACTCTGGGACAGTTCTGGGACTGTGACGACAGTCAATTCATACAACCACTGTGTGTGTGTGTGTGTGTGTGTGTGTGTGTGTGTGTGTGTGTGTGTGTGTGTGTGTGTGTGTGTGTGTATATATATATATATAAGCAATGAGGCTGATGCAACCAATCAGACCGTTTAGCTTAAAATGTTGATACAGGTTTATTCCTTTCTATTAGAAGCTCAGCAATGCGCACATGGCTGTAGGCTACATGCAAATGTTCCAAAATGCAGTTAGCGGTAAAACACTGTTCTCAAAAGCGCAACACTTGTGCAAGCGGTTTCACGTGACAGAGATGAAAATATCCTCTCGAAATTAGAAAGACGGGAGATCTGAAGATTCATCAACTAGCATGGGATACTAATGACTAGGATTGTGTCTTTGGCTGCTAGACGAGTTGATTTGAAAACTAAAAGAACATGAGGGTAATTCTGGTTTCAATGGCATATGAAGGGTTTATAAAATAATTCCCTCACCATTTCTATGGTTGTATTTTGGCTAGGCTACTTTGAAAAATGTAAGACATGCTTCATAAAATGACAAAACATTCAGGTTTTAAACATTTTATGTTTATGGTTAAGTAATTTTGTAACTGCTGACTGCCTCACAATCAAATCAAATTTTATTTGTCACATACAAATGGTTAGCAGATGTTAATGCGAGTAGTGAAATGCTTGTGCTTCAAGTTCCGACCATGCAGTAATATCTAACAAGTAATCTTAACAATTTCACAACAACTACCTTATACACACAAGTGTAAAGGAAGGAATAAGAACATGTACATATAAATATATGGATGAGCAATGGCCGAATGGCATAAGCAAGATGCAGTAGATGGTATAGAGTACAGTATATACATATGAGATGGGTAATGTAGGGTATGTAAACATTTATATAAAGTGGCATTGTTTAAAGTGGCTAGTGATACATTTATTACATCCAGTTTTTTAATTATTAAAGTGGCTAGAGATTTGAGTCCGTATGTTGGCAGCAGCCACTCAATGTTCTTGATGGCTGTTTAACAGTCTGATGGCCTTGAGAGAGAAGCTGTTTTTCAGTCTCTCTGTCCCAGCTTTGATGCACCTGTACTGATCTCGCCTTCTGGATGATAGCGGGTTGAACAGGCAGTGGCTCGGGTGGTTGTTGTCCTTGATATTTTTGGCCTTCCTGTGACATCGGGTGGTTTAGGCGTCCTGGAGGGCAGGTAGTTTACCCTCGGTGATACGTTGCGCAGACCTCACTACCCTCTGAAGAGCCTTACGGTTGTGGGCGGAGCAGTTGCCGTACCAGGCGGTGATACAGCCCAACAGGATGCTCTCGATTGTGCGTCTGTAAAAGTCTTGAGTAATTTTGGTGACAAGCCAAATTTCTTCAGCCTCCTGAGTTTGAAGAGGCGCTATTGCGCCTTCTTCACCACGCTGTCTGTGTGGGTGGACCAATTCAGTTTGTCCGTGATGTGTACGCCGAGGAACTTAACTTTCCACCTTCTCCACTGCTGTCCCGTCGATGTGGATAGGGGGGGGTGCTCCCTCTGCTGTTTCCTGAAGTCCACGATCAACTCCTTTGTTTTGTTGACGTTGAGTGAGAGGTTATTTTCCTGACCCCACACTCCGATGGCCCTCACCTCCTCCCTGTAGGCCGTCTCATCGTCGTTGTTGTTAATCAAGCCTACCACTGTAGTGTCGTCTGCAAACTTGATGATTTGAGTTTGAGGCGTGCATGGCCACGCAGTCATGGGTGAACAGGGAGTACAGGAGAGGGTGGAGAACGCACCCTTGTGGGGCCCCAGTGTTGAGGATCAGCGGGGTGGAGATGTTGTTTCCTACCCTCACCACCTGGGGGTGGCCCGTCAGGAAGTCCAGGACCCAGTTGCACAGGGTGGGGTCGAGACCTAGGGTCTTGAGCTTAATGACGAGTTTGGAGGGTACTATGGTGTTTAATGCTGAGCTGTAGTCGATGAACAGCATTCTTACATAGGTATTCCTCTTGTCCAGATGGGTTAGGGCAGTGTGCTGTGTGATTGCGTCGTCTGTGGACCTATTGGGGCGGTAAGCAAATTGGAGTGGGTCTGGGGTGTGAGGTAGGGTGGAGGCGATATGATCCTTGACTAGTCTCTCAAAGCATTTCATGATGACAGAAGTGAGTGCTACGGGGCGATAGTCATTTAGATCAGTTACCTTCGCTTTCTTGGGAACAGGAACATTGGTGGCCCTCTTGAAGCATGTGGGAACAGCAGACTGGGATAAGGATTGATTGAATATGTCCGTAAACACACCAGCCAGCTGGTCTGCGCATGCACTGAGGGCGCGGCTAGGGATGCCGTCTGGGCCGGCAGCCTTGCGAGGGTTAACATGTTTAAATGTTTTACTCACGGTGGCTGCAGTGAAGGAGAGCCTGCAGGTTTTGGTATCGGGCCGTGTCGGTGGCACTGTTTTGTCCTCAAAGCGAGCAAAGAAGTTGTTTAGTTTGTCTGGGAGCAAGACATCGGTGTCCGCTACGGGGCTGGTTTTCTTTTTGTAGTCCGTGATTGACTGGAGACCCTGCCACATACCTCTTGTGTCTGAGCCGTTGAATTGCGACTACTTTGCTTTTACTAATACTTAGCTTGTTTGATTGCCTTGTGGAGGGAATAGCTACACTGTTTGTATTCAGTCATGTTTCCGGTCGCCTTGCCCTGATTTAAAAGCAGTGGTTCGCGCTTTCAGTTTTGCGCGAATGCTGCCATCAATCCACAGGTTCTGGTTGGGGAAGGTTTTAATAGTCGCTGTGGGTACAACATCACCGACGCACTTGCTTATAAACTCGCTCACCGAATCAGCGTATTCATCAATGTTATTGTGGAACATATCCCAGTCCACGTGATCGAAGCAATCTTGAAGCATGGAATCAGATTGGTCAGACTAGCGTTGAACAGACCTGAGCACGAGCGTTTCCTGTTTTAGTTTCTGTCTATAGGCTGTGAGCAACAAAATGGAGTCGTGGTCAGATTTACCAAAAGGGGGGCGGGGGAGGGCTTTGTATGCGTCGCGGAAGTTAGAATAACATTGATCCAGGATTTTTCCAGCCCGGGTCGCGCATTCGATATGCTGATACATTTTGGGAGCCGTGTTTTCAGATTAGCCTTGTTAAAATCCCCAGCTACAATAAATGCAGCCTCAGGATATGTGCTTTCCAGTTTACATAGAGTCCAATGAAGTTCTTTCAGGGCCGTCGATGTGTCTGCTTGGGGGTGGGGGGTATGCGCGACTGTGATTATAATCCAAGAGAATTCTCTTGGTAGATAATGCGGTCGGCATTTGATTGTTAGGAATTCTAGGTCAGGTGAACAAAAGGACTTGAGTTCCTGTGTGTTATGATCACCTCCACGTCTCGTTAATCATAAGGCACACACCCCCGCCCTTCTTACCAGAGAGATGTTTGTTTCTGTCGGCGCGATGCGTGAAGAAGCCAAGCGGCTGTACCGACTATCCCGAGTGAGCCATGTTTCTGTGAAGCAAAGAGCGTTACAAGCCTCTGCTCAGATTCAAGGTGGGTGATGTGCGGTGCGCAACAGACACTGTCCTCTCCGGTCTTGTGACCATTTGATCTGAACAAACCAGTGTCTCGTATGTTGACAGAATCTAACCTTTAGACATGAATGTTAATTATCCTTCATTTTATTTGTCAAACATTACTGGAGTTTAGCCTATACAGTGCATTGGGAAAGTATTCAGACCCCTTCACTTATTCTGAAATGGATTAAATAAAAACATGTCTTCAGCAATCTACACACAATACCCCATAATGACAAAGTGAAAACAGGTTTTGGAAATGTTTGCATATTTATTAAAAATAAAACATATTTACACAAGTATTCAGACTCTTTGGTATGAGACTCGAAATTGAGCTCAGGTGCATCCTGTTTCCATTGATCATCCTTGTTGTTGCTACAACTTGATTGGAGTCCACCTGTTGTAAATTCAATTGATTGGACATGATTTGGAAAGGCACACACCTGTCTATATAAGGTCCCACAGTTGACAGAGATTGTCAGAGCAATAACTATACCATGAGGTCGACGGAATTGTCCGTAGAGCTCCGAAACAGGATTGTGTTGAGGCACAGATCTGGGGAAGGGTACCAAAATATTTCTGCAGCATTGAAGGTCCCAAAGAACAGTGGCCTCCATCATTCTTAAATGGAAGAAGTTTGGAACCACCATGACTCTTCCTAAAGCTGGCCGCCTGGCCAAACTGAGCAATCGGGGGAGCAGGGCCTTGGTCAGGGAGGTAACCAAGAACCCGACAGTCACTCTGACAGAGCTCCAGGGTTCCTCTGTGGAGATGGGAGAACCTTCCAGAAGGACAACCATCTCTGCAGCACTCCACCGATCAGGCCTTTATGGTAGTGGCCTGAGCCACTCTAAAGTAAAAGGCACATGACAGCCCGCTTGGAGTTTGCCACAAGGCACCTAAAGGACTCTCAGATCATGAGAAACAAGATTCTCTGGTTTAATGACACCAAGATTGAACTCTTTTGGCCTGAATTCCAAGCGTCACGTCTGGAGGAAACTTGGCACCATCCCTATGGTGAATCGTGGTGGCAGTATCATGCTGTGGGGATGTTTATCAGCGGCAGGGACTGGGAGGCTAGTCAGGATCAAGGGAAAGATGAACAGAGCAAAGTGCAGAGATCCTTGATGAAAACCTGCTCAGGACTTCCGACTCGGGCGAAGGTTCACTTTCCAACAGGACATGGACCCTAAGCACACAGCCAAGACAACACAGGAGTGGCTTTGGGACTCTGAATGAATGTCCTTGAGTGGCCCAGCCAGAGCCTGGACTTGAACCCACTCGAACATCTCTGGAAAGACCTGAAAATGGCTTTGCAGCGACGCTTCCCATCCAACCTGACAGAGCTTGAGTCGATCTGCAGAGAAGAATGGGAGAAACTCCCCAAATAGAGGTGTGCCAAGCTTGCAGCATCATACCCAAGAAGACTCGAGGCTAATCGCTGCCAAAGGTGGTTCAACAAAGTACTGAGTAAAGGGTCTGAATACGTATGTAAATGTGATATATTTTTTGTTGAATAAACTAGCTGTTTTTGCTTTGTCATTGTGTGTGGGGGGGTAGTCAATTTTAAACAAGGCTGCAACGTAACAAAATGTGGAAAAAGTGAAGGGGTCTGAATATGTTCCAAATGCACTATATTTATGTAATTAAAAGTCTCATTAAAGTTTGACTACATTTACTTCACCTTCCTCATGTCATCGGTCCAGACATGAGGCTGTAGCCAATATGCATATCACCTACACTTTAACATGTAGGCCTTTTTTATTTGTGTACATGAAAAATAGATTTTAATATTACGCCAATGTTGATACACTTCTGATCGGAGTAATTGTTTGATATTGTTTTTCGGACGATTTGCTGTCAATCTATTTCTGTCCGAACTATTTCAGCAAGCGTTGATGTCGAGTCCTGTAGTCTATAAAGCTTAGAGACCTTTCATTAACCCCGTATTAATCTACTACCAACAGTACTGTTAGTACCAGGCCAGCTGTGTAAACTGCCATCGGTAATCTAATTAAACCCGGTAATTCTTCTCTCCAGCCCGGTGTGGGCATCAAGACAACAGAACCCACATAACCCTGACAGTCAACTCACTGACGGACAGACAGCTCTGTGTTATTGCTGTGTCTGTCCTCTCCAGGCCTGGTTATAAAGGATTCAAGCTAAGGCCTTTTACCGGTTGTTGTTGTGTGTTGACTTTACAAACAACAATGTAATTCAATCAGAACAGATATCCCCATAATCCTAGGTATGCAGTTACTGACCAATGAGTCTATTCAGTCATATACTGCATTCACTCAGAGCTACAACAGGACACAGAAAGAAAACAAACATATCTTATGACTTTCTCGATCTGATAAAGCTATGCAGCTCTGTACCAAAGGTGATCTCTGAATGTACAGTGACCCACAGCTGGACTCCTCACAGACTCCTGTACAATGCTGAGTCATCACTCCACAGTTTCTGTAGGAGCTGGAGTAGAGGATTGTAGTGGGAGGGTGTTTTTAATAAACTGTCTCTGGCAATTAGTGAGCGATTCCAATATATCTCTATTTTTAAAGCACTATTGTGTTTGTGCATACATGCTTTTGTTTCTGATTGAGCTGCTCTAAGGCGGTCATCTCTATACTGTGTCAGTGACCTATGGCTGTCTTTCAGATGGCAGCAGCAACACGAGCAGCCAGGCCAAGCGGGAGAAGAGGCCCCCCGGGACAGTGGAGTATACCGTTAGTACAGGCTGCCTCCGTGTGATGCCTCACTAACTCCACTCTCTCACACTACAACTCCCATAAACCCATGGGGTTCTGACTTCAAAGCCTCTAGCTTAGGAAAGCAATGTGGACAATAAACCTCAAACATTTTCTTAAGCAAATACAGGGGTGTATTCATTACGTCTAGCAATGGAAACCGTTTTCCAATTTTAAGAACCAAATGGAAGCGAAAGGAACAGAGGGACCTAACTGAATTTGTCCGATAGAAACTAATTTTCGTGGCAAAATGTTTTCCGTTTTGGAGTAAACGGTTTCTGTTGCAAAATGTTTTGCTACAAAATCGGCTTAATGAAGACACCCCAGTTGTATGCTTTGCAAGATTTCTGCAGATTTAGTCTCATGCTCCATTTTGCTTTGGGTAGATTGATACTTTTGGTAATCAAAAATAACCAAGGATTTAACTTCATGTTACAGGTGGGACTCCAGGAATCTCTAAGCAGCATTGCTCTGAAGTTTAACATCACCCCGAACAAACTGGTACAGCTCAACCGTCTCTTCTGCCGCAGTATCTATCCTGGACAGGTGAGGCTTCAGCACATTACACAGCACTTCATGCTGTAAATCCTGGCTAACACGCCTGTCCTTCGCCATGGCAGAAGCTGTTTGTTCCTGACGTGGGCCAATCGGGTGCCGATTCTCAGTCTGTGGGTTCATCTGGCCCCGCCTTCCCTGGCGGCCTATCAGAGAAGGTGTTACAGCTAAGTCAGTTTTCCTTTTTAAGATAACCCATACTAAAGTAATCTTTGATCCTGGTTCTGTGCTTGTCCCTGCTGCCTGGCGATATGTTTCAGGATGGAGACTCCAGCGGCAGGTCAGAAAGACCGTTACGAAGGGTGCTTTCGCCCCCGTCCGAGGATGAGAGCCCCACCACGGTCAAGTTCATTAAGATGAGCTGCAGGTACTTTACTGACGGAATGGTAAGTGGCCACACCGTAGGCCATTTTTGCATTAAAGACCACCACAGCAGACTCAAACTGATGTATTTTGTTTCCCAGGGTGTGGTGGGAGGGGTGATGATCGTGACGCCCAACAACATCATGTTTGACCCTCACAAGTCGGACCCCCTGGTGATCGAGCACGGCTGTGAGGAGTACGGCCTGCTCTGCCCCATAGAGGAGGTGGTGTCTGTGGCCCTCTACGACGACATCTCCCGCATGAAGCTCAAGGATGTGCAGCCGTTGTAAGAACTCTGCATCTTGAGAAGCTCTTTCACACTCTGTCCATCTTTCACTCTCTATTTAAACTAGCCCTTTCGGCTCTTTCTTAACCTTGCTTTTCTTTCTTTCGCTCTTCAAGCGTCCCACTTTTTCTTCTTGCTATTTCTACCTCTTTCTGCACTCTTCTCTCTCACTTGTTCTTTCTCCTCCTCCTCTGAGGTGGAGAGTTGTACTGATTTCCGGTACCAGATTCTAGGGGCAGACGACTCGGATTCATAGTTTTAGTCTTTAGTTTTTGAATAATCTATTATTTTATTTTGAACTGGTTCTTTGTCTCTGTTACTATTATTTGTAGTATTATTATTTTGAAATCCCTTTTTATTTTTGTTCTGTTTTTCAGTTGCATTTTCTTTCTGTTCATTTATGATTTCCATTTTCTTTGTTTATTGAATTATTTTTATTTTCCCATCATACTTTGTGGTGTGCCCCCTGACACCCTACAGAGACCTACCCCAGGATCTGTGTCCTCTGTACAGGCCCAGGGAGTGGGAGGAGCTGCCCTCGGAGCGCGACCTCAACCCCTTCAGCCGCTACGAGGCGCTGGACCCCAAACGACCCATCGTCCTGGACGACATCAGTTCTGCCCTGTCAGAGACTGGTATGACTGGGAGAGAACACAATGACTTGTATTGGATCAGAATGAATCATGGCAAATCAAAGGGAATCATTATACACGTATAGTTAAAAAACAAATTAGCTCGTGCATAATAATAATTTAGCAATATTTTGATCCATGTGGTCATTTTAATAACACAGCCTGGTTTCTTATATCCCAGTCATAGCGAGAGCAGAGTGTGATCCAGCAGGCCAGTCTCCATCAGATGAGGGTTTCACAGAGCTGGAGCTTCCCTTGAACGGGAGTGCTGAGGAACCGAAGAGCGGATCCAGAACACCTGCCACTGCTACAAGCCCGGACCAGCAAGGAGAGCCCCCAGGATCTAATACCCCTAAATGGGCAAAGTCCCAGGACCAGTCTCCCTCTGACTCAGTCCCACTGACCTCGCAGAGAGGGGAGGAGGAGGATGAAGGACTGGTACAGAACAGCTCCATTGAGGACACGCCAGAATCACTGCCGGTCTCATCAGAGACCAAGAAAGACAGTGAACTCTTGAAGGAGAAGCCTGCTAGCCTAGCTACAGGCCAAGGCCAAGACAAAGACAACAACTCTACAGGGCAACTAGTGAACAGTGTTAGCATTTGCGAACAATCAGAATCAGCAATGGACCAAAACAGGAAGCTGGGCTTCAGTGAGACCGCTGAGGCTCCGGGAAAATGTAGTTCTTGGGAACCCAGCCCTGCAGGCGAGCTGCAGGACAGGCCAATGGTAGAGGAGGGGCTGAGTGAGGAAGAGAAGCGGAAGAAGAGCAACAAAGCGGAGGTGAAGTCCTGGCTGTTGGAGCGGATGCAGGCACCCATCCAAAGTGAGTGTTCACAAACACTTCAAGCATTTTGTGTGGTTTCTTGTATTGCATTCTTTTCAAAATGTTCTAATATCTCTCTGCAGACATGCTTCTGTCCACAGAGGAGAAGAGTAAGACCCCTCCCATGTTCCTTTGCCTCAAGGTGGGCAAGCCCATGAGGAAGTCCTTTGTCATTAGCCGGTCATGCAGCCCCGCTCACACGAGAGGAAAGCAGCCGGAGTACTGGTTTGCTGTGCCCCAGGAGAGGTGAGAGGTCAACCAATGAGACCCCAGCCAGAACCTCTGACAACTGGTGTGTGTTCACAATTTTATTAACTTTCATTAAATGTTCTGAAACAACAGATGTGTGTTTCAGGGTGGACCACCTATATGCGTTTTTTTTCCAATGGTCTCCTGACGTGTACGGTAAGGTGGCCAGGGAGCAGGGCTTCGTGGTCGTGGAGAAGGACGAGCTCAACATGATAGATAACTTCTTCAGTGATCCCGTGACCCCTCACAGCTGGGAGGTGAGTTCACACGGCATGATCCCTCGGATGAGTGCATTTTGACTGTGATGTTATGTTAACATTGGTCAAGTGTTTTGTGACTGTGTGTGGACCAAGCTGTGTTCAATGTTTGGACTATGAGTTTTATCAGTTGAGTTAAGTATGTTTTGACTGTACGGTCAAGGTATCGAACAGTACATGGTTGTGTTCGTAGATCATCACCATCAACGAGGCAACGCGCAGGCAGACTTTTGGCAGCTACGAAGGGGAAGAGCCTTCGGGGGATCTACTGCCCATGCTCAGTGACCCCAGCACTCTGCTACAGGACACACACATAGAGAAGGTACGCACACGCCATGACTCACAAAACACTTTCTATGCAGAAATGCACATTGACACACTTCCCAGAATCTGTTTTTCTCTCTCCCCACAGCTTGCGTGTCGGCTGCCGGCGCGGGTGCAGGGGTATCCATGGAGACTGGCTTACAGTACGGCAGAACATGGGACCAGCCTGAAGACCCTGTACAGGAGCCTATTGGATGTGGACAGCCCTGTGCTACTGGTCATCAAAGACATGGACAACCAGGTACACAAACACACACTGACAATAGTGCCCAATTTGTATTGGACTTATTTGTATTCTCTCCCCCCATTAGTTGTTTGGGGGATACTCTACCCATCCCTTCAGAGTAAGTGAACACTGCTATGGCACGGGAGAGACCTTCCTCTTCAGCTTCTGCCCTGAGATCAAGGTCAGACATAGTCATATTTATACTCTGTGTTTTCCTTATACCTATGTTCAAGTTTAATGCTTAATATGAGCTGGATGCCATTGCTTTGCTCCCTGACTTGCAATGTGTTTCTTTTCTTTCCTCAGATATACTGTTGGACTGGGGAGAACTCCTACTTTGTTAAAGGCAACATAGATTCTCTTCAGATGGGAGGAGGAGGGTGAGTGTATTTGAATATATGTGATTGAGCAATGTGAGGGAGCGTGCAGCTGGCATGCTGACTGCAGGAATGTCCACCAGACTGTTGGCAGATAATTGAATGTTCATTTCATTACCATAAGCCACCTCCACCGTTGTTTTAGAGAATTTGGCAGTACGTCCAACCGGCCTCACAACCGCAGAACATGTATGGCGTCGTGTGGGCGAACGGTTTGCAGAGTGACCCATGGTAGCGGTGGGGTTACAGTATGGGCGGGCATAAGCTACGGTAAACAAACACAATTGCAATTTGAATGCACAGAGATATCCTGTTGCTCATTGTCATGCCGTTCATCAGCTGCCATCACCTCATGTTTCGACATATACAACAGCGTGTTCCAGTTCCTGTCAATATGCAGCAACATCGCACAGCCATTGAAGAGGAGTGGGACAACATTCCACATGCCACAATCAACAGCCTGATCAACTCTATGTGAAGGAGATGCTGCATGAGGCAAATGGGGGTCACACCAGATACTGACTGGATTTCTGATCCACGCCCCTACCTTTTTAAAAAAGGGATATCTGTATTCCCAGTCATGTGCAGTCCATCGATTAGGGCCTAATGAATTTATTTCATTTGACAGATTGTAATTCAGTAAAATCTTTGGAGTTGTTCCGTTTTTATTTTTCAGTATATATATAAAAAACAGAATCTCGTTTTTAACTGAACTGGGCCTTTTTAAGAATGACCAACAAATGACAGCTTATATACAAAAAATCTCTGGTTATCACGATATGAAATGGCATGACAGACATTTCGATGTCCATGTATCACCTGAAATAGCTAGCCTATTAAATTGTAGGTGTGGCTTTGAAGTTTTTGCCCACGCCCCTACGGAAACCTCTTTCTGAAAGCTAAGGATCCGGATCATGTTCTGTGAATGTGTTATTTTATGCACCCTATGTAGCTACTGCTCACACTTCACCTCCCTTTAGGTTTCCATCTTTACTCACCCTCTTCTGAACCATGATGATGTAGCCTATCTCTGCCTCATATTTCTGTACGCAGTGTTGTACCCTCGCTGTCACGCTTTGCTTGACAAAAAGCCATGTAAGCATCTTTGTGACCTGCTCTCTGTTGAAGTCAACTTGGAGTTGCCATGTCGTTATGAGTTTGTCTGACCTTTTTTCCTGTCTCTCTCCCTAGAGGTCAGATAGGGCTGTGGGTGGATGCTGACCTGTACCACGGCACCACCTCCAGCTGTGCCACCTTCCACAACCAGCCCCTCTCCCCCCAGAAGGACTTCACCATCCACAGTGTGGAGGTCTGGGCCTTCGAGTAGCCTCCCTCTACCTCCAGTCTCCGCCAAACCCCACCCACACTGGGGGGGAACATAGACCTAGCTTCAACGCCCACCCCTTTACCAGAATGGGGAGCTGACGATTTGAGATGGTGTATGTCATGGTTAATGCCAGCCGGTTTGATGTGGTTAGAATCTGGTTTGTCCTGAGTGTGGCGGAGGTGTGAAAAGCTGTGGCTGGTGTATTTTCCTTTCTTTCTATTTGCTGCCTTAAGGTTCTCGCATGCTTCCTAGTCGAAAGTGGCGCGCCGGTTCACACATTTAATATGACAAGATTTTGTGACATTTTTGTTCGTTTTGGTGTTTGGCGTTTTTTTTTTTTCAGCTGTTCACACACAAAAAAAATTGACAAGTTTAAGTTCGCTAGCCGAAGTCTACTCGCCTTTTGTCAGTGATTGGTCAAAAGTAGGGATTCATCAATGAAGTGTTTGTCATTCAACGAGAGACGACTACTTTTCATGCACATTTTTTCACTTAAAATACTGCACCTAACATCTTAGCTAGAAAATTGTGCGACGAAGACCTCAGCAAAAGCTATTAAAATAACTACACATTTGTTAATTTCTCAGATTTATTCAAACTATTTTGAGGAAGTGTATACTGACTATGTTGTTTCTACGGCGTTTCAAGAGGGACAAAACGTAATATTGCTGCTTTTTTTCTCGATTTTCAAGTGGAGTATTTAAGGGAGTATGCGAGGCACAGATGTTCACCTAGCTGAGTTTTGCTAGGAGCAAACCGAATCTAGCATGCAGGCACCTTTTTTATACCTACAACGCCACAGCTATCCCAGCATGCAGCCTGCCTGCAGAACTCAACTTCTACCTACTCGGAGGGGGAGAAGTAGAGTGACTCAAGTTCCTGAATGATCAGAGGCGATTCTTCTGCAATTGTCCTAGCTAACGAAATCCGTCATAGGTGACGTTAAAACACAATATTAAAACAATGAATTGTGAGATTGTTGTATTAGGGAAGTGTCTAATAGTGGGTGCAATGCCAATCAAAAGGGAAGAAGGCATCTGGTAAAGTGAATAAAAACAATCAATTCTCTACAAACGGAGCCAATCCGATTGCTCCTTTTGTTATCAACCCGAATAATCTTATTTCCCTGAGATATTAGGAACTGATGTGAAAAGAGGAAGCAGGTGAAAGGGAAGAAGATTGAGAAATTAGTCTCAAAATCCCCAAACCCACTTTAAACATAGGAGTAATTGTTTACAAAGAGAAGAGGTTTGCATTCACTGAAGGTTGTATTGTTCTCATGTCTCCTATATGAGAGTGTTGCATTTCATGACCCTCGCTTTCCAAAACAACTGCCCACTAAGGGAACATACAGTGCATTCGGAAAGTATTCAGACGCCTTCACTCGTTCAACATTTTGTTATGTTACAGCCTTGTTCTAAAATGTATTAAATTGTTGATACATCCCAAGCACGAAATAGATTGAAGGATCTCAAGGCAGTATTAGTCTGTCACATCTCTGACCAACTGTACCTTTTCTTTGTTTTAGATGTGTTTCTGTAAGTAGGGTGAGTTGCTACAGAGTGTGAGGGTTTAGTCCATTGAGCCAAGGGAAGTAGGGAGGGATGTCGTTTTGCACTGCAGGCTTGTAAGACAGTTCAATAACTCAAGGTGATTGGTCTTGTCTGTGGAATTAACATCAATCACTATTGTCACTTTCTACCACTACAACAGGGAAGGATGGATGACCACTGGTATTTTATTTGGGAAAGAAAGGGATATACCTTTGTTTTTTTTCTCAACGCATTCTGTTGATCTCGTGCCACTGAGGGTTCCTTTTTATTTTCCAAACCGATGTTGATAAAGGGAGTGTTCATTTCTGTCTCAAGTAGTTACCGTAAGATGACTAGGCCAACTGCATGATATGACAATACTGTAATTGTTGAACCTGTTCCTGCTCATATAACTGCATTCCCACTATCCACACATCCTTACAGGTATGGCTTTGTTTTATGTATTTTTGTCATATAGATGTTGAGTGTTCTTCTCATTGTGAATGTTTCCAGTGTTTATTTTCTGTGAATCCAAAACCATAGTATCATATGTGAATATCACCAAGGCTGTATTTTTTATTTTGTTGCCACGTTTAAAACGAAATAAACAAATAAGAGCATTCCATGCAGAGTATTTTTTTTTCTCCCCCTACTTGCTTACTTACTGTCTCGTGTAGGCTACATAGGCAAATGCAACTTCTGTAATTATCCCATAGGCTAAGTAATGTTGACTCAATTTTGAAAAGTAGTTAAAGATTTAACTGAGTAAATTGCTCAACATCTAGGGGAGCGTACGGTCATGACTAGAAGGGATCCAGCATTAGGTAAATTAACGTCAGAAGTAGAAACATTTAGCATTTTAGCTAACCCTTTTTCTGACCTTAACCTAATTATCCTAACCTGCTACGAAAAGTCAAATCTGACATTAATTTGACAAAAGATGGATCACTTCTAGCCATGACCAGGGAATTTATGCTTAACTTGCGGGCAGGGCCGAATTAATGCAGATGTTTACCGGGGTGGGAAGCAAAAAATAATCATAGAAGGATGTGTATGTATGTATATAGTGAGGAAACAAGTATTTGATCCCCTGCTGATTTTGTACGTTTGCCCACTGACAAAGAAATGATCAGTCTATAATTTGAATGGTAGGTTTATTTGAACAGTGAGAGACAGAATAACAAAGAAATCCAGAAAAACGCATGTGAAAAAAGTTATAAATTGATTAGCATTTTAATGAGGGAAATAAGTATTTGACCCCTCTCAATCAGAAAGATTTCTGGCTCCCAGGTGTCTTTTATACAGGTAACGAGCTGAGATTAGGAGCGATCCTAATCTCAGTTTGTTACCTGTATAAAAGACTTGAAAATAAAGAGCCGCACACTCTAGGAGCTCAGATGCAAAAAATATTTTATGTCCAACGTTTTGACAGGCAAGCTGTCTTCATCGGGGTATAATCAAACACTGCGGGGTGACTCGTTTATTTAGTGTCAAAGGACACACAGGTGTCTGTAATCATGGCCAAGTGTGGCCTAATATTGGTTAATTCTGAGATATTAAAATGGCATACAAAGAACATACATAAAAAAACGAATGGATAGCACACGATCATAGATTGTTTGTAGGCTTATGTAGCCTAAATCTAATCACAATGGCAAAGTCAATCACAAGAATGGTTTCTCTATGTTGAGACCGAAGGGAGCGAGGGTCTTTAATTTAAAGATCCAGGCAGCCTCTCGTTTCAACAATAAATTATCGAGATCACACCCTCTCCTAGGGAGGGTGACATGTTCAATGCCAATATAACGCAGAGACGAAATAGTTGTTTGCTTCCAAAAAAATGGGCCGCAACTGGGTAAATCAAGTTTTTGCATCTAATGGTGCTACGATGCTCCGAGATACGTACTTTTAATTCGCGCTTTGTTTTACCCACATACTTTTTACCACAAGGACAAGTTATAAGATAAATAACTGCCTTAGTGGAGCACGTTATAACACCCTTGATTGGGATCTGTTTCCCTGTCTGGGGGTGTTTGAAAGATCTACATTTATAAGTGCCATTGCATTGAGCACAGCCATTACACTTGTAATTTCCATCCAGTAGGGGTGCAAATAGACGTTGTTCAGGAATATCTTGGGGTGGTAAATCAGAGTTTACCAATTGGTCTCTGAGATTTCTGCCCTCTGATTTTAGAATGTGCCAATGCTTGTGAACTATTCCCTTAATTTGTTCAGAGCACTTTGAATAGTGGGTGGTTAGAACGCAAGAATGCTTCTTTTTACGAGTCTGACCTTGAAAAAGTATAAAAAAGACACCTGTCCACAGAAGCAATCAATATATCAGATTCCCAACTCTCCGCCAAGACCAAAGAGCTCTCCAAGGATGTCAGGGACAAGATTGTAGACTCACACAAGGCTGGAATGGGCTACAAGACCATCGCCAAAGCAGCTTGGTGAGAAGGTGACAACAGTTGGTGCGATTATTCGCAAATGGAAGAAACACAAAAGAACTGTCAATCTCCCTCGGCCTGGGGCTCCATGCAAGATCTCACCTCGTGGAGTTGCAATGATCATGAGAACGGTGAGGAATCAGCCCAGAACTACACGGGAGGATCTTGTCAATGATCTCAAGGCAGCTGGGACCATAGTCACCAAGAAAACAATTGGTAACACACTACGCCGTGAAGGACTGAAATCCTGCAGAGCCCGCAAGGTCCCCCTGCTCAAGAAAGCACATATACATGCCCGTCTGAAGTTTGCCAATGAACATCTGAATGATTCAGAGGACAACTGGGTGAAAGTGTTGTGGTCAGATGAGACCAAAATGGAGCTCTTTGGCATCAACTCAACTTGCCGTGTTTAGAGGAGGAGGAATGCTGCCTATGACCCCAAGAACACCATCCCCACCGTCAAACATGGAGGTGGAAACATTATGCTTTGGGGGTGTTTTTCTGCTAAGGGGACAGGACAACTTCACCGCATCAAAGGGACGATGGACGGGGCCATGTACCGTCAAATCTTGGGTGAGAACCTCCTTCCCTCAGCCAGGGCATTGAAAATGGGTTGTGGATGACCCAAAACACACGGCCAAGGCAACAAAGGAGTGGCTCAAGAAGAAGCACATTAAGGTCCTGGAGTGGCCTAGCCAGTCTCCAGACCTTAATCCCATAGAAAATCTGTGGAGGGAGCTGAAGGTTCGAGTTGCCAAACGTCAGCCTCGAAAC
Source organism: Brachymystax lenok tsinlingensis (assembly GCA_030435695.1). Classification (NCBI taxonomy): domain Eukaryota; kingdom Metazoa; phylum Chordata; class Actinopteri; order Salmoniformes; family Salmonidae; genus Brachymystax; species Brachymystax lenok. The sequence goes on from CM059817.1 coordinate 21,942,578, forward strand.
CTTAATGACTTGGAGAAGATCTGCAAAGAGGAGTGGGACAAAATCCCTCCTGAGATGTGTGCAAACCTGGTGGCCAACTACAAGAAACGTCTGACCTCTGTGATTGCCAACAAGGGTTTTGCCACCAAGTACTAAGTCATGTTTTGCAGAGGAGTCAAATACTTATTTCCCTCATTAAAATGCAAATCAATTCATAACATTTTTCACATGCGTTTTTCTGGATTCTGTCTCTCACTGTTCAAATAAACCTACCATTAAAATTATAGACTGAATTTCTTTGTCAGTGGGCAAAAATACAAAATCAGCAGGGGATCAAATACTTTTTTCCCCTCGCAGAGTAAAAACTCAATGTTCATTATGAAAGCTTAACCAAGTTTTTTCTTCCCAGAGGATCAATACAGCTGCATTAGACAAGCATTTTCACACAAGCACTGATATTAAACCGTTCCTCATTGGCTGAGTCTCCTCCTACCCATCTGTACAAACATTGTTCTTTACTGCTAGGCAGGACACTAGTGATACGGGCCATGAACTTTTATTTCTCCCTTAAGATGACCCTGACCTGACCTCAATCACTAATCCATGGCTCTCTCCCCTTACCAATGCCTGCCACATGTAATCGCTCCCCGGCACTCAACACATTCCAATCTTAATTGCACACACTATGTACCTTCCTCCTATAACCATTAACTTCTGGTGTAGACCCTCTAAACCTCAGCACTCCATCAGTGACATAAGTATATTTTCATATTCTCAGAACCCAACAATATGTGTATATATATATTTTTTTTAACTGCAACCGCCAACCACTGGGGGACTCAGGAGCCCGCTCTCAATGAGTGGGTGATTCTGCTCTGCTAATCATCAGATGAGGGGAGGAGGTAGGGGACCCACGTGGGTAACTGGGGAGCCCTGCCTTGATTGGGTAACTGATTCATTTAAAAAAATGCATTATAAATAATTGTAACTGGTCAATTGTGTGAGTCTGGCTGGGCACAAGTCTGGACAATATTATCATTTTTTCCAATCACGGGCCCGCTCTCAATGTTCAAAAATATAGCTGAGCATAATTTAGCCACAGAGGATCAATAGTTTATAAAAGAAAATACTGGATTAAATTTAAATCACAAGCACATACAGTATCTGCCTAAATTAAGGAAGCACCAACAGTGTCTTAAAAGGGTGTTGGGCTGCCAGAATAGCTTCAATGCGCCTTGGCATAGATTATACAAGTGGGCCTAAAAAATGCCAGGATAATGCACCCCACATCATAACGTATACTTTGTATCCCTTGTTTACTCAAGGGTTTTCTTTATTTTGGCAGTTATCGATATGGCTGCAGTTTGGGAAGCATGCACACAAATATACCGCTTGTTGCATTGTGGCCATAGACACATAGCAGTGGGAAGTAGGTGTGCTGAGGGTGCTGCAGCACCCCCTGAAAAATCTTTAAAATATATAATTTTGTGAAAATATTTTTTCAGAAAAGTAATGCACTGAGTCTTTACTAGTAACGGACCAATATAGATATCTGCATAATTTCAGTTGAACAGTGTTTCCGACACATTGGGGCAGCTGGCGTCCGGGTTAAGCAAGCGGGTGTTAAGAAGCGCGGCTTGGCGGGTCATGTGTCAGAGGACGCGTGACTCGACCTTCGCCTCTCTCGAGCTCGTTGGGGAGTTGCAGCGATGAAACAAGATCGTAATCACAAAATTGGGGAGAAAAAGGAGGTAAAAATAAAAAGTTGCAAAGACAACATCCACATCAAGTTAAATATTTTTCTTGATCAAATAACATTGAAAACAACCACTTTTTGTGCAGTATTAATTTACCATCCTTACAAACCAATGTAAATGTATATTACGGTATTGTACAGAGGCTGGTCATCTAGGTTTGTACCTGTAGACTTTCCATCACCATGAAGAAAAAAAAATGCACAATACAGTCATTTTGTGCATTGAGGGATACAACCCCTCCGGATGTCTGAGGTCACGCCACAACACATCCAGACATAGAAGTTCACACCACAATAATATAATGTGTTGGATGCTGTTGGATGCTGCTGTAAAAGTCTAGTTCACCACTTGGTCTGTTAAGATGCCATGTCACACACACTATGGTGCTTGTCCAGCAGCACCAGCCCCACCACAGCTTAGCCTCCATGACAGGAGTCAGACCTGTCTAAAAGAGAGAACATATGGGTCAGTGACATACTGCAACACACAGACACCACACTGTCTAACACCAAACCTAATTTCTGATGTCTTTGACTCTAGCCCAGATAACATGACCTGCCAAGTTCAGCTGATGGTGGCTGCTCTCACCTTGGAGCGGTGCTCCATGTTGACAGGCCAGGGTCAGTGCTGCGTTGCGCTTGGTCTCGATGGGAGTGTGGATGTCTGAGCCCATGTCCAGCAGCAGCTTGACCACAAGGACGTGATCGTTCATGGCAGCCAGCATCAGCAGAGATACCCAGTGTACTTCTAGTCCTGACAGGAAACAAACACACAGTGAGAGGGGAACAGACAGGGAGAGGGGAAAACATGTGGACAGGGATGATAATACACATTGTTCAGAGTGGGAAAACTCTTTGTGACTGACAGGGATGGTTGTGTGTTTCAGAGGTTGATAAACTGCCGTATCTGGAGTTGATTTCAGCGCCAGCATTCAGGAGGATCTTGATGTTGATGCAGACCCCTGAGGCGGCCAGGCTGAGGAGTGTAATCCGAAACGCTACTGCTCCTTGTTGGCCCCACGCAGCAGCAACAGTTTTACCACCTGGAAGGAATGGACCACAGGTTATTATTGGGGAATTTCCACTAGTATTTTATCAAAAAGGTAACTATTAACTAATGTGATGTTCAGGAAAGAATGTGTTTTAGTGAAGAACAACACCTCTTGTTCTTGAACTAAGTGGAATTATGAGTGTAGAGCTCCCTAGTGAGCCATCCTTATCTTTCTTCGACGAGAACTCAGGCTTAGAGATGCTGTCCATGCTCACTTCCTTTCTGGCCACAGTGTGACAAAAAAAACAACACACAAAAATATTGAAATGCATGGTCAAATGTTTTGCTGAATGCACAATCGTGAGAAGACTGTATTAGCAAAAAAACATGCATATTTACATTGCCCTTGGCTATAACATGTATGACAGGGCAAAACCAAACAATATATAATATTTGTAAACTAAACCCTATGGGCCCTGGTAAAAAAGTAATGCACTATAAAGGGAATATGGTGCCATTCGGGAAGCACACCCACAATTGTGCAAATGTTTGATCAACTCGTGCAAAAAGGCTGTGTATTGACATAAACTGTGTTTCGCAGAGATGAGGCCAGGCCAAAAGGTTAGAGAGAGGTCTCACCAGGTCAGCCCCCGTCTGCAGCAGCACGTCAGCCACGTCTGTGTGTCCATTCTCTCAGGCGTACGTCAGCGCTATGTCTCCCGTCGCATGGACATTGGCTCCTGAGTACAAGAACACAGGTGTAAATTCCACCCTGAGTGTTGTGTGTGTGGATAAAAAAACTGTTGGTTTAGGTGATAGCCAAGTGAATTTCCATAATGTATGATGCGAGGATGAGCCCATCTCAAATAGAGGTTGGTAGAGTTTGGTTTGAGAGAACCAAACAGAGAGGCTGTCCAGTTAGGAGAGGTTCTGGTCACCTGCAGCCAGCAGGTATTTGACTAGCTCCAAGTGTCCCTCTATGAGAAGTGTTGAGCAGCCCAGCTTGAAGTTGGCCCCGGCAGGGCCATCTCCTGGATCTCCTCTGAGTGTTGATGTTGGTACCTGCAGACAACAGAGACTACACTTTTAGAAAAAAAGGTGCTATCTAGAACCTAAAAGGATTCTTCGGTTGTCCCCATAGCAGAACCCTTTGAATATCCTTTTTGGTTTCATGTATAACCCTTTCCACGGAGGGTTTTACATGGAACCCAAAAGGGTTCTACTTGGAACTCTTTCAGAGTTCTTTTTTCTAAGAGTGTACAGAGGAAGGATTAAAGATGGCCTTGCACTTACTAAAGGGGTACTAGTTTATTTACACTGTTGGCTATTGAAAAATTATTTAAATTTGTTTTGGAACAGCCAGCTTGTACCTATTGCATCAACTCAGTAAAATAAGGAGCTTAAAACGTAATATAATCACTTGATAATTTTGTTTCCAAAAGAGGGGTTTCATATTTTGCCTCAACAATGAGCTTGGACGGTCAATATGGTGGTAAAATCTCTAAACAGAATTACTAACTAGTTTAATTCAAACCCAGAGAGAGAAAGAGCCCATACCTTGTGCCAAAAAGTAGTGCCACCATGTCCCCTTTCCCCTCTCATGCAGCCTCTATGAGTGGAGTGTATCCCTCATCATTGACCTCCTCCAGGTTGTCGCCCCTCTCAATCAGCAGGGCAGCCAGTTCGGCCCTGGTCCTGGTGCTAGCTTGACTGTGTTACAGATGAGATAGCATGTAAGCCCGTAAGAACAAATACAATTTGATAGCTTTGTTGGGAGTAGTGGGTGGAGGCAGATTGTTCTCTGCCTTTGCAAGGCATGAACTGTCAGAAACAGTCTCATGACAATGGTATGGACCTCTGAAGGCATTCCTCTCTACAAGCCTGTATTTGTTGTTGAGAGAGTCATTTCAGGTGATCCCTGGCCCCATACAGCTGTGGAAGGCTGTACATAAGCAGTGGACAGCCATGCGGAGCTACAGCGTATCTGCAGGGGCGGATTTTGTGTGTTCGAGGTGAACAAGATGCTGCAAGATAAAAAACAAGGACAATAATTTGGTTAGTCACAATATTTCAATAAATATATATTTCCTGCCATAGTTAAGGGTAAACTGTGATGGTTAGTTTGCAGATGCTAGAATCTGTGCAGATGCTAGAATCTGAAGAATCTCAAATATAAAATATATTTTGATTTGTTTAACACTTTTTTGGTTACTACAGGATTCCATGTGTTATTTCATAGTTTTGATGTCTTCACTATTATTCTACAATGTAGAAAAAAGTCAAAATAAAGAAATGCCCTGGAATGAGTAGGGGTGTCCAAACTTTTGACTGGTACAGTATATTCTATCATTGCCTTGCCAAACAATAGTAATGTTATGTGGCAATACAACATTTTGTGGGTGGCTTTGCCAGCCAGGCCTCTACAGTTACCATGAAGGCATGTCTAGATCCACAACACGCTGGATAACGGGGCTCTGGTAAAGCTAGGTGGACCAATCATCTGCTTAGTGGATTCTACCGATTACAGATACATTAACCAAGAAACTACAGCGTAAATTACCTGTTTCCCAAAGAGCAAACGGGTTTAAGTAATACCCTTGCAAATGTCCATTCCCTGTATCCCTAATAATTTACATAATTCATTATTGTTTTAAAGAAAAACGATCATCAAATTATTGCAGCTAATGCCCTATTTGGGCTTCCCAGAAAAAGATTGTCTGGGATCAGCATTGAGGGCATTCTTCTGTGACCAAGACAAAGGCCGCATTCCAAACACTAAAAAGACACACCCTCTCCCCTCAGCTCTCAAATTAAGTGGACACTTCTGATGACGTATAATGACCTCTGACGAGTTTACACTTGCAGGGCAAGAGAGGAAAGAAGGAATTTTAAATGGACCGCCCCTGCCTGGAAATTCGTCACTCGTTCGTCCCGCAACGATAGTTTTTTCAGCCACTGGTAGCTTGTGGGTGGTTTATATGCGCTACAGTAAATTATGAGTGTATGTCTACTTATATAAAATATCTCATTATTAATATATGCCTACTGTATGATAGCTATCAAATGAATCAGCTAACTAACGTTAGTCTGCCTAGCTGAAACTTCTGAAGGAAAAAGTTTTCTTTCTACAATTTCCAAAAACTAACCAAGCAAAAACATCTATACTTTTACGAGATGTTTGTGCATTAGTAGCAGAATTTCTAACTTATTTCCATTCGTTTTTACTTACACTTGTATGATGACTCCATATTGATTTTGAGGTTAGGTTTTGGCAGACTTTTCTTAGCGGATGTATAGTCATGGCAAATTTAATTATGGTGCGTTTCAGGCCCTGAAGTGAACATAATTGTATACTCGCAAACTCCATTAAAAACGAGGGCTGAGGGGCTTACTTTGCAAACTTCCATTGCTTGGCCGCGGGGATTCCCCCAAGGGCATAAGGCGAGGGTAAATGGACGAGGGTGTGTCCACGGTCCAAACACTTAAAAGACACACACTATCCCCTCAGCCCTCAAATTAAATGGACACTTCTGATGACATATGACGTCTGACGAGTATACACTTGCAGGGCAAGGGAGGAAGGAATGATTTTTAAATGGACCCCCCTTGGCCGGAAATTCGTCACTCGTTCATCCCGCAATGAGTGTTTCAGCCACCGGTAGCTTGTGGGTGCTTTATATTTGCTACAGTAAATTATGAGTGAATGTCTACTTATATAAAATATCTCATTATTAATATATGCCTACTGTATGATAGCTAGCAAATTAATTAACTAACATTAGCCTACCTAGCTGGAACTTCTGAAGAAGGAAAATGTTTTATTTCTACAATTTCCAAAAGATAACCAAACAAAAACATAATTACTTTTTCCGTAGTAGCAAAATGTCTAACTTATTTGCATTTGTTTTTACTTACACTTGTAAACTCAGCAAAAAAAGAAAAGTCCCTTTTTCAGGACCCTGTCTTTCAAAGATAATTCATAAAAATCAAGTAACTTCACAGATCTTCATTGTAAAGGGTTTAAACACTGTTTCCCGTGCATGTGGAACGGTCATTAAGACACTAACAGCTTACAGACGGTAGGCAATTAAGGTCACAGTTATGAAAACTTAGAACACTAAAGAGGCCTTTCTATCGACTCTGAAAAACACCAAAAGAAAGATACCCAGGGTCCCTGCTCATCTGAGTAAACATGCCTTAGGCATGCTGCAAGGAGGCATGAGGACTGCAGATGTGGCCAGGGCAATAAATTGCAATGTCCGTACTGTGAGACGCCTAAGACCGCGCTACAGGGAGACAGGACGGACAGCTGATCATCCTCGCAGTGGCAGACCACGTGTAACAACACCTGCACAGGATCGGTACATCCGAACATCACACGTGCGGGACAGGTACAGGGTGGCAACAACAACTGCCCGAGTTACACCAGGAACGCACAATCCCTCCATCAGTGCTCAGACCGTCCGTAATAGACTGAGAGAGGCTGGACTGGTAAGGACCTGTTGTAAGGCAGGTCCTTACCAGACATCACCGGCAACAACGTTGCCTATGGGCACAAACCCACCGTCGCTGGACCAGACAGGACTGGCAAAAAGTGCTCTTCACTGACGAGTCGCAGTTTTGTCTTACCAGGGGTGATGGTCGGATTCGCGTTTATCGTCAAAGAAATGAGTGTTACACCGAGGCCTGTACTTTGGAGCGGGATCAGTCTGGAGGTGGAGGGTCCGTCATGGTCTGGGGCGGTGTGTCACAGCATCATCGGACTGAGCTTGTTGTCATTGCAGGCAATCTCAACGCTGTGTGTTACAGGGAAGACATCCTCCTCCCTCATGTAGTACCCTTCCTGCAGGCTCATCCTAACATGACCCTCCAGCATGACAATGCCACCAGCCATACTGCTTGTTCTGTGCGTGATTTCCTGCAAGACAGGAATGTCACTGTTCGCCCATGGCCAGCGAAGAGCCAGTATCTCAATCCCATTGAGCGCATCTGGGACCTGTTGGATCGGAGGGTGAGGGCTAGGGCCATTCCCCCCAGAAATGTCCAGGAACTTGCTGGTGCCTTGGTGAAAGAGTGTGGTAACATCTCACAGCAAGAACTGGCAAATCTGGTGCAGTCCATGAGGAGGAGATGCACTGCAGTACTGAATGCAGCTGGTGGCCACACCAGATACTGACAGTTACTTTAGATTTTGACCCCCCTTTGTTCAGGGACACATTATTCCATTTCTGTTAGTCACGTCTGTGGAACTTGTTCAGTTTATGTCTCAGTTGTTGAATTTTGGTATGTTCATACAAATATTTACACATGAAAATAAATGCAGTTGACAGTGAGAAAATTTTTCTTTTTTTGCTGAGTTTTTGTTGACTTCTCCATTGATGTTGTTTTTAAGTTTTCGCTGACTTTTCTTAGCGGATGTACAATCGTTGCAAATTGAATTATGGGGAGTTTCAGGCCCGGGAGTGAACATAATTGTATACTCGCAAAGCCGACTAAAAACGAGGGCTGAGGGGCTTACATTGCAAACTTCCCTTGCTTGGCTACTGTCACGCCCTGGCCATAGAGAGCTCTCTAGATTTCTCTATGGTATGTTGGGTCAGGGCGTGACTTAAGTATTCTAGGGAACTCTATGTTTGTTTTGAGTTGGTTCCCAATTAGAGGCAGCTGGTTGTAGTTGCCTCTAATTGGGAATCCTATTTCAGTTGGTTCCCTTTCCCACGTGTTTTGGTGGGTTATTATTTGTATTTGGTTTTGGGTGCGTGCGTCACTCACACTTGTGTTACGGTCTTTATTTGTTTATTGTTTTTTCCAGTTGCACTAAGTAATAAAAGTATGTATACTGGAACCCTCGCTTCATCTTGGTCTGCTCCATTTAAAGATCGTGACAGCAACTCATTTGGATCACCCACCAAGATAGCGATGGGGATTCCCCCAAGGGCATAAGGCGAGGATAAGTGGACGAGGGTGTGTCTTAAGTGTTTGAAACGCAGCCCAACATTAATATGGAGTAGTCAACGTACAAGTGTAAGTAAAAACGAATGTAAATAAGTTAGAAATTGTGCTACTAATGCACCTGACGGCTCAAACACATCATAAAAGTAATTATGTTTTTGTTTGCTTAGCTTTTGGAAACGTTAGCTTGCGCACATAACTTTCCCTGACATCACACTTATACATTGTCATTTTCGATTTACATAAAATAGCATTAAAAGTAAAACAAATAAAAAAAAAATCACAAGAATTGACTTTGAACAGTTACATTTCCTAAAATAAATAAAACAGACCAGGGGTTACAGTTGTACAAACGTATGATAGAGTTGTAAGAATACGGTGTATATTTTTTTTGTTATTGACTAATTCTATGGATTTTATTAGATATTGGATTTCAAGTAAAGATATATTGCATTTGGGGACAGATTAAAAAAAAAATGTATGTATGTTTATAAAATGTTCAGTGGTTTGCTTTCATTTGAATAATAACATATTACATCTTTCATTGTAAATACATGGGTCTTATTGATCAATTTCTTTAAATACTTAACTCACTCCAAAGTACCTTCAGAGTCACACTCATAAAAAAATTGTATAATAGTTTCTCCTCCTTTATCACAGAAAATGCATATGTCCTCTGAATCCATGAATTTAGATAAGTTAAAGGGTACAGTTGAAGTCGGAAGTTAACATACACCTTAGCCAAATACATTTAAACTTTTTCACAATTCCTGACCATTAATCCTAGTAAAAAAAACCTGTCTTAGGTCAGTTAGGATCACCACTTCATTTTAAGAATGTGAAAAGTCAGAATAATAGTGTAGAGAATTATTATTTCACTTATAATTATTCACTGTATCACAATTCCAGTGGGTCAGAAGTTTACATACACTAAGTGGACTGTGCCTTTAAACAGCTTGGAAAATTCCTGATAATGATGTCATGGCTTTAAAAGCGTCTGATAGGCCAATTGACATAATTTTAGTCAATTGGAGGTGTACCTGTGGATGTATTTCAATGCCTACCTTCAAACTCAGTGCCTCTTTGCTTGACATCATGGGAAAATCAAAAGAAATCAGAGTAGACTTCCACAAGTCTGGTTCATCCTTGGGAGCAATTTCCAAACGCCTGAAGGTACCACATTCATCTGTACAAACAATAGTACGCAAGTATAAACACCATGGGACCACACATACGTCATACCACTCAGAAAGGAGACGCGTTCATCTCTAGGAGACAGAACACACTTTGGTGCGAAAAGTGCAATTCAATCCCAGAACAACAGCAAAGGACCTTGTGAAGATGCTGGAGGAAACAGGTACAAAAGTATCTACACTGCTCAAAAAAATAAAGGGAACACTAAAATAACACCTCATAGATCTGAATGAATGAAATAATCTTATTAAATACTTTTTTCTTTACATAGTTGAATGTGCTGACAACAAAATCACACAAATGATCAATGGAAATCAAATTTATCAACCCATGGAGGTCTGGATTTGGAGTCACACTCAAAATTAAAGTGGAAAACCACACTACAGGCTGATCCAACTTTGATGTAATGTCCTTAAAACAAGTCAAAATGAGGCTCAGTAGTGTGTGTGGCCTCCACATGCCTGAAGGACCTCCCTACAACGCCTGGGCATGCTCCTGATGAGGTGGCGGATGGTCTCCTGAGGGATCTCCTCCCAGACCTGGACTAAAGCATCTGCCAACTCCTGGACAGTCTGTGGTGCAACGTGGCGTTGGTGGATGGAGCGAGACATGATGTCCCAGATGTGCTCAATTGGATTCAGGTCTGGGGAACGGGCGGGCCAGTCCTTAGCATCAATGCCTTCCTCTTGCAGGAACTGCTGACACACTCCAGCCACATGAGGTCTTGCATTAGGAGGAACCCAGGGCCAACCGCACCAGCATATGGTCTCACAAGGGGTCTGAGGATCTCATCTCGGTACCTAATGGCAGTCAGGCTACCTCTGGCGAGCACATGGAGGGCTGTGCGGCCCCCCAAAGAAATGCCACCCCACACCATGACTGACCCACCGCCAAACCGGTCATGCTGGAGGATGTTGCAGGCAGCAGAACGTTCTCCACGGCGTCTCCAGACTCTGTCACGTCTGTCACGTGCTCAGTGTGAACCTGCTTTCATCTGTGAAGAGCACAGGGCGCCAGTGGCGAATTTGCCAATCTTGGTGTTCTCTGGCAAATGCCAAACGTCCTGCACGGTGTTGGGCTGTAAGCACAACCCCACCTGTGGACGTTGGGCCCTCATACCACCCTCATGGAGTCTGTTTCTGACCGTTTGAGCAGACACATGCACATTTGTGGCCTGCTGGAGGTCATTTTGCAGGGCTCTGGCAGTGCTCCTCCTTGCACAAAGGCGGAGGTAGTGGTCCTGCTGCTGGGTTGTTGCCCTCCCACGGCCTCCTCCACGTCTCCTGATGTACTGGCCTGTCTCCTGGTAGCGCCTCCATGCTCTGGACACCACGCTGACAGACACAGCAAACCTTCTTGCCACAGCTCGCATTGATGTGCCATCCTGGATGAGCTGCACTACCTGAGCCACTTGTGTGGGTTGTAGACTCCGTCTCATGCTACCACTAGAGTGAAAGCACCGCCAGCATTCAAAAGTGACCAAAACATCAGCCAGGAAGCATAGGAACTGAGAAGTGGTCTGTGGTCACCACCTTCAGAACCACTCCTTTATTGGGGGTGTCTTGCTAATTGCCTATAATTTCCACCTGTTGTCTATTCCATTTGCACAACAGCATGTGAAATTTATTGTCAATCAGTGTTGCTTCCTAAGTGGACAGTTTGATTTCACAGAAGTGTGATTGACTTGGAGTTACATTGTGTTGTTTAAGTGTTCCCTTTATTTTTTTGAGCAGTGTATATCCACAGTAAAACAAGTCCTATATCGACATAACCTGAAAGGCCGCTCAGCAAGGAAGAAGCCACTGCTCCAAAACCTCCATTAAAAAAAGCCAGACTGGTTTGCAACTGCACATGGGGACAAAGATCACACTTTTTGGAGAAATGTCCTCTGGTCTGATGAAACAAAAGTAGAACTGTTTGGCCATAATGACCATCGTTATGTTTGCAGGAAAAAGGGGGAGGCTTGCAAGCCGAAGAACACTATCCCAACCGTGAAGCATGGGGGTGGCAGCATCATGTTGTGGGGGTGCTTTGCTGCAGGAGGGACTGGTGCACAAAATAGATGGCATCATGAGGAAGTAAAATTATGTGAATATATTGAAGCAACATCTCAAGACATCAGACAGGGAGTTAAAGCTTGGTCGCAAATGGGTCTTCCAAATGGACAATGGCCCAAGCATACTTCCAAAGTTGTGGCAAAATGGCTTAAGGACAACAAAGTCAAGGTATTGGAGTGGCCATCACAAAGCACTGACCTCAATCCTATAGAAAATGTGTGGGCAGAACTGAAAAACCGTGTGCGAGCAAGGAGGCCTACAAACCTGACTCAGTTACACCAGCTCTGTCAAAATTCCACCAACTTATTGTGGAAGGCTACCCGAAACGTTTGACCCAAGTTAAGCAATTTAAAGGCAATGATACCAAATACTAATTGAGTGTATATAAACTTCTGACCCACTGGGAATGTGATGAAAGAAATAAAAGCTGAAGTCAGGAACCAATATACACAGGCAGTTAGGAAAGCCAAGGCTAGCTTTTTCAAGCAGAATTCTTTTCCTGTAACACTAATTCAAAAAGGTTCTGGGACACTGTAAAGTCCATGGAGAATAAGAGCACCTCCTCCCAGCTGCCCACTGCACTGAGGATAGGAAACTCTGTCACCACCGATAAATCCACTATAATTGAGAATTTCAATAAGCATTTTTCTACGGCTGGCCATGCTTTCCACCTGGGTACCCCTACCCCGGTCAACAGCCCTGCATCCCCCACAGCAACTCGCCCAAGCCTCCCCATTTCTCCTTCTCCCAAATCCAGTTAGCTGATGTTCTGAAAGAGCTTCAAAATCTGGACTCCTACAAATCAGCCGGGCTAGACAAACTGGACCCTTTCTTTCTAACATTATCTGCTGAAATTGTTGCAACCCCTATTACTAGCCTGTTCAACCTCTCTTTCGTGTCGTCTGAGATTCCCAAAGACTCATCCCCCTCTTCAAAGGGGGAGACACTCTTGACCCAAACTGCTACAGACCTAGATCTATCCTACCCTGCCTTTCTAAGGTCTTTGAAAGCCAAGTTAACAGATCACCGACCATTTTGAATCCCACCGTACCTTCTCCGCTATGCAATCTGGTTTCAGAGCTGGTCATGGGTGCACCTCAGCCACGCTCAAGGTCCTAAATGATATCATAACCGCCATCGATAAGAGACATTACTGTGCAGCCGTATTCATTGATCTGGCCAAGGCTTTCGACTCTGTCAATCACCACATCCTTATCGACAGACTCGACAGCCTTGGTTTCTCAAATGATTGCCTTGCCTGATTCACCAACTACTTATCCTGATATAGTTCAGTGTGCCAAATCGGAGGGGCTGTTGTCCGGGCCTCTGGCAGTTTCTATGGGGGTGCCACAGGGTTAAATTCTTGGGCCGACTCTCTTCTCTGTATACATCAATGATGTCGCTCTTGCTGCTGGTGAGTCTCTGATCCACCTCTACGCAGACGACACCATTCTGTATACTTCTGGCCCTTCTTTGGACACTGTGTTAACTACCCTCCAGACGAGCTTCAATTCCATACAACTCTCCTTCCGTGGCCTCCAACTGCTCTTAAATTCAAGTAAAACTAAATGCATGCTCTTCAACCGATCGCTGCCCGCACCTGCCCGCCCGTCCAGCATCACTACTCTGGACGGTTCTGACTTCGATTATGTGGACAACTACAAATACCTAGGTGTCTGGTTAGACTGTAAACTCTCCTTCCAGACTCTCAACATCTCCAATCCAAAATTAAATCTAGAATTGGCTTCCTATTTCACAACAAAGCATCCTTCACTCATGCTGCCAAACATACCCTCGTAAAACTGACCATCGACTTTGGTGATGTCATTTACAATATAGCCTCCAATACTCTACTCAACAAAATGGATGCAGTCTATCACAGTGCCATCCTTTTTGTCACCAAAGCCCCATATACTACCCACCACTGCGACCTGTACACTCTCGTTGGCTGGCCCTCGCTTCACACTCGTTGCCAAACCCACTGGCTCCAGGTCATCTACAAGTCCCTGCTAGGTAAAGCCCCACCTTATCTTAGCTCGCTGGTCACCATAGCAGCACCCACCCGAAGCATGCGCTCCAGCAGGTATATCTCATTGGTCACCCCCAAAGCCAATTCCTCCTTTGGCCGACTTTCCTTCCAGTTCTCTGCTGCCATTGACTGGAACGAACTACAAAAATCTCTGATCAGAGCAGCTCACAGAAACCCTGCACCTGTATATAGCCCATCTGTAAATAGCCCAACCAACTACCTCATCCCCTACTGTATTTATTTATCTTGCTCCTTTGCACCCGTTTTTCTACTTTGCACATGCATCTACTGCACATCTACCATTCCAGTGTTTAATTGCTATATTGTAATTACTTTGCCACCATGGCCTATTTATTGCCTTTACCTTCCTCATCTCACCTCATTTGCACACATTGTATATAGATTTGTTTTTCTACTGTATTATTGACTGTATGTTTGTTTTACTCCATGTGTAACTCTGTGTTGTTGTGTGTCGAACTGCTTTGCTTTATCTTGGCCAGGTCGCAGTTGTAAATGAGAACTTGTTCTCAACTTGCCTACCTGGTTAAATAAAGGTGAAATAAATAAAAGTAAATCAGTCTCTCTACTATTATTCTGACATTTCACATTCTTAAAATAAAGTGGTGATCCTAACTGACCTAAGACAGGGAATTTTCTACTAGGATTAAATGTCAGCTATTGTGAAAAACTGAGTTTAAATATATTTGGCTAAGGTGTATGTAAACTTCCGTCTTCAACTGTATATTTTGAGCAAGATTATAAAGTTAATTTCTGTTTTGATATACAACATTTGTCAAGGAGCAACCAAGCTTTCTTCCAATCAGTTTGGTCGCAAATGTGTCTTCCAAATGGACAATGTCCCCATTGTATACATTCCAGAAGAATTTCCCTCTTGGAGAGATCTTGTTCTTGGAGTTAAAAAGTTATCTTATGAATCTATTATTTAATTTCTTATCCAGCAGGGGGCAACGTTCTAACATAAATTGTCCATCTATCTTAACATGTTCGCCAACACAAATGAGATTTCATTAATTAAGTCCTGAAGGTATTGCTTTGCATATAGAGTTAAATTCTTTATAATGTATTGGGAAGTTATATGTTTCTAAGAACTTTCTATAAGATAGTATATTTCCTTCTGTATCAAATAAATCAAGCACAAATATATTTATTTTGAACCACTTAGGAAAGAACAAAGACTTGTTCTTAACAACAATATCTTTGTTGTTCCACAGAAGTGCCTTGTGTGGGGAGAAGTTGTGGACATAGCATAGTTTCCAGGCTTTTTCATGGAATCTGGACAGTTTGATGGGTAATGACAGGGAATGAAGTACCATATAGATTCAGAGTTAAGCATACATCTTTTTTATCAAGTTTACTTTAAAGGTATTGTTGATATCAATGAAATGTAGTAGTTTAAGCCCACCATTAGCTCTTTGGTTTGATATTGCAGACTTCTGAAGTTTGCGCTGTTATTTTTCCACATAAAGTCTAGGAATGTTTTGTTGATATCCTTGCTGGTTTGATCAGCTACAAATAGGGATAAAGCAGGGTAGACACCATGACAGACCCTCTGCTTTGGACAATAAAAGCCTTCCAATGATAGAGAGGTCACGTTGAAGCCAGTTGTTAAAGTTGGATTTCCGTTTTTCTTTCATCTCTGAGAGAAATTGAGATGTTGACAGACAATATGTTTTTTCACAATGTGCACCCCTAAATATTTCACGTTATCTTTCACTGGAATATTCTAAAAAGATTGTTAATTTGAGTTATGCAGGGACAATATTTCACATTTATTTAAGTTCCAGACCAGAAGCAGAAGAGAATGATTTGATAATATTAAGTGCAATAGCAACTTGATCCTTGTCTTTTAGAAACAGAGCTGTATCATCTACTAATTGGGGTATTTTTATTTATTTTCCAAATATTGAAATACCTTTTAATTCAGGGTTGTTTAAAATGTTAATAGATAGTATTTCTACAACTAAAAGGAGTAAGAATGCTTAAATAGGGAAACCCTGGCGTACACTAAGGTGAATATTAAATATTTTCAATGTTACAGTTCATCATAATAGAACTATTAATATCTTTATAAAACATATTGATAACAGAGACAAAGCTAGTCCCGAAAACAAAAGTGTAAACAAAATTCCACAGAAAGACCATCTGTTCCAGGTGCTTTGCCCTTCTTCATAGATTTAAAAGCATCTCTAATCTCTACTATAGAAAACTCCTCTTCACAAATGGACTTGAACTCATCAGAAATAATTGGAACATGACCATGACATGTTTTATAAAATGTTCACATTCAATCCCATTAAAGTTAGATTTATACAGATTTTCATAGAAAGAATACACAAAGTTAGATGATCTTTGGATCTTTACACAAGGTACTGTCAATATTTAAGGCAGAAAGAGATTTTCTCTTAATTCCTTTTTTCAAGAGCAAAAACATTGCTTGTGTTTTTCTCACCCTCCTCAACCCATTTTGCTCTAGATCTAATATAGGCCCCTTTAGCTAAATCAATGTACATTTGATCAAGTTCTATTCGAGATGTATTTAAATCTGTTTCTTCCTCGGCTGAAAGGGTATCATTATCTAAAAGAACATTCAATTTATTCATAAGCTCACCTTCTTTCAAACATTTCTGCTTCTTTAGTTCCATACTGCGTTTAATGGCGAAAGATCTTACCTTGAATTAAAATATTTCCCAGATACTTCCATGCTTTTGTTCTAAATCATTTGAGTTAAACGAGTCTATGATCAAGTTATTTATGCTCTTGTTAAAGGCTGGATCATTTAGGAGTGAATTATTAAGTTTCCAGTATCCTCAAATGCCACTGGATTTTCAGAACATTCTAACTTCAATAATATAATTTTATGATCAGTCAAAGGAGCATGTTTATAATTTACTTCTTGGACATACTGTAAAAGTGGGGGAGAAACAGATCAATTCTGGATCTGACCGTCATTCACCTATTACACCAGGTGCATTCGTTTAAGTTTATATTAAAGAAGAGCCATGTATCGATCACTATCAGTTTACTGCAAACTTATGTGATGTCACTATTCTGAAATCTTTGAGCTATTCTAGGTGGACATTATCTAAAGAGTTATCTGGTGTTTCATTGAAGTCTCCAGCTATTATAAGCCATACTTGTTTTGCAACTCAGTAAGCTTATCAGCAAGATCCAAATAGAAAGTCTTATTTGAGGAGTAAGTGTTGTACCCATATACATTGCATATAATAAATTCTTTAGATCAATATAACCCTTATCCCATCTTTGGATATACAAGACTGAAATTTAACCTCTAAAGTTATAAAGCAATATCATAGTACCAGCTGAGGGGTTAGACCAGTGACTATAATAAACAGTATTTCCCCATTGTGATTTCCAAAAACTAGAATCTGAATTGCAGGAGTTTTTTTTAGTGCAATTGTACTCTGAAAAAAATCTTATAATGATTCAGGAAGACGTTATTCTTGTTGTTATTCACTAGGGTTAATGTTTTAATAAGATAGTTAAATTCAATCACAAATGTGTAATTTTGGTGTAGAATTTTTGTTTGTGTATAAAGTATTTGGCAACAAGAATAAAAAAATTCACAATCATTTCAATGGTCTTGTTATCATTACAATAGTAACATATTACATCTTTCATGTCAAAAACATGAGTAGTGTTCATAATGGTAAATAAGTATTTTGCAAGGTTTTCCCAAAATTCTGACACAAATTTACATTAAAAAAGCAAATGAGACAGATTTTCACCTTTTTCACAGAAAACGCAGATATCATCAATAGCCATGAATTTGGATAACATAGAATTACATGGATATATCTTATGTAAAACTTTAAAGTGTACTTCCTTAATTTTGTTTGGTATACAATATTTGTAAGGCCTTAACCATGCATTTTTCCAGACAATGTCAGGAATAAGCATGTTCCAGAAAGATTTTCCTCTCGGTGTAAGTTTGTTTTGTGAATGAAGATATTGTCTCATATATTTATTACAACAAGATTTCTCAAGTAAGCCCACGCCTTCCAATCGGAGTTCTGGATAAGCTTTGTGATCATTACCAAAGCTAAGATGAGTTTTTATTAGTGTAGTTAGCCCACTGGGAACGGCTTTGACCACAGATATAAACTCTCTGAAAGGTATTGGGAACTCTTTCAATGTTATAAATTGTTCATATGTAAGCATATTACCCGTTGTCGAAAACATCAAGGACAAAGTCAATATTCCTCTCATTCCAGTTGGGGTAGAACAATGACTTATTCCTTACAGTTATGTCTGAATTATTCCACAAAAGAGCTTTATGTGGAGAAAAATTGTGCAGGAAACATATTTTCCAGGCCATTAAAGCTTGTTGGTGAAACCTAGCCAATTTAGCAGGCAATCTTTCAGGAATATAATTACATTTCAGTAAAAGTGGAAGACCTCCCAATCTATTAAACACATTACTTGGAATGAAATACCATACTGAATCAGTATTGATCGAACATCTTTTTAACCAGTTGATCTTGAAGGTGTTATTTATATAAACAAAATCCAGCACTTACAGACCGCCTTCAGCTCGTTTATTAGAAAGGACAGATTTTTAGTTTGTGAGACTTATTTTTCCAGATTAAGTCAAGAAAGATCTTATTGATCTCTTTACAAGTAGAAGGATTTACAAATAAAGACAATGAGGGGTACACAAAACGAGACAGTCCCTCTGCCTTGGACAGAAGTACTCTCCCAAGTATAGAAAGATCTCTTTGTAGCCAATTATTAAATATATTTTTGGTTTTCTTAATTTTAGGAGAGAAATTCATATGTTGTCTGACTAAATGATTTTTTGACAGATTAATTCCTAAATATTTAATACAGTCCTTAACAGGAATATTTTCTATTTCTTTATCATCAGAGTCAAATAGACATAATATTTCACATTTAGAAACATTCCGTTTTAATTCTGATGCAGTAGAAAATGCAGTGATAGCATGTTAAAAATGGTTAAGCTATACAAATTTGCATTATTCCATATATCTAGAGAGAGAAGTTCCACAACCATAATGAATAAAAATAGCGAAATTGGGCATCCCTGTCGTACACTTCTGTTGATATTGAACCTTTTGGAAGTATTACAATTCAATAATACAGAACTATTTATATCTTTGTAAATTACTTTGATAAAATCTTCACTGAATCCAAAAAGATTAAGAGACCTAAAGGGAAATTCATGTTCAATTGTGTCAAAGGCTTTACAGAAGTCCAAAAATAATACAACCGCATCGGAGTCAATTGCATCTGAATAATCTATAAGGTCCAAGACTAAACGAATGTTAGAGCTTATGTGTCGACCCTTCATACATACTGTTTGAGTCTCATTTATAATGGTATCTATTCCTTTCTTTAATCTTTTGGCATAAACCAGAGCAATCAATTTGTAATCAATATTTAATAAAGTAATTGGTCTCCAATTGTCAATGAGAGAAGGGTCTTTATCAGGCTTCGGAATCAATGAAATAAGGCCCTGTTCCCCACTTTTAATGCAATCTTGAAACATAAAAAAAAATCGGGTCTTCTAGTAACTCCCAAAACTGTCTATAGAATTCAACTGACAGGCCATCAGGGCCAGGTGATTTCCCTTTTTTCATTGAGTTCAGAGCCTCTCTAATTTCTTCAATTGACACAGGTGAATCGCAAACTGAGAGGAAATCGTCCTCAATTACAGGGACATGATTCCTAATGTGGCAAATGTAGCTTTCACAACCCACTTCTTGACATTTAGAGCTGTAAAGGTTTTCATAAAAGGAATTGACAAATGATGATATTGAAATGGGATCTTTGCATAAAACATCGTTAACTTTGAGTGCAGTTATAGATTTTCTTTTGTAGTTTCTCTTTTCCAGTGCAAAAAAGTAACTAGTGTTTCTTACCCCCTCTTCAATCCATTTTGCTCTTGACCTTACAAAGGCACCCTTTGCCAGATCCTTGTAAAGCTGTTCTAATCCTAGTTGTAAAGACTTGAATACAGACTCCTCTTCTTCAGATGACAGTTTTCTAAAGAAAGATAGTCTAAGCTTGCTCATCAGCTCTTTTTCTCTAAGGTTCTTTAAGTGTATCAGCTCTTTGGCACGCTTAATGGCTACCGCTCTGATTTTATATTAAATTATTTATATTATATATAAAATTCCCCATTTACTTCCATGACCCAAGTCTTTTCTTGCAAAAATATCTTTGGCTAACGATTTGATGTTTTCAATGAAAGTATCTTTCAGAAGTGTGTTGTTCAATTTCCCATATCCTCGAGTATCTTTAGATTTTTTAGTAGCTTGTAAATTCAAGGAAATCAAGTAATGATCAGAAAAGGGAGCCAACTGATGATCTACCTCTATAACAAATTGTAACAAAAAGGGGGAAATTAGAAATAAATCTATTCTAGATTTGCGTGACATAGTTTTGTTGGTCCAGGTATAACCCTTTGCATCCAGATTGATGCCTGGCGTTATTTCATCAACACATAGATATTTGCATAATGTAGAGATGATATTGCTAATTCGAGGGTTTTAGGAGGAAAACGATCAACCAAAACATCAGGTGTTTCATTAAAATCTCCTGAAATAATTAGAAAAGGCCCTGAGTATTTGTTGCTTAAATCCTGTACTTTCCTGGTAAATTGGGTAAAGAGGGTCTTATTTGGAGCATGTGAGTTATGTCCATATACATTACAGATGATGAAAATAGCATTGTCAAGTTTAACAGTTACTATGACCCATCTGCCACCCTGTGAAGATGTGGATTCTAGAACGTCACCTTTAAACTTGTGAATAAGGGTCAAGACACCAGCAGAATGATTTGATCCATGACTGAAATAGGCCATTGTGTGTTCCAAAATTTCAAATCACTTTCACCCGAATGAGTTTCCTGAAGGACAAAATCTGCGTTACTGCGTTTACAATATAAAAATAAGGCTCTCCTTTTTGTAAGATCTCTTAAACCCCTAGCATTCAGACTAACGATATTGAGTGAGTTGAAAACGAACTCCTGCATTAAAAAAGAAAGAACACAAATTAGATAACAGAAGTAGTAATGTGAACAATAAACAGTGAACCTTTAGAAGATTACTCTGACGGAAAACGACGCTCAGCGGAGGTCGCGGTGGTTAACAGTATAACAAATCTATTTACTTCCTTTTTAGTTGGCAAGTGTTCATCAGCTGTAGTTCGAACGTCAGTTTTGTTGTTTCTCTTGCTTGACTTCGCAGCTTCTTGTGTAACCATGCTGACCTGGTTCTCATTTTGGCTAGCTAGCAAGTCTTCTGTGAGACTTGGATATTCTCTCGACTATTATTTTTCTGTCGTGTTCTTCCCATTCAACTTGATAAAAAACGAACTCTAAACTTATCCTATGTTGCTAAAATAAGTTATTGTTGGTTTCCTTCAACAATGATAGCCAATATTAGACTGTTAACCACCTAACCCTCAATGTTGCTTTGACGAGCGAGAAAACACTCCCTCTCACACCGACGCCATCTGGGAGCTATAGAAAGCAGACGGACTGTTCGAGCTACTACGTCATCTCAACATAACTAAAGTTTTTTATAACTAAACCCAGATAAACCACAGCCTGTCGTTTCCAACGCGAACAAATGAGTCATAGTGGGCAGAACAAGCAAGGAGGTGGGCAGAGCCAAGCACGAGCTAGCGAGATCCTATTTGCTGTTCGAGCTTCCATCGGCATATTTCCGTTAGGGAACGCCTACTCTTTGAATTGCGCGTGTAGAATAATTCGCCTTTTCACTCCTAAACAACGTGTTTTTTAATAAATATTTTGGCAAAGACTACACAACTTTGTCCACTCTGTTCAAAACATATTTTAGTTTTGGGAACAGAAAACTGTATTGAGATCAAATGTTAATCGATGAGAAGATTAGCAGAATGTCGTCCAAAATCACTGCTGGCCACTGGGCTTCCTCTCAATACTAAATTTGGTAGTGAACGGAAACGCCAAGCGGATGCTTCACATTTATACATCTGGTAAAATATCTGTCTCATTGTTCTATCTGTGACATACCTGTTACAGAAGCGGTAAATCGAAAACCGCTGCCATCAGGAAGTAGATATCGGGAACCGGACCGGCTAAATGGAGAACAGTCAAAAGACGGACAACAGCGCAAGGGACACTGTACAACAACGCGACGACGATACACAAAGTAATTTATCCAGCGACATGGAAGACACCTGCATGTTCTGTATGATTGCTAAAAATAAAGACAAGGACACGGAAATTGTTAAACAGGTAGTAATATCTCGTGGGGATGGGCAAGCATTTTACGGTCAAGTCAGGGTTCGGGCCTAGAAGCACTGTTTCGGCTGTTTCTACAGTTTTGCTTCGGTACTGTAATTTATCTGACGCCACCCAGAAAGACAATTTCCATAAACGTCCACATAGAGATGTGAAAATTCTTAATAAGACACACTAGTCATCATCTTTGTGCACAAAACATTAATTTAATTATTCAAATATTAATTAACATTTTATATACATCCAATAGAGTACCACAGTAGTCATAATACCCATAACACTTAGGTTTCAAACAAGGAAATGGTTCCCATTGTTTTTTGACCATTCATTTTTCCCATAGGGGATTTTAGAAACACTTAAAATAAGGGCTGTGTTTTGTGTAGGTTTACGCTGGCATGACGTTTTGATAACCGTGTAAATCTCTAGGACAAGGTGGCTTTAATCAATATATTCACCTGTATTCACCCCTCAAAATTAAATGCTAATTAGCTGTTAATGTGGGTATCATAAAGACCTACAAATGCCATGATGATCTGGACGAGACTGCCAAATCGAGGTAAAGGTAAGAATCTATTGATTAACGATCTAACGCTAGCTAAACCGTAGTAATAAATAAAATGGCTACATTTCTTTAAATGGACAATTCTGTGAACTGTCTTGTGCAAGTTTTTAATTGACACTACCTGTTAGCAAAGGTGTCAGCTAGAGATGATGTGCAGGAGCTCATAGGGATTTGTTGTTTTGCATGTTGTCTACATTGATGGTAATTAGCATTTTCGAATCAGAGTAAATAGAGCCGAATATATTGATAAAAAATTCACATGTCTATCAAAACATTGTGCTAAGGTAAGCCTACACGAAACACAGACCTTATTTTAAAATGATGGAATAAACGATTGGAACCATTTTTCTGTCTGACCACTATGTTTTGTGGGTATTATGACACCTCCACTATGGGGCTCTATGTCTGCCATGTTTTTGGATGACGTGATGACATCGTCACTGCTCCCTGTGCGCACTGAGTGCTAGTGCGCATGTGATGTTGGTCAATATCAGAGTGACCGTAAGGAAAATGTGGCCCACGGTGCTCAGAATGGCAGAAATCACATTTAGTTTATGGTAATTCATCTTAACAGAACATGCAACTCTGATGCAACAGCATGCGTAATTCTTACCGAATTCCGATGAGCAATTTGAAGAATACATAGAACTTGTTCTCAACTGGCCTACCTGGTTAAAGAAAGGTGAAATAAAAAGATTTTAACAAATAGGTGGCGTGTCCATAAGGCTAGGGGAAGCTTTCCCCTAAAGTAAAGTGAATTAAATTACCTAAATGATCTAGCTTTAATAGCTTACTCCTTTCTATACTAGAGGTTGACCGATTCTGATACCGATTATTGGAGGACCAAAAAAGCCGATACCGATTAATCGGACGATTTATATATATACACAGTTAAAGTCGGAAGTTCACATACACCTCAGCCAAATTTAAACTCAGTTTTCACAATTCCTGACATTTAATCCTAGTAAAAATGCCATGTCTTAGGTCAGTTAGGATCACCACTTTACTTTATGTCAGAATAATAGTAGAGAGAATGATTTATTTCAGCTTTTATTTCTTTCTTCACATTCCCAGTGGGTCAGAAGTTTACATACACTCAGTTTTTGGTAGCATTGCTTTTAAATTGTTTAACTTGGGTCAAACGTTTCATGTAGCCTTCCACAAGCTTCCCGCAATAAGTTGGGTGAATTTTGGCCCATTCCTCCTGACAGAGCTGGTGTAACTGTCAGGTTTGTAGGCCTTTGCTCGCACACGCTTTTTAAGTTCTGCCCACACATTTTCTATAGGATTGAGGTCAGGGCTTTGTGATGGCCACTCCAATTCCTTGACTTTGTTGTCCTTAAGCCATTTTGCCACAACTTTGGAAGTATGCTGGGAGTCATTGTCCATTTGGAAGACCCATTTGCGACCAAGCTTTAACTTCCTGACTGATGTCTTGAGATGTTGCTTCAATATATCCACATAATTTTCGTACCTCATGATGCCATCTATTTTGTGAAGTGCACCAGTCCCTCCTGCAGCAAACCACCCCCACAACATGATGCTGCCACACCTGTGCTTCACGGTTGGGATGGTGTTCTTCGGGTTGCAAGCCTCCCCCTTTTTCCTACAAACATAATGATGGTCATTATGGCCAAAAAGTTATATTTTTGTTTAATCAGACCAGAGGACATTTCTCCAAAAAGTACGATCTTTGTCCCCATGTGCAGTTGTAAACTGTAGTCTGGCTTTTTTATGGCGGTTTTGGAGCAGTGGCTTCTTCCTTTCTGAGTAGCCTTTCAGGTTATGTCGATATAGGACTCGTTTTACTGTGGATATAGATTGTTTTGTACCTGTTTCCTCCAGCATCTTCACAAGGTCCTTTGCTGTTGTTCTGGGATTGATTTGCACTTTTCGCACCAAAGTACGTTCATCTCTAAGAGACAGAACGCGTCTCCTTCCTGAGCGTATGACGGCTGCGTGGTCCCATGGTGTTTATACTTGCATACTATTGTTTGTACAGATGAATGTGGTACCTTCAGGAATTTGGAAATTGCTCCCAAGGATGAACCAGACTTGTGTAGGTCTATAATTTTTTTCTGAGGTCTTGGCTGATTTCTTTAGATTTTCCCATTATGTCAAGCAAAGAGGCACTGAGTTTAGGCCTTGAAGGTAGGCCTTGAAATACATCCACAGGTACACCTCCAATTGACTCGAATTGTGTCAATTAGCCTATCAGAAGCTCCTAAAGCCATGACATCATTTTCTGGAATTTTCCAAGCTGTTTACAGGCACAGTCAACTTGGTGTATGTAAACATCTGACCCACTGGAATTGTGATACAGTGAAATAATCTGTCTGTAAACAATTGTTGGAAAAATGACTTGTGTCATGCACAAAGTAGATGTCCTAACTGACTTGCAAAATATATAGGACTATGTTAATATAATACATAAATAAAATCTATTTAGTCTCAAATAAATAATGAAGCATGCTCAATTTGTTTTAAATAATGCAAAAACACAGTGTTGGAGAAGAAAGTAAAAGTGCAATATGTGCCATGTAAGTTCCTTGCGCAGGACATGAGAACAAATGAAAGCTGGTGGTTCAATATTCCCAGTTCTTCAATATAAAAGTTTTTGGTTGTAGTTATTATAGGAATTATAACGTGTCAACTATTTCTCTGTATACCATTTGTATTTCATATACCTTTTGACTATTGGATGTTCTAATAGGCACTTTAGTATTGCCAGCCTAATCTCAGGCGTTGATAGGCTTGAAGTCATAAAATGCGCTGTGAATCAAGCATTGCTAAGAGCTGCTGGCAAAGGCAGTAACGTTTGAATGAATGCTTATGAGCCTTAAATCATAGACTTAATTATAATATAATAAACACAGAAATACGAGCCTTTGGTCAAATCTGGAAATTATCATTTGGAAAACAAAACGTTTATTCTTTCAGTGAAATACAGAACCGTTCCGTATTTTTTCAAATGGGTGGCATCCCTAAGTCTAAATATTGCTGTTACATTGCACAACCTTCAATGTTATGTCATAATTCTATAAAATTCTGGCAAATTAGTTTGCAACGAGCCAGGCGGCCCAAACTGTTGCATATACCCTGACTCTGCGTGCAATGAACGCAAGAGAAGTGGCACAATTTCCCTAGTTAATATTGCCTGCTAACATAAATTTCTTTTAACTAAATATGCAGGTTTAAAAAAATATACTCCTGTGTATTGATTTTAAGAAAGGCATTGATGTTTATGGTTAGGTATATTCTTGCAACAATTGTGCTTTCTTCGTGAATGCACTTTTGTTAAATCATCCCCCCGTTTGGCAAAGTAGGCTGTGATTTGATGATGAATTAACAGGCACCGCATTGATTATATGCACCGCAGGACAAGCTAGTTAACCTAGTAATATCGTCAACCATGTGTAGTTAACTAGTGATTATGTGAAGATTGATTGTTTTTTTATGATAAGTTTAATGCTAGCTAGCAACTTACCTTGGCTCCTTGCTGCACTCGCGTAAGGTGGTCAGCCTGCCACGCGGTTTCCTCATGGAATGCAATCTAATTGGCGTCCAAAAATGCAGATTACCGATTGTTATGAAAACTTGAACTCGGCCCTAATTAATTGGCCATGCCGATTAATCGGTCGACCTCTAGTCTATACAGAAATAAATACAATCATGCAAAATAGGCTAACACACCAGAAAGCATGATTTGGCTAATCATTCTAATATGACTAGGATTGTGCCTTTGGCTACTGGACAGTGAAAGAAAGTTGAAAACCAATAGAACATGAGAGAAATAGGCTACTGGTTTTAATGGCATATGGAAGTCTTTATAAAAATAATTGCCTCCACTTTTCTATGGTCAGATTTTGGCTAGGCTACTTTGATGCAGGTAAGACATGCCTCATCATATTAAGTAAAACGTTCAGATTTCAACACTTACGTAGGCCTATATGTTTTATAAATGCATACTGCCTCCTGTTCATTGCAAAGTGGTGTGTAAAGCGCTGATGCCTGCCTACCGTTGCCTGTGCACTTGGCGAATGGGAAGTGCGCTTCAATTACCATTTTGAGAAATAAAAATAGTAGTTATTTTTAATCGTGGCCATCAAGACTGTTTTTAATACACGATTGCATGTAGAATTGTCGTGCAATGTTTAGGCTTATAAAAGCATATGTTTCAATCCAGAAGCAACAAATAAGCTTTTTGGGGAGATGTAGCAGCAGCTCTTGTGCTGTCTGCAGATTTTCTGCTCAAAGTAGGCTCTGTATCTGTTTGCTGTGCGTATGTGATAAATAAGATGCATAACGACTAACAAAAATACACACAAACCCATTTAATTCCCTAAATTATGCAAATTAACCTGTAGACCGATAAGCATCACCGGTCAAATGTCGACTGGTATTTACATCAATGAATAGGCAAAAAAGCATTATTTTGCAATGGGATTTGTTTTCTTCTCCCTGACAATTCGCCGGCACCAATTTTATTTATTGGCTTTTTATTGTTTTGGGGGGGCCAAAAGCTATTACCGGCTAACGGAAAACCTGACCCAAAATTTAGAACAGTGTTTAGTGGTAACTTCTTCCTACTCCATTGCAGGTCTCCATTTCTTTTGTTAATCTTCTTTACAGGATTCTGAACTAGTCTGCTTTCGGGACATTGACCCCGCTGCCCCACATCACTACCTGGTTGTGCCAAAAAAACATATAGAGAGCTGCTTCTCTCTCTTTAAGGAGCACATAAAGCTAGGTGAGGAATGATTCATCCAATAACTAATGTTACATGAAATACTGTTCATTTTTTATATGCATAGAATGTTCATTGATTATTTATTGGTTTATATGGCAGTTGAGAGGATGGCTGAGATGGGGAGGGCTGTGTTGCAGGAAAATGGCATTACCAATCCAAATGACATCAGGTATAAAGTATCCTGTGTTTGCGCGTGTGAGTGTGAAAGAGAGAGACCGATCACGTTATCATGTATGTTAATGCTGTATTTGCATGTCGCTGGTCTGGTAGGGTCAGTGATCTTGTCTGTTTATCTACAGGATGGGGTTCCACAGACCTCCATATATCTCTGTACCTCACCTCCACCTCCATGTCCTCGCCTCGACAAGTGAGATCACTGACTACATGGCACACAAGTTCATGCCAGGCACAATGAGGTTTGCCACAGTGAGTGCAAATTTTGACACATTCAGAGCAGATACAGTAGGATATACACACAGTGACATACAGTGTATACTGAACAAATATATAGGCACAACATGCAACAATTTCAACAATTTTACTGAGTTCATACAGTGGGGAAAAAAAGTATTTAGTCAGCCACCAATTGTGCAAGTTCTCTCACTTAAAAAGATGAGAGAGGCCTGTAATTTTCATCATAGGTACACTTCAACTATGACAGACAAAATGAGGAAAAGAAATCCAGAAAATCACATTGTAGGATTTTTTATGAATTTATTTGCAAATTATGGTGGAAAATAAGTATTTGGTCAATAACAAAAGTTTATCTCAATACTTTGTTATATACCCTTTGTTGGCAATGACAGAGGTCAAATGTTTTCTGTAAGTCTTCACAAGGTTTTCACACACTGTTGCTGGTATTTTGGCCCATTCCTCCATGCAGATCTCCTCTAGAGCAGTGATGTTTTGGGGCTGTCGCTGGGCAACACAGACTTTCAACTCCCTCCAATGATTTTCTATGGGGTTGAGATCTGGAGACTGGCTAGGTCACTCCAGGACCTTGAAATGCTTCTTACGAAGCCACTCCTTCGTTGTTCGGGCGGTGTGTTTGGGATCATTGTCATGCTGAAAGACCCAGCCACGCTTTCATCTTCAATGCCCTTGCTGATGGAAGGAGGTTTTCACTCAAAATCTCACGATACATGGCCCCATTCATTCTTTCCTTTACACGGATCAGTAGTCCTGGTCCCTTTGCAGAAAAACAGCCCCAAAGCATGATGTTTCCACCCCCATGCTTCACAGTAGGTATGGTGTTCTTTGGATGCAGCTCAGCATTCTTTGTCCTCCAAACACGACGAGTTGAGTTTTTACCAAAAAGTTATATTTTGGTTTCATCTGACATTCTCCCAATCCTCATCTGGATCATCCAAATGCTCTCTAGCAAACTTTAGACGGGCCTGAACATGTACTGGCTTAAGCAGGGGGACACGTCTGGCACTGCAGGATTTGAGTCCCTGGCGGCGAGTGTGTTACTGATGGTAGGCTTTGTTACTTTGGTCCCAGCTCTCTGCAGGTCATTCACTAGGTCCCCGTGTGGTTCTGGGATTTTTGCTCACCGTTCTTGTGATCATTTTGACCCCACGGGTGAGATCTTGCGTGGAGCCCCAGATCGAGGAAGATTATCAGTGGTCTTGTATGTCTTCCATTTCCTAATAATTGCTCCCACAGTTGATTTCTTCAAACCAAGCTGCTTACCTATTGCAGATTCAGTCTTCCCAACCTGGTGCAGGTCTACAATTTTGTTTCTGGTGTCCTTTGACAGCTCTTTGGTCTTGGCCATAGTGGAGTTTGGAGTGTGACTGTTTGAGGTTGTGGACAGGTGTCTTTATACTGATAACAAGTTCAAACAGGTGCCATTAATACAGGTAATGAGTGGAGGACAGAGGAGCCTCTTAAAGAAGAAGTTACAGGTCTGTGAGAGCCAGAAATCTTGCTTGTTTGTATGTGACCAAATACTTATTTTCCACCATCATTTGCAAATAAATTCATAAAAAATCCTACAATGTGATTTTCTGGATTTTTTTTCCTCATTTTGTCTGTCATAGTTGAAGTGTACCTATGATGAAAATTACAGGCCTCTCTCATCTTTTTAAGTGAGAGAACTTGCACAATTGGTGGCTGACTAAATACTTTTTTCCCCCACTGTATAAGGAAATCAGTCAATTAAAATAAATTCATTAGGCACTAATCAATGGATTTCACATGACTGGGCAGGGGCGGAGCCATGGGTGGGCCTAGCAGTGCATAGGCCCAACCACTTGGGAGCCAGGCACACCCACTGGGGAACCAGGCCCAGCTAATCAGAATGAGTCTTTCCCCACTAAAGGGCGGTATTACAGACAGAAATACTCCTCAGTTTCAGTAGTTGTCCGGGTGTCAGGTCTCAGACGATCCCGCAAGTAACGAAGCCGGATGTGGAGGTCCTGGGTTGGCGTGGTTACAAGTGGTTTCGGTTGTGAGGCTTGTTGGACGTACTGCCAAATTCTCTAAAACGACGTTGGAGGAAGCTTATGATAGAGAAATGAACAAGCTTTTTGTGTGTATGGAAAATGTCTGGGATCTTTTATTTCAGCTCATGAAACATGGGACCAACACATGTTGCGTTTATATTGTTGTTCAGTATAGTTGCAGAACACACTTTCATATACAAGTACACATACATAATGTGTCTTCAGTTAGTGTAAAATGTACATTTCCTGCAGGAGGATTCGTTGCGCAGGACCCTGGTCAGTGGAGTGGATCCATAGCCTTATCTGATGCTTACATGCATCAGTGGGAGAGGGCTCTCTGAGTGAGGTGCAGCCTGTCTGCGGGGTCAGTGATGTGAGAATGGGAGAATTTAGAGAAAAGGGCTAAAACCATACTTTTTATAATGGAGAAGTTTAGTTATTTAGGGTCACAATTGTGAAAACATAGTATAGTCTATCAAAGAATATCAATACATTTGTATATTAAGACATCTGCTCCATTTATTTTTTTTACTCTGAAATTCACTAAATAATTTATAAACCTGATCAGTTCACTTCTTAATGATACTGTGATTTATACAAGTTAAAGGCCCAGTACAGTCAAAAATTGGTTTTTCCTGTGTTTTATATATTTCCACACTATGAGGTTGGAATATTGTTTGTTTGGTTATTGTAACAGCATCAATATATACAAAATGCTTTTATAATTAATCTAGCGAGCTGAAAGGGAATTGTCATCACTGTTTTATCAATGCTAGTTCATTTTTGACAATTTCAGTTGAAACAGGGTGAGGTCTGGGTTTCCCTCTTAAAAAAAATATATATATTTACTGCCAGACTATGTTCATAAACCGACTATACATTTTTTTTTATATACTGTATACAACTCTCATTTGGCATGTCTCTTCTGTTGCATTTTGTAGCAGCACTGACAGATGTGTTGACAGTTCAACTGCGTCTGAGTTTTAAATGACCCAAATGTTCCATCCTAGCTAGCCGGTAACTAGCTAACATTGGAGTAAATCCATTTGAATTCAATCACTTTTTGACAGCATCTCTTTTGATTTAAACACGACTTTTCATAGATGTTTGCCCATGGAAGAAGAGGTCAGAAAGTTACTTTTTGGATCTGAATGCCAGACATTCAGGAAACTTGATCAATTTATTAAATAGTTTGACAACCCTGTTTTTAAGCTTTTAAATTCTATCAATCTCATCCGTTTATCATTTCCAGTGATGAAGACATGGATGTCTCATGGTATGGTGGGGTATGCAAAATAGGTCAACTTTGAGCACCTTTATGTCTTGAATGTTTTGGCATTCAGGTCCAAAAAGTCACTTTCTGAGCACTTCTATAATGGGCAAATATGTATGGTTTTTGTTCAAATCAAAAGGGGTGCTGTAAGAAAATGATTAAATTCACCCAGTAGACACAGAGGAAAGGAGAAACCCACCTCTAATTTTATTTGCTGACACCCTGCAGTCAAATTTGGGCACCAGTAGACTAGCTGGCTATGTAAATGGTAAAGAATAGGGGGGCTGCAGGTAGCCTAGTGGTTAAGAGCATTTGGCCAGTAACCGAAAGGTCGCTGGTTTGAATCTCTGAGTCCTCAAGGTGTAAAAATTCTGCCCTTGAGCAAGGCAGTTAACCCCGGGCACCGTGGAGGTAAATTAAGGCAGTCCGCCGCACCTCTCTTCAGAAGGGTTTGGTTAAATGTGGAAGACATTAAGACAGTTCAATGCATTCAGTTGTGCAACTGACTTCATATCCCCTTTTCCTAATGGAACTGGGTGCACAACATGTACATCTGGGGAGGTGATCACATTAAATACAAATTTGTGAGGTTCTGATTCCGCTCGAACCCAGTAGTAAGATTCACACATCCCCATGTGCTACATTCACCCCCCCCAAACTTTCTCTACACTGAACCCAGCGTTGTGCTGAGTTCAACTGCAGATCCGGGTCACGGTACCATTTGTAATGGACGTCACGCTGCTTGCTTAGCGAGTACCGCATTCCTCCTGAATCAGCTCATACCGAGGATCAAAACCCAGGACCTCTGCCTTGCCGCCACGAGACCGCCCTCCTGAAGCATCTTACCAGTCGGCACCACTGAAAGTGACAATTCAGCGGAACAAGTAGCAACACTTCAGGCTGAGGAGTAAGTTCCACACATCCCCATGTGCTACACAAGCAATGTAAAAGCAGAAGCAACGTGGCCAGAGAGACCGCTGCGCTCTCGTTCTGCTGTTTAGCAAAACATATTTATGTAAGCTTGCGAGATCCGGAATCATAGTACGAGGCTAAGGAAAAACTCCCTACAAGGGAGAAATCTGGCTGAACTAGGCTCAGAGGAGTGGTTGTACTGGTAGGTGGTGGGCCGAAGCCTTCAAACTTGAAGTTGATCGATCCCTGTCGAGGGAGGAGCTGATGTTTGTTAATGACAGTAAAACATTGTTGACTATAACATTTGTTGGCACCTTAAAATCTTAGAAAGAAGTAGAAGGTGCTCAAACAACGTGAGTAGAGGTGCAACCTAAAAATGTGCAGACATCATTGGACAGGAAAAGGCACAACGCTCACTCACCATTAAAAATTCATCGTTTTATTAGACAAGTTTAAAAGATTGAAATTTTGGCCTTCAATGGCCTTCAAAATAATCACAAAGGGAATGGACAAGTTCATATAGGACATGGGGAAGACAATTAGGGAGAAAACACTCTTCAGTTGGTGGTGCTAATGAGAGACTGTGGTAGACCATACGTACTCGGTGTGGTGTGCTGTGGTCAATGTCTACATCTAGTGATGAAATACAGAAGTGAAACCAGTAAACAACAATTAGAAAACTGGGGAAGCTTTTTTCAACTACAGTAGGTGTAATTGATATACAACCGTTACTATATAATACATGTTGGATATTGAAAAAATAAACAGGGCTAAGCAAAACTAGGGATAATAACAAAAAAAAACATAAAAAGCTTAGGCAAAGAGGTCTAACAACTGGTTTTATTTGTTTTATAAATGCCTGGATTTTTTTTCACCTACTGCCATACCCCGTTCAAAGGCATTTAAATATTTTGTCTTGCCCATTCACCATCAGAATGGCACACATACATAATCCATGTCTCAATTGTCTCAAAGATTAAAATGTCTTCTTTAACCTGTCTCCTCCCCTTCATCTACACTGATTTGAAGTGGATTTAACAAGTGACATCAATAAGGGATCATAGCTTTCACCTGGATTTACCTGGTCAGTCTATGTCATGGAAAGAGAAGGTGTTCATAATGTTTTGTACACTCAGTATATTTAGGTGAATCCTACTAACTTCTAAAGATTTACGGTGCCAAAATCTTGCCAATCCATTCATTATTCTACTAACTATGACTGAGTGTGAGACATGTTGTCCATAATGTACGTTTCATACATATACATTCGAACAAAGAACACCATCACAAATAGTGTTTCACCATTTATTGAGTACGGAGACAAATAGCAAAGGTGTGTCAAGGAGTATTTGATGTATCTAAATATAGTGTAACCTACCAATCAATATATTTCAAGTGCCGTGGAGGGCACAATCTTACAATGTTGCAGTCCAGAAATGAAAGCTTTACCATCCATGCCAAAAGCCTGGGCTTCTGATGGAGACTGTAGAACTGTCGTCAATGCGTGCTTCAGTATTCCCCCTTCTCTCTAGGAGCATTGGTGTACCCAGGCCCTATAGGCGTATCAAAAGGATACCACCCTGGTCCCCAATGTAGCTGACCGATATAGAGCGATATTTACATTTCGCTTACTGTAGGCTCTAACTTACTTACCTGACTATTGCTCCAGCTAGCTAGCTTTCGCCAGGTTAGTTATAATATGGGCCAACAACAAGTAATGTTAGGCAGCTAGCTGCCTTCCTTCAATGCTTGGTAGCTTTACTGACAGACAAGACAGGGAGCTTACATTAAAACCCACGAAGCATCGAGCCAAAGCTAGATAGCTATCATATCAAACGTGTGTGTGTGTGTGTGTGAGCGTGCTTCTCTCTGCCATCAGGTGAGTATGAATTAATTATCAGCAATTGTCTATATGGTGTAGGTAGCTAGATATAGCTGGTCCTTCCCTCCACCTAATAATGGCAGAATTAAAATGGATCATTCACTTGTTAAATCATTAAATTATTCTCAATGGTAATTAGTGAGTAAATGTGAGTATACTCTATATCTGTAGAGCAGTAGGTGGGCATACGCATGACCACCACTACACCTGCACCACTGGGTGAGATTGAAGCTGGCAGTGTTGACAGTGACACTACACATATAGGCAGGCACAACACTGCTGCCCTTCCCTGCCTTGCATGGTATTGCTCTGTATATATGTTATAGAAATTTTGTTCTCAATGTTCACAAACTGAACTTCAATTAAACAAACTCTGTCTGTTACCCAGTATTTGTAAGATACTGGTTGAAATAAGACAGACAGAAGCCCAGAATACAATGGTCAAGTGTAAATGGTTTAATTCAGGAGAGCTCTGAGCTCTAAAAGGTGTACACAGTCTTTTATATGGTACAATGTTGAAATACAAAGATACAAAGGCCCCACCATTTCCAAGAAAATAGTGTCTTCGCACAGTACCCATTCATTCCTTATCACAATCTTTGCAACATAAGTCAAACTTGGGCGGTTCTTTAACTATCCCTCCTGTCTTCAAGGACAGGAGCCTCTCACATGTGTCTGGTAGAATCAAAGAATTCTTTGTTCTCCCAGATACTCCCTAAATGAAGTCATTTCAACCTGTTCCATTCTCCACAATATTCATTTCTAGACACACACATTAATTGGACTACCATTTTGTCTTATAACCCTATCTCTATCTCATACATTTTCAGAATGGAATATTCTTAGATGTACAAACATTTAGTCATCACCATAAAATCTATAACAATATACTAGTGTATAATGGCATATTCCCCTCTGTTTTTCTAGAGAGGGACAGTGTGTAATGTGTGATTAACTAAACTGACTTTACATGTGACTCTCTGTGTGTAGAATCTTCCTTCTCCATAGAGACGCTGGATATAGTCCCTTACATCCAACACATGTTCAGCAATAGAAGAAGAACATTCATAGACACGGAACTGTGAGGTAAGGAGGTGTGTGTCTGTGTGTGAGGTAAGGAGGTGTGTGTCTGTGTGTGAGGTAAGGAGGTGTGTGTCTGTGTGTGAGGTAAGGAGGTGTGTGTCTGTGTGTGAGGTAAGGAGGTGTGTGTCTGTGTGTGAGGTAAGGAGGTGTGTGTCTGTGTGTGAAGTAAGGAGGTGTGTGTCTGTGTGTGAGGTAAGGAGGTGTGTGTCTGTGTGTGAGGTAAGGAGGTGTGTGTCTGTGTGTGAAGTAAGGAGGTGTGTGTCTGTGTGTGAGGTAAGGAGGTGTGTGTCTGTGTGTGAGGTAAGGAGGTGTGTGTCTGTGTGTGAGGTAAGGAGGTGTGTGTCTGTGTGTGAAGTAAGGAGGTGTGTGTCTGTGTGTGAGGTAAAGGGGGCAGAGTGTGTCTCTAACCTGTGTGTGTGGACGTGTTTACAATAATATACTATAACAGTAAATGAACAAAAATGTGACCAACTTGTTAGTCCCCACAAGGTCAAATGCTACTTCTACAGATTTAGGGTTAAGGTTAGAATTAATGTTACAGTTAGAATTAGGGTTAAGAGCTAGGGTTAGGGTTAAGATTTTTTGGGGGGGTTAAGGTTAGGGTAAGGGTTAGAGTTGGGGAAAATATGATTTTGAATGGGACTGAATTTTGTGTCACCACAAGGTTAGTTGTACAAGACTGTGTGTGTGTACGGGGTGAGGAGGCAGACTGTGTCCTCTCTGTAGCTCCCTCTGAGGAAGAATGTCCCGGAAAACATGTCCCTTCATCTACATGAGAGAAAGCCAAGAGGGTGCAAAGCTATCATCAAGGAGGAAAAGTGGCTACTTTGAAGAATCTCAAATATAAAATATATTTAGTTTTGTTGAACACTTTTTTTGGTTACTAAATGATTCCGTGTGTTATTTCATAGTTTTGATGTCTTCACTATTATTCTACAATGTAGAAAATAGTAAAAATAAAAGAAAAACCCTTGAATGAGTAGCTGTGTCCAAACTTTTGACTGGTACTGTATGTGAATGTGTCCGTCAGGGTTGGGGTCAATTCCATTTAAATTCATTATTTGTGGGGGACAACAGGTTGACTGTTGCCTTGTTTAATCTCGTTCCCAGACACTACCGCACAAATGCACGACGAGTCTGGTGGGCCAACACGTCAAACTTGGCATTCGTTAGCCAATATATTCTCCCGGCGCGTAGTCATTGGGTTAATTGGCTTTATCTACAAAGTACTCATCTCCCACAACACCTTCCCCGTACACTAGCACACCACAAGCACAGAACCACACCTAGCAGTCGTGTGATTCGCTAAAGTGAAGTGATGACAAATACTTTACACAGTAGGTCACATGGAATTCTATGGTCACTCCCTGTAAGGCCAACTTAGAATGGTTGATATCCCAGGTTTATATGCGCTATGCGCAATAGCCTGGGGATGAGGTTATGTCTAATTTGACCGTGTATTAACCATGTTGTGTGGTTAGAGGGAGCTGGAGTGCAGACGGCAGACAGAAGACGGTGGAGGTGTTTGGGGTGGAGAGGACGGTGGACTCAGTGGAGGACATTCCAGCCACTTTGCAGTGTTGGCACTGCTTCTTGCCTCTTTTTTTTTTTTTACATCAGCAGTTGTCACAAAGTCCTACACCAGAGAAAACCGGGACATACAGGACACCACTGCTCCTGCCATCTTTCTCCCTGTGTGATGTCATATCCTGTTCATGTTTAGGCACCTGGCCAGCCTAGTGCAGGTGGGCTCTCCCATCAACATGAGGCTCCTGCTGCTCCCGGCCCAAATACACACAGGTATACAGGTACAAACACACACACACACTATTAGGAATGTTCTCCTATTAACGTGTATGTGTGTCAGAAGTGAGGGATGATGAGCCAGTGTTTGAGAAAAAGCCTCTGGTGTGGGAGGAGGACATGCAGCAGCACTCCCAAGTTTCTGGACAGAATTAGTAATTCCCTACTCCCTTCCATTACCTCCTACTCTCACCTTAGCCCCTTACTCTTAAACCACTAACCCCTAAGTTTCCAACATGACCTGACGTGTGTGTTACAGGAGGAGTTGATGGCGGAGAATTCCTCGTACCTGTGGCAGCACCTCCTTTTACTACGAAAACCAAGCGACTTCTTCATGTTCACCCGCGAGGACTTCTCCCCCTTCGTTTCCGCCGACCCCCGGGGGGCACCTACAACACCTCCTCACCTTGAGGACACACACTGGCTGCGTCTTAATAGGCTAGTAGCTTCCTCTCACAGGCACTTTAGTGAGGACAATACTCTTCAGGTTAGCACTTGTCACTAGTATGTACAGAGGCCTTCGACATCATCAAATATGAATGCTTTTATGGATGTTTTGTATTTTATTTTGTAATACTGTTTTTGTTTGTATGAGCTGCACTGAAACAAATTCCAATCAACTCTGCTATGGCAATCACGAGTTACAATTGTCAGTTGGTGTGAATAAAATAAAATGTATTATTTAATGTGTTTTCATTTTCATTTCCCAGGCTTTATTTCTGTTATGAACTTTATCCTCAAGTGTGATCATTTCAGTAACTGCTACTTTGCTTTGACTCTGTGATCACACCATACATTTTTAAGAATAAAGTTATAATTGAAAGTAATTCCATTGTTTGGATAACTTTGCCTGCGCTGATTTCCTAGGTTTATTGTCATGTACTGTATACTCCTAACACATCAATTGATTAAATCAGACAGCTTGCAGATGTTCAATGATTCATCAATTTATTGTCATCACTAGTGAACACTAGTGATGACTCTTTTTGAACTGACCTAGTGTTAGGTTTTGCGTAGGTTCAACTGAGATAGGAACAATAGTACACCTGAACTTGGTTAAAATATTTGTTTAATTCAAAAGTTAATGAATGGCAAATGCAATTTCCGTGTATACGGGTTCAATGTAACATCACGCAGGACGAAACAGAGAACTCCCTTTCTGCTGAAAGCATTGGTATATGTTCTGACAGAGTTTAGTTCCCACCTCGGGATGGGCCTATCAGAACAGTGGCTGGGCGTGGTTTAGACTTGCCTGGCCAATCGTTGTCGCACAGGCTGGTCCCAGCCTCTTGGCGCTCTTTCTTGAGTTATCTTCCTGTTTTTAGTAGCTCAGTACTTTTCCACCAGACAGGGTCTTGTGATAAAGACCCCACACCCCCCACTTAACCACAAGTCAGCAACTGTCTCAAGATGTCCGCACAGGGGTTACACATACACAAGTCCTTACAGAATAACCCCCAATATGATTAATAGCAATTAGCAATTGTTAATACTATTATGGTATAAAAATGTCAGATCCCCACACTAGCTACCTGGACGGTCGACCAGACGGACTTTCTGTTCGATGTTCGCTATTTCTTTGACGTTTTTGCGTCTTTAACTTTTGGTTTTGTACACCAGCTTCAAACAGCTGAAAATACAATATTTTTGCCTATGAAAAATATATTTCACAGTGGTATAGATGGTACAATTATTCTCTACACTATACTTGCTTGTTTTGTCACATAAACTGAAATTTGACAACCAGGAAATGGCAGAGCAATTTATATATAGTGCATGTTGAACCACACTGCTAACCTTATGCCTAACCTTATATTACTCAAAAGGAAAATGTTTGTAGCCAGATTTGACTTTGTGGCTGTGTTATCTAGTGCAAACCCAAGTTCTGTGTGTACTGTACACCACACCCACTCATATTGCATCCACTTGTTGAAAATACAGTAGCAAATTCTTCTGACTGTAGGCGGCCTTGCCAGAGATACTTTAAGGAGATGGGAAACTCTTCGCCATAGAAACAATCGCATTAACGCCTACTGTATCCGTCCCTTGTC
Source organism: Brachymystax lenok tsinlingensis (assembly GCA_030435695.1). Classification (NCBI taxonomy): domain Eukaryota; kingdom Metazoa; phylum Chordata; class Actinopteri; order Salmoniformes; family Salmonidae; genus Brachymystax; species Brachymystax lenok. Next base: position 21,981,591 of record CM059817.1, read on the forward strand.
GATGGGCCGCGCAGTGCATTCTGGTTACACACTCAGACAAGGCGCTCTCTCCTTCAAGGAGTCAATTGGGCGCTAACACAAAAACCCAACATGAGCATGAATTACGTAAACAAAAAGCTCAACATTACAAACATTTTCCAGGATTTGAGATAAAGAACTTGTCTTCTGTTATATCGTATATATTTTAAAATAGTGACATTACGTACTTTCAAGGAAAATAGGCAGGGTTCTCGACTCATACCCTGACCTTTAGAATGGATTTCGTTACGAATAGCTAAGCAACCACATTGCGCAGCATGATAACGTGAACGCGATTGGTCGACATGCTACAGGGCGAAGCGTTACGTTTCTCTATATATTTCGTCCTGGGATTCTTATCCCATCTTTTTCAAACATCTCTGGCTTCGCTCTAGCATGGCTGACGTGCGACCTACGTGACTGACTAAACGACGAGGAAGTAGAGATGCTGGTGTTTTAGCAAGTCATCTCTCAGCTGTACAGTCACAGATAGAACAATGTTATAGCTATACAAATCTTTGGCACGGTAGTGAGGGGCATTCAGTCTCTTCCGTGAGCTCCCAACTGGATCCTCGTTCAAAATACTTAACTCGATCTAGAACCAAGGGGAAATTGCAAGTAGCCGATGTAAAACCCAGAAATTAGCTACCTTTATGTCAGATCGTAAAATGCACGTTTAAATACATTGTTACCTGGATACAAAAAAATAAGTTTCTTTAAACACACTGCAGAAAATTAGCGTGGACCAGAATGACACGCTTTCCACACGATTTCTTGTTTCTGCAGTGAGGATTCACCCTCTATATAATTATTTTGTAACTTATCTGCAGGTAATCTTTGTTTTGAGACAACAAAAAAACTGTAGTACCTGTATGTAAATCAGGGAGCATAATGAACGGCTCTTTCACTCATGCGACACGGTTCCAGACGTTCATTAAAAAAAGAGAAGCTAGGTCGCGAACGACCCATCACAGTGGTATGGCAACTTATGAAAACACTGATAATGAACCAACGGACACATCTCAAAACGAGAATGACAAAACTTGCTGTTTCTGTAATATTGCCAAGAAACAATCGGGGTCGGACACAGAAATGCAGCTTTTTGTAAGTTTCGTCATTTGACATAGAACCGAACAATATAGCTAACTTAATGAAGTGAAAGTCTAATGCTGCGTTCAAGTGCTAGTTGGAACTAGGAGACGCAAATGTCCAATTTACTAACTGGTTGTAGTTCTACACGTGCCGCGTTCAACCGGTTAGCAAGTCGAACATTTCAGAGTTTCCTAGTTTCAACATAAACGCGGCATAAATGCGCTCGGTAGTAGGCTGCTACTAATATTACTAGCTACTAATATTGTGTGTCTTACATCATGCCAACATAAGAAGCCAAGTGTTTATTATTCTCAAACGCGTAAGGATGATGAACTGGTCTGCTTTCGTGACATGAAACCCGGGGCACGGCATCATTATCTGGTTGTACCTAGGATATACGTCGGGAACTGCAAATCACTCCGGAAGGAGCACATACCTTTGGGTAAGGTAAAGTATTTACTTCTGGGGTGCTGACCTGTTGCACCCTGTACAACCTCTGTGATTAGTATTACTTGACCCTGTTGGTCATCTATGAACGTTTGAACATCTTGGCCATGTACTGTTATAATCTCAACCTGGCACAGCCAAGAGAGGACTGGCCACCGCTCAGAGCCTGGTTCCTCTCTAGGTTTTTTCCTAGGTTCCTGCCTTTCTAGGGAGTTATTCCTAGCCACAGTGCTTCTACATTTGCACTGCTTTCTGTTTGGGGTTGTAGGCTGGGTTTCTGTATATCACTTTGTGACATCGGCTGATGTAAAAAGGGCTTTATAAATATATTTGATTGATTGTATGTATAAGGAGTCATGCTGTCTGTAAAATTGTAGCTTCATGTGTTAGACCAATAAATAAGCTGGTCTTGGACACTTTAATGAGTTTTTTATTTGTATTGAAACTATTTTCTACTTATAATACTGTTGTCATTTTTGTATGTTTAACATTTTACAATAAATATAGAAGAATAAATGTATAAAATACAAATAGAGAAGCACAAATTAATTGGAAATAGACAGGCCTAGTCCATATATTATCCTCAAATGTTGTGTACATAATGGTGTCTGAATGGTCAGTATTGATAGGCTCTTTACTTTTTGCAGGGAGAAGATGGAGTGTATTGCAGAAGAAAAAGGTGACTGACCTGGATGACATAAGGTAAAGGTCTACATTATGATTAGCCATGTCATTGAGACAGAGCACATTGACCTCCGCCCTAAATACTACATTCGAGTACAGGCCCATATGTGTTGAAATTTCTGAGGATCCTAACTTGTTCCCTTGTTTTTGTCTTCCATAGGATGGGTTTCCACATGCCCCCCCTTCTCCTCTGTCCCTCACCTCCATCTCCATGTCATCGCTCCTGCCAGTCAGATGAGCATCAGGTCACTCAGGCACTATGGGCCACAATCCTATTGGTTCATCACTGTGAGTGGAGCAGCAACCTATACCACTTCACTATGGGTGGTCCTTCATGTTTGTGTCATTATGTTTACAATATTCTGATCTCTGTGTGTGAAATAATTTGTCTGTGCTCTATCGTAGGTAGACAAAGTGCTCCAGCAGTTAAGGACCCAGAACCAGGTCAAATAAGAACACACCTGGTTTAGCAGGACACAACAGCACTGGGCCACAACTCTTACATAGCTGACTGCATTCCCTCCCTATACTCGACATGCACTAATCTGAAGGACTGTCCAGCAAAAAGAATTTTGTTTGTTTTTGGTTAAAAAAAAGACCGTAAAATCACCAGGAATTCTGCAAAAAATAAAAGATGTGATTGTGTCTCAATGTAATTCAAGGTATGACATTTTTGTTATTTTAAGATGCACTAAACAAAAATAAATGTATTGTGCAAAAATTTCAAAAAGTTTCCTGAGTTACAGTTCAAATAAGGAAATAAATTAATTAGGCCCTAATCTATGGATTTCACATGACTGGGAATACAGATATACACATCTGTTGGTCACAGATACCTTAAAGGTAGGGGCGTGGATCGGAAAAACCAGTCTATCTGGTGTGAACACCATTTTCCTCATGAAGTGCGACACATCGCCTTCGCATAGGGTTGATCAGACTGTTGATTGTGGAATGTTGTCCCACTAGTCTTCAATGGCTGTGCGAACTTGCTGGATATTGGCGGGAACTGGAACACTGTTGTACACGTTGATCCAGAGCATCCCACACATGCACAGTGGGTGACATGTCTGGTGAGTATGCAGGCCATGGAAGATCTGCTTCCAGGAATTGTGTACAGATCCTTGCGACATGGGGCCGTGCATTATCATGCTGAACCATGAGGTGATGGCAGTAGATGAATGACAATGGCCCTCAAGATCTCGTCACAGTATCTCTGTGCATTCAAATGACCATCGATAAAATGCAATTGTGTTCATGTCCGTGGCTTTGCCCACTGAAGTCGGTCACAACGCAAACTCCAGTCAGGTCAAGACCCTGGTAAGGACGATGAGCACACAGATGAGCTTCCCTGAGACGGTTTCTGACAGTTTGTGCAGAAATTCTTTGGTTGTGCAAACCCACAGTTTCATCAGCTGTCCGGGTAGCTGGTTGCAAACGATCCCACAGGTGAAGTAGCTGGATTTTGTGGTCCTGGGCCGGCAGGCATGGCTACATGTGGTCTGCGGTTGTAAGGCCGGTTGGACGTACTGACTAATTCTCTAAAACAACGTTGGAAGCGGCTTATGGTAAAGAAATGAACATTCAATTCTCTGGCAACAGCTCTGGTGGACATTCCTGTAGACAGCATGCCAATTGTACACTCCCTCAAAACTAAACTTGAGACATCTATGGCATTGGGTTGTGTGACAAAACTGCACATTTTAGAGTGGCCTTTTAGTGTCCCCAGTACAAGGTGCACCTGTGTAATGATCATGCTGTTTAATCAGCTTCTTGATATGCCACACCTGTCAGGAGGATGGATTATCTTGGCGAAGGAGAAATGCTCACTAACAGGGATGTAAACAAATTTGTGCACCAAATTTAAGAGAAATAAGTGTGGCCCACCAACACAGAAACTCACTCTTTAATGTGGAACAACACTGTGTTTCTCTCTTCTCTCAGAGAGCAGAAAAGGAAATATAACATTAAAGGGCCTTTTGTGCTCAGATTTTCTAGGTGGAGAAAACATATTGTTGCCTATCCCTGCACTAGTAGGTACAGTGGGGCAAAAAAGTATTTAGTCAGCCACCAATTGTGCAATTCTCTCACTTAAAAAGATGAGAGAGGCCTGTAATTTTCATCATAGGTACACTTCAACTATGACAGACAAAATGAGGAAAACAAATCCCGAAAATCACATTGTAGGATTTTTTATGAATTTATTTGCAAATTATGGTGGAAAATAAGTATTTGGTCACATACAAACAAGCAAGATTTCTGGCTCTCACAGACCTGTAACTTCTTCTTTAAGAGGCTCCTCTGTCCTCCACTCGTTACCTGTATTAATGGCACCTGTTTGAACTTGTTATCAGTATAAAGACACCTGTCCACAACCTCAAACAGTCACACTCCAAACTCCACTATGGCCAAGACCAAAGAGCTGTCAAAGGACACCAGAAACAAAATTGTAGACCTGCACCAGGTTGGGAAGACTGAATCTGCAATAGGTAAGCAGCTTGGTTTGAAGAAATCAACTGTGGGAGCAATTATTAGGAAATGGAAGACACACAAGACCACTGATAATCTTCCTCGATCTGGGGCTCCACGCAAGATCTCACCCGTGGGGTCAAAATGATCACAAGAACGGTGAGCAAAAATCCCAGAACCACACGGGGGACCTAGTGAATGACCTGCAGAGAGCTGGGACCAAAGTAACAAAGCCTACCATCAGTAACACACTACGCCGCCAGGGACTCAAATCCTGCAGTGCCAGACGTGTCCCCCTGCTTAAGCCAGTACATGTTCAGGCCGTCTGAAGTTTGCTAGAGAGCATTTGGATGATCCAGATGAGGATTGGGAGAATGTCATATGGTCAGATGAAACCAAAATAGAACTGTTTGGTAAAAACTCAACTCGTTGTGTTTGGAGGACAAAGAATGCTGAGTTGCATCCAAAGAACACCATACCTACTGTGAAGCATGGGGGTGGAAACATCATGCTTTGGGGCTGTTTTTCTGCAAAGGGACCAGGACGCCTGATCCGTGTAAAGGAAAGAATGAATGGGGCCATGTATCGTGAGATTTTGAGTGAAAACCTCCTTCCATCAGCAAGGGCATTGAAGATGAAACGTGGCTGGGTCTTTCAGCATGACAATGATCCCAAACACACCGCCCGGGCAACGAAGGAGTGGCTTCGTAAGAAGCATTTCAAGGTCCTGGAGTGGCCTAGCAAGTCTCCAGATCTCAACCCCATAGAAAATCTTTGAAAGTCCGTGTTGCCCAGCGACAGCCCCAAAACATCACTGCTCTAGAGGAGATCTGCATGGAGGAATGGGCCAAAATACCAGCAACAGTGTGTGAAAACCTTGTGAAGACTTACAGAAAACGTTTGACCTCTGTCATTGCCAACAAAGGGTATATAACAAAGTATTGAGATAAACTTTTGTTATTGACCAAATACTTATTTTCCACCATAATTTGCAAATAAATAAATTAAAAATCCTACAACGTGATTTTCTGGATTTCTTTTTCTCATTTCGTCTGTCATAGTTGAAGTGTACCTATGATGAAAATTACAGGCCTCTCTCATCTTTTTAAGTTGGAGAACTTGCACAATTGGTGGCTGACTAAATACTTTTTTGCCCCACTGTATGTGCTGCTAGATTTTACTTTGGGGTTATTTCTATGCCTTATTACATATTATTACCAATGTGGGTATAACATGCTAATCCTAGGCATCTTGCTCTATTACTTTTTTTCATTATCATGTACACAGTAAGTAAGCCAGTTTCTGCCCGGTCCTTGTGTGTTGACTCCAATTATTTGGGCCACATGGGGGCATCTAAGCCCTATGATTACAAAATAATGGCCTTGTAGTTGTCAGAACATTGAAAATGCATAATTCATTGTGCCCCATCAAGAAGTCACTATGGCATTGATTATGCCAAATATATTTATAACTAACCCAAGATACTTCATCTGTGTCGTTTACAGTGGGAGCAAATGAAGCAGAGTGGGCAGAACAAGCAAGGAGGTAGGGAAGCCAAGCACGAGCTAAGCAGATCCTATAGAATGTATTTGCATATTTCCGTTAGGAACCCCTCAATTCGGTCTTGCACTTCTTATAAACCACTTAATTTTTTTTTTACTTTGGCAAGTCGTCAAGTTTATAGAACTTAGTGCACTGTGTTCGAAACAGATTCTAGTTTTGGGAACAGAAAAATGTATTGAGATCAATGTTTCATCGATTTAGAAAATGAGCAGAATATCGGCCCAGTTTCACCTAGTTCCATCCTTTTCTATTACCCTCGACAGGACTTCATCTCACTACCATATTTGGTGATGAGCAAACCTTCTAAACGGATGCCTCAGCTTTATAGCCCCTGTGACGTGTCTGACTGACTCCTTCTGTCTGATTATGCTACTGTAAAATGGAGACAATGGGCTTGTTTGACTGCTAAGGCTGAACCAAACGACTGAAGGCGAAAGTCGAGGAGTGAAGTCGGGGGGGAGGTGCATCTGCTACAGCCGAAAGTCGGACACTGATGTGGTTTTCCGACAGCATGGCTCAGTGAAACTTGTATTTAATTTTTACCCTTATTTTACCAGGTAAATTGACTGAGAACACATTCTCATTTACAGCAACGACCTGGGAAATATTTTATTTATTAACCCCTTGGTTTCCATGTGCCATATATTTTTTTTTAATTGTGCTGTGATGTTTTACAAAATGTTTGAACCTTTGTAATCGTATTTTATCCACAGATTGTGAGCTAAAGTTGAAAACCTTTCCTATGAGTATTATTATATTATTTATTGACTGACTATGGCTTTCCAAATCGCCCAACACTGCTATTTGTAAGGTTAATTTTAATTGCATGTTGTGATTTTTGAACCATTCCTGAACCTGTGACCAGAAACAAGCTACATAAGGGCAATACCAGAATAAATGATCTATTGATTCTGTCTCTTCGCAGCAAAATCTACAGACCTGAGATTGTTTTATGCCCCATATATATAGCATTCTATTGGTGGCAAAAATGTTATATAATAATTTAAATGGAATATGCCATGGAATTGGTACATCAAAAAGCTCCTCCCATTTATTTTGCACCCTGTATGGCACAGCTGTCAACATTTTTGTCCTCGGATGAAACTGGTATATTTTTCTATTTATGCCAGTTCCTTTCACCAATTTGTATCTTTAATATATGGCAGGCAAACAAGTTCCCCACCTTCTCCATTTTCCACTTGCCTCCTCCATTTTTGAGATAGTGATGCAATCAATTGGTTGTAAATTTTGATATAGCAGATATTCCCATATATTTTTGATAACTGCATATGTGACATTACTCCTCCGTTTCTATTCATAATATCATTAACAAATATAATTAAAAAAATTAACTTTTTCCATAAAGAATGTTTTTTTTTATTAATCAGTATATTTGAGTTTAACCATACCATTTGTTGTAATATTTGTTCTATCTTTTCTGGAGGATAAAACTGAAATTGTAACCAGCTTTGTATGGCTTGTTTACGAAAGGGCAATACTTTAAACAACATTTTATTTTCAATTAGTCGGAAATGAGAAGTTGTAATCTGTATAAAGGCAAAAAGAAATCTACTGGAGAACCATTTTGGGTTTAAGTATAATTTATGTATGAGTGAAGCTTTTAGTGAGAGGTTTAGAGCTTTAATATTTAATAATTTTAGCCCCCCAAACTCATATTCATTATATAAATAGGAATGTTTAATTTTGTCTGGCTTAGCTTTCCAAATGAAATATTTTTTGCTCATATGATTTAAAAAAACAAGTCATCTGGAGTAGGAAGTGCCATTATTAAGTAAGTAAACCGTGATAGGACCAAGCAGTTAATCTGTCACACCCTGGCCATAGAGAGCAGTTCTCTATGGTGTTTTAGGTCAGGACGTGACTAGGGTTTTTTTTTAGATGGTATTTTCTATGTTGGTGTTGTGTATGGTTCCCAATTAGAGGCAGCTGATTATCGTTACCTCTAATTGGGGATCATACTTAGTTTGTCCTTTTCCCACCTGCGAGTGTGGGATATTGTTTTCTGTTAGGGCCTTTGAGCGCTACGTAATTGTTCGATTTAGTTGTTTCTTTTTTTTTTTTTTTTTATTGTTTCACTACAAATAAAAATGTGGAACTCACGCTGCGCCTTGGTTTAATGATTTAAAAGACGACTGTGACAGAATATCCCACCAATACAGGACCAAGCAGCGTGCCCAAGAGGTGAAGGAGAGTTGGTCTTGGGAGGAGATACTAGGTGGATGTGAGACCCTTCCTTGGCGGGAGTCGCCGAGGAATATAGGAGGACAGCGACGACGCCGGGGTCCGCGGCCACAAACAGCCCAAGGGCAATCCCAATATTTTTTTTGGGGGGGCACAAGGGGCGGTCGGCCGAGGAGAGAGCCAGAGCCCATATGGGAGTCGATCGAACAGTTTGAGGAAGGATATTGGAGAGAGGTGTTGGCTAGGAGTATGCTGCAGCGCAGGCGTTTGGAAGAGCGTGTCACCAGTCCGGTGCAACCTGTGCCGGCTCCACGCACCAGGCCTCCAGTGTGCCTTCCCAGCCCGGTACGTCCTGTGCCGGCTCTCCGCATTCGCCCTGAAGAGCGTGTCACAAGTCCGGTGCAACCTGTGCCGGCTCCACGCAACAGGCCTCCAGTGCGCCTTCCCAGTCCCGCTCCAAGGCCGGAGTCTTCCTCTGCGCCGGTGACCAGTCCAGGCACGGCGTCCAGTCCCGCTCCAAGGCCGGAGCCTTCCTCTGCACTGGGGCCCAGTCCGGGCATGGCATTCAGCCCGGCTCCTTGGCCCGGATCCGTGGTCTGAGCGGGTGCTATGTCCCGCACCGGAGCCGCCACCGACGCTAGTTGCCCACCCGAACCCTCCCCATCTAGTTTCAGGTTTTGTGGCCGGAGTCCGCACCTTTAGGGGTGGGGGGGGGGGGTACTGTCACACCCTGGCCATAGAGAGCCCTCTGGGTTCTCTATGGTGTTAGGTCAGGATGTGACTAGGGGGTTTTTCTAGATGGTATTTTCTATGTTGGTGTTGTGTATGCTTCCCAATTAGAGGCAGATGATTATCGTTACCTCTAATTGGGGATCATCCTTAGTTTGTCCTTTTCCCACCTGCGAGTGTGGGATATTATTTTTTGTTAGTGCCTTTTGAGTGCTACGTAATTGTTCGATTTAGTTTAATGATTTAAAAGACGATCGTGACATAATCAATGTGATTTTTCCATAAATAGACAAGTATTTACCTCTTCATGGTTGCAGAATCATATCTATTTTTGCTTTTTTTTTTTATTGAAATTAATTGTGGTAAGTTCATTTATATTTTTTGAGATGTGAATACCAAGTATGTCTACTTCACCATCCGCCATGGTAAACTACACGGTAGTGCAAACACTGTAATTTTTAACGATCCAATACACTTGTCATAATTAGGTTTTAATCCAGAGGCTAGAAAAGTGATCAAGATTTTCAATGAGACTGTGCAGGGATTCAGATTGCGGATTTAAGAAAAAACTAGAGTCATCAGCATTCATTGACACTTTTGTTTTTATCCGCTGAATTTCATACACCCTGATGTTCTTGTTTGCTATCTAATATTAATAGCTAGCATTTCAATGGCCGTAATAAATAGATATGGAGACAACGGACAGCCTTGCTTTACTCCTCTTAAAAGCTCAATACTTTCTGAGAAGTAACCATTATTTACTATTTTACATCTGGGGTTGCTGTACTTAACTTTAACCCATTGTATAAGAGAGTCACCAAAATGTATGTAATCCAGGCATTTATGTATCAATTATAGTCATACTTTATCAAACGCCTTTTCAAAATCTGCTATGAAGACCAGGCCTGGTATGTTTCATAATATTCAACTGTTTCAAGTAATTGTCGTATATTATCTCCAATATATCATCCATGTAAAAAACCTGTCTGATCAGGATGAACAATTTCTGGTAAAACCTTTTTTATTCTATGTGCTATGCATTTCGCCAGGACTTTTGCATCACAACATTGAAGTGTTAGAGGCCTGGATCTTTATACTTACCACCTGGGTCCTGTTTTAGTAGTAATGAAATCAGCCCTTCTTGTTGAGTACCTGAAAGTCTACAATTTGTATAAGTGTAATTAAAACATGCTAATAATGGATCTTTGAGTACATCAAAAAATATCTGATATACCTCTACTGGTATACCGTCAAGCCCTGGTGTTTTTCTAGACTGAAAATATTTTATTGCCTCAACGTTCCTCTGCTGTAAGTTGGCCTTCACACAGGTCTTTCTGTAAATTTGTTAATTTTAAATTATTATTAGGAAAGAAATCCTTATAGTTAACATCATTCAGTGGAAATGGAGGAGACTGAAAAGAAAACATATACTTCAAATATTTTGCTTCCTCTTTCAAAATATAATTTGATGAATCATGGGTAACGCCATCATTTGTAACGACTTTCTGTACATTCTCTTTGGTAGAATTTCTTTGAAGATTCAAGATATTTATCTGCATTTTTCACAATTTTCCATCCAATTTGCTTTATTTTGGTAATATGTTACCAATAAGTATTAGTACCTCCAATTCTTTTTTGTTTTTCCTCTAACCTATTTTGGGCCTCTATACAGTTTCCATTACCATCTACCTGCACTGTTACTTCCTCTATTTCCTTTATTAGTCTCATCTCTTTTGACCTAAACTACTTTTGTTTAAATTATGAGTATTGTATTGAATGGCCTCTAAAAGTACATTTGAAAGTGTCCCATACAATAAGGGGATCTGCTGTACTTAAGTTGTACAAAAAAGGTACATTTTTTATTATTTTGTCTTAGTTAAGAACAAATTGTCATCCAATAGGCTTTGATAAAATGTCCAATATCTCCGTCCACGTGGAAATTCTGTAAGAGTTATATGGAAGCCAATTAGATGGTGGTCCGATCGCATTCTGTCTCCTATTAATACTTTTTTTAAATGTTTGATGCCAGCAAGAACAAGACTAGGAAGTAATCAAGATGGCTTGCTTGATAAAGCCTCCTCCATGTAAATATCACTAGGTCAGGGTTTTTCAACCTCCATATATCCACTAGTTCTAATGTATCCATGAACTTTGTGATCTCCTTAAGTGCTTGAGAGTGATAGTTTGTAGAGTGATTTCCTTTACGATCCATTGAGGCACTTAAAACCGTATTATAATTTCCCACCATAATGATAGATTTTCATTGCTTGTGAGCTCAATAGATTATATATATTTTCGAAAAAGTTTGGATCCTCATTATTTGGCCCATATAGATTAATTAGCCAAATCTGTTTTTGGTCCAATAGCATATTTAAAATAATCCATCTTCCTTGCAGATCTGTTTGCACAATCGGATAATTTTTTTTAATAATTAGCATAATCACCCCTTTTGAGTTTCTTTGCCCATGACAAAAATATATTTCTCCCTCCCAGTCCTTTTTCCACCCAACCTCATCTATATTTGTAGAAAGAGTTTCCTGTAAGGCAGGTCCTCACCAGACATCACCGGCAACAATGTCACCTATGGGCACAAACCCACCGTCGCTGGACCAGACAGGACTGGCAAAAAGTTATCTTCACTGACGAGTCACGGTTTTGTCTCACCAGGGGTGATGGTCGGATTTGCGTTTATCGTTGAAGGAATGAGCGTTACACCGAGGCCTGTACTCTGGAGTGGGATCGATTTGGAGGTGAAGGGTCCGTCATGGTCTGGGGCGGTGTGTCACAGCATCATCGGACTGAGCTTGTTGTCATTGCAGGCAATCTCAACGCTGTGCGTTACAGGGAAGACATCCACCTCCCTCATGTGGTACCCTTCCTGCAGGCTCATCCTGACATGACCCTCCAGCATGACAATGCCACCAACCATACTGCTCGTTCTGTGTGTGTGATTTGCTGCAAGACAGGAATGTCAGTTTGTTTATTTTTTATTTAACCTTAATTTTAACCAGGAAGGGCTCATTGAGATTTGAACTCTCTTTTTCAAGAGCAGCCTGGCCAATATAGGCAGCATCAGGTTATAACAAAATTACAGACAAACAACATAAAAAACTACAAGTGTTCTGCCATGGCCAGCGATGAGCCTGGATCTCAATCCCATTGAGCATGTCTGGGACCTGTTGGATCGGAGGGTGAGGGCTAGGGCCATTCCCCCCAGAAATGTCAGTGAACTTGCAGGTGCCTTGGTGGAAGAGTGGGGTAACATCTCACAGGAAGAATTGGCAAATCTGGGGCATTCCATGAGGAGGATATGCACTGCAGTACTTAATGCAGCTGGTGGCCACACTGTTACTTTTGATTTTGACCCCCCTTTTGTTCAGGGACACATTATTCCATTTCTGTTAGTCACATGTCTGTGGAACTTGTTCAGTTTATGTCTCAGTTGTTGAATCTTGTTATGTTCATACAAATATTTACACATGTTAAGTTTGCTGAAAAGTTTAGTTGTACCATAATGATTTGCACTGTTAAGCATACTGTAGCTGCAACTTTGTAAACCTCCAATTGTCCTAACATTCCTCCTACAAAAACCTCCCCAATATCTAGGTCTGTTGTCACTAGGACCATCAGACCTCCCTGACTCATGACGCACCTTTGCGTCCTAAGGCAAACCCTTAGCCGACAATTGCCGTTGGCCAGAGGGAAATATGGGCAGTCCCATGATAACATAAATATTTATGAGGATGCTTAAGAGAACTAACCAAATAACAAACAATAAAATAAAAAATAAATAGTAACAATAATAGATAATATTAATAGAAATAAACAGCACAATCGTATAAATGCATACTCATATTAGAATGTCCTAGCAAGGCTATAAGCATGTCAGCCTAGCCTGCTCAGTTCATTGGATTCAATTGTTTAAAAAAAAATTGTTGAAAGAATGAAGAGAAAACAACCTAAAACAACCTGTCCTTTTTTTTATGTCCATTACATGCAAGACGTATTTAATGTAGTACTCATTATATCCTGTTGTATTCCGACAAAAAACAAAGAAGGCAAAAGGAACAGATTCTAACGGCCGCTAATGACTGCAAGTAAAATTTGTCTTTATATCCTGTTGTATCGTGTCGTGGCTGTGCCAGAGCCGACCGCAAGCCAAACCAGGGCACATTCTATGAGAAGGCATACCCAAGTTCAACTCACAATCAATTCCCGACACAGCCATGGCACGACAGCCAAGAATACATGCAGTACTGACAATCCAGAGCTGGTAAACCTGTAAAACCAACCCTCTCCACCCATACACATTTTTTTTTTATTCAAGGGGCATTGCTCTATCACCTCCGCTGTTTTACACCTAGGCCTATATCATTAGGATCAAGAATATAAAAGGGTAGCATAAATACAGTTAAAGTAGGAAGTATACATACACTTAGGTTGGAATCATTAAAACTTGTTTTTCAACCAGTCCACAAATTTCTTGTTAACAAACTATAGTTTTGGCAAGTCGGTTAGGACATCTACTTTGTGTATGACAAGTCATTTTTCCAACAATTGTTTACAGACAGATTATTTCACTTATAATTCACTGTATCATAATTCCAGTGGGTCAGAGGTTTACATACACTAAGTTGACTGTGCCTTGGAAAATTCCCGAAAATGATGTCAAGGCTTTAGAAGCTTCTGATAGGCTAATTGACATCATTTGAGTTGGAGGTGTACCAGTGGATGTATTTCAAGGCCTACCTTCAAACTCAGTACCTCTTTGCTTGACATCATGGGAAAATCAAAAGAAATCATCCAAGACCTCATAAAAACATTAGACCTCCACAAGTCTGGTTCATCCTTGGGAGAAATGTCCAAATGCCTGAAGGTACCACATTCATCTGTACAAACAATAGTACGCAAGTATAAACACCATGGGACCACGCAGCCGTCATACCACTCAGGAAGGAGAAGCGTTCTGTCTCCTACAGACGAATGTACTTTGGTGCGAAAAGTGCAAATCAATCCCAGAACAACAGCAAAGGACCTTGTGAAGATGCTGGAGGATACAGGTACAAAAGTATCTATATCCACAGTAAAACAAGTCCTATATCAACATAACCTGGAAGGCCGTTCAGCAAGGAAGAAGCCACTGCTCCAAAACCGGCATAAAAAAGACTACGGTTTGCAACTGCACATGGGTTTGATGAAACAAAAATATAACTGTTTGGCCATAATGACCATCGTTATGTTTGGAGGAAAAAGGGGGATGCTTGCAAGCCGAAGAACACCATCCCAACCGTGAAGCACGGGGGTGGCAGCATTATGTTGTGGGGGTGCTTTGCTGCAGGAGGGACTGGTGCACTTCACGAAATAGATGGCATCATGAGGAAGGAAAATTATGTGAAGATATTGAAGAAACATCTCAAGACATCAGTCAGGAAGTTAAAGCTTGTTAGCAAATGTGTCTTGCAAATGGACAATGACCCCAAGCATACTTCCGAAGTTGTGGCAAAATGGCTTAAGGACAACAAAGTCAAGGTGTTGGAGTGGCCATCACAAAGCCCTGACCTCAATCCCATAGACAATTTGTGGTCAGAACTGAAAAAGCGTGTGCGAGCAAGGAGGCCTACAAACCTGACTCAGTTACACCATCTCTGCCAGGAGGAATGGGCCATAATTCACCTAATTTATTGTGGGAAGCTTGTGGAAGGCTACCCGAAACATTTGACCCAAGTTAAACTATTTAAAGGCAATGCTACCAAATACTAATTGAGTGTATGTAAACTTCTGTCCCACTGGGAATGTGATAAAAGAAATAAAAGCTGAAATAAATTATTCTCTCTACTATTATTCTGACATTTCACATTCTTAAAATAAAGTGGTGATCCTAACTGACCTAAAACAGGGAATTTTTGGTAGGATTAAATGTCAGGAATTGTGAAATTCTGAGTTTAAGTGAATTTGGCTAAGGTGTATGTAAACTTCCGACATTTAAATATATAATATACCCTTCTCTCGCTTAGAGAAGTGCTTCCATAAGCCAGTTATTGTATTAATTCTACCGTTAACTTTAATCACTTTATCCCAGTGTTAACCAGCCCGCCACACTAGAGACAACAACCCTGTTGACAATACCTAATCCATTTATTTGCCAGTGTGTATCGGAAGAATAATAATCCTTTACATTTTTTATTTTGAGATTTATTTTTAAAATGTAAAAGGGTAATATCCAATATTTTAGGATCGTATTGGACTTTTCCAATAGAGAACCTAGGCAGATTTTTTATTATATAATCGTTCATCCTAGCCCTATAATAAATCTATTCATATTCATTAAGTTTTATCTTAAAAGCTAATCGTTCTGATTCACATCGGCGAACAAGGGCCGCACTATATAACAGCTTTTAAGTCATAATATACACCGACCTTTACAATTAGGTCATATCATATTAAACTAAAAAACGAACCTTGGTATTTCTAATGTACAATCTTCAATTTAAATAAATAAAAATCATGAAGAAAAAAAGGTCAGCCAACACTATCTTCGCCTTCCCCTAAATCAAAACCTGATATTACGTCCATATAGTGCAAAGTTCCATATTGCCTATATAGAAAAATGATAAATTCATCATACCCATTCCGCATTACCATGAGTCCACCCTTATTTTAGGTTCACATAGTCAACGGTTCCATACGGCATGAAAAGTATTTGGTTTAAAATATACTTAAGTATCAAAAGTAAATGTAATTGCTAAAATATACTTAAGTATCGAAAGTAAAAGTACAAGTATAAATCATTTCAAATTCCTTATATTAATCAAATCTCAGTGCTTGAGGCGTCACGACAGACACCCTGGTTCGATTCCAGGCTGTATCACATCCGGCTGTGATTGGGAGTCCCATAGGGCGGCGCACAATTGGCCCAGCGTCATCCGGGTTTGGCCATGGTAGGCGGTCATTGTAAATACGAATTTGTTCTTAACTGACTAGCCTAGTTAATAAAAAAACACAGAAAAGGTAACCAAGGTCCTTTGATGGCCATCAACTCAATTTGTGTTTAAATATATTTTATTATAAAGCAAAACGTGGAAAAAACTGACGTCACATTATGCGCCCGTAGTTAGCGAGGCGGCGGATTGAAAAACGTAAACAACCACCGGTTTGTTTGTTTTATCTGTGAAACAAATTTCGCTGGTTTGAGGATAAGTAATTTAGTTACGAGTTCGACAATATGTTGAAAAGGGTACCCAAGACAACATTAAAGTGTCTCATGAAGAAGAAAGCCCACATTCGTGTAGGCACAGCCGCAGATGCAATGGTATGTTTGAAAATGCTATCGTAGCTAGCTATCGTTACTAACACTTCTAGCCAGCGAGGCTAACGTTAAAATATTGTTTTCAAACGAATAGCCTTAAGGTACATGCAATACAGCTAACGTTAGTTATCTAACTTAGCCTAGACAGCTACTGTAGTAGGATAGCCATCTGTTACATGCCGTCGGTGTCTGAAACGGAATGTCCCTCCTAGGTCGAGCTGAACGTGCTGCTGTTTCTGCATAGCCTCGCAGAAGAGGCGAGGACAAAAGCTTTTGAGGAGAAATCTGCGACTATCAAAGCCCACCACGTCAAAGCAGTATCCAAGGTATTGGGTTGTAGGACACAAAGGGTGCATCTCAACGGTCTAAAGCACAGGTGTCACACTCATTCCATGGAGGGCTGAGTGCCTGCGGGTTTTCATTCCTCCCTTGTACTTGATTGATCATTTATTAGTTAGGAACTCTGCTCCTGGTTGTTTAGGTCTTAATTAGACACAAATTGAAAGGAAGTAACAAAAACTAGCAGACAGCCCTCCATGGAATGAGTTTGACAACCCTGTTGTAAAGGGCCTCCACTCCTTCATTAACACTGATCTGAAATAGCCTGGACAGTATCCCAATATTGGACCTCTGATTAATTGAGGTGGGAGTGGTTTGAGGAGGAAGATGGTGGAAGTGGATGCTGAGATCGAATTAAGCAGCGTGTCGAGTAAATCTGGTGAAGACGAATGTTCTGAATGGACAACAGTAGTATTGAAAACTGGAACAAAAAGGAAATCGTCTGAAATTGGAGTGGACGATACGTGTGTAAATGAATCGCTTCTGGTTGGGATGCGTTTGTTGAGTAAGGATGCGTATGTGGGAAACCCGTTTGAGGTGTCAAATGGTGAAGTATGCGCTTGGAAAAGTAGAGTTTGTCAGAGTGACCAGTAGTGGTCTAATATTGATTAATAGTATTTCTGAAGAACAGGAAGACTGCAGTGGGCCTCAAAAGAATCCGGACAACAGAAGTTTTGAACTTCGGAGTAGAGCTCCCGTCAAAGGAGTAATCTCAAGGGTGACAACGGATGTTCAGGTTGAATACCTGAAGAGAATTCCTGGTGTGGTTGGTGCCCAGTGTCTGACCCGCTGGGTGAATGGAGAAAAATTATCTGTAGGTCTTGTTGTTTTTTGATAAAGAGCAAATACCTATGCATGTGGAGCTTGGTTATGTAAGTCCCCAAACCACTAGTGTAAGAATTGTAAAGGATTTGGCCATGTTTCCATTGTGTGCAGATGAACAGAATACTGAAGAAAGGTGTGTAAAAGGATGACAGTGTTGCAATTGTGGTGGGGATCCTGAGTTCCTGGAGTGCCCTGTAAGGGTGAAGAAATTGAGGTGGCAAAAGTTTGCGGTCAATCGACTCTCCTATGTGGAGGCAATTTTTAAAAGAATTGAGAAAACAAGTGATGGTAGTGGATACACCACAGCCTGTAGTAAATGTTTACTGCCAGACAGAAGGTGCATTTTGTTGCGTTCATTGCCACAGTTATAAACTGTACAGCACAAGTCTCAAAGAAGTTGAAGAAACTAGACATTGTGGCTGCAGAAGAAACATTTTTGGGACTCAAGGATTTTACATCGAAAGACTTGCAAGGGGTACTGGTGCCTGAAGACCCGCCCTCCCAGGTTCCCCTTGAGCCTGTGTAGGGATCTGTTTGATTTATTTTTAACAGAAAAGTTGGTTGATTTTATTTTTTTTATTTTTTTATTTTTTGTAGTTCAGTTTTTTTGGGGAATCCTGTTTCCATCCTGCATAGTAGGTGGAGGGATGCAGGTACAGTTATTGGACCATGAGTTCTGACCAGGGTTGCCATGTCTTCGGTTTCCCGCAATTGGGCTACTTTGAAAACGATGTTATGAAAATGTTTTGGTCGCAGGTTTTTGAGCTACTTCCAAATTACACCATGGCATTTCATGGAAACACAGTCCATAGTGACTGTGTTGCCAGGTGATCACCAATATACCATGAAGAAGAAGGTCTAACGGCATTCTATAGTGACTGTGTTGCCAGGTTTAGGTAAATGTCTAGCCCAATGACAGCTGAAAACTAGGCCCAAAAAATGTTGCTCAGCTAGAGTTGCCACATTTATCCAATAGGCGTCTCCATATTAGCTAGCTAGTACTGTCGTTCTTACTTGCCATGATGTGTGTGCGTGCTGCTCTCCTCTCACTCAGGGCTGCAGCAGGCAGCTGAGTCCTATCTCAATGCACACAGATCCCTCCAGCCCTTCCCTCCCTAGAAAGAGAAATGCCATGGTGTAATTTAGAAGTAGCTCAAAAACCTGCCACCAAAACATTTTCATAACATCGTTTTCAAAGTAGCCCAATTGCGGGAAACCGAAGACATGGCAACCCTGGTCAGAACTCATGGTCCAATGACTGTACCTGCTAGCAGCATATGTTCCGCGTTCGAAGCTACATCCATAATCGGTAGACGGTTCTGATTGTAGAATCGTGGTTTGCATCGCCGAGCAGTGAACAAGAAAGTATTAAATCCAGCTTTTAGATGCTACCCCCTCCCCAAATAAAAATGAAATATGGATGCCAATGTCTAGCTTTACGTGCACACATTTCCTTTATTTCCCGTCTTGTTCAACACCTGCCTGTTTTGACGGACTTATTAGATAACAGAACCGTCTACCGATTTATGGAATCTAGTTTTGGACTGGGGACACATGCTACTAGCAGGTACGGTCATTGGACACATGCTACTAGCAGGTACGGTCATTGGACCATGCGCTATCTTGAACGCAGTCGCTATGGAATGCCCTTAGACCTAGTCTCATTAAATAATGAAATCAAACGTCTAATATTGGGCTACCTTGGGTTTTCCGATCAGTACAGAACGATGTAAATGAGGCAAGGAGAGGCTATTGAAATGTTGCCATTTTCTTGAATGCTTTATAGACAGTGGGGTAAATTCCTGTGGTTGCTGTATAGACATGACAGATATCATCATAGTGAGTCATGTAGATTAATGGATATCTAGATGTCCTATTCCTTAAGTTAATTTGTCATAGGAGAGTTTCATGACTTTGAATGTGAAAAATAACATCTTATCATGCTACTTTCAAAATGTCAATGAGGTTTTGATCGTTTTTCCTTAGAAACTGCTGAAACGAGCCAGAGGGTGAAGTGAAGAGACCTTTCTACAAAATTCAACAATCGATTTACAAGGCTTTTTTGTCACATTTGTCTGAATTATAAATTGAACCTGTATTTTATTTTATTTAGTTTGAATCTTTAGTCTTTACTTTTCTTCAGTCGCCAGTCTTTACGTTTGCATTTCATCTGTTTTGTCTGCCATTTAGCATTTGCACAATCCAGAGTATTTTGGAACACTTTTATATGCTGTCCAAATGTTGTTTTCTGTAAATCTATCTTTGGTGTAGTCCTAGTTGCCCCTGCAATGTTTGATCAAGCTGACCAGAGTTTGACAGGGAACATACTATTCTAGTTCCCTGTCAGAGAAATGTGCTTCTTTGTCTTTTGAGAGGAGTGATATTCACTGAGTGCCTTCTATCATTGTCTCTGTTATAAAAATGTAGCATTGATGAAATGCTAGAGAGCTCTCAAATTCAAATCTGAACCTCGAAGCTAGTTCCCCTCTAATCAGGGACTGGTTTAGACCTGGGACACCAGGTGGGTGCAATTAACTATCAGGCACAAGAGCCAGCAGTACTCTGGAACTCATATGGTAAGATTTGAATACCCCTGGCCTAGAGCCTTGTCCTATCTCAGGCCTCCATCTTCTCTTTCCCCAACAGTTTGTCACGGTGCTCAAAGCTTCAGGCTGAATGCTTCACAGACTGTTCCCCAAGACTTCTCCCAAATTCCTCACCTCTTCACGCTACATACATTATCCGCGTGTCGAGATGTTATCTCACTCGTCTTTTGTCACAGGGTTTTCTGAAGGGATGGCACTTGACATGTGTGGTATGTGTTCACTTTCCTATCAAATTGCTCAAGAAGACACTTATCTGGTAGTAATCTTATAGAGCCCTTTAGGTGGTCTGCTGTAGGGATGTTAAGCCTTACTGTCACTGACCCACGGATTCACATGGCTCCCCTTACTGTCATCAGCTCCTGCACGCTGCTCCAGTCAGACACTTACAGCAGAGCAGCTCATGTTCAGGGTCCAGATGCAGATGTGGGGGGGGGGGGACAAAAACTTGATGTTCAGTGGGAACTGGAAAGGCTCTGTTCTGTTTTCTTAATATCAGTGTTAACTTGTCCTTGAGGGAACAACGTGAACATTTCTGTAATTTCACTAGGGAAATAAAGTAGTCATTTTCTTTCATGTAAAAGTGTGTGTGTGTGTGTGTGTATAGGATAACCTGTTTTCAATTTGGTCTTAGACTCATCCAGCTCCAGTCTGGCAGCGTCTTTGGCTTTTGTCTCAACAGATAAATCCGCTTCAACGTCAACCCCCTGAATGCTCCCGTTGATACCATTTTTGACACTTGTCCAGAAACCAGAAGTAGAGCTTTAGATGAGATGTTATTAATCTCCCCTTCCCCTGCTGAAAAGCACATGCAAAAAAAGGACTATGGTGTCCATCTAGCTACCAACAGACAATAAATACATTATGTTATGACAATAAGCTCTAGGTGAAGTAAACAGGATATTAGCCGATAGTCAGAGAGAGAGAGAACACAATCTATGTAAAAGACACAAAGGCAAGTCTGTCGGGTGGCTTTGGCATCGGTTTTTGGTTCCCAGGCCATAATGTAAACTGGGATCCCAAACAATTATCCCTTTGGAAGTGTGTGTGGCTTTTGCCAGTTCTCTGTTCGCTATGGGTAACAGGCAATGGTTGATGCTTTCTGACACCTTCCGGTCCTGTCTGTTCTTCAGCTTAGTTTTAGTTTTCTGGATAGTTTTGGGGCATAAACTTCAGGGAAAAGTCGTCAAGCTTTCAGGCAGTAATGTATCGTCGGAAATGTAGATACGAGGGGAGTCCGACTTCTTTTTGAAGTTTATATTTTTTCACTCAATCCAAGCTGCCAGGGTGACATTGACAGAGTGCCTGGCGTAAAATCTGTGAGGTGACTCACAAGTGCACTTATGCTCATCTGTTTTAAATGAAACCAAATGCACTGACATATTTCTTACACATAGTCACCCAGTCATCCTCTTTTCATTAGGATGGGGAAAGACGTGGCTGTGGAATGATGAAGGTATCTATGCAGATGAGGAGAATCCCAAGTAGGTGAAGCAGACTCACAACAGGACAAAATGTAATAGGTCTACTTGAACGTGCTTACTTTAATATGACAACTTTTGCATTGAGAGCAGGTGTACGTGTGTGAGAAAATGAGTGTGTGAGAGACCGAGAGAGGGGGGAGAAAGCAAACTCACTGCTAACCCAAAACCTTGCATTAGGTTTGTGGTGCGACTATCATGATGTTCTGAGATGTTTGCATTCCTTATGGATTCTGACAGCATGGGTGATTTCATGGAATTTTTCTTGTATTTTTCTTCTGGAAAACAGATTTGTTCTCTAGCGTGCATACTGGGGTTGGGACCATTGTGGATGATGTTCTTTTAACACAATTCTGGCGAAAAAATATTTTTCTGTTTTTTTTTTTTTATTTACATCAAAAGATGACTTAGCTGTTGGACAAAGAACCTTAATTCCAAAGTGGGTAAAAATGCTAATTCGGGTACCATTTCTTATTTGGATTCTGCACTTCATGGATCTTATTAACGGACAATATTTCTCAAGACATCCACGACACAGACGTAAGTAGCCAACCAACACATTTTTATGCGACCTGATTGAAATGCGGACACCTGTTCTGCGTAATTATACGCACATTCAAACTCCTCTCCATACATGCGTAAAAGCATGGACATTACTATGTGGGTGCAGTAAATTTTACTTTCAGGCAACAATGCCGTCATATATTTTCATGGTTTATACGCGTTGGCTTACTATGTGAACCATACAATACATTGTAAAGTTTGTCTGAGGGTTTGATAGATCTGGGCTGGCTCCTGTTTCTATTCTTGGAACATTAATGTTCCTAGGTATAGTAAGTCACTACTCAGGTTTATGAGATTGGCTGTATACGTTGAGTACAGAGCATAATGATTTGTGATAATGTAGTTCTTCCAAAAAAGACTGAAGTTGTATGGGATTTAAGTTTGACCAAATTTCACATGCACGTGCTCATGACATGTAACTGCATCCTCTCTTACGCAGGAACACATACACACACGTGTGTGTGAGAGAGCGAGAGAGACAGACATACACAGCCATAACACCAGCTCTTCTCTCCAGGTAGCTCAGTGGTGAGCAGGTTGTGTCATGCTGGCTGCCTGACATGCTCAGCGTTAAACGGCTGCCTGTCCTGTAAGCCCCGCCTCTTCTTCCACTTGGAGCATGATGGGATGCGGGAGAGGGGGACCTGTCTGCTATCCTGCCCCAGAGGTCACTATGGGACACGCTCTCCACATGTCAACACCTGCACCAGTGAGTCATGTGATGGATGAACAACACCGACACTGTTATGGAGCGTTGTGATAATAATGTCATACATCGTGTAATGCCCTGATCATGTATCCACTCTAACCACGGTCCCTGTCTGTGTCTCAGAGTGCAGGGAGGACTGTGTTTCTTGCTTCAACAGGAACTTCTGCACTCACTGTCACCAGGGCCACTACCTGTACAGAGGGAGGTGTGAGGACAGCTGCCCCGAGCGCCTGACCCCAAACGCTGCACTAAGAGAGTGCAATGGTAAGTCTATTACACTACAGCTGAACTGTGATATTCCTTTATAGTCATAATGTGTTTAAAGTCTGGCTAAAACGAATAAGATCCAGTATTGGTCGGCCAAGAATCTAGGCTTGGATGCATCAAAATCACACATTGTGGAAGAAGACATATAAAATACATATTTACAGTAAGGACCGAGATCAAAATAGAAATGCGTCTCTAATGTCTATGTCCCTCTGTCCCAGATTGTCCAGTAGGCTGTGAGGTGTGTGTGACGAGGAACATCTGCACCAGGTGTAGAGCAGGACTGTACTTCCTGCATGGCCAGTGCCATCATACCTGCCCAGGGGGGTTTGAGCCTGATGCACAGCTCATGGAGTGCATTTCTCAAGGTTAGTGACTATCTGTCCTCCCCCATCTCTGTACATTTTTGTGTATATTTTGTGTATCTATATACCCTACAATGTCATGCCCTCCATCTCTCACTCAGTACACTGTAAGGTGGGAGAATGGGGAGACTGGGGCCTCTGCTTTTGGAGAGGGAGGACCCGGGGCTACAGGAAGTTTGAAGAGGTACGAAGACGAGAGGTCTTACGGCACCCCACCCTGTACGGCGACCCCTGCCCCAAAGTCAAAGAGTGGAGGAAATGTGTCATCAAAAGGAGACAGAGTCCAGGTATACTGGTGATCAAAGTGAAATGTTTGACTTATTTCAGTTTTCCCACATCTTGCATTGTCCTCTCCCTTTCCACAGGAAGATCAGATGGCAAAGGCATTAGGCAAACAGAACACTGATGCAAGATCATTGGTGGGAGCAAAGTAATAGCAAGTGGCAGATGTGATCCAAAACAGGATGGAAGGACAGAAGGAGGACTGGATTAACTGGGTTGAAAGAGAGACCTCCATTGCCTGGACCTCAGTTGTTTCTGTAGTCAGGAACAGTGTGCAACAATTTAGTCCTCTATGTTTGTGACCAGCTGTTGACCTGCCTTGGTTGAGAGACCTTGGCGTAGATAACATTATCATCTGCTCTAGAATTTCGGGTTCAACATTTTTTGGTTCATTACAACATGTCACCCACACGATCCATTCCAGGAAAGGTTCACTAAATTGATATGGACTGAATTGAGCAGTGTTCAAAAAGCAAAATGTGTTATTCTAATGAGTTTTTTTGGTTTCTATCATCATGATGGTGACTAGCCCACTTGTTCTACATGTGTAGCATTTCTCTGTATAGCAAGTCAAATTGAAACTATTGATGCCTTTTCATGATTGAAATCATTGTTATAGGTCTACATAAAATGTTTGTCTATGAGATTTTATAGTAAATTACAGTATATTGTCTTCACAAACATGACTGAATTACATTTTTTTACCAAAAAACATTGTTGTTAGGTTCCATTACATTACACATAAGTCACTGGACAAAGGTGTGTCCTGTACGGGGAGTTTTGTTAAGATCCAAGATGCTCAATCTGAACAGTAACAAACGCGCTTGCTGTACATTATTAGCAGCATATCGACCTTATCTTCCATATCTGAAAAAAATCCAAGGTTAAATTGATACACACATTGGTACAGTTAGGGTTAGTGTTCTCACACGGCCCTATCTCCATGTTGCAGCGCTTGTTTATGGAAAACAGACGGGAGACAAGTCAACCACCTGTGCCAATTAGCTATCTAGCATGCTCCGAACACCTGTGTGTAATATGTGCAACTCGGGAAATGTAGTGGAAGTGTAGTTTTGTCGGATGGAGGCACCCATAGCTGTATGGATCTGTGCAAAACTGCTACTGTAAGTGTAACCTTTTTAGTTCAAGGATACTTTCTCACTGATGAAAGATAAGGGCCATATGTTTCAAAAGCGGTATTGCGAGCGATGAAAACGTTAAAACACAGTGTCGGGATTGTAGTTCACATGAGGCAGTCGTGGGCAAAGCTAATGCCTGAGAACTGCAAGGAGAAGGCAGAATGCCGCCTAGAGTTTTCAATAGCTAAATGTGCCCTTGAGCAAGGCACTTAAACTTGATTGCTCCATGTTCGTTTCTGATAATGGCTGACCTTGACCCCACTCTCCGAGGGTGCCTCAGAGGGATTTGGGATATCAAAAAACACATTTCCATTTCACACATGCGTATAATAGGTGACACACTTGTACATGTGTGAAACAGGACAAATATAAGCACCCACACGTTATACTTAAGCAATAATACATGAGGCCATGTGTTAATGCCACTTTTATCATGGTTGTGATGTGGTCATAGCCACGAGGAGAAGCTGACAAATAAAACCACCCACATGTCATGCTGTATGATCACCCTCCTCGGACGCTTGAGGTGGCAGGCAGACCATGCAACGTCATCCGTTACGTCTATGAATACACGGAAGGGGGAGGAACGTAAGTATTTTTCTTTGTTTTGGTAGAATAAATGTTAGTGATTAGCTATCTAGCGTTTATAGGTCAAGAACGATCAATAATTTGCGAATTATCTAAAAACATCACTGAGCGATGGTCAAACGCTATTCATGACAGGTGAGCGTGGAGGAAATTCGCTCGAGGTTGAAGACAGTCAAGCGGTGTGTCACTGACAACTGTGGCCTCGGAAGCTAACAGTAACGTGAAAGCAAAGCTTGTCAACAAGAAATGGCTACTGCACAGTAGCTAGCTAGTTTGACGGCGACATCATACAATTGATGTGTCTATTTAGTAGCTAGCTGTGTTCTTTATGGTGGTTGTCCTGTTCGCTTTAGATTAGAAAGATGGCTAACGTTATAGCAACGTACAGTCTTTGATTATAGCTAACCAGTGGTTTTATTTCTCTGGGAAAGGCGGGATTAAACCGACTCCTGAGTCCTGTCTCTTTTCAACAATATTTTTTTTCCATAGAGAGGAACTTTGAGAGAATACAGAATTGACCCTGATGTCATCCCAGTAACTGCGCTTGAGAGAGTAAGTAGTTCATTTTTTCCCATCATAGTAATTAGGGCAATATGATTGTGACAAAATATTCTAGCCAGCTAAGTAATCTGAAATTCACATTTAGATATTTAGGCTTATTGCTAATTGAGTCTCTCCTGACAGCTTGTATGTGATCTTGTTCAACTGTGAGCTGAGATTATTGCTTAAAATTAGTCCGCAGGACTGTGTCTTTTTCTGTGTCTCAGCATTAGCTTAACGATCTGTCTCTCCCCTCAGCATGGCGAGCTGTGGTGAGGTGGACCACACTGTGGACTCTGTGTCCTCCTCTAAGGTGGAAGACGGAGGGGGACGCCTGTACTGGTGACTCCCCCACCTCCCCTAAACCTTCGGCCAACCCCTTGCCGGAGTGTGCCATCTGCCTCCAGACCTGTGTGTACCCGGTTCGCCTGCCCTGCTGCCACGTCTTCTGCTTCCTGTGCGTTAAAGGAGCCTCCTGGCACAGCAAGCGCTGTGCTCTCTGCAGACAGGAAGTACCTGAGGACTTCCTGGAGCATCCCACCCTGCTGTCCCCAGAGGAGCTGAAGGCAGCAGCCGCAGGGGGGCGAGGAGGAGCCGGGCCGAGGAGCGCTGGGGGAGATAATGCCTGGTACTACGAGGGGAGGAATGGATGGTGGCAGTATGACGAGAGGACCAGCCGCGAGCTGGAGGATGCCTTGGCCAAGGGCAGGAAGTGTGCAGAGATGCTGATTGCTGGCTTCCTGTACGTGGCTGACCTGGAGAACATGGTGCAGTACCGCCGCAACGAGCACGGTCGCCGCCGCCGCATGAAGCGTGACGTGGTGGACATTCCCAAAAAGGGTGTAGCCCGGACTCAGACTGGACCCTGACCCCGCCCCACCAGTTGTTGCCATGGCAGCTGTTCTGGTCACAACAGCGACAGTGGAGCGGTCAAGCTCTGCTGACGGGGAGGATGTGACTGGACGGTCACAGGCGGGTCGCTCAGGGGTTCTCATCTCAGCTCCTCCTGTCAGACCCCCTATAGTCCTGGGGGCCAACCCTGCCACCCCAGCCTCCATCTCCCTGGAAGACTCTCTTTCCCAGCTCCTCATCAGCCAGCCAGAGGGGGAAAAGGAGGAGGAAGAGGAGGTAGCTTCAAGCATGAGCCAGGCGTACGAGTCAGCATCTGGTAGCAGTGAGGATGAGGATGGTGGTGGTGATGGTGATGAGGTAGGCCAGGGGTGGGACAGGGAGAGGGGGGGACAAGAAGTAGGAGTTCGACGGAGGACCAGATACAGACTCCTACAGCGGTGGCTCAGGGAGGTCCAGCCTGACAGACTGCCACCTGGTGGTGGGTCCTCCAGCGGAGGCCTTACTGTGCGCTCACGCAGCCCTGACGGTCAGTGCACTGTCACAGAGGTGTGACCACAACTGGACCACTGTCTCTGCACTCATCCCGGCTCAGCAAAAAAAACGCATTCACTTCATGCCCATGGTGGTAGTGAAGAACCCAGGGGAAGATAGCAGATCAGCCATTTGCATTACATAGACATTTCAGTCAGCCACATAAGCTAATCAATAGTTTATAATAATACGTCAGCCAGCAAGATTATGCAACATTGCACACAATGAAATAGCCCATACTGCTCCACTGTCTGCCACTGTAACCATTTGAGCCCATGTTATTATGGTTAACCATGCATTGGTACTAAATATTTGAAGAGAAATGATAAAGGTTTGAGATTTGGAGGGGACTTAACCTTTTAAATGTAGCATCCCATCTCTAACCGGAGGCAAAAAAGAATTATCTGGTTTTGTCGTACATTGTTTTTTGCTGTAAGAAATGTATTTTCTAATCTCCATTGAGTGTGTGTGTGTGTGTGTGTGTGTGTGCGTGTGTGCGTGCGCTTTTGTCTGTGTATTGAGGTCATATTACATCTTAATATAAAAAGTGTGTGCTTGTGTT
Source organism: Brachymystax lenok tsinlingensis (assembly GCA_030435695.1). Taxonomy (NCBI): domain Eukaryota; kingdom Metazoa; phylum Chordata; class Actinopteri; order Salmoniformes; family Salmonidae; genus Brachymystax; species Brachymystax lenok. Next base: position 22,009,745 of record CM059817.1, read on the forward strand.
GTGAGTGAAAGGTGATGAGAGCCTACTGGTAAAGAGGTCTTGAGTGTAGAAACGTGTGGATGAGAAACGTGTGGATGGGAAACAGTGTGGATGGGAGATGTATTGTGAGTGTTAATGAGTCTGTTTTGAAGTTTGAAACTATTATTTGAACTCTTCTGTCAACGTCTTGTCACGTTTTAAAAAGTATTTTTGACTTATTTAATATGCTTTAACATATGTGTGTGGTCTCTTTGTTTTCCCAAAAACGATAAAGTTTGTCTATTTGACATTAAATTGAAAAGTCATGAGTTCAATTTTATTGGTAACTTAATGGGAATATGACAATTATTGGAAGGTGATAGCTATTGCATATGGCTTTGGGTGATACAGTATGTTGAGTGTGCATCAGTGTTGTGACTCAGCATTGGGAATTTACACCCACAAGGTTTTTTTATTAAACATTTTTGACCAGGCAGGTCAATTAAGACCAAATTCTAACAACATCAGCTCAGTAGGTGGAAATGATGGGAAATGCTATATCGAGACTTCCTCATTCAGATGAAAAGGTGACAAATTAAATGGAAGATGTTGAGAGAAATGGATGGAAAAAGATGGTTAACCTGTGGTTACTTGGAGGCATGAGACAAACTCAATGACTTGTCTTCATCAAGTATAAAGCAGAAACCGTTGCATGACAAAGACACTACTTGTTTGGATTGAAACATGGGAGTTACTCTATTCTTCCTGCTTCTGACCATACAGAATGACTAAGCAGCAGGAAAATGAGGGAATGGTTTTGCAAACTGAAACTGATTGGATGCAAATTGTGCAGATGTTTCCCTGGATTCACTTGGTGGGGATATTGATGCGTGTGGATAAACTGGTCATCTATGGGGTCCATTTGGCTTGCCCCAACACCTATGCTGTCTACCGCTGTGAATTTCAACCTGGGTTCATAGCAAATAAGAGTGCATCAAGACGATGTGTGGACCTAGACACGTGTAAGATGGACAGGGAGTTGTTCTGAGGAGAAAGGGGAACCTGTCAATCTGGAGGGCACCTACAGTGCCAGTGCCCCCTGGGTTCAATAACTATGGCAACCACAAAAAATGGGTGTACAGTGCCGAATTGTGAGCTGTATGGACCACAACAGGCTACAGCTGGACAGGCTCTGCCAGGCTTTGACAGTCTTATCTCTGTTGAGACGGAAGTAAGTTAGCCTCCCTGAGCTATATCAGAGAACACACAAAAACACACATCACCCTGCCTCTGTTGTCTATCTTTTCTCTAAAGGGACTGGTCAACGGCACCACTGATGTTCCTTAACTCTGCTTCCAGTCCGACAATCACCATTGTAACAGCAGTGAAGTGACTAGCCTACAGAGGTCAGTTGAAAACTCCATTCGACTGATTGCCTCTCAGCTGAGAAACACCACTACCAGGATCAGGATCAACCGCACAAGGGTGGATCTTGTTGTCAGACGGGACTGGACTCCACTCAGTGGACCGGTCAGCCTGACCAATGAAAACACCCAACTTGACACCACCTGGAAAACCGCAACTGCTATGCCTTCGTCACTCTACTCGGGTACTAAGGTCTTCAGTCTTTGGCCAATGGATCTAAAACCCAATCAAAAACTCCAGAGTGGTTACTGTATCTGTTAGCAACCCATACACAACAAGGCTGCGCCAACAGGTCATTCTCACCTTCACACACCTGCAGCCCAGTGACGGGCACCAGCACGCCTGTGTTTATTGGTCAGAGGAGAAGGGAGAGTGGTCATGGCGGAGTTGTGCCTCAGTAGGTGGAGGCCGGTACTCTACCTTGCACCTTAGAGACTGCTGCCCTATGTACATAGTCATTGAACACTGGTCACTTTAATAATGTTTACATACTGTTTTACCCACTTTATATGTACAGTCGTGGCCAAATGTTTTGAGAAAGACACATTTCATTTTCACAAACTTTGCTGCTTCAGTGTCTTTAGATATTTTTGTCAGATGTTACTTTGGAATACTGAAGTATAATTAAATCAAATCAAATTTTATTTGTCACATACACATGGTTAGCAGATGTTAATGCGAGTGTAGCGAAATGCTTGTGCTTCTAGTTCTGACCATGCAGTAGTATCTAACAAGTAATTACAAGCATTTCATAAGTGTCAAAGGCTTTTATTTACAATTACATGAAGTTGATGCAAAGAGTCAATATTTGCAGTGTTGACCCTTCTTTTTCAAGACCTCTGCAATCCGCCCTGGTATGCTGTCAATTAACTTCTGGGCCACATCCTGACTGATAGCAGCCCATTCTTGCATAATCAATGCTTGGAGTTTGTCAGAATTTGTGGGGTTTTGTTTGTCCACCCACCTCTTGAGGATTGACCACAAGTTCTCAATGGGATTAAGGTCTGGGGAGTTTCTTGGCCATGGACCCAAAATATCGATGTTTTGTTCCCCGAGCCACTTAGTTATCACATCATGCTGGAAAAGGCATTGTTCGTCACCAAACTGTTCCTGGATGGTTGGGAGAAGTTTCTCTCGGAGGATGTGTTGGTACCATTCTTTATTCATGGCTGTGTTTTTAGGCAAAATTGTGAGTGAGCCCACTCCCTTGGCTGAGAAGCAACCCCACACATAAATGGTCTCAGGATGCTTTACTGTTGGCATGACACAGGACTGATTTTAGCACTCACCTGCTCCTCTCCGGACAAGCTTTTTTCCGGGTGCCCCAAACAATCGGAAAGGGGATTCATCAGAGAAAATGACTTTACCCCAGTCCTCAGCAGTCCAATCCCTGTACCTTTTGCAGAATATCAGTCTGTCCCTGATGTTTTTCCTGGAGAGAAGTGGCTTCTTTGCTGCCCTTCCTGACACCAGGCCATCCTCCAAAAGTCTCCGCCTCACTGTGCGTGCAGATGCACTCACACCTGCCTGCTGCCATTCCTGAGCAAGCTCTGTACTGGTGGTGCCCCGATCCCGCAGCTGAATCAACTTTAGGAGACGGTCCTGGCGCTTGCTGGACTTTCTTGGGCTCCCTGAAGCCTTCTTCACAACAATTGAACCGCTCTCCTTGAAGTTCTTGATGACCGATAAATAGTTGATTTATGTGCAATCTTACTGGCAGCAATATCCTTGCCTGTGAAGCCCTTTTTGTGCAGAGCAATGATGACGGCATTTGTTTCCTTGCAGGTAACCTTGGTTGACAGAGGAAGAACAATGATTCCAAGCACCACCCTCCTTTTGAAGCTTACAGTCTGTTATTCAAACTCAATCAGCATGACAGAGTGATCTCCAGCCTTGTCCCCGTCAACACTCACACCTGTGTTAATGAGAGAATCACTGACATGATGTCAGGTGGTCCTTTTGTGGCAGGGCTGAAATGCAGTGAAATGTTTTTTGGGGATTCAGTTCATTTGCATGGCAAAGAGGGACTTTGCAATTAGTTGCAATTCATCTGATCACTCTTCATGACATTCGGGAGTATATGCAAATTGCCATCATACAAACTGAGGCAGCAGACTTTGTGAAAATAAATATTTGTGTCATTCTCAAAACTTTTGTCCACGACTGTATATACTGTGTTCCAGTCATGGCTAATCCTATATAACTTATTTGTTATTTATGGATTATGGATTATGTGTGTATTGTTTTTTATTTTATTGCTTTTCACAAGTATTCAGACTCTTTGCTATGAAACTTGAAATTGAGCTCAGGCGCATCCTATTTCCATTGATCATCCGTGAGATGTTTCCAGCTGTGGTAAATGCAATTGATTGGAAATGATTTGGAAAGGCACACACCTGTCAAGATAAGGTCCCACAGTTAACAGTGCATGTCAGAGTAAAAACAAAGCAATGAGGTCGAAGGAATTGTCCGTAAACCTCAGAGAAAGGATTGTGTTGAGGCACAGATCTGGGGAAGGGTACCAAAAATGTTTTGCAGCATTGAAGGTCCCAAAGAACACAGTGGCCTCCATCATTCTTAAATGCAAGAAGTTTGGAACCACCAAGACTCTTCCTAGAACTGGCCGCCCACCCAAACTTGTCAATCGGGGGAGAAGGGCCTTGATCAGGGAGGTGACCAAGATCCCAATGGTCCCTCTGACAGAGCTCCAAAGTTCCTCCGTGGAGATGGGAGAACCTTCCAGAAGGACAACCATCTCTGCAGCACTCCACCAATCAGGCCTTTATGGTGCAGTGGCCAGACGGAAGCCACTCCTCAGTAAAAGGCACATGACAGCCCGCTTGGAGTTTCACAAAAGGCACCCTGACTCTCAGATTCTCTTGTCTGATAAAACCAAGATTGAACTCTTTGGTCTGAATGTCAAGCGTCACGTCTGAAAGAAACCTGGCACTTGTATTTATTTAGGGAGCTTTCATTTATGATAGACACTGTCATTGTTGTAGTTATTGTTTAGTGTTCTCATATGCCAACACTTTTTTTAAGGCAAGTAAAGAGGCAACTCTGACCTCTAATGGCTGAACATATAAAACCATTTTTTCGAGATTTTATTACAAAATAATGCATTTCCAGCCATGGTATGTAATGCAATTAGACATTTTAGATGAGAGCCATGTGAAAGACATACTGTATATAGGTGTATAATGGTCACCGGGGGATACATATAGAAATTCAACACACTGGGGTCTTATGATGCCAATGTGAAAGATACATGGGGAGAGAAAAAGAGAGTGATGATGGAGGAGGAAAGAGGGAGACCGATGGAGGGAGAAAGGGAGGTGGTTGGAGTGGGAGGGAGTGAGAGAAGGAGACAGGAAGAGAGCAGGGTAAAATAGTTAATCTTGGGTATGTGTGCACTAGGCCAGACATAGCCCTGATGACTGACTGACAGACAGAGATGGGAGACTGAGGGGAGGCAGACAGAGAGACAGACAGAGGGGAGGCAACAGTAATATAACTCTACCATAACCCATCTAGTCTACACCCTATCATGTCCCCCCTCTCTCTGCATGAAATACACTGGGATACAACCCCCAGTCCAACACGAATAGTTGGATTATTCTTGTCTATCTGACTCCCACCACCCTGTAGTTCAAGGGCTCGATTGTTTTTGTGTCTGCTATTCTTTGCAACCTTGTTTTTGCTTGGGATGGGACTGTTATATCTTGTTTAATTCTTAGGGGATGTGTGTTACTTCCATTGTGAGTTATGTTCTGTTGATACGTTGATACGTTTGAACTAATCCATTCTATTTTGGTCGATTTATCTATTCCATCTATTACAACCAAAATTCCATTAGGTAAGAGTTACGTTTGCGTGCCTGTAAGTTTGCATACGTATGTGTGCATGCATGCATTAGTTTGTGTGTGTACATGCATGCATTAGTTTGTGTGTGTGCATGTGTGTGTGTGTGTGTGTGTGTGTGGTTGTTGGTAGCCTATTTCCAGTGGTAGAACAGACATGGATGCAGTCAGATTCACAGACGTGTCTGTAGTCTCGGCCCAACAGGAACCAGCATGACCTCATTCTACTGTAACCAGCATCGACTTTACACCATTAATACTCTGATGGCATCCCACTGTGAAAACAGTGCCACTACGAACATTAATAACTCTCATATGTCACCCCGTGGCTATGGTCACCCTCCTATGCTCATAAATATCTTGTTCTATGACAGAGTTCTGGAATCGTACATCATATAATTATTTCTAGTTTATCGTCCACCATGCATGTTACATTAACCAAGGCACTGTAGCAGTGGTAACATGGAAGCATAAACAGTGGAAAAAAAAGGCCAATTGGATTAATAAAGATTTGAGTGTGTGATTTAGTATGACAGAAATAAATGGAGCTAGTCTGATAGAAGAGAGGACAGAGAGAAAGTGTGAGGGAGAAACAGGTAACTGGCCAAAATAAAGGAAACACCAACATAAAGTGTCTTAATAATGTGTTGGGACACCACGACCCATCTGTTGTCAGGCCTCCTGCTGGTTGTAGGGGTCTCATCTTCCTACGTGGTAATTGCTTGAACAGGGTCAGTTGTCCCTTCAGGCTGTTGCACACAGACTGACAGGGTCAGATTCAAACCCTGCAGCTCTACTCAGAATCCTACAGGTCAGGAAGCCAACCAGACAGCCTGTCTGAACACATTCCCTCATAACCCATATTGCATCATACTGTATACTGCACATGCTGCATTGGGCCTGTTGCTAGCTCACTGTGAGAGAGTTAGCTTCTCGCTTGGCCAAAGTCAAGTTCACATGTTTCTTTACATTAAAGTAGTTGCACGTTCACTTCTCTCAACTCTAAGTAATTTTTTGAAGTCACCAGATACAGTACTATGAATATTCCCCAATGGTACATACTGTATAGTTTAAATTGACTTTGCCCTGGGCAGGGTTGTCACCAAAGCTCAGTAGTTGTCTGTGCCAAAACCATTAGCTTACTGTTGCTATGGCTGCAATTTCCATAAAGGTTTTATTGTGTGATACAGTTGAAGTCGGAAGTTTACATACACTTAGGTTGGAGTCATTAAAACTCGTTTTTCAACCACTCCACAAATTTCTTGTTAACAAACTAGTTTTGGCAAGTCAGTTAGGACATCTACTTTGTGCATGACACAAGTCATTTTTCCAACAATTGTTTACAGGCAGATTATTTCACTTATAATTCACTGTGTCACAATTCCAGTGGGCCAGAAGTTTACATACACTAAGTTGACTGTGCCTTTAAACAGCTCGGAAAATTCCAGAAAATGATGTCATAGCTTTAGAAGCTTCTGATAGGCTAATTGACATCATTTGAGTCAATTGGAGGTGTACCTGTGGATGTATTTCAAGGCCTACCTTCAAACTCAGTGCCTCTTTGCTTGACATCATGGGGAAAGTTTTAAAAATCAGCCAAGACCTCAGAAAAAAATTGTAGACCTCCACAAGTCTGGTTCATCCTTGGGAGCAATTTCCAAACGCCTGAAGGTACCATGTTTATTTGTACAAACGATAGTATGCAAGTATAAACACCATAGGACCACGCAGACATCACACCGCTCAGGAAGGAGATGTGTTCTGTCTAATAGAGATTAATGTATTTTGGTACGAAAAGTGCAAATCAATATCAGAACAACAGCAAAGGACCTTGTGAAGATGCTGGAGGAAACAGGTACAAAAGTATCTATACCCACAGTAAAACGAGTCCTATGTCGACATAACCTGAAAGGCCGCTCAGCAAGGAAGAAGCCACTACTCCAAAACCGCCATAAAAAAGCCAGACTACGGTTTGCAACTGCACATGGGGACAAAGATCATACTTTTTGAAGAAATGTCCTCTGGTCTGATGAAACAAAAATTGAACTGTTTGGCCATAATGACAATCGTTATGTTTGGAGGAAAAAGGGGGAGGCTTGCAAGCCGAAGAACACCATCCCAACCGTGAAGCATGGGGGTGGTTTGCTGCAGGAGGGACTGGTGCACTTCACAAAATAGATGGCATCATGAGGGAGGAAAATTATGTGGATATATTGAAGCAACATCTCAAGACATCAGTCAGGAAGTTAAAGCTTGGTCGCAAATGGGTCTTCCAAATGGACAATGACCCCAAGCATACTTCCAAAGTTGTTGCAAAATGGCTTAAGGACAACAAAGTCAAGGTATTGGAGTGGCCATCACAAAGCCCTAACCTCAATCCCATTGAAAATGTGTGGGCAGAACTGAAAAAGCGTGTGCGAGCAAGAAGGCCTACAAACCTGACTCAGATACACCAGCTCTGTCAGGAGGAATGGGCCAAGATTCACCCGCCTTATTGTGGGAAGCTTGTGGAAGGCTACATGAAACGTTTGACCCAAGTTAAACAATTTAAAGGCAATGCTACCAAATACTGATTGAGTGTATGTAAACTTCTGACCCACTGGGAATATGATGAAAGAAATAAAAGCTGAAATAAATCATTCTCTCCGCTATTATTCTTACATTTCACATTCTTAAAATAAAGTGGTGATCCTAACTGACTTAAGACAGGGTATTTTAACTAGGATTAAATCTCAGGAATTGTGAAAAACTGAGGTGTATGTAAACTTCCGGCTTCAACTGTATATGTTAGATGTGTGAATGAAATATCTCAGAGGTGTGATATATGCTAGATGTGTGAATGATATATCTCAGAGGTGTGATATATGCTAGATGTGCGAATGATATATCTCAGAGGTGTGATATATGCTAGATGTGTTGATAAAGTCACCATTATTAGTCAGTTGTACAACCGAATGCCTTCAACCGAAATGTGTCTTCCGCATTTAACCCAACCCCTCTGAATCAGAGAGGTGCGGGGGGCTGCCTTAATCGACATCCACGTCTTCGGCGCCCGGGGAACAGTGGGTTAACTGCCTTGTTCAGGGGCAGAACGACAGATTTTTACCTTGTCAGCTCGGTGATTCGAACTTGCAACCCTCCGGTTACAAGTCCAACGCTCTAACCACTAGGCTACCTGCCGCCCCCGCTAGATGTGTGAATGATATATCTCAGAGGTGTGATATATGCTAGATGTGTGAATTATATATCTCAGAGGTGTGATATATGCTAGATGTGTTTTGATGATATATGTCAGATGTGTGAATGATATATCTCAGAGGTGTGATATATGCTAGATGTGAGAATGATATATCTCAGAGGTGTGATATATGCCAGATGTGTGAATGATATATCTCAGAGGTGTGATATATGCTAGATGTGTTGATATATGTCAGATGTGTATAGTCAGACAGTAGTGAATGATTATGCCACCTCAGCTAACCTCAATGTCACCTTCAGTCAGTGTAGATGAAGGGAAGGAGACATGCTAAAGAAGGATTACTAAGCCTGGAGACAATTGAGACATGGATTGTGTATCTGTGCCATTTAGAGGATGAATGGACAAGGCAAAAGATTGAAGTGCCTTTAAACTGGGTATGGTAGTAGGTGCCAGGTGCACCATTTTGAGGGTGTCAAGAACTGCAATGGTGGTGGGTTTTTCATGCTCAGTTTCCCATGTGTATAAAGAATGGTCCACCACTCAAAGGACATCCAGCCAACTTGACACAACTGTGGGAAACATTAGAATCAACATGGGCCATCATCCCTTTGGAACACTTTCGAATCCTTGTAGAGTCCATGTCCAGACTAATTGAGTTTGTTCTGAGGGTAAAAGGGGTGTAACTCAATATTAGGAAGGTGTTCCTAATGTTTAGTACACTCAGTGTACTTCTATTCTGTGTCCACTTTGTTTTGTATTCAAGGGTCATTTCAGACTGTTCCATATTTGCAAAATAAATAAAATATTGACTGTATCAAAGGCCTATGACTTTGACAGATAAACACCTCCAATGGTAATTTATACAGTACTCTGTAGGCTACTATGAATCAAGTTCCATGAAGCTAGAATGTTTTAATCTATAGATATACTGACAGGATTAGAGAAGTTTGTTTCTAAGATTCAGAATTTAGAGCACATTTATCTCATAGTAAAAGCCCATTTAGTACCTTATACATACTAAGAACCCAGATTCAGTGAAAGGATGAGTTGTTTCAGTTTCAGGTCTCAGTTTTGAACCCGTTATTCTTGTCCCATTCCAAACTGTCAGTCTCCCTAAAAGACTGAAGCGCTGACATCATATCTGCCTTTATCCCATAGACTAGAGAAACCAAATCTTTCTCCCTCATTCTAGTTACCTCTTCATCCCTCCATCACTCACTCGTAATGGACACGACAAGATGAGCCAGTCACAGCAGGGTGCTTGTGTATGCGTGAGTCGGTTTGGGTTTGTGCGTGTGTGTGAGTGTGCCACAGGAGGCTGCTGAAAGGAGAACGGCTCATAATAATGTCTGTAATGGACTGAATGGAATGTTATTAAACACATGGAGATGAGGTGTTTGATGTGTTTGATACTATTCAATTTATTTGGTTTTAGCCATTACTATGAGCCCGTCCTCCCTAATAAAAGGTGCCACCGGCTGCCTGTGGTGTGTGTGTGTGTTCAGACAGAGTACCCGCTGCACTTTGGACCACCGGGTACGATGACACACCCAGACCCCCTCCACAGAAACCAAATTAGATCGTCATTCATCACGCGTAAAGGGGTCGATTATAGTCCCCTCTGCCAGGCAACACACTCACTAATCCCACGAGAGCTCCCATCGCTTGTTTTGAAAGCCGAGCCCCTAGCCCGGATCTCCTTTCAAAGGGATGTTTTTGGGCCCCTTTCTATTTTGATGGGGTGGCTGAGATTCTGAAAGACCCTTAGTGGTCCTCCCAGGTTTCCTTGATCGGGTATTTGAGCTGGACACCTCAATTGGGCCGACGTGGGCACTGACAGCTTGGACAGACCGACAGTGGTAAGAAAGAGTTAGACTGTGATATTGGTCTTCTTTGGCGGCTGGGACCAGGTGTCAACTACAGAAAGTGGGTTAAACAAGGAGGTGTGGAGTGGTGGCTTGGTACGCCGTAGTTTATTCACTGCCTAAGTCAGAGTAGATTTGAAAATGTCCATGTTTTTAATTTCTGAGATACTGTAGATGTCCTACAGGAGTGATTAGTGTTTGTGGGACTGGACAAAATACATTTCGGGTCGTTCCACCAATTTGGTGTCTTTGGGGAAGTGTAACTTGCTCAATAAAACGTTTGATTTCACTTCATTTGAACATTCTGTCACTGTAGCGGTGCGTGGGTAAAATCCCTGGGGAATCCAAGCCAGAAGAATGCCATATTACATACCTATACATTGTTTGCTCTATAACCTGTTAGTTCATATGCCTTGCGACCGTGATATATAGGCCTAAGGCCGAGGCAATAAGAAGACACAGTGGCAGAATAAATTAAACCACACCTTTGTTTCATCACAAAACTGGAAAGCTGCCTCTGTCCGGTGAAGTCCACAAAGAATATTGCATGTAACAAACAGTTACAGTGAGGGAAAAAAGTATTTATCCCCTGCTGATTTTGTACGTTTGCCCACTGACAAAGAAATGATCAGTCTATAATTTTAATGGTAGGTTTATTTGAACAGTGAGAGACAGAATAACAACAAAAAATAAGTATTTGACCCCCTCTCAATCAGAAAGATTTCTGGCTCCCAGGTGTCTTTTATACAGATAACGAGCTGAGATTAGGACCACACTCTTAAAGGGAGTGCTCCTAATCTCAGCTTGTTACCTGTATAAAAGACACCTGTCCACAGAAGCAATCAATCAATCAGATTCCAAACTTTCCACCATGGCCAAGACCAAAGAGCTTTCCAAGGATGTCAGGGACAAGATTGTAGACCTACACAAGGCTGGAATAGGCTACAAGACCATTGCCAAGCAGCTTGGTGAGTAGGTGACAACAGTTGGTGCGATTATTCGCAAATGGAAGAAACACAAAAGAACTGTCAATCTCCCTCGGCCTGGGGCTCCATGCAAGATCTCACCTTGTGGAGTTTTAATGATCATGAGAACGGTGAGAAATCCGCCCAGAACTACACGGGAGGATCTTGTCAATGATCTCAAGGCAGCTGGGACCATAGTCACCAAGAAAACAATTGGTAACACACTACGCTGTGAAGGACTGAAATCCTGCAGCGCACGGAAGGTCCCCCTGCTCAAGAAAGCACATATACATGCCCGTCTGAAGTTTGCCAATGAACATCTGAATGATTCAGAGGACATCTGGGTGAAAGTGTTGTGGTCAGATGAGACAAAAATGGAGCTCTTTGGCATCAACTCAACTTGCCGTGTTTAGAGGAGGAGGAATGCTGCCTATGACCCCAAGAACACCATCCCCACCGTCAAACATGGAGGTGGAAACATTATGCTTTGGGGGTGTTTTTCTGCTAAGGGGACAGGACAACTTCACCGCATCAAAGGGACGATGGACGGGGCCATGTACAGTCAAATCTTGGGTGAGAACCTCCTTCCCTCAGCCAGGGCATTGAAAATGGGTCGTGGATGGGTATTCCAGAATGACAATGACCCAAAACACACGGCCAAGGCAACAAAGGAGTGGCTCAAGAAGAAGCACATTAAGGTCCTGGAGTGGCCTAGCCAGTCTCCAGACCTTAATCCCATAGAAAATCTGTGGAGGGAGCTGAAGGTTCGAGTTGACAAACGTCAGTCTCGAAACCTTAATGACTTGGAGAAGATCTGCAAAGAGGAGTGGGACAAAATCCCTCCTGAGATGTGTGCTAACCTGGTGGCCAACTACAAGAAACGTCTGACCTCTGTGATTGCCAACAAGGGTTTTGCCACCAAGTACTAAGTTATGTTTTGCAGAAGGGTCAAATATTTATTTCCCTCATTAAAATGTAATTCCATTTATATCATTTTTCACATGCGTTTTTCTGGATTTTTTTGTTGTTCATTTATGTGTGTGTGTGTGTGTGTGTGTGTGTGTGTGTGTGCGTGCGTGCGTGCGTGCGTGTGTTCGTGCATGTTGACTAACCATACTTGTAGAGAAACGCCAATGCCATCCTCCTCTGTTTCATGTTTACGAAACGGTCTATAACTTTGTCATACAGTACACGCTTTTAGTTTTTGTTGTCCTAGGCTACCTGGCTAAAAAGTTTGCACGCTAACCTAACTTTATTTCATGGGCAACAATGAGCCAGTTAGTTAACATTAGCCTACTACATCTAGTTACATAGACTCGCCGTTATAATCATTGACCGGTACGGAGAATTAAGTAAAACCAAGTCCAATCCCTATCTCCGTCCATGGCTAATTTAGAAAAGGGCCAATTTTTGCTAGCTAGCTAGCCACCGGAGGACAACAACAATGAGATGCACTTATTTTCTGTCAATGGCGTTTTTCTCTCGATGTGATCAAATCAAATCTAATGTCACGCACTGATCTGTTTCACCTGTCCTTCTGATTGTCTCCACACCCTCCAGGTGTCGCTTATTTTCCCCAGTGTATTTATCCCTGTGTTTCCAGTCTCTATGTGTGTAACAGTCCTGTGTGTAGCTGTGTAGAGAGTCAGGCGCAGGACAGTAGAATAGAGTAATCAACGTAATTTACTCAAAAATACAAAATAACAACGGTAAACTCACGAGCCCACAAAGACGGACCGAGTTACAACAAACAATCAATCACAAAGACATGGGAGGGACCGAGGTTTAAATAAGGAACATGTAATTAGTGATTGGAAACCAAGTGTGTATAATGAAGACAAAAACATAGAAAATGAAAAGTAGATTGGCGGCAGCTAGAATACCGGCGACGTCGACCGCCGAAGGCCGCCCGAACAAGGAGAGGGACCAACTTCGGCTGAAGTCGTGACACTGTGCCAGTTCGTCTTGTATGTTTCCAAGTCAACCAGCGGTTTTCCTGTTCTCCTGCTTTTTGCATTCTCTTTTTCTAGTCCTCCCGGTTTTGATCCTTGCCTGTTTCTGGACTTTGTACCCGCCTGCCTGGACATTCTGCATGCCTTGACCAGCCTGTCTGCCACTCTGTACCTCCTGGACTCTGATCTGGTTTTGACCTTTTTGCCTGTCCACGACCATTCTCTTGCCTACCCATTTGGATTAATAAACATTGTAAAACTCCAACCATATGACTCCTGTGTCTGCATTTGGGTCTCGCCTTGTGCCTTGATATCTAATTTTATTAGTCACATGCGTCGAATACAACAGGTGTTCACCTTACAGTGAAATGCTTACTTACGAGCCCCTAACCAACAATGCAGTAAAAAAAAAATGAATAAGAAATAAAAGTAACAAGTAATTAAAGAGCAGCAGTAAAATAACAATGGCGAGACTATATACAGGGGGCTATCGTTAGGTAATATGTACATGTAGGTAGAGTAATTAAAGTGACTATGCATTGATGATAACAACAGAGAGTAGCAGCGGTGTAAGGGGGCAATGCAAATAGTCTGGGTGGCCATCTGATTAGCTGTTCAGGAGTCTTATGGCTTGGGGGTAGAAGCTGTTTAGAAGCCTCTTGGACCCAGACTTGCGCCGCTTGCCGTGCAGTAGCAGAGAAAACAGTCTGTGACTAGGGTGCCTGGAGTCTTTGACAATTTAGAGTCTTCCTCTGACACCGCCTGGTATAGAGGTCCTGGATGGCAGGAAGCTTGGCCCCAGTGATGTACTGGGCCGTATGCACTACCCTCTGTAGTGATATGGATTGATTGAATATATCCGTAAACACACCAGCCAGCTGGTCTGCGTATGCTCTGAGGACGCGGCTAGGTATGTTGTTTGGGCCGTCAGCCTAACATGTTTAAATGTTTTACTCACGTCGGCCACTGCGAATGAGAGCCGACAGTCTTTGGTAGCGGGCCATGTCGGTGGCACTGTATTTTCCTCAAAGCGCGCAAATAAGTTGTTTAAATTGTCTGGGAGCAAGACATTGACGTCCGCGACGGGGGCTGTTTTTCTTTTTGTAATCTGTGATTGTCTGTAGACCCTGCCACATACGTATCGTGTTTGAGCAGTTGAATTGCAACTACACTCTTGTTTTCCTTATTAGGATGTTGGTGGGCGGAGCCAGGAGGGTCGTCAGCGAAATGGGACACACCTGGGCTCTGGTGTGTCCTGGGGATAAATACGCCATTCGCCCATTCATTGAGGAGACTATCTGCATGCAGACACACTGTTGGATTTTGGTTGTGGCATTTTTTGTGGCTGTTTTGTTTGTTTGCTTTGGCACCTTTCAACACCCCTCATTATCACATCTATGCATGCAACCACTTACTTACACTACTGACTACACACACCAGTGTTTATAGTTTACTTTAGTTAATAAATATATTTTTGTTATTCCTTGATCTCCACGTTGTCTCCCTTTTTGTTACGGGCTACGAGCCTGTTCGTGACACTATGATTAGCTATTAGATGTTCAATTTTCTTTTGAAGATAATATTTTAAAAGGATAGTTTCACCATACCATATGTCAAATTGCTGAATTTTGGCACTTTATCAAGTCTTTATTCATATACAAATGAATCTGATGTATTGAATTCTCTATGTGCTCTAGGCCACCTTATTTTATATAACAGGTTTTTAAAAGTCAATACTGGTGCACAATTTCTACTTCTTAAAAAGTGACTCTTTTCATGAAATGACCCCTTTACAATGACATTTTATTCATTTAGCAGAATTAGAATTAGTGCGTTTATCTTTAGATCGCAAGGTGAGACAACCACATCACGGTCGTACTATCACAGTTGCAGTAATAACCTAATGTGGTCTGCATTCAACCCATATGACGTGTTGATCAACTTCAAGCATAATGTAATTCAATAACAGCACGTGTCCTGCATAAGTATGGATGCCAACAAGGGACATCTTACCGAGAATTGCAAACACTGTATAACTGAAAGTGTCCCTGACATGCCTAATCTTTTCAACATGCAAACACCCGCAGACAGTTAAACTTTTACAAGCGAAAACATTCCATGTAAAGACTGCACCTGTGAATACCGCAAACCTGTAAGAGTTCTCAAGTTCAGTACTTTAGTCTTTACTGTTAACCTATTACCAGGCGTGAGGTAATACAGTAGGGGGAGTGCTAGTGCTTCTCAATTGTATTGTTTTATGCATTTTCCACACTTGTTCTCACAAGAACGTACCCACAGCCAACTCAATGGTTTAGTAATTCCTCTTGGGAGGGTCTAAGTTTGTGTTGCACTGTCTGTTAGAAAAGTTCTGGAGGTTTCAACTTGTGATGCAATGCATGCTGGTTTAACACGGAAAGGTCAACCAATTGAAAACAAAGTATAATATTTCTCCCACCTTATTTCTCCCCACTTGACCGCACCCCTGCATTGGCAAATGTGTTGTATGGGTTTTGGTTTGATAAAGACACTCCCATTGGTTAGCTCCTCTTATGGCTTTGAGGAGTAGAACAGGTACCGGCACAGTAAATCTGTGTGTGCTCATATGTCATTACTGTTCCCAAAACAGCAACAGCCACACAGACCCACACGCACGTTCCAACTTGAACTATTACTCAGGAAGGAAAGGACAGAAGGTATATATACTGTATAATGAATCATTATGAACTTTAACGCTAACCCCTGGCGTACAAAGACAAATCATTATGAACTTTAACGCTAACCCCTAGTGTTCAAAGACAAATCGTTATGAACTTTAACGCTAACCCCTGTTGTACAAAGACATAATCATTATGAACTTTAACGCAAACCCCTGGCGTACAAAGACAAATCATTATGAACTTTAACGCTAACCCCTAGTGTTCAAAGACAAATCGTTATGAACTTTAACGCTAACCCGTGTTGTACAAAGACAAAATCATTATGAACTTTAACGCTAACCCCTGGTGTACAAAGACAAATCATTAGCATGTCAAGTGTTTGGCTACGGCCTACGTGAGGAGTATAGATGGATTCGTGTTCCTTCTACCCAGTGATATAGATGCATTTTTTGTTGTTTTGGCTCTGTACTCCAGCACTTTACAATGACTATGAGGTTAAACTGCAGACTGTCAGTTATAATTGGAGGATATTTACAGACCCCCCCAAAATGCTAACCTCCCCTGTTATTGTAATGGTGAGAGGCTAGCATGTCTTGGGGGTATGATATTTGTGCATCTGTAACTTTCTCACTCATCATTATTCACAATTCCTTCAGGATTATCCTTAATAATGGTAACATCCACATTAATGTAGAAGTGTTTAGAAAGAAATCATATTCTTATTTACAATAAAATTTACTCCAAAATGACACAACACATTATTTACATTTCATTTCTATCGGGCACACAATAATCAGAAACAACCAAATCAAACAGCAAATGCATCACAAGTTTTTTGTAGTCATTGTGTGCTATGAATATGGGACCAAATACTAAACTTCATACTCCTTTAATACACGACACAGTACTTTTAGTCCCCTAAAATGGGGGGACTATGTACAAAAAGTGCTGTAATTTCTAAACGGTTCACCCGATATGGATAGAAATACCCTCCAATTAAAGCTCACAGTTTGCAGTTAAACCTCATAGAAATTGTATAATTTCAAATCCAAAGTGCTGGAGTACAGAGTCAAAACAAAAATTCACTGTCCCAATACTTTTGGAGCTCACTGTATATGTGTGTGTGTGTATGTGTGTGTGTGCCAGCATACCTGCATACTCTTGCTCTTTTGCAGGGTTATGTAAAAGGATTTTATAATGGGGCATATGTACCCAGGGGTTACAGTGTGATAACTTGGTGTGGCCAAAAGTCCTGTGGTGAGGTGAATGTGATCATGGCTACCATAGGCCTTTACTGTTCTGTTCCCCTCTGGGTTGGTCATGTGCCCACCGCTACTCCTCCCGCTCCTCCACACAAATACCCAGCAGGGAACATAGTGTGCCCTGAGCCTGTCTGTTTCTGTCCTTCATTAGGCCATGGGCCAGGAAAGAGGGCGAGAGAGGTAGTCAGAAAGGGAGAGAGAGAGGAAGGAAGGAAGGAAGGAAGGAAGGAAGGAAGGAAGGAAGGAAGGAAGAGAAAGACAGACAGACAGAGAGAAAGAGGAAGAGAGAGATGAAAGAGAGAGAATTAGGAAGTGAGGGGGAGAGAAAGAGAGGAATTGTGAGGGAAAGGTAGTGAGGGAAAGAGAAAGGTGTAGAGGTAAGAAATAAAGAAGCTCTGATCCAGTGGGGGGCCTAAACAGGTCTAAACAGGACCGGGATTGATGGCTGATGGGATGCCTTGTTAAAATATCCCAGTGTGGACCCAGGGAGGTGCCAACCTGTGAGCTTCCCTCTCAATTACACACAGTCAGACACACAGGCAATGTGGGGCAGAGAGAGAGGGAGAGAAAGAGATACCTAGCTGGGATAAGAGAGAGAGTTAGCATGAGGATAGAGATAATGAAAATGAAGAGATGAAGAGAGATGGAAAAAAAGGATGCGGTGAACATGAAGAGGGACTGGGAAGTGTACATATACAATAGAGAGGGAGGGAAAAGAGAGTGATGAGATAGAGATGAAAGTGCTGAGAGAGGAAGAAAAAGGGAGACAAAAAGAGAGAGAGAGAACCAGCAGCACACACAGCTCTTCTTTATGTATACCTCCATCAGCAGCAGGCTAAGATTTCTGGCACCAAAACAACGTCACGATTGCTATTTCAGTCAGAGGGGCAACATTTCAGAGTGGGGTTGGGTGACGAGGCTGAGGCGTCGTGTGGCCAAGGGACTTCCGTACCCCTACAGCCCTAACATTTCACAGCCCTGGCATTTCACACTGTAGCCACCTCCCCTTGCCTTGTGTGTGTGAGAGAGAACCTCTCTCTTGTTCTGTGTGTGTGTGTGCGCGTGTGTGCGTGTGAGAAAGAGAGAGAGAGCGAGACAGGTAGTAAGATGGTGCCGACAGATATGACAGCTCTGCTCCTAGCTCCTAAGAGAGAGAGAGAGAGAGCGAGAGAGAGCGAGAGAGAGAGAATATGTGAAATTGTAAGTGTGTTAGAGAGGGCCCACCTGCTGTGTGTCTTGAGTGGCAGACAAAGTGGTAGCAGACAAGGTGGCAAACCGCCTCTTGGTTTTTCATGCAGTTTTATGAGGAGAGTACCTCAGGGCATGAAAACACATCTAATATAGACTCCCAACAGTCTTCTCACGCAACCCCAGTCTGTGTTAGCCTGCCTGGTAACAGGGTTGGAGAGAGTGAGACACTATCCTACAATATAAACCCTATTATTATGGCCATGGGTACTTATTTACTGAGCATTCACTACCATATGTAGATATCATATGGTAAAGTGTTGAACGAGACAGGTACAAACTTTGCACTGATGCAAACAAAAATCTAGCCCAGAATGTATGTCAAATAAAATAGCTAAAGGTTAAATAATAAAATTTGATGAAAAATAACTGTGCACTGACTCAGTGTTTAGTCAAAATGAGTTGTTCAAATGTAGTAACCAGGTCATAAATAGGGATTTCATAGGTGGTGGTCTTTCCCAAGAAGAATTTGTTTCTACATGAGCTGTCTCAGAAACTACACTACTGTTCAAATGTTTGGGGTCACTTAGAAATGTCCTTGTTTTTTAAAGAAAAGCACATTTTTTGTCCATTAAAATAACATAACATTTATCAGAAATACATCATAAATAAAATACATAATGTGAGGCGTCTGTTTCCCAAACTAGACACTCTAATGTACTTTTGCTCTAGTAATTTATAACATTAACAATGTCTACTCTGTATTCCTGATCAATTTGATGTTATTTTAATGGACCAAAAATGTGCTTTTCTTTAAAAACAAGGACGTTTCTGAGGGACCCCAAACTTTAGAACGGTATTGTATTGCTTCCTCCCCCTTTCGCCTTCATTAAGCTCCAGCTAATGTAGAATACATCAGCTAGTCACAGGCATTGATGTCACCTTCCCTGAGACCTAAAGTAGCTGACTCCCCTGAACAGTAGTAGCTGAGCTAGTTGCTTTCAATGATTAGTGGCACTCAGGATTGCTTCTGTCAGGGTCGGTGTGTGTAGCTGGTGCATAAAGTCAGGCGCAGGAGAGCAGAAATGAGTGAACAACGTAGTTTACTCCGAAAGCACAAAGTAAACAATATACAGCCGTGTCCAAAATAACGGTAATACAAATTACCATGGGCAAATATACCAGTACGAACGTACCGACAAATAACAAATAACAATCACGCACACAAACATGGGGGAACCAGAGGGTTAAATACATGAACAAGTAATTTGGGAATGAAAACCAGGTGTGTGGAATACAAAGACAAAACAAATGGAAAATGAAAAGTAGATCGACAATGGCTAGAAGACCGGTGACGTCGACCGCCGAACGCCGCCCGAACAAGGAGAGGGACCGACTTCGGCTGAAGTCGTGACAGTACCCCCTTGACGTGTGGCTCCAGCAGCGCGCCGACACCGGCATCGGGTACGACCCGGAGGGCGAGGCACATAGCGATCCAGACGGTGACGGTGGAACTCCCGCAGCATCAAAGGGTCCAACACGTCTTCCACCGGCACCCAGCATCTCTCCTCCGGACCGTACCCCTCCCACTCCACGAGGTACTGAAGGCCCCTCGCCCGACGCCTTGAGTCCAGAATGGACAGAACTGCATACGCCGGGGCCCCCTCGATCGAGGGGGCGGAGGAACCTCCCACACCTCAGACTCCTGGAGTGGACCAGCCACCAACGGCCTGAGGAGAGACACATGGAACGAGGAGTTAATACGGTAATCTGGGGGAAGCTGTAACCTGTAACAAACCTCGTTCAGTCTTCTCAGGACATTAAATGGTCCCACAAACCGTGGGCCCAGCTTCCGGCAGGGCAGGCGGAGGGGCAGGTTTCGGGTCGAGAGCCAGACCCGGTCCCCCGGTTCGAACACCGGGGCCTCACTGCGGTGACGGTCTGCACTGATTTTCTGGCGCATCACGGCCCGCTGAAGATGAGCGGCGTCCCATGTCTCCTCCGCGCGCCTAAACCAGTCGTCCACCGCAGGAGCCTCGATCTGGCTCTGATGCCAAGGTGCCAGAACCGGCTGGTACCCCAGTACGCATTGGAAGGGAGAGAGGTTAGTGGAGGAGTGGCGGAGCGAGTTCTGGGCCATCTCTGCCCAGGGCACGAACGCCACCCACTCCCCCGGCCGGTCCTGGCAATAAGACATTCAGAAACCTACCCACAACCTGGTTAACTCCCTCCACCTGCTCGTTACTCTCGGGGTGAAAACCAGAGGCAAGGCTGACCGAGACCCCCAAACGTTCCATGAACGCTCTCCAAACCCTTGACGTGAACTGGGGACCTCGATCAGACACTATGTCCTCAGGCACCCCGTAGTGCCGGAAGACGTGTGTAAATAGGGCCTCCGCAGTCTGTAGGGCCGTAGGGAGACCGGGCAAAGGAAGGAGACGGCAAGACGACCAGGATCGTGATGTTTCCCTGTGAGGGAGGAAGATCGGTTATGAAATCCACCGACAGGTGCGACAACGGACGTTGTGGAACAGTTAAGGGTTGTAACTTCCCTCTGGGCAGGTTCCTAGGAGCCTTGCACTGGGCGCACACTGAGCAGGAGGAAACATAAACCCTCACGTCCTTAGCTAAAGTGGGCCACCAGTACTTCCCAATAAGACAGTGCACTGTCCGACTGATGCCTGGATGACCAGAGGAGGGTGACGTGTGGGCCCAATAGATCAAAAGGTCGCAGACAGCAGACGGAACATACAGACGCCCAGCTGGACACTGTAAGGAGTGGGCTCTGCACGTAGCGCTCGCTCGATGTCCGCGTCCAGCTCCCACACTACCGGTGCCACCAGGCAGGAGGCCGGGAGTATGGGGGTGTGATCCATGGGCCACTCCTCTGTGTCATACATTCGGGACAGTGCGTCTGCCTTCGCGTTCTGGGAACCTGGTCTGTAAGACAGGGTGAAAACAAAACGGGTAAAAAAACATGGTCCACCTTGCCTGGCGAGGGTTCAGTCTCCTCGCCGCCCGGATGTACTCCAGATTGCGGTGGTCAGTCCAGATGAGAAAAGGGTGTTTAGCCCCCTCAAGCCAATGTCTCCACGCTTTCAAAGCCTTGACAACAGCCAACAACTCCCGGTACCCCACATCATAGTTTCGCTCCGCCGGGCTGAGCTTCTTGAGAAGAAGGCACAGGGGCGGAGCTTTGGTGGCGTACTCGAGCGCTGAGAGAGCACGGCTCCTATCCCAGCCTCGGATGCATCCCCCTCCACTATGAATGCTAAAGAGGGATCCGGATGAGCCAGCACGGGAGCCGAGGTAAACAGAGCCCTCAGGTGACCAAAAGCCCTGTCCGTCTCAGTCGACCACTGCAAACGCACCGGTAATGGGAGCCGCTACCTGACCAAAACCCGGATAAACCTCCGGTAGTAGTTGGCAAACCCTAGAAACCGCTGCACCTCCTTTACCGTGGTGGGAATCGGCCAATTACGCACGGCTGAAATGCGGTCACTCTCCATCTCCACCCCTGACGTGGAAATGCGGTACCCTAGGAAGGAGACGGACTGTTGAAAGAACAGACAATTCTCAGCCTTGACGTACAGGTCATGCTCCAACAGTTGACCAAGCACCTTGCGCACCAGGGACACATGCTCGGCGCGTGTAGCGGAGTATATCAGAATGTCGTCAATATACACCACTACACCCTGCCCGTGCAGGTCCCTGAAAATGTTGTCTACAAAGGCTTGGAAAACTGATGGAGAATTCATCAACCCGTACGGCATGACGAGGTACTCATAGCGCCCTGAGGTGGTACTGAAAGCCGTCTTCCACTCGTCTCCCTCCCGGATACGCACCAGGTTGTAAGCGCTCCTGAGATCCAATTTGGTGAAGAAGCGCGCGCTCCGTGCATTGGCTCTATCGCACTGGCTATGACAGTGATCTGATAGTCAATACACGTGCGCAGGAGGTTTATCGCACAATCCCCCCGTCGATGGGGTGGTAATTGAGTCGCCTTCTTCTTACAGAAGGCGAGAGCCAAATCGGCATATTCGGGGGAATGCGCACGGTGGAGACCTGGTCTGGACTTTCCACCATAGTAGCACCAACGGAAACCCCTAAACACCTTCCCAAGGACTTTCGTGACCACCCCCGTGAGAGTCCTCTGTTGCCACGAAATAGTGGGGTCATGACAATCCAACCAGGGTAGGCCCATCACCACGGGAAAGGCAGGAGAATCTATAAGGAAGAGACTAATTCTCTCGTTGTGACTCTCCTGCGTCACCATGCCCAGTGGAGGGCGGACACCCTCTCACGGTCCGAAGGAGCCGGGTGGACGGTTGCCAGGTATAGCTCCAGCTGTAGTATGAACCCCTGACATATGAACCCCTGATCATACTCCCTAGCAGCGATCCTCAGAGCAGCGATCCAAGCTCTGAAGAACGCGATCCATGGTGGTGCCGAGATGTTGTATCATAGCCAGTTGCTGCTGGACGCGCTCCTCGACCCCTATTACAGGGGTATCTGCTCCTGCTGAGTCCATAAGTTGGTGCGTGATTCTGTCAGGATCGGTGTGTGTAGCTGGTGCATAAAGTCAGGCGCAGGAGAGCAGAAATGAGTGAACAACGTAGTTTACCTAGAAAGCACAAAGTAAACAATATACAGCCGTGTCCAAAATACGAAAGTACCGACAAATAACAATCACGCACACAAACATGGGGGAACCAGAGGGTTAAATACATGAACAAGTAATTTGGGAATGAAAACAAGGTGTGTGGAATACAAAGACAAAACAATGGAAAATGAAAAGTAGATTGGCGATGGCTAGAAGACCGGTGACGTCGACCGCCGAACGCCGCCCGAACAAGGAGAGGGACCGACTTCGGTGGAAGTCGTGACAGCTTCAGTATGGTATTGAATCTCAGTAGTGTTGGTACATGGAAGTAGCAACACCATGTCACCACCAACCAATGAAATAACAGGCACTAATCCAACAATACAAATCATGGGGATGGAATTCCAAAGGTAGCTGGAGTCAGTTCGTCAAAGCACTGTCGTGTTTATTTCGTATCAAGAGAGAAAAAAAAAGGACATGAAAAGCGTCACATAGTCATAACTGTACGTCTCACTATGGTTACTTGAACCTTTTCAAATGCGTTACTTTGATAATATGATACAGTAAAACATACTATAGACAGTTAGCATGTTGCTGCTGTGCTGACAGGACAGGATCAACTCTCACTTGACTTGTTGGCCATTTTAAAAACAAGCCAACATGGCACTTATTAGGGTTGAGTTACATACATAAAGGGACATGCACCCGCAAGTAAAGGGGGGCATGCTATATCACATTTTACACAGCCATCCAAAAATCACCAATACAAAAGAAAGAAAGAAAGAAAGGGAAGTTAAGAGAGTGAAAGAAATTAAGACGTAAAGAAGTTTGGCACAGGAGAAGGGAAGGCCACAGTTACACTGGAAACTGAACAGGAGTCAACCATTCTGTTTCTTATAGACCACACATATACAGTCATGTGGGCAATCTCATAGAAAATCTCCTAAAGCACTTTTTTAAAGCCTGATAGAAGAAACAGTCTTTAGTATTTACAGAGAGGACAGGACTATGTCATCGGAGTCCTGTGGGTTGAATTGGGGGAGTGGAGGCAGGGTGGGGCATGTGTCTCTCACATGATGGCAGTCTCAGTGTGGAGCAAATAGGAGAAGAAAGATTTCTGCTTCAGGGCGGGGCTTGGGGTTCTTGCTATTGGGCTAGGAGTGCGTGCCAAGGTGCTTGGGGGGTGGGAAATTGGGCCGGAGGGGGCAGAGATCAAGGCGGTGGGGGCACAGCAAGCCCACCTGGATGGAGGACGTTGATTAGCTGGACGAGCAGGACGAGAGAAGTTCCTTGTGGGGGTTGCTGGGAATGATTCGGCTGGGCTCATCTGGAGAGAAACAATACAAGTTGGTCAGGTCAAGACTGTGTGTGTGTGTGTGTGTGTGTGTGTGTCTGTATTTTCTATGCCTATCTCACCTGCTGTGTGACCTGTCTGTAGGCAGTCTGTGTGGCTTGTGGGCAGGAGCTGTACTCGTGCTCGATGTCCAGCATATCCAGTAGCTCAATGAGTCCATTGTCCTTCTTCTGACCTGCAACTGGCCCTCCCCTCTGGATCATCTGAGCCCCAACATAGGATCCACTCAGGTTCTTGTAGTCCACTCTGGGTTCCCCGGGCTGGGGTGCAGGCCTCCTGGCCCTCTCCCCCTGGACCAGACCCATGTCTCTCTCTGCCCTTCCGAGAGCCCTTGCTTTGGGGCTGCCTCCTACCTGGGTCCTCCTCTGACCCCCTGCCTGGAGTCCTTTAGGGTGAGCATAGCTACCCATTGAGGTGCCTCTACCCTCACCCAGCTGGCTCTCTCTCCTAAAGTCTCTCACTACCCCTCGTTCTTGGCTGCAGTCTATTCTCGCTGTCAGCACGACGGAATCTGCTTGGCATTTCTGGACAGGCACGCGCCCAGTCGTCCTGCTGCCGCCCAGCCCTTTGTGCTGACAGATGGCGGTGGGGCACTTGTTCTCGGAAGTCACCTGGTTGGTCACCACACCAGTATCAGTGAGGGTTTTGCCCTCGTTTTCCTGGAGCATGGCTCCAAACTTCCTGAGGACCGAGGGGCTACCACACTTCCTGTCCACAAGGACCCCAGGGGCATTGGACTTCCTGTCCAGGGCTGGGGAGAAGGTGTCGGGAGGGGCCATCTGGGAGGTGGATCGGGGGGGTATGGGAGGACCTTCTCTCTGTCTGAGAGGGGGATTGGCCCATGTGTTCTCCTTGTTAAGGTCCCTGCAAGGGGAACTCTTTCTGTGTGACACCCTGTTCTTCCTGTTCTCAGCCTCCTCGTCCGCAAACCGCACCTTGCTAATCCTAAAACAGATCAACAAGCAAAAAATGAGTCAGCAAGATAACTAAAATAAGGAATTGTATAGGTGGATTGAACTCTGAAAATGATCTTCTCAAAATGAACTTCACACAATTATGAGGTCTGTGGATGTCCTTCTCTTACCTTTCATTCCCAACAGGCCTTCTCTTCATCTCATCCTGGTGTACAGATGGATCCTGGCACCCTTTGGTTTTCTCCTTCAGATGCTGAGAGAGAAGTGGGAAAAGGGTTACTTGGGAGGGAAAATAATCAGTGAAGCAGAATAGTGCAAATAGCATAGATACTGTATATAAAATTCAGCTATGCAGCCACACTGGCTGTATGAAGCCATGCCAGTTCTATGTAATCTATTTATATTAATATTCCTGAAAACAACCCTGCCTAAACCCTGCCCCTCCAGTGCTGGCAGACTTGAAGGAACCAAATAGGTGTAATCATTATGGTGTTGGACCCATCTAGTCTTCCAATGAGCTAAGGGGAGATTCTACCATATTGGTTTCCCCTATCAGATTTCTTCCCATCTGCAAACACCAAAGGGGTGAGTCATAGGGTACAAATTGTTATCGGATGGGGCTGCCTATTGACTGTAACCCTTAGTTACTGTAGCTACTCACATTGTTGATATCTGAGTTGGTCTTCCGGGCCTTTCCTTGACCATGTCCAAGATAATCCTGCAACAAGTCTTCAAGTTCCACTGCACTGTTGCCATGGGGATAACCATAGCCGCCATTCTGATGGTTGACGGGGTAGCCGTAACTGCTGGGGAAGTGATTAAAACCGTCTACAGCACTGGGGTGGTCCTTGGTGGCGTTGCTGTGGCTGCCATAGGGGTCACAGAAGCTGTTGTCATGTTGCCCACGACCGAAATCAATCATCCTATCATTTTTGCTGTTGTCCATGGTGACGTAATTTCCACCTCTACGAGCTTGCACCTCGTTGTAAAGCTGAAATATGGACATAAACAATGATGATTATCAAGAACCTACATTCACAACATGAACACAAGTTTTATACATACAACAATTCCTTACACTTACAACGTATAAGTATTCCAAAACATAAATGTCAATACAAAAGCACTGTATAGCAATATGTACACAAAACCTTCTATACATATGACAATGTCACCCGGCCTTGTTTACGCTGTCCATCAAACCATGCCAAAACAGTTACACAACCCAACAATTTTTTATAATCTGCACATCTGCTACTTCAGCTGGAGTGAGTGTGTGCTTACTTTGCCATTCCAACCTTTAATGCGTTCATTAGTATCAACTTTCACAGTGTGTGTGTTCTGACTGTCTGTCAGCACATCACAGTTTAATTAGCTTGTTAACACGTGTCGGTGTCATTAGTCCAGAGGGGGCATGGGGTCGCAGGAAGGGGTGTGCTGCCAACAGTTTATTATAGGACACACACACAACCAGTTAAACACGCTTCAGGAATGACCGAGAGTGTGAGACGAGAAAGATATTATCTCATAGGGAAAATATTCACAAGTATGTTCGCACTACTGATGTAGTGAAACCCATGTCAGGTAATGTTACTCTACCTAGGATCTCGTTTGACCATATCAGAAATGGGCTTGAGCATGTTGGAAAGTGTTTGGACTATCCCATGTATTTGGATCATGTTTTACTTTAGATTGGACCATGTTGGACTGTATCTGACCGTGGTTGACCCCTCACCTCTTCTATCTTCCTCTGCATGTCCTGCAGCTGGTCCTCCCATTCCTGCATCTCTGAGTCGAAGCTGTCCAGAAGCTCCCCCCTCTCTGTACCCCAGCCCCTCCCAGACTGCTCCAGACTGTGCTGTAGTTCGATGGCCGCCATTTTGGGCCACTTCCTGCAGCAGCTTCTTACTTCCCGTCACAAACTTCTTCTGTTTCAACTGCCTAACTTCCTCTCCTTTTCTGTTTCAACTTCCTAGCGTTTTGTCTTTCTGTCTTGATGGGGTCACCAACGTTTGGAGATGTTGGAGGAAAACTGCAGAGGTGGAGAGAGAGCGAGATGATTATTGTGGACATTAAGACATGGAAGAACTAGAGAACATTAGCCATGTGGACATCAACCAATAAACAAAGGGTCTCAATATGCATTTAGCAGATTTCATGGAAAGATTCAAAGCAATTGGCACATTCCAATCTCTCACATCCTGTAGGCCAGCTATTTTGGGCAAGCCCTCTCATTCGTTCGTCATAATTATCATATTTAAATATGAAATGTCATAGACTACAAATTGTAAGATTAGATCCCTCTGGAGTCAGTTGTTAACCAAATGTGTAATTTATTTTTCAAGTGAAAATTAGGCAGGTCTGATGACGAAAAATAAATGAAATTCTTGTCTACTTCACCTATATTTTCTTCAAAAAAAAAGTAGTGTGTAGTTTCAGTAGTTAGCTACACCACTACGAGGCAAAAAAGGTAATATTAACTACTGAAAACACTACCAAGATTTGAATTTAATTCAACTACCACCAAGCTATTGCAAAATGTAGTTAAATTACTACATGTAGTTCACTGCCCCAACTCTGCTTGTGACAACCTCAATGTTTGGCTCTTGGTCACTATCTCCTCTGCTCCAACCGTTCTCTTAGTCTGGGTACCAATCTTTTAGCTAACATTTTAGCTAACATTCCACTCCTTGCCACTCCTGTCATTTAGCATATGATAAGACTGGCAAGGAGTGGAATGTTATAGCTGACCAGAGACGGCAACCAGACTAGCCTATGTCCTTCACAATTTTCTGGGGGAATGCACATATCTGGCAGCCCATAAACCATTTTAACTTCAATCTAGTAACCGAAAGGCGGTTACTAGTCCAACTAGTCCAACACTCTAACCACTAGGCTACCCTGCCGCCCCGATAGCGAGAGCGAGAGCGAGAGCGAGAGAGAGAGAATACATGTGCATGGCGTATGTTTTTATATTAATAGGTGTATAATAAAGAAATCTCCACATGGCCAAATGCAGCCTATTTGGAGGCGCGTAAAAAAGGCACCATAAGGAAGGCACAGGTTGATCAAATGTGACCCAATACATAAAGCCCACAGTGGATCTGCAAGGTTATATTTTACAATGTTTTACGTCTGTCCAATGATTATGTTGATAGAAACCAAAGTTGTAGAGATGCGCAATTAGATTTATGGGTAAAACAATGCGTACAATAAAACTTAATGGAACGCTCTATATATATCCACATAATAAAATAAAATATTAACTTCTGCGTGTGGCCTTACCTGGCTGAGCAATATCTTCCTTGACGATGTTATTGCTAATCGCTGGAGGTATATTGCAGTGGCAGATACTTATAATAAATAATAGCAGAAAATTAATCCAGATTTTAGTCTAGCCAAGGTCTTCACCGTGACCCTCTCTTTAGCTCGCAAGCTGTGTGTCTGTCTGCCCGGTGGCGGTTCTGCTCCCCTCTTCCACAGCTCTCCCTTTCGGTTGCCTATTACGTAAAGTCGCGCCGATTGGATTTAAAGAAGCCCTCTCCTGTCAAGCCTAAGGAGCGGGGATAAGACCGGAGCAGGTGCCTTTTCCCCCCAGGGTAAACAACTTCTGTTCCAGAGGGGGACCCTGCCTTTATAGTGCGCCTGGTATTTAAGCCGCGTCACTGGGGCCAGGATCAAGTATGATAATGTCAAATGTATTCTAGCACGACTGTCTTCACTACCATCCTGTCTATAATTACAAAGCAATGGAGAGAGGGAAAGTGTTTACATAGCTATTTTAGCTCCCGTTCTCTGAGCCAATTGGCACCCCTGTTGCTACTCCGCTTTGGGGTGCTTGGCAGATTTCGTCTTGTGACTCCAAGCTACTCTTAATTGTTTACAATTTATAATGCCAAAATGTAGACTACCGATATGTGACACCTGCGCTAATATTTTGTTTTGAAAGGCTACGCCGCACAACTGGATGTCTGGCGCGTTGGCAGCTAATTTGATCCTATTTCACCACTATTTTACAGTTTATTTATTTTCATATTGTCAATTGCTGTTGATGAAGGTTGCACAATATCACCGCCCACGTCATTCGATCCCGCTAGGTCCTGACCCAAATAGATTACTGACACGGCGGGCACTTGTCGACATAAACAAGAAGCGTTGCAAAACGCATCTGATAGCTCAAAACCAAAATATATTTGGTGTGGATAGGAATGTGGGAATCCTCAGATTAAGGTAATATGAACCTTTTGTGTGACCGTGTTATTGACTCAAAGCTATTGGTACGATGTCCGGAAGACACTGGTCATACGTTCTTCCTCAATATAGGAGCTAGCCTACTGTAGGGATACTCATTCCTCATTAATTAACCAGAATGAGTATCGGGACAGGAAGGAGGAGAGAAAACACATTTGTTCTTACCTTTTTGAGATAAAAGCAGCATGATCGTTGATTAGTGTAGGCCTATAGGCTAAATCTGAAAAAGACTACAATGCAGCACTGTCACAATCTGTTACAAAATAAGATGTTGTTAGGGGCAAACATCCTTCGGCTGCATTGTCGCTTTCTAAGCTGTACAGGTGCTGAACTTCAGAATTCTGATTGTCGTTGTTCATGGTTCGCTGTTATTATGTTTGTTTAAAATCTGATATTTTACACTTGTGTAAACAATGAGGAGGAAATCCCACCTTGCCTATCAGAGGGTACGTTCCTTATCTACTAGGCTACCATAAGGTGGTGGCCTACCTTCATGGCTATTGGGTTTGATTTTAGAATTGGGCAAAACAGGTGTTATTAGCTAACTCACCTTTACTTGGGGGTGATGAAAGAAGTGGTGGGTAGTGGGTAATGTAGTATCCAGTGTTGAACATAAGCATAATGTATATCCAGTTATGTGACTGTGGCCTGTGCTTGAATAGGGAGGCTCCTGTGCTTTGACCTTGACAACGAATGTAAAAATCAACAGAAACAAACAAACAAAGGATGTGGCTATGCTATTGAGGCGGGATCACAGGACGAAGAAAAGGGTAAACAGAAAGACAAGTTTAAAGATGGTGGCATAGGAGAGGGAGGAGAATAAGACCAGTATGAGGATGAGTAAAATTATGGGCTGAAACATCTGGGCAGAGGAAGAACAGAACATGAGTATCAACGGAGGAGAAATGAGAGGGAAAATAGGGTCAGAGAAAGAAAGAAAATAGAGTCAGCGGAATATTCAATGGTCAGGGACAAGTGAAGAGACTATGATGATACAGCCAAACCATATCTGAAAGTGGGTTATGGCCAGGTCTTATGTCTCTTTAATTTAAAACACACACACACACACACACACACACACACACACACACACACACACACACACACACACACACACACACACACACACACACACACACACACAGTTCCACTCAAATAGAGTGATAGTCTACTTAACCTAACAATAAGATTACAGCACGGCTACTTAGACTTACAGAGAACCACATGCTGCTGAAGCTGGACCTCACTCTACACCTCAAATACAGAGACCCAGCCTGTATCAATAAAAAATGGGTAGAAGGCTAACATGTCTGGTCTTTGATGGCTTATGAACAGACACACACGCACGCATACACCCGCACGCATACACGCACATGCACACACACTTACCGAAAGTGGCTCCTCCTCTCTGTCCTCAGGTTTGGGCACCTCCAGTCTGTCTATGAAGCCCTGTAGCTCCTTCCTGAAGGCCTTCATCTGGGCATTGATCCTGTACAGCAGCTCATGCTCCCTGATCCTACCCCCGTCATCCTCCTCCTCACCCCCGCTGCCTCGCCCATACGGGTCACCATTGGAAACGTACACCCGCGCCTCTGCGATGATGGTTGCTGTGTCGGCAATGAGCCGGTCGATGGTCCTGCCAAGACGCTCCGCCTCCACCCGGATGTCGATCATCTGCTGGCGATCCCGTGGGCTGCGGGGCAGGAAGCGGGCGGCGGCCTCTGGGGGCGGTGTGTAGAGACCCCGGGTGGGTGTGAGGCAGCGGGTTTGGTTCCGCACCTCATCTGAGTCACTTTCCCCGCCCACTGGGCCCTCGCGTTTGCGGTGCGGGGGCAGGAGGCGGGAGGAGTCATCATCACTCTCGCGGTGCACACTTGGGCCGATCCCTCCCGCATCGCTGTCTGCTTCGCTATCCCGGGGGCTTGTGCACCCCCTCAGGGACAGGTGGGAGGCCAGGTCGTAGCGCTGCATGTTGGAGAGCAGAACACGGTTCTCATATTGCAGCTGCATCACCTGGGGAGAGAGAAGAGGACAGGATGAAGGAGGCATGCTATGTTTATGACCATATATTTTTGCTTAAAATATACCATACTTTCGATGTATGTTATGTCACAGAAATAAAGGGGGAAAACAACGCATGGAAAACCATCCCACCTTCCCACTAAGATCATTAATCTGTAGCCTTGCCGTCTTCAGTTCTTCCTGCAGTGCATCTGCCTTCTCTGTGCTTACTCCTCCTCCTCCTGCCATCCCTCCTCCATGCCTCGCTCCTCCCTCGTGGGTCCCAGCCTTAAACCTGAGCTTGTTGAGTTCTCCCATCACCCTCTTGTTGTGATCCTCGGCGTCTGCCAGGTTCCTCCTCAGTAACTCCGCCTCGTCCTCCACCAGCTGCAGCTGCTGCCTCAGCTCTGTCATGGCCTCCCCATGGCCCCGGCCCACACCTACCCTGCCCACAGCCCCGCCACCGGACCCCCCTTCTCCCTCCCCTTCTCCCCTGAGGTCGTCCAGCTCGGCCCTCAGTCCCCGGTTCTCCACCTGGAAACACATGACATGAAATACGATTGGTCAGTTATGTTATGAATCACTAGCATCCTCTCTCTGAAAGCAGCTTCTGAACGGAACTAACAGAAATGGTTGGAACAGTTGTGTTCCCAAGTGCAAACTTATTTCCTGGTCTCTTTGATGACATAACCTACATCAAACCCTCTGCATCACATCATGTCTCTCTCACCTCCAGCTCCACAATCTTTCTCCCCAGGATGTTAGCCTCCTCCTCCACCAGACGCAGACGCAGCTTCAGCTCGGACTCACGGGTGCTAGGGGTTCCCCCGGCCTCACCCTTGGGGTGGGGGCTGTCTAGGTCCCCGTAGAAGGAGCGGTACTTCTGTAGCTCCGCCTCCAGCCCGTCCTTTTCCTTGTCGATCTTAGCTGTCTTCTTCCTCATCAACACAGCCTCCTCCTTGATGAAGGCCAGCTGGCACTTAAGGTCCTCGTTGTGGTCCTGAGTGAGGGGGAAGTGGAAGGAAGCTGAATTTCAGATGTACAGCAGACACAACTCTCACTGGTGTTTGCAACAAAATCACTTTTTATTGTTTTCTAGGATAAAACCATTTCATGTTGAGTGCTCACCTCTGTTGGGGTCTGGGCAGACTTCTTGTCTGACCGTTGAACCTCCTTGCTTCCTCTTCTCTTCTGTGACTGTTGGGAATTGAATAACAGAATAAACCTATGTAATATGTATTATAGCAATATATGTGCTGTATAGATTATATAGTGTACTGTGGGTGAGTGCTCTTACCTCCTTGACTTTTTCCAGCTCATTCTGAAGGGCCTGTTTGGTCACCTCCACCTCAATGAGTTTCTGCCTCAGTTTCTCATTCTCATCCTCTGTCTTTGTGCGTTTCTCCTCCACATTCTCCAGCTCATGGTGGAGCCTCACAGACACATCCTTCGCTACCTGCATTAGACAGAATCAGGGACATTGATTAAAAGTTGATTGAATCAATTATCTAGGTGAGTGGACAGAGCATCAACTAACTAATTAAATAAATGAGTTTAAATATCAAGCCTACGTACCCTCCCTCCCTCCCTACCTTCAGGTCCTGCTCCAGGCTCCTCAGTAGTTCCTCGTCGATCTCTCCTGTCTGGGCGTAGCGCAGCTTCTTCCTCTCAGCCTTCCTCAGGCGGTACTGGAGGATCCGGCAGTTCTTATTGGCTCGCTCCAGCTCACGCCTCATTTCCTGCAGCTGGCACGTGTCCTCCTCGTAGAAGGTGTCACGCATCTCGTCCATCTCCGTCCTCATCTCCTCGATCTCCGCCTGGGACATCAATAGGAGTGATCAGTCAGTCAGGCACTGGTAGCCTACAGGGTGCGTGCGGCTCACGCTTTAGTGTTATTGGTGTTGAGTGTTTAGGTCCTCAGAACATGATGTAATTGGATAGGGACAAACTAATCTAAACTGATCAATAGGGTCATTATTACAGATGTAGGATCTTCATTTGATCAGCTTGTTGCTGGAGAACTGTCCTGCTGTGCAGGAAATGCAAAGGTGGTCCTGTATTTGAGGTTTAAAAAGGCTTCTAAAGTTTGTAATTTCCACTTTGAAATTTCAGACTTGATTATGCCTTATATAAAATGTATCAACCCCTACAAAAATGTCCATTAATTATAAGCCACATAGCAATTTACATTTCCTGTTGCTGCAGAATTATTTTCCTGCTGTAGCAAACTGGCTCAAATTAATTTCCTACATCTGTATGTCAATCAATGATTAGAAGTAGGCTAAACACAGGATGGTGCTTTTTATTGTTCTGAATAGGGAGGAGGGGTTTGGCTTGTGTAAGCTATCGGCCTACCTAAATCATATAGCTTTCGCAAGCATCAATAACAAACCAAGGGAAGTAGACACATTTCTACATCAGTTCTTTGTAATGTTATGGAAATAATAATAACTGTTCAGTTAGACTACTTGTGGGCTAAAAAAGATGCTTGCTTCATTGCATCAACAGACAGTTTTCCAGTATAGGCCTAATGATAAACCTTGCGGAATATGCCTGGTAAGCAATACTAACTCAGTTGCAGTGTTATCATCAAACACGAAATAAGTATACCTTTTCACTTAGGCCTACTATGTATAAGAGTTAATTAAGCATGTATTATATGAGCATAGGGCTATGTCAGTGCCAAACTTGGGGGAATATGCCTGATTTCACAATCAATCTTATCAAACAAAAAGTGGTCCATACCAACAATGTGTTTGCATACATTGAACATAATGAATTGTATGTCAGTGATGCCAAACCTTGAGATCTTCATTCTCATCCACCAGTCTCTCGAGCTCGTCCTCCAGGCCCTCGTCTTGCTGTGTCACGGGCTCCGCCTCTATGGCCTCTGTAGCCGGTTCCGTCTCGGCCGAGGCCTCCGCGCCCGGAGCCCTTTCTGCCTTAGTGTGCATCTTGCTGCCGCTTCTCTTCAGTTTCTTATGTAGGTGGAAGTGGATGAGTTCAGTCTGCAAGCAACCCCCGCTCCATAGACCAAGGCCCGGCACGCAGCCCACGTATTCCCCGCTTCTATTCCTGCGGCAGCCTGCTGATGCTGTCACTGCCTCCCCTCCCCGCTTCTTCGCTTTCCCTTTCACCGAACCCGCAGTGCTGGAGACGTCTGGCCGGTGTGACCCAATATGTTGGGAAGACTCGCCTTTGAGGCAGGATAAACGTAACGAGGAACGACGGGTTTGAGAATCTATCGGCTGGTGAAATATCTCCTCCGTACCTTCCTCTCTGCTAGCATCCGCCTTCTTTGCATTGCAATTAACAGCATCGGTTTCAGCACCATCCGGATGAAAAACTTCCACGTCGCATTTCTCGATCTCCTTCTCACTCACCACAGCGGTCCTAAGCCGCTCGTTTACCACCTTATTCCTCGATCCTCCTTTGGAAACGATATTTTTGGATCTGCTGGAGGATTTCGGGGCCGGTTTTGAGGCGCATTCCCGGATTTTGGTCGGTGAGGGAGCCCGATGCTGCCTCCTCCCTGTGCTATTGTCTGATGCTGCCACTGGAAAATCCGCAGCGCCGCTTGCGGCAGAGTTCATCGTGTCATCCATCTGTCCTGACGTTTCCACTCGCCCATCTCAAAGTATGATTTTATTATTATTTATGACAATAATAAAACCTTAATATAAGTATTGATATACCCTATTATCCTTTAGATAAAATTAAAAGGATACAATGAAATATGATGGTCAACCGGTTCCACAATTTATAGACCTATAAATAGAAAGTTTGGGTGATATGAACAAAATCTCGTAGCCTATGCTGCAAATGAGATATGACGTCTGCAGAGTGACATTGAAATAGTAGTTTTGACTTTTAAAAAAAAAAGGTCAATAGAATCTAACTTAGTGTGGATAACGATGCTATTATTCTGGATCTATAGCCTAGTGATACAAGTGATACATTACATTGGTTTATACTTCTATAGTGAGTTTTGTAAAGTGCTGTAACTTTTGTTCAATAAAAAAATGAACATTCGTTAATAAATTAGGCTACAAACACACAAATATTTCCATGCATTTTCTGTAAAATGTCCTACCAAAACGTGTTATTTTATTGAGGCTTCTTACCGCAAGAGACTGCAGTTTCAGCCCAGCGCTAGTGGGCTGGAGAGATGCTGACACAAGGTACCACCAGGCACTGCAGGGGCAAGACTAGCCACAGTATTCATGACGTGTGAATTTAACGTCAAACCAGGAAACAAACAATTGAACATCTTTCTCCAGGCCCATTGTAAAGGACCCATTGTAGCCTTTAGTTACTGTCTTAAAAATATATATATTTAACTAGGCAAGTCAGTTAAGAACAAATTCTTATTTACAATGACGGCCTACCCTGGCCAAACCCAGATGACGCTGGGCCAATTGTGCGCGCCCTATGGGACTCCCAATTTACAGCCAGATGTGATGCAGCCTGGATTCAAACCAGGGACTGCAGTGACTCCTTTTGAGATGCAGTGCCTTAGACAACCCCGCCACTCGGGAGCCCCACTACACTACATCCACACAACTTGAAAAACATCTACACAATGATTAGGCTATAGTTTTGGGTTTTTTTTCAAATCAGACCTGGGAACAGCTGGTGAATAAACTCTCTGGCTAATCAAATACAAAGATTGAGAAAAGAAACCAGTAGACCTAGTACTACTAGTAGTTCAAGAACTCAGGAACCCATATTGTGCATGCAATGATTTGTGGTGGCCATTGGAGGGTGGTCTCCACCCATCTATCAGCACCATCATAAAGGCTCATCTGTGCTGTGCAGACAAGGTGCCACCAAGGATAAACTGACTGTATCAACTAACTCAGATATAATGAGGGTTGTCATAAGCGGTAGTGAGTGACAGACAGACAGACAGACAGGCAGGCAGGCAGGCAGGCAGGCAATCCATATTACAACCTATGTGTTGTGATAATTGCATAGTTTGCTCTATAACCTCTTAGTTCATATGCCTTGCCACCGCTATATATAGGCCTAAGCAGAGTGCGGTGGGTGGGGTCTCTTGGGTGCACACTCATGCACATTGTTTTTTCAATTTAACATAAAAAATCACTTAGACTACCTTTTAATGTGGCATGAACACAATCAGAAAGGATGTTTTCATCTGATTGTCAAACAAATCACTTTAAAAAGTAGGCCTACGTAACATTTTCAAATGTTTCGCTGTGAAAACAGTGTTCATGGGCACACAAATCCAAAATAATGTAGACATATGCCATTGCAAAATCGATTGCTTCTAACCGAAATAGTCAACTATAGGCCTACTGTCATTAACGTATAGCTTTCTAGTGTATAGTGATATTGTCGACCATCATCAGTTGATCCAGAAAGGAAAACTAATACCCCGGACAGCACGGAGAACACCAATACCCAGCTTACCTGAAAACTATGAGCGCTCTGAACAGATGACTGACAAAAACAAACAATGATAAATCAACAGATAGCCTAAATCTAATGCATTGGAATAAAGGCACAGCATTTTTTTTAATCAAGGACTCATGGGATACAAATGGTGAAAATGAGGAAGTACAAACGGAATATATGCTTATAAAGGAGCTCAGCTGAGGCCTAAATTCAGCACTACTGAGTGGACAGCGCAGCTGTATAGTCAGCTATAGAATTCTACAGTAGGCCTACCATTCGTTGACAGGGAGACGGTTTGTGCAGCAAAGTAGAAATAAATGGTTTAAACCATGACAGAGAGGTGGGGGAGTTTGTTTATTTTGAAAGTTTTTATTTTCATATTTACCACTGTAAAAAAAAAATACCGATGCATTTTAAATAAATTGGAGAATGGTTAAATTAGCATTGTTTATGTTGAACTTTTGTTGCATTTAGGGGAGCTAATTTCTAATTCAGGGGAGCTGAGCACCCCACTGGCTACCCCATAATTCGCTCCCTGGGCCTAAAGCAGACAATACGAATGCACTGTGGCAGAATAATTTCAACAACACCTTTGTTTCATCACAAAACCGGAGAGCAACCTCTGTCAGGTGAAGTCCACAAAGCAAATTGAATGTAACAAACAGTTACATGACCTACAGCATGGTCAACCATGTTAATGTAGAAAAGTAGAACAAAACATGTTGAGTCACCCTACCTGCAGAGAAATGCCAATGCCATCCTCCTCTCTTTCATGTTGATGAAACTTCTATGACTCTGTCATTGTCACGCCCTGACCTGTTGGAGCCTGTTAATGTCTCATTTTGGTTTGGTCAGGGTGTGATTTGGGAGTGGGCATTCTATGTTATAGTTTTTGTATTTCTTTGTTTTGGCTGAGTGTGGCTCTCAATCAGGGACAGCTGTCTATCGTTGTCTCTGATTGGGAACCACACTTAAGCAGCTAATTTTTCCTCCTTTCTTTGTGGGAGGTTGACTCTGTTGAGCTGTGTGTACTGTTGGTGCCACACCTGTTTTGATCTTCGTTTGTTGTTTTGTATTTGAGTGAGTTGACGAAATAAAGATGTTTAACTCCACCCGGCACGCTGCGCCTTGGTCCATCTCTGAAGATCGTGACAGTCATACAGTACACGCTTTTAGTTTTTGTTGTCCTAGGCTACCTGGCAAAAATGCTTGCTCGCTAGCCTAACTTTCTTTCATGGGCAAAAATGACCCGTATAGTTAACATTAGCCTACTACATCTAGCTACATATTGAACTTCCATCCTCTCAAGCCGGGGGGCACAATGTATGAATTTATGGTTGAATTTGAATCGCCGTTATAATCATTGGCCAGTACAGAGAATTAAGTAAAACCACAAGTCAAAATCCATATCTCCATCCATGGCTAATTTAGGAAAGGGACAATTTTAGCTAGCTAGCTAGCCGCCAGAGGACAAGATGCAACAATAAAATAATTTTTCTGTCAATAACCTTTTGCTTTTTATGTGATGTGATTGGTGTGAAGCCAAATCCATACTGGCTTCCATTGACACTTTTTAAAATTCTTCAAGCTCTGTCAAGTTGGTTTTTGATCATTGCTAGACAGCCACTTTCAAGTCTTGCCATAGATTTTTAAATTGATTTAAGTCAAAAATGGAATTAGGTCACTCAGGAATATTCAAAGTCATCTTGGTAAGCAATTTCAGTGTATATTATGGCCTTGTGTTTTAGGTTATTGTCCTGCTGAAAGGTGAATTTGTCTCCCAGTGTTTGTTGGAAAGCAGCCTGATCCAGGTTTTCCTCTAGGATTTTGTCTGTGCTTAGCTTTATGCCATTTATTTTTATCCTATACAATTCCCTAGTCCTTGCAGATGACAAGCATACCCATAACATGATGCAGCCACCACCATGCTTGAAAATATGAAGAGTAGTACTCAGTGATGTGTTGTGTTGGATGTACCCCAAACATAACGCATTGTATTCAGGACATACTTTTTTTGTGTGGTTTTACGTTAGTGCGTTATTGTAAACAGGATGCATGTTTTGGAATATTTGTATTATGTACAGGCTTCGTTCTTTTCACTCTGTCGTTTAGGTTAGTATTGTGGAGTAACTACAATGTTGTTGATCCATCTTGTTTTCTCCTATCACAGCTATTAAACTCTGAAACTGTTTTAAGTCACCATTGGCCACATGGTTAAATCACTGAGCGGTTTCCTTCCTCTCCGGCAACTGAGTTACGAAAGACACCAGTATCTTTGTAGTGACTGGGTGTATTGATACACCATCCAAAGTGTAATTAATAGGTGCTCCTGAGTGTCGCAGTGGTCTAAGGCACTGCATCTCAGTGCTAGAGGTGTCACTACAGACCATGGTCCGATCCTGGGCTGTATCACAACCGGCCGTGATTGGGAGTCCCATAAGGCTGCGCACAATTGGAAATATGTTTACCCATCTACTAATAGGTGCCCTTCTTTGCGAGGCATTGTAAAACCTCCCTGGTCTTTGTGGTTGAATCGGTGTTTGAAACCTTACAGATAATTGTATGTGTGTGGGGTACAGAGATGAAGTAGTCGTTCAAAAATCATGTTATACCAGCCAGGTCACCTGTGATACTTTTTATTTTATTTATTTCACCTTTATTTAACCAGGTAGGCAAGTTGAGAACAAGTTCTCATTTACAACTGCGACCTGGCCAAGATAAAGCAAAGCAGTTCAACACATACAACAACACATAGTTACACATTGGAGTAAACAAACATACAACAAACAAAAAAACAAATCTATATACAATGTGTGCAAATGAGGTAAGATAAGGAACATAAGGCAATAAATAGGCCATGGTGGCAAAGTAACTACAGTATAGCAATTTAACACTGGAATGGTAAATGTGCAGTAGATGAATGTGCAAAGTAAAAATACTGGGGTGCAAAGGAGCAAGATAAATAAATGACTACGGTAGGGGATGAGGTAGTTGGTTGGGCTATGTACAGGTGCTGTGATCTGTAAGCTTCTCTGACAGCTGGTGCTTAAAACTAGTGAGGGAGATAAGTGTCTCCAGTTTCAACGATTTTTGTAGTTCGTTCCAGTCATTGGCAGCAGAGAACTGGAAGGAAAGGCGGCCAAAAGAGGAATTGGCTTTGGGGGTGACAAGTGAGATATACCTGCTGGAGCGAGTGCTACGGGTGGGTGCTGCTATGGTTACCAGCGAGCTGAGATAAGGCGGGGCTTTACCTAGCAGGGACTTGTAGATGACCTGGAGCCAGTGGGTCTGGCGACGAGTATGTAGCGAGGGCCAGCCGACTAGAGCATACAGGTCGCAGTGGTGGGTGGTATAAGGGGCTTTGGTGACAAAGCGGATGGCACTGTGATAGACTGCATCCAGTTTGCTGAGTAGAGTATTGGAAGCTGTTTTGTAGATGACATCGCCGAAGTCAAGGATCGGTAGGATAGTCAGTTTTACTAGTGCAAGTTTGTCAGCATGAGTGAAGGAGGCTTTGTTGCGAAATAGAAAGCCGATTCTAGATTTAATTTTGGATTGGAGAGGTTTAATGTGAGTCTGGAAGGAGAGTTTACAGTCTAGCCAGACACCTAGGTATTTGTAGTTGTCCACGTATTCTAGGTCAGAGCCGTCCAGGGTAGTGATGCTAGTCGGGCGGGCGGGTGCAGGCAGCGAACGGTTGAAAAGCATGCATTTGGTTTTACTAGCCATTAAGAGCAGTAGGAGGCCACGGAAGGAGTGTTGTATGGCATTGAAGCTCGTTTGGAGGTTAATTAACACAATGTCCAAAGAAGGGCTAGAAGTATACAGAATGGTGTCGTCTGCATAGAGGTGGATCAGAGAATCACCAGCAGCAAGAGCGACATCATTGATGTATACAGAGAAGAGAGTCGGCCCAAGAATTGAACCCTGTGGCACCCCCATAGAGACTGCCAGAGGCCCGGACAACAGGCCCTCCGATTTAACACACTGAACTCTGTTGGCAAAGTAGTTGGTGAACCAGGCGAGGCAATCATTAGAGAAACCAAGGCTGTTGAGTCTGCCGATAAGGATGTGGTGATTGACAGAGTCGAAAGCCTTGGCCAGGTCAATGAATACGGCTGCACAGTAATGTCTCTTATCGATGGCGGTTATGATATCGTTTAGTACCTTGAGCGTGGCTGAGGTGCACCCGCGACCAGCTCGGAAACCGGATTGCACAGCGGAGAAGGTACGGTGGGATTCGAAGTGGTTAATGATCTGTTTATTAACTAGGCTTTCAAAGACTTTAGAGAGGCAGGGCAGGATTGATATAGGTCTATAGCAATTTGGGTCTAGGGTGTCACCCCCTTTGAAGAGAGGGATGACCGCGGCAGCTTTCCAATCTTTTGGGACACCAAAGAGAGGTTAAGCAGACTGGTAATAGGAGTTGCAACAATGGCAGCAGATAGTTTTAAAAAGAGAGGGTCCAGATTATCTAGTCCAGCTGATTTGTACGCGTCCAGATTTTGCAGCTCTTTCAGAACATCTGCTATCTGGATTTTGGTGAAGGAGAAGCTGGGAAGGCTTGGACAAGTAGCTGCGGGGTTGGGCGGAGCTGTTGGTCGGGGTTGGGGTAGCCAGGAGGAAAGCATGGCCAGCCGCAGAGAAATGCTTGTTGAAATTTTTGATTATCATGGATTTGTCGTGGTGACCGTGTTACCTAGCCTCAGTGCAGTGGGCAGCTGGGAGGAGGTGATATTGTTCTCCATGGACTTGACAGTGTCCCAAAACCTTTTGGAGTTAGAGCTACAGGATGCAAATTTCTGTTTGAAAAAGCTAGCCTTTGCTTTCCTGACTGATTGCGTGTATTGGTTCCTGACTTCCCTGAACAGTTGCATATTGCGGGGACTATTCGATGCAATAGCAGTCCGCCACAGGATATTCTTGTGCTGGTCAAGGGCAGTCAGGTCTGGAGTGAACCAAGGGCTGTATCTGTTCTTAGTCCTACATCTTTTGAAAGGGGCATGCTTATTTAAGATGGAGAGGAAGTTGCTTTTAAAGAACGACCAGGCATCCTCGACTGACGGAATGAGGTGGCCCAGGATACCCGGGCCAGGTCGATTAGAAAGGCCTGCTCGCAGAAGTGTTTTAGGGAACGTTTGACAGTGATAAGGTGTGGTCGTTTGACCGTGGGCCCATAGCGGATGCAGGCGATGAGGCAGTGGTCGCTGAGATCCTGATTGAAAACAGCAGAGGTGTATTTGGAGGGCAAGTTGGTCAGGATAATGTCTATGAGGGTGCCCATGTTTACAGATTTAGGATTGTACCTGGTGGGTTCCTTGATGATTTGTGTGAGATTGAGGGCATCTAGCTTAGATTGTAGAAGTCAGTATTCAACGTCCATCCATGTCTGAGGGTGTTGGAAGATGAAGTGAAAACCTTAACCATTACCTTAACCATTTGGAGTTCATGTCTAAAGTTAGACTGTGAGAGCTTGAAGTGTTAAACACTTAGCATCTGCCTGACTCTAATGGTTGCAAGTTCAAATCCAATGATAGAAAGTTGCTTTTGATCTTTTTGTTTTAAGCCTATCCCAAACCTTAACCATTCAGAGTTTATGCCCAACCTTAAAAATGTTGAGTTAATGCCTGAACTTAACCCTAACCTTAAAAATTGTGAGTTAAATGAAAATAATCATAAATCTAAACTATGTGAGTACACGCACCAGGGATTACCAGGGTGAGTACACTGAGCAGTTGGGAAAAGCTCATATTATGCATTTAGTGACTGAATGAAACAAAAAATAACCAGTACAGCGACATGACCACACAGTTCACTCTCCGTTCACTTACACTCAGTTCACTCTCCGCCCATATACTGAGTGTAAGTGAGCGGAGAGTGAACTGAGTGGTCATGTCGTAATCCCTGGTGTGTTTGTGTTCATTTGACACAGAAGTTTGTCAACCTGACCAAGTCCTTGTAGTAGGACATTCAGTGATGAGCTGTGACATCAACTTCTATCCACAGTGTACAGTAAAAAGGATATCAAACATTCAGATCTGTATTGAAGTTACAAAACCTCTAGGGCTTAGTCATCATTCAAATCAAATCAAATTCAAGTATAACAATGTTGGTTACATTGCACGTGTAATCGTACTGCTCCTATCGACCGTTGTGATATGCATTAATTGAAACAACCATTGTTGACAAATGCATTGCATATCTGTTGTTCCACCTGAGTGTAGACTAAGCCTGTTCATGCTGCAAGTCATGTCAGTCACTCTAAATCTAAGTATGAACTTTAGTGATCTTAATTTTACTCAATACGAAGTCATACCTTAAGCCAACACTTTTATCTGGTCCTTCCTGCTAGGGTTAGGGAATGAAGGACCTAATGAGGAAATATGCATAACTTATAACGATATCCACACAGTATATTAAGTGGCCACATTTATGAATGAAATTACATTTGAATGAGATATTTACCACCATTGTCTATACGGCACCCACAGCAACGGTGACAGCTTTTTGTTTGCTGTGTGTTTAAAAACAACAACACATAGTTACTCCATGGGAAATAACAGATATGGAAA
This sequence comes from Brachymystax lenok tsinlingensis, assembly GCA_030435695.1. Classification (NCBI taxonomy): domain Eukaryota; kingdom Metazoa; phylum Chordata; class Actinopteri; order Salmoniformes; family Salmonidae; genus Brachymystax; species Brachymystax lenok. The sequence continues at coordinate 22,053,189 of CM059817.1, forward strand.
TCATTCTCAATCTTATTAACATCTGTAAATGAATGACCAGGTGTGTCTCGTCTGATTGAGAATTGCTGATACTATCTTTGTCTGTTTTCTTTAGAGAATCTGCCACTGAACCTCACATTTCTATCTAATGAGAGTGCAAATAACATTTTAGCTTTAATTACCTTATTGTCCCATTGAAGACAACATCACTTTTTCATGGGAGACCTGCTGGTATGGATATAGGCATGAGTATTTTTACTCTTTATAGTAGGTAAATGGCTAATAGCTAGTGACACCACCACAGCTTCATGCATTTGTGATCTCTCCACATGTTCATTTATTAATTTCTAATGAATCTTTTGCCTGTTTTGCATGTTATTTTGGCATTAATTTGTGTCACGTATCAGTTTGCAAACAATATAAAAAATAATTTATTGAGTAAATAAAGCCTCTTACAAGAATTGTCTCTTTCTTGCTTTCTTGATTAAGGCAGCTACTACATGCAGGTGTTTCAGCCTGGCTCAGTGCTTTCTGTGGTGGAGGGGCAGCCAGTGGAAAATACAGAGCGTAGGGGTTGGTAATCTTCTCTAGTTGCGCCTTGATTGGCTCAGTGTTCTTTCACTCATGGGGACACTATGTCACCGCAGAATCTACAGGGAGAGCTAGGCAGTTCAAGCCCCCTTGGGTGCTGCCATAGATTTACATTAGAAATGCCCATTCAAGAAGACTCAAGGTTATTGGCAAACAGATCAAATTTTGTCAAATCACGTTATATCTACCGTACCTTTGATTGGACTGATCATGTCAACATCATACTTTCAAAATCTTAGCTAGCAAGCTAAGCAGTCATCATCATGAATCACGTCGACAATCTACTGGTAAATCCTTTTCAATCCTTGTCATATGAAGAGAAATTATCGGCCATTGGACAAGAACATTACACAACAAGTCGGAAATTGCAAATTCAACAATAAGTGGTTTGGCAGAAATCAGTGGCTAACAGTAAGCGTTGCAAAGCAATCACTATTTTGATTCCCCTGCCTGCTATTTGGTGGAGAGGGTATGTGGTCCAAGTCTGGGTTTAAGGATTTAAAACCTCCGTCTGAAAGTGTCTCTTTTCCGAGCTTAAAAGGAGAAACATTCCAATCCTGTCACTGGCTGGGCTCGAACTCGGGTCTCAGAAGTGGAGAGTTGGGTGTTCTACCCCTTAGCCACAGAGGAGGTATAGTTGGACCCAAATGAAACAAGGCAATACTCCAGGCAAAGTAGATTTAATTTAAGGAGAGGTTTCTTTGCAGGTCAAAAAATAGTCCAACAAAAGTTCTTCTCAGAAAGAGGAATACTAACGGGGACAAAGTAAACAAAACAGGAGGAAAAATAAAAGAACTCCACGAGGGGAGAAAAACAAAATAAAAATAACTTAGAAAGCTTACTTGGGATAGCTTAGATCACTAGGAAAGACGATGGGACACAGCAGGAGACACATAGCCAAGACTCAGAAACCAAGTGAGGAACAAGGGGAAAAAACACAGCTAAAATACTCTAGGGGAAACAAGGCACAGGTGAACTGGATAACACTAATAAGGACACACGAGGAAGAGCTAAGGCAGAGGGAAACACAGGTGACCTCTAGAGGCCCGGAGACAAACAGGGGGCAGGATGCTGACAGGACCCCCCCTCCTCTAGGAACGACTCCTGACGTTCCTTCCAGAACACCCTGGCCTCAGGGTGCGAAACTCTCGGATCAAACCTGGGTCCAGGATGTCCTTGGCTGGAACCCAGGAGCGCTCCTCTGGCCCGCTCCTTTGGTATCTCTGGGAGGTCCGAAGGAGGGTACGCCTGGCCTTCTTCCAGGTCCGCCTACAGCGTTGGACAAAGCGCTGGGCCGAGGGAACACCAACTTGCGCCTCTTCCTCTGGAAATAATGGAGGGGTGTATCCGAACTGGCATTCGAAAGGGGACAATCCGGTGGCTGAGGACTGGAGGGTGTTGTGGGCATATTCAGCCCAAATGATATAGGTGGCCCAAGACGTAGGATTATTGGCCGCCATACACCGCAGGGTGGTCTCCAGATCCTGATTAATCCGTTCCGTTTGGCCATTGGACTCTGGATGGAACCCAGACGATAGGCTGGCTGAGGCCCCAATAAGCCTGCAGAAGGCCCCCCAAAACCGGGACGAGAATTGGGGACCTCGGTCGGAGACAACGCCCAGGGAATTCCAAATATCCGGAAGACATGGTCCATGAGGAGCTCAGCAGTCTCCTTGGCCGAAGGCAGCTTGGGCAGGGGAATAAACCGGGCAGCCTTAGAGAACCGGTCTACAACCACTAGGATGACTGTGTTGCCCTGGGATGGAGGAAGTCCCGTTACAAAGTCCAGAGAAAGGTGTGACCATGGCCTGCGAGGAACAGGTAAGGGATGGAGAAGTCCCTGGGGTCGCTGGACGTGTAGACTTTCCCTGGTTGCACACAGGGCAGGCCTCAACATAGACCTGCACGTCCTTCTTGATGGACGGCCACCAAAACCGCCGCTGGAGGAATTCCAGTGTGCGAGCACTACCTGGATGGCAGGTCAAGGGCGACTCATGACCCCACTGCAAAGCGGGCCCGAACAGAGAGAGGAACGTGCAGGCGTCGGCGGGACCACCGTCTGGATCGGGCTCATGGACAAGGGCCTCTCGTACCCCTCTTTCTAGTTCCCACTGAAGAGGTGCGGCGATCCTGGACCTCGGAATAATCGGTGCCAAGGGCTTCTCTTGTGTTTCGGGAGAATAGGCTCGAGACAGGGCATCCGGCTTGACATTCTTGGTGCCAGGTCTGTAAGACAGGAGAAACTGGAATCGATTAAAAAAGAGGGACCATCGTGCTTGCCGAGGGTTCATCCGCTTTGCCTGTTGGAGATATTCCAGGTTCTTGTGGTCTGTGAGAACCTGGAAAGGATGCTGAGCCCCTCAAGCCAATGGCGCCACTCTTCCAAGGCCAGTTTAACCGCGAGCAACTCTCGATCCCCACGTGGTAGTTGCGCTCGGCCTCGGACAGGCGGCGAGACATGAAGGCACACGGGTGTAATCTTCCATCCTCACTCCTCTGTGACAGGACGGCTCCCACCCCACCTCTGAGGCATCCACCTCCACCACGAAAGGTCTTTCTGGGTCAGGGATCACCAGGATCGGAGCAGAAGTGAAGCGGTGCTTGAGATCCTCGAAGGCCCTGCTGCTTCGGACCCCAGTGAACCTTGGTCCCTCCTCCCTTGGTAAGCGTCGTCAAGGGGCTACTACAGAGCTGAAATTCTTAATGAACTTCCGATAGAAGTTAGAAAAGCCAATGAACCGTTGAACCTCCTTGACCGTGGCAGGTGTGGGCCAGTTGTGGACCGCTTTGACCTTCTTGGGATCCATCTCTAGGTGGCCGGGAGTGACAATAAACCCGAGAAACTGAGTCTGGGAAACATGAAATTCACACTTCTCAGGTTTAACGTAGAGGTGATTGTCAAGGAGCCTCTGGAGAACCCTGCTAACATGCCCCTCATGCTCCTTCAGTGACCTCGAGAAGATGAGGATATCGTCCAGGTACACGAAGACGAACCGATTAAGCATATCCCGGAGAACATCATTAATCAGGGCTTGGAATACTGCGGGGGCATTGGTGAGCCCGAGCGGCATCACCCGATATTCATAGTGCCCGTGGGTGTGTTGAAGGCCGTCTTCCATTCGTCTCCTGGCCGGATCCGCACGAGATGGTAAGCATTGCGGAGATCCAGCTTAGTAAAAATGGAAGCCCTTGAAGCAGCTCAAAAGCAGTGGCCATGAGAGGAAGGGTATCGATTCGAACCGTGATCTTGTTGAGTCCCGGTAATCAATACAAGGCCTAAGACCCCCGTCCTTCTTTTCAACAAAAGAAGCCCGCCCCAGCCGGGAAGTAGAGGCACAGATTATGCGGCTGCCAAGGACTCCTTAATGTAGGTGTCCATAGCTGAGCGCTCGGGAGGATAAGGAAAAGAGCCGACCTCTAGGAGGGCAGGAACCAGGGAGTAGATCAATGGCACAGTCATACGTGCGGTGAGGCGGTAAGGAAGTAGCCCGGGACTTGCTGAACACTGCCTTGAATCGATGCTAAACACTGGGGACTCGGGAGACGTCAACAGACTCTTGAGACTGGGTACTAGGGGCTGAGGGACTCTGAAGCATGCAGGTGAGTTGGCAAGTGGGACCCCAGCTTAGAATGGTGCCAGTGGGCCAGTCAATCTGGGGATTATGTCTGCACAGCCAAGGGTGACCCAGGATAATAGGATACTCGGGGGAGTCAATGAGATAGAAGGTCTCCTCCTGCTGGTGTTGAAAGATGGTAAGTCGCAGGGACTGAGTCGCCTCTGTAACTTCTCCTGGTTCCAAAGGGTCTGCCATCTAAGGCTGTAACTGCCTGGGGTTGAGGGAGTAGTTGGATAGGGATCTTAAGTTCCTTAGCCAAGGTTAAATCCAGGAAATCACCTGCGGCGCCGGAATCGATCATAGCCTGGACCCGATGCTGGTGGCCCCCCCAGGACAGAGTGGCTGGAATAGCTAGGACAGCGTTAGTAGGAGGAGCTCTAATTTTCCCCATCACAGCCCTCCTGTAGCTGGGCGGGACAGGCGTTTCAAAGCTCGGGGCAAGTGGAGCGGAAGTGGCCGGCATCCCGCAGTAGAGGCACCGACGCTCCCTCATGCGACGTTCCTTTCGTTGGGAGAAAGCCTGGAACGGCCTAACTGCATGTCCTCCGGGGAATCCTGGAGCTGTTCAGGAGGAACTTGGGACTGAGACACCTGGCGGCGAGCCGTTCTCCGCTCTCTCAGACGCATTGTCCAGGCGGATGGCCAATGCTATGAGGGACTCGAGATCCCCAGCTGGTTCTCGGGTGGCTAACTCATCTTGAAGGGCTCGGACAACCCTCCTGAAAACAGACCCTCAGCGCTTCATCATTCCATCCGCTCCTTGCTGCTATGGTCCGAAATTCAATGGCAAAATCTGCCGTGCTTTGGGAACCCTGACGGAGAGACAGTAAGCGCTGGAAGCTTCCGACCACTAACAGGATGATCGAACACCCGCTTGAACTCTTCTACGAATGCAGCGTAGGAGTCACAACAGGCCTCCTGGGATTGCCACACCGCAGAGGCCCAGGAGAGCCTTGTCTGAAAGAAGGGTAATGATGTAAGCAATCTTGGAACGGTCTGTGGGAAAACTTGAGGGTTGGAGCTCAAAGGTGAGGGAGCATTGGGTGAGGAAACCCTGGCAAGAACTTGGATCTCCAGAAAAGGGCTTGGGAGGTGGTAGTCGGGGCTCCGCCACTGGAGAAGGCCTGTCGCCACGGGGGGGTGACCCGGAGGAAGGGGAAGGACCAGGGAGGCGTTCAAAGAGCTGGCGGATGGAACTCATCATATCAGCCAGGAGTTGAGAATGACTGGCCATCAGCTCTTCTTGTCGGCTGAGAACGGCTTCATGGCGCTGGAAAGATGCCTCATGTTGAGCCATCACCGCCAACAGGTCCTTGGAACTGAGTGTTTCTGAGTCCATGAGTGACTTGGTTTTTCTGTCACTGGCTGGGCTCGAACTCTTAGCCACAGAGGAGGTATAGTTGGACCCAAATGAAACACTCAAGGCAATACTCCAGGCAAAGTAGATTTAATTTAAGGAGAGGTTTCTTTGCAGGTCAAAAAATAGTCCAACAAAAGTTCTTCTCAGAAAGAGGAATACTAACGGGGACAAAGTAAACAAAACAGGAGGAAAAATAAAAGAACTCCACGAGGGGAGAAAAACAAAATAAAAATAACTTAGAAAGCTTACTTGGGATAGCTTAGATCACTAGGAAAGACGATGGGACACAGCAGGAGACACATAGCCAAGACTCAGAAACCAAGTGAGGAACAAGGGGAAAAAACACAGCTAAAATACTCTAGGGGAAACAAGGCACAGGTGAACTGGATAACACTAATAAGGACACACGAGGAAGAGCTAAGGCAGAGGGAAACACAGGTGACCTCTAGAGGCCCGGAGACAAACAGGGGGCAGGATGCTGACAAATCCAGCATGTCTTCTGCTGCATTCAAAACTACTAGAAACTCAGAACTGGGAAATCTCTGACTTCAGTGAGTTCAAGACGACTGGGAACTAGCTACGACTGGGAAAATACGTTTTGAACAGTAATACAACTCTTAATTCCAAGTTGGGAACTCTGGGATCTTTCTAGAGCTCTGACCTGAAGATCACTGACAACATGATTCAACCTTGTTTTTTTTCTCTCGAGTTCCCAGTTGTCTTGAATACCATAAATCCAGAGAATGCCAGTCAAATTTGATGACAAGATTTGCCCACAAGGACTGCCGCACCACCTTCCTGTTCAAGTGAGCACAGCACAACAACGGTGAGTCCAAAAATGTCTTGTATGCTGCTGCATAAAGTATGTAATATGCTAGGGAGATATGTATACTGTAGCTCAGAAAGTAATAATAAGTGTGTGTTGTGTAGTAAAGTGCCCTTTCTGCAGTGGCCTATGTGGAGTGGAACAGAGCCACAAAACCAACACAAAACCAAGCAGTTGCCAGAAGTATATTACATCTGTTGTGATAAGACTTACCATAGCGAATGAATAGGAAAACCTAAGGAAAGTTAAGCTTTAGAAATGTATATCCGGCTCCCACCCCGAGCAAAGTCACGCAGCGCCTCTTCGCTGTGTCACTTTACAATTAGGCGTTCATCCATGTTTCTTAAACATCAAATTTTGAAGTTGTTCCAAGCGGCATTGAAGGTAATTGTGCCTCTATTTCAGGAGAGGAATAACATGAATGACCTTCTGGCTCTCCTCTCTGCTGAGACCGATCCGGCCCCAGCAGCGCAAGACCAGCTCTAACTGGGGTCCTCCCTACAGGCTCCCCTTTGGCACCAGCTCCTGCCACAACAAAAGAGGATTGCTCTGAATAGTTTCTGCTGGATACAGGTAATTATAATGATATCACACACATACTCATTCTGTCTCACACACACACACATAACCCCAATTTCCCCCCCCACACGTTTCAGGAGAACACCCAGATGCAGACAGTGTCGAAGTAACAAAAGTTTATTACTAGAATAGGGGGCAGGCAAAACGACAGGTCAAAGGCAGGCAGAGGTCAGTAATCCAGATCAGAGTCCATGAGGTACAGAATGACAGGCAGTCTTGGGGTCAGGGCAGGCAGAATGGTCAAAACCCAGGAGAACTAGAAAACAGGAACTAGACAAAGACAGGAGCAAGGGGAAAACCGCTGGTAGCCTTGACGAACAAAACGAACTGGCAACAGACAAACAGAGAACACAGTTATAAATACACTGGGGATAATGGGGAAGATGGGCGACACCTGGAGGGGGGTGGAGAAAAGCACAAAAACAGGTGAAACAGATCAGGGTGTGACAATTTAGGTTACTTAATAGCAAAGGCTTAGTCATTACATTTATATCTGTTTCAGATCTGCCAAGCACATCTTTGCCAGCCACACCACCACTGCACTTGACAGCTTTTCCACTGGGCCCATCAAGAGATGAGGTTGCCTCTTCATCTTGCACCACGGCCGATGGACAGAGCCCATTACAGCTGCCAGTGATGGGCTACTGGCCAAGCACCACGGGGCAGAAGAGATCCCGAAGCATGTGGATCTGCTCTGCTCTTAACACCAGCCCAGAGACACTCCTAGAGACTCACAGCTATGGCATTATGTTACTGCAGAGAGTGAAATGGTCAGTGTCCCAGTCACGTCCCCCGTCACCTGCACTTACACAGCAGAATTCTTCAACAATTCATGGATGCCATTTGAGGATTTTGCCGCTGCTGCCTTCTTAAAATTGTAGCTGGAGGCCTCAAAGCAGATGGAGGCGGTGAGGAAGGCGCAAACAGAGGAAAGAGAAAATCCTCAGAGCAGCATCCCTCCAATCGTCTGCACAGGCTCTGCCACCGACCGCTGAAACAGGGCCCCAACAGCCCTTACACCCATGTCGGCTTTCCTGGAGTGGAAGGAAAATATCTACTGCCTAGCCAATGTGTTTTCCCTGTATCTGGCACAGGGCATTAGTAGGAGCTTCTACTGTCTCCCTTTTATGAGACTGAAAAATAGATATGGATGGTGTAGAAGAGGGAGTGACTTTACTGACACACACACAGAAATAAATAGGAGCTGAAAATCTATTTCAATTGATGGAAGTGGTTTGGACTCATTTGATTTTTATTTATTTCACAGGCACTGTCCCTTCTTTAAAATTACTGTACATACATTACTGTATATAACTGTATATATTATTACTAATTGCTATTTTGTGTAAATGTTGGACAAATACCAACATTCTATTCTAATTGCGGGTGAATATGTCTTGTATTATAAACCAATTTCTATAGTTGGTGTGTGAATGTTTTTTGTACAAAGGATTGTGCTCCAACACTACCATAAATATGCCTTTGATTTAATTGACTTAAACCTCAATGTAAAGCAATCTTCTCTTGTTTTTTAAATATTGACTTTATATGCGTTAAATGGCAAATGCAACGTCCTTCAAATGCAAGACGTCCTCCAGCGATGTCTGAACTTTCTTTTGAAAAGCGATATCCCAACTATAAATACAGTAAAGTACACACACTAAGGGTCAAAAATACATTAACAAAAAAGTGTTTTTTAGGCATGCAAGGTGTTTGCTCTGATGGGAATTCGTGATGTCATCTTGCTTGAGGAAATATAGAGAACAAAAGAGGAAAGCCCCCCCACGTGTGCTCTGTCATGACTTACCTGTACACCTATTGAGATGGGCCTCTTAAGTTAATCAGGTGCTAAATGAGGTGAAAAGGAGACCAGTGCCAATTTAATTAAATAAAAAGCAATGTATTTACATTCACATATCAAACTGTTTACACTAAACAGACTTAAAATAACTATTTAGGTTTGATCCATGAAGAAATTAATAAATAGGTATTGATCATGAAGCAGGTAAATGCTGAGGTAGAATATTGAAAGTGGAACATTCCATTTTTGCTTGTATTGACTTTACATCTCATAGGATATAGATGCCTTGCTATGAAGAGGCACTCAGATGACCACAGTGGGGCCCCTCATCTCCTGTAATACTAGTTAATCACAGAAGAGGACTGGGTGGCCAGTCCTCTTCTGGCTGTGCCAGGTGCAGATTATAACAGAACATGGACAAGATTTTAAAATGTTCATAAAACAGGCAGAACAGTTGAAACTGGAGAAGCAGCACGGCCAGGTGGACTCGGGACATCAAGGAGTCATCAGGCCAGGTAGGCCTTGAGGAATGGTCCTAATGCTCAGGTCCTCCGAGAGAGAGAGAGAGAGAGAGAGAGAGAGAGAGAGAGATAGAGAGAGAGAGAGAGAGAAGAAAAAAGAAAGAAAGAGAGAGATAATTAGAGAGAGCATACTTAAATTCGCACAGGACACCAGATAAGAGAAGAAATACTCCAGATATAACAGACGGACCCTAGCCCCCCGACACATAAACTACTGCAGCATAAATACTGGGGGCTGAGACAGGAGGGGTCGGGAGACACTGTGGCCCCGTCCGACGAAACCCACTGGACAGGGCCAAACAGGCAGGATATAACCCCACCCACTCTGCCAAGCACAGCCCCCACACCACTAGAGGGATATCTTCAACCACCAACTTACCATCCTGAGACAAGGCCGAGTATAGCCCACAAGATCTCCGCCACGGCACCAGAAGCCAGTGACTCAGCCCCTGTAATAGGGTTAGAGGCAGAGAATCCCAGTGGAGGGGAACCGGCCAGGCAGAGACAGCAAGAGTGGTTCGTTGCTCCAGTGCCTTTCCGTTCACCTTCACACTCCTGGGCCAGACTACACTCAGTCATAGGACCTACTGAAGAGATGAGTCTTCAATAAAGACTTAAAGGTTGAGACCGAGTCTCGCTCTCTCACATGGATAGGCAGACTATTCCATAAAAATGGAGCTCTATAGGAAAAAGCCCTGCCTCCAGCTGTTTGCTTAGAAATTCTAGGGACAGTAAGGAGGCCTGCGTCTTGTGACCGTAGCGTACGTGTAGGTATGTACGGCAGGACCAAATCAGAAAGATAGGTAGGAGCAAGCCCATGTAATGCTTTGTAGGTTAGCAGTAAAACCTTGAAATCAGCCCTTGCCTTAACAGGAAGCCAGTGTAGAGAGGCTAGTACTGGAGTAATATGATCAAATTTTGGGGTTCTAGTCAAGATTCTAGCAGCCGTGTTTAGCACTAACTGAAGTTTATTTAGTGCTTTATCCGGATAGCCGGAAAATAAAGCATTGCAGTAGTCTAACCTAGAAGTTACAAACGCATGGATTAACTTTTTCTGCATCATTTTTGGACAGAAAGTTTCTGATTTTTACAATGTTACGTAAATGGAAAAAAGCTGTCCTTGAAACAGTCTTGATATGTTCGTCAAAAGAGAGATCAGGGTCCAGAGTAACGCCAAGGTCCTTCACAGTTTTATTTGAGACGACTGTACAACCATCAAGATTAATTGTCAGATCCAACAGAAGATCTCTTTGTTTCTTGGGACCTAGAACTAGCATCTCTGTTTTGTCAGAGTTTAAAAGTAGAAAATGTTCCGCCATCCACTTCCTTATGTCTGAAACACAGGCTTCCAGGGAGGGCAATTTTGGGGCTTCACCATGTTTCATCGAAATGTACAGCTGTGTGTCATCCGCATAGCAGTGAAAGTTAACATTATGTTTCCGAATGACATCACCAAGTGGTAAAATATATAGTGAAAACAATAGTGGTCCCAAAACAGAGCCTTGAGGAACACCGAAATTTACAGTTGATTTGTCAGAGGACAAACCATCCACAGAGACAAACTGATATCTTTCCGACAGATAAGATCTAAACCAGGCCAGAACTTGTCCATGTAGACCAATTTGGGTTTCCAATCTCTCCAAAAGAATGTGGTGATCGATGGTATCAAAAGCAGCACTAAGGTCTAGGAGCATGAGTACAGTTGCAGAGCCTCGGTCTGCCACCATTAAAAGGTTATTTACCACCTTCACAAGTGCAGTCTCAGTGCTATGATGGGGTCTAAAACCAGCTTTTTCTATTTACCACCTTCACAAGTGCAGTCTCAGTGCTATGATGGGGTCTAAAACCAGCTTTTTCTAAAATTTTTGAGAGGAATGGAAGATTCGATATAGGCCGATAGTTTTTTATATTTTCTGGGTCAAGGTTTGGCTTTTTTAAGAGAGGCTTTATTACTGCCACTTTTAGGGAGTTTGGTACACATCCGGTAGATAGAGAGCTGTTTATTATGTTCAACATAGGAGGGCCAAGCACAGGAAGCAGCTCTTTCAGTAGTTTAGTTGGAATAGGGTCCAGTATGCAGCTTGAAGGTTTAGAGGCCATGATTATTTTCATCAATGTGTCAAGAGATATGGTACTAAGAAACTTGAGTGTCTCTCTTGATTTTATGTCCTGGCAAAGTTGTGTGGACTCAGGACAACTGAGCTTTGGAGGAATACGCAGATTTAAAGAGGAGTCCGTAATTTGCTTTCTAATGATCATGATCTTTTCCTCAAAGAAGTTCATGAATGAATCACTGCTAAAGTGAAAGCCATCCTCTCTTGGGGAATGCTGCTTTTTAGTTAGCTTTGTGACAGTATCAAAAATAAACTTTGGATTATTCTTATTTTCCTCAATTAACTTGGAAAAATAGGATGATCGAGCAGCAGTGAGGGCTCTTCGATACTGCACGGTACTGTCTTTCCAAGCTAGTCGGAAGACTTCCAGTTTGGTGTGGCGCCATTTCCGTTCCAATTTTCTGGAAGCTTGCTTCAGAGCTCGGGTATTTTCTGTATACCAGGGAGCTAGTTTTTTTATGGCAAATGTTTTTTGTTTTTAGGGGTGAGACTGCATCTAGGGTATTGCGCAAGGTTACATTGAGTTCCTCAGTTAGGTGGTTAACTGATTTTTGTACTCTGACGTCCTTGGGTAGGTGGAAGGATTCTCGAAGGGCATCTAGGAATCTTTGGGATGTCTGAGAATTTATAGCACGACTTTTGATGATCCTTGGTTGGGGTCTGAGCAGATTATCTGTTGCGATTTCAAACGTAATAAAATGGTGGTCCGATAGTCCAGGATTATGAGGAAAAACATTAAGATCCACAACATTTATTCCACGGGACAAAACTAGGTCCAGAGTATGACTGTGGCAGTGAGTAGGTCCGGAGACATGTTGGACAAAACCGATGATGGCTCCAAAAGCCTTTTGGAGTGGGTCTGTGGACTTTTCCATGTGAATATTAAAGTCACCAAAAATTAGAATATTGTCTGCCATGACTACAAGGTCCGATAGGAATTCAGGGACCTCAGTGAGGAATGTTGTATATGGCCCAGGAGGCCTGTAAACAGTATCTATAAAAAGTGATTGAGTAGGCTGCATAGATTTCATGACTAGAAGCTCAAAAGACGAAAACGTCGTTTTTTTGTTTTTTGTAAATAGAAATATGCTATTGTAAATGTTAGCAACACCTCCGCCTTTGCGGGATGCTCGGGGGATATGGTCACTAGTGTAACCAGGAGGTGAGGCCTCATTTAACACAATAAATTCATCAGGCTTAAGCCATGTTTCAGTCAGGCCAATCACATCAAGATTATGATCAGTGATTAGTTCATTGACTAGAACTGCCTTGGAAGTGAGGGATCTAACATTAAGTAGCCCCATTTTGAGATGTGAGGTATCACAATCTCTTTCAATAATGGCAGCAATGGAGGAGATCTTTATTCTAGTGAGATTGCTAAGGCGAACACCGCCATGTTTAGTTTTGCCCAACCTAGGTCGAGGCACAGACACAGTCTCAATAGAGATAGCTGAGCTGACTACACTAACTGTGCTAGTGGCAGACTCTACTAAGCTGGCAGGCTGGCTAACAGCCTGCTGCCTGGCCTACACCCTATCTCATTGTGAAGCTAGAGGAGTTAGAGCCCTGTCTATGTTCGTAGATAAGATGAGAGCACCCCTCCAGCTAGGATGGAGTCCGTCACTCCTCAACAGGCCAGGCTTGGTCCTGTTTGTGGGTGAGTCCCAGAAAGAGGGCCAATTATCTACAAATTCTATCTTTTGTGTGGGGCAGAAAACAGTTTTCAACCAGCGATTGAGTTGTGAGACTCTGCTGTAGAGCTCATCACTCCCCCTAACTGGGAGGGGGCCAGAGACAATTACTCGATGCCGACAATTCTTCTAGCTGATTTACACACTGAAGCTATGTTGCGCTTGGTGACCTCTGACTGTTTCATCCTAACATCGTTGGTGCCGACGTGGATAACAATATCTCTATACTCTCTACACTCGCCAGTTTTAGCTTTAGCCAGCACCATCTTCAGATTAGCCTTAACGTCGGTAGCCCTGCCCCCTGGTAAACAGTGTATGATCGCTGGATGATTCGTTTCAAGTCTAATACTGCGAGTAATGGAGTCGCCAATGACTAGAGTTTTCAATTTGTCAGAGGTAATGGTGGGAGGCCTCGGCGTCTCAGACCCCGTAACGGGAGGAGTAGAGACCAGAGAAGGCTCGTCCTCTGACTCCGACCCGCTGCTTAATGGGGAAAACCGGTTGAAAGTTTCTGTCGGCTGAATGAGCGACACCGGTTGAGCATTGCTACAGCATTTCCTTCCAGAAGCCGTGAGAAAATTGTCCGGCTGCGGGGACTGTGCGAGGGGATTTCTACGACTATCTGTACTTAGTTATAGTTTTAAGTACAGTGTACCAATTTCTGAGGGAATAAACTCTCTTATGTTAACTTGTAAACTCAGCAAAAAGTCATTTTTCAGGACCCTGGCTTTCAAAGATAATTCGTAAAATCCAAATAACTTCACAGATCTTCATTGTAAAGGGTTTAAACACTGTTTCCCATGCTTGTTCAATGAACCATAAACAATTAATGAACATGCAGCTGTTTCAACGGTCGTTAAGACACTAACAGCTTACAGACGGTAGGCAATTAAGGTCACAGTTATGAAAACTTAGGACACTAAAGAGGCCTTTCTATTGACTCTGAAAAACACCAAAAGAAAGATGCCCAGGGTCCCTGCTCATCTGCGTGAACGTGCCTTAGGCATGCTGCAAGGAGGCATGAGGACTGCAGATGTGGCCAGGGCAATAAATTGCAATGTCTGTACTGTGAGACGCCTAAGACAGTGCTACAGGGAGACAGGACGGACAGCTGATCGTTCCTCGCAGTGGCAGACCACGTGTAACAACACCTGCACAGGATCAGTACATCCGAACATCACACCTGCGGGACAGGTACAAGATGGCAACAACAACTGCCCGAGTTACACCAGGAATGCACAATCCCTCCATCAGTGCTCAGACTGTCCGCAATAGGCTGAGAGAGGCTGGACTGAGGGCTTGTAGGCCTGTTGTAAGGCAGGTCCTCACCGATTTGGAGGTGGAGGGTCCGTCATGGTCTGGGGCGGTGTGTCACAGCATCATCGGACTGAGCTTGTTGTCATTGCAGGCAATCTCAACGCTGTGCGTTACAGGGGAAGACATCCTCCTCCCTCATGTGGTACCCTTCCTGCAGGCTCATCCTGACATGACCCTCCAGCATGACAATGCCACCTGCCATACAGGAATGTCAGTGACAAGACAGGAATGTCAGTGCTCTGCCATGGCCAGCGAAGAGCCCGGATATCAATCCCATTGAGCTCGTCTGAGACCTGTTGGATCGGAGGTTGAGGGCTAGGGCCATTCTCCCCAGAAATGTCTGGGAACTTGCAGTTGCCTTGGTGGAAGAGTGGGGTAACATCTCACAGTAAGAACTGGCAAATCTGGGGCAGTTCATGAGGAGGAGATGCACTGCAGTACTGAATGCAGCTGGTGGCCACACCAGATACTGACTGTTACTTTTGATTTTGACCCCCGCTTTGTTCAGGGACACATTATTACATTTCTGCTAGTCACATGTCTGTGGAACTTGTTCAGTTTCAAGACATTTCAGCTTTTAATTTTGTATTAATTTGTAAACATTTCTAAAAACATTGAGGCATGCATGAGCGCATCAGCTGTTCCGGACGACTGTGTGATCACTCTCTCCGTAGCCATCGTGAGTAAGACCTTTCAAGGGTCCACATTCACGAGGCCGCGGGGCCAGACGGATTACCAGGACGTGTGCTCCGGGCATGTGCTGACACTGGCAGGTGTCTTCACTGACATTTTCCACATGTCCCTGATTGAGTCAACATGTTTCAAGCAGACCACCATAGTCCCTGTGCCCAAGAACACTAAGGCAACCTGCCTAAATGACAACAGACACGTAGCACTCACGTCCGTAGCCATTAAGTGCTTTGAAAGGCTGGTAATGGCTCACATCGACACCATTATCCCAGAAACCCTAGACCCACTCCAATTTGCATACCACCCAAACATATCCACAGATGATGCAATCTCTATTGCACTCCACACTGCCCTTTCCCACCTGGACAAAAGGAAAACCTACGTGAGAATGCTATTCATTGACTACAGCTCAGTGTTCTTTCACCATAGTACCCTCAAAGCTCATCACTAAGCTAAGGATCCTGGGACTGAACACCTCCCTCTACAACTGGATCCTTGACAACCTGACGGGACGCCCCCAGGTGGTGAGGATAGGTAGCAACACATCTGCCACGCTGATCCTCAACACTGAAGCCCCTCAGGGGGGACAAGACAGCCTATAGAGAGGAGGTCAGAGACCTGGCGGCTGGTGCCAGAATAACAACCTATCCCTCAATTCCTCAACGTAACCAAGACTAAGGAGATGATTGTGGACTACAGGAAAAGGAGGACCGAGCACGCCCCCATTCTCATCAACAGTGCTGTAGTGGACCAGGTTGAGAGCTTCAAGTTTCTTGGTGTCCACATCACCAACAAAATAGAATGGTCCAAACACACCAAGACAGTCTGTAAAGAGTGCACGACAAAGCCTATTCCCAAGGAACTTGAAGCTCTCAACCTGCTCCACTACAGTCCCGTCGATGAGAATGAGGGCGTGCTCGGTCATCCTTTTCCTAAGCTGCCTGCCATCCAGGACCTCTACACCAGGCGGTGTCAGAGGAAGGCCCTAAAAATTATCAAAGACCCCACCCACCCCAGTCATAGACTTTTCTCTCTGCTATCACATGGCAAGCGGAACCGGAGCGCCAAGTCTAGGACCAAAAGGCTTCTCAACAGCTTTTACCACCAAGCCATAAGACTCCTGGCTACCCGGACTATTTGCATTGTGTTCTCCCCCCAACCCCTCTTTACACTGGTGCTACTCTCTGTTTACCATATATGCATAGTACCTTTAACTATACATTCATGTACATACTACCTCAATTAGCCCAACTAACCGGTGCCCCCGCACATTGGCTACCCGGACTATCCGGTGCCTGTATATAGCATCGCTACTGTTATAGCCTCACTACTGTTATAGCCTCGCTACTGTTATTATTCACTGTCTTTTTACTGTTGTTTTTTTATTTCCTTACTTATCTATTGTTCACCTAATACCTATTTTTTACTTAAAAATTGCACTGTTGGTTAGGGCCTGTAAGTAAGAAATTCACTGTAAGGTGTTACGTGCGCCAAATACACCTGTTGTATTTGGAGCACGTAACAAATAAACTTTGATTTGATTTGATACAGGGTCAGATATTTTGTTCATCCTCCTAATAGTGAAGGCTAGAATTGAGTAGCTAATCTGATCCTAGATCTGTGGTTAGGAGGTAGTTTGAGTTCAGAGCAGTGCTAAGAGCACAGGTGCAGAACAGGTTATGGTGACCTGTGTTAAGTGACCCTGATGGAAAGCCATGGCCTACTGCAATCCTCTTAGAGCTCGGCATAGATCCCGCTGTATCCCCTGGGAGGACAAACACCTCTAGCCTCTACACACTCATCACTTCATCCTCTCCTCCATCCCGGAAATATAGTTAGAGGGGGAAGGGGTTCATGTGAAATTGCAGTGGTGTGAGTCAGTGTTGTTTGTAAGTTTATAGAGACAGTAAAATGTGGCAGTGATAGTGGGGAAGGTAAGAGGATGGGTCAGTGTATTGAGGACATGCTAGAGAAAACCAAAGGCGATAGTGGAGGAGGCTGGTGATAGGAGCTATAGGAGGACAGGCTCATTGTAATAGCTGGAATGGAATCAATGGAATGGTACCAAACACATCCAACACATGGAAACAACGTGTTTGACTGGCACAGGAGAGTGTCAGCCGGTATGTGTGTGTGCGTTGCATACTGTATGTGGAGTTGTGTGCGTTACTATGTGTGAATGTTGCATATTGTTCTCTCTGTGTGTGTGTATATATATATACATATATATATATCTACACTGAGTGTACAAAGCATTAGGAACACCTTCCTAATATTGAGTTGCATCCCCTTAGGCACTCAGAACAGCCTCAATTCGTTGGGGCATGGACTCCACACGGTGTTGCAAGCGTTCCACAGGGATGCTGGCCCATGTTGACTCCAATGCGTCCCACAGTTGTGTCTGGTTGTCCTTTGGGTGGTGGACCGTTCTTGAAACAGAGCAGGCGTTCCTAATGTTTTGTGCACTGAGTGTACTATATTCATACCAGTATGCATGTATGTACATATTGTATATGTTAGTGTCAATGACCCAATGGAAGATTACAGAAGACTCCTCTTTTCCACAGTGACATGAATTCCTGGGTTAACTAGCTGTGTGACGTGGACATAAGCTCTTTTACAGCTAAAGCCAATTTACCCCCCCCACCCCCCAGATTACAATAGAGCTGTCTGGCCAAGCCCCAGAGACACAGGCCTCTCTTCCTCTCTGTTACTCCCAGGAATCTGCTTGACCCAGGGGACAGAGGGAGAGGGGGGTGGGGTGGGCTGGTAAAGGAGAGGAGAGGTGGAGGAATCCTACTTATCAGAGCAAGATATGTACAGACCTTTGCAAACTGAGAATGGGAATTCTAAAGGCTTCTGTAGGGAGGGGAGGATGGAGAGAGGGTCTCTGAGTTGGCAGTAGAGAAAAAGGTTTTTTTAGCAGGGTTAGGGTTAGGAAAGAGGATATTGAGGGTTTAAGGTTTAGTTTTAATATTATAGTTTGGTATTGGTTAGCTCAGGTATAAAAAAATGTAAAGTCCTAAATAAAGGACAAAACATACAAACGAAGATACACATTAATGAGGAAACATAGACACTAACATACACATGAAGAACAACGAGGGTGTTGGCATCCTCTTTATTTCCATTGTAGCCAGTAGCTGTATATGTTTTATTTAAATAAAATAATGAATATACTGTTTGTTTTTTTAAAAGCCCATTGGGATGAGGTATCATTTTCCCCCTCAATCCTATTGGTTATCTTGAGTTAGACATGTTTCCCAGTTGCACCATAGCTACATTGCAGAGCAAAAAAAAAAAGAGGAAAATGATGCAGAAAACCCATATGATCCACAACAGCAACAAAAGATAACAATATAAATGCACAGGACCAATTTGACAACCAAACAATAGATAAAGAGTCTAGGAGTAAAGGTATTGGTCAGCCAACTTGCATGTACAGTATGGTAGCCACCCAATCTTAATAATGATACACTAACAACTTGCACATATGATTACTCACCCAAACTCCTATAGTTATAATACCATGCAATAAACATGCACTTGTCATTGTTCCTGCACTCTCATGTACATACATACACATGCCAGGTACAGTGCATTCAGAAAGTATTCAGACCCTTGACCTTTTCCACATTTTGTTACGTTACAGCCTTATTCTAAAAGGAATTCAATTGTTTTTCCCCCTCATCAATCTACCCACAATACCGCATAAAGAAAAAGCAAAAACAGGTTTTTATATTTTTTTTTGCAAATGTATTAAAAATAAAAAACAGAAATATCACAATTACATAAGTATTTAGACCCTTTACTCAGTACTCTGTTGAAGCACCTTTGGCAGCGATTACAGCCTTGAGTCTTCTTGGGTATGATGCTACAAGTTTGGAACACCTGTATTTGGGGAGTTTCTCCCATTCTTCACTGAAGATCCTCTCAAGCCCTGTCAGTTTGGATGGGGAGCGTCGCTGCACAGTTTTTTCAGGTCTCTCCAGAGATGTTAGATTGGGTTCAAGTCCGGGCTCTGGCTGGGCCACTCAAGGACATTCAGAGACATTGTCTTGGCTGTGTGCTTAGGGTTGTTGTCCTGTTGGAAGGTGAACCTTCGCCCCAGTCTGAGGTCCTGAGCAGGTTTTCATCAAGGATCTCTCTGTACTTTCCTCTGTTCATCTTTCCCTCGATCCTGACTAGTCTCCCAGTCCCTGCTGCTGAAAAACATCCCCACAGCATGATGCTGCCACCACCATGCTTCACCGTAGGGATGGTGCCAGGTTTCCTCCAGACGTGACCCTTGGCATTCAGGCCAAAGAGTTCAATCTCAGTTTCATCAGACCAGGGAATCTTGTTTTGCCATCGTCTGAGAGTCCTTTAGGTGGCTTTTGGCAAACTCCAAGCGGGCTGTCATGTGCCTTTTACTGAAGAGAAGCTTCTGTCTGGCTACTCTACCATAAAGGCCTGATCGGTGGAGTGCTTGAGAGATGGTTGTCATTCTGGGAGGTTCTCCCATCTCCACAGAGAACCTTTGGAGCTCTGTCAGAGTGACAATCGGGTTCTTGGTCACCTCTCTGACCAAGGCCCTTCTCCCCCGATTGCTCAGTTTGGCCGGGTGGCCAGCTCTAGGAAGAGTCTTAGTGGTTCCAAACGTCTTCCATTTAAGAATGATGGAGGCCACTGTGTTCTTGGGGACCTTCAATGCTGCAGAAATTTGTTGGTACCCTTCTCCAGATCTGTGCCTCGACACAATCCTGTCTCGGAGCTCTATGGACAATTCTTTTGACTTCATGGATTTGTTTTTACTCTGACATCCACTGTCAACTGTGGGACCTTATCTTGACAGGTGTGTGCCTTTCCAAAACATGTCCAATCAATTTAATTTACCACAGGTGGACTCCATTTAAGTTGTAAAAAAATCTCAAGGATGATCAATGGAAGCAGTATGCACCAGAGCTCAATTTCGATTCTCATTGCAAAGGGTCTGAATACTTATGTAAATAAGGTATTTATGTTTTCTATTTTTAGTACATTTTCAAAATGTTTTTTTTTTTTTTAAACAGTTTTTACTTTGCCATTATGGAGTATTGTGTGTAGATTGATGAGGGAAAAATGTATTTGATCAATTTTAGTATAAGGCTGTAAACGTAACTAAATGTAGAAAAAGTCAAGGGGTCTGAATTCTTGTGTTTGTGTATGTATTTATTATGTACTTTAGGGCAGGTTTGTATGGCAGAGGGGGCTTGCAGCTAGTCTGTGTGTTCCACGTAGACAGGTAGTACTGCCACAAATAGAATTGAGAACAGCTCCTGTACTGTAAAACAACTTTTTAATCCTCAATAATGCTCCACCAGTAGTTCCCTTACTCATCACGCAATGAAAAATAAATCCTCTTTGGTATACGTTTCTGGAAGATTCTTCAATTGAAATAATTTAATACGTAAAGTACCATTTACAATGCTATAAAAATAAATAAGCATTTGCATCACTACATCGCATTGAGTTAAACAAAGAAAAGTACAAAATGGTGGAAGTGGATTTTTGGTTGGAAACGTTGCGGCTGCTGAGCAGTTTGGGAGTCCCTGTGGTTGTGTTGTGGTCTTTTTAAGGTCTTGTCTTCGACCAGGACCCCAAAGTAAGGAAACAGAGCACAGACTCTACATGAAGAGCAGCGATTTTCTTTTGTTGTAAACAGACAACCAACACCCATCCATCCATCCATACCCAAACCTTACCAAATCCCAGAATACAAACCTCACCAAATCACACCCTTCCACACAAACACACACACACACACACACACACACACACAAATTGGTCACAAATCACATCCTCGAAACATCCTGCAGGGGCAGCGGTGTGGTGGAATCCCATTTGACTTTTGAACTTTCACCCTTGAACCCCCCTATCTCCTCTGCCTTTTCACCCCACGGTCCTCGTGTTGGTCTGACAGAGGCTTCCTCCATCCTCTCCACCTTCTCCTTACTCCCTCTTCGCTCTTCCCTTTTTCTGCTGCTTCTGCCCATTTTCGTCTACCTCCTGTAGCTTGTTGTAGCCGTTGGTTGCCATGGAGACGCCATTAGTGACGGGCTTGGCCGCCTTGTGGGCAGAACGTGGGGTGCGTCGGTAGGTCTGGTAGTAAAAGTTGCCGAATAGGATGATGAAGGTGACGGCGTAGCCAATCAGGGCCCACTGCATCCAGGCAGGGAACGGGCAGCCAGTGTAGAGGGAGTGGCCGGCATGGCCAATGGTCACGTGGAACTGGATCTGTGACGTACACAAAACACACAATTGACCTGATATGCTCAATCCAAATGTAATAATCCCAATATAATCCATGACGCATGAGTTAGACTGCACATTCCAAACAATTAAATATATTTTGACATGCAAAGATGTGTTTCGGTATCAATCACACACTACCTAAACAGCTGTGCAATGGCCACAGCAAGAGGGAGACTTACCATCTGAATAATGGTCAGGTATTTCTTCCACCAGAGGAATTTCTGGATATTGGGTCCGAAGGCGGCCAGGCCATAGTATCCATACATCAGGACATGGATGGATGAGTTTATGCCTGCTCCGAAGAACGCTGTGAGGGGGTTAAAGGATAAAGGTATTTCCAAGGGGATATAAGTCAGGCTGCTTATGAGTGGCTAGCATGCTATTTCAGAACAATATGATAGTGAAGGGTAGAGATTAACCTGGTGTATCCAGGTGGGAACATTTAATCACCCACCCTACACAAATGCACGAACACACACACACATAACCCCAATGTAGCCCCCAGGTACTCACATTGTCCTCCAGGGACCCACTTGATTCCGATCCACCAGAGGATAAACATCGTGCAGTGATGGTAGACATGGAGGAAGCTGACCTGGTTGATCTTCTTCCTCAGGATGAAGAACACTGTGTCCAGATACTCCACTCCCTTAGAGATGTAGTACCACCACAGAGCCGACGCTATCTGCCAATGGGAAGAGGGAGGGAGGGAGGGAGCTTTAACATAAGATTACATCATTGGTGTCCAAAACCATCTGGTTTCAGAGACACAAGTCTCAAAGACAATAAAGATTCCCAATTTCCTGAAACACTTTAAAGAGGATTCTGTTTCTACCTTGCTTTTCACACACACTCTCATTCTCATGCATCATCCACACACATATGTATCAAGGACACACACTCACACTCACACCCACACGCACACACCCACATGCACACACATGTGCATGTAACCTACAGGTGTAGTTTTCAGTGTAAGGTAACACTGACACTGTACTGAAGAGACTGTACTGAGATAGAGTGTAGTGTAGATAGGTTGGACCAGGAGTATTGTAAAAAAAATTTATTTGCACACGTTATTTCAATATCTATTCATTTTGAATGCTTGGATCATTGGATCATCTGCCTAATTCTAAAGTCAGAGTCAACAATGTTAGCGTCAACTCCGTTCATAGGGGATCGGTGATGACAATGAAAGGGGTCATCATGGCAGGTTAGCCTGCGGTCTGGTAGAGAAAGTGGCTTTCTAAGGGGTTGGTAAGGTAAAATCTGATACCTGAGATTAACTGAGGGATGTATCAGGCTTGTTGCTGGCTTGTTCCCTATAGGGAAAGTAGAGCTCAACCTCTTGTATGTCAGACTATCTATGGGACAAAGTAGCCTGTCATTATCCATTACCAACCCTCCGCCAACATACTCTCTCTCTGTCGTATCCCTTTGTAATTGACACACACACACACACACACACACACACACACACACACACACACACACACACACACACACACACACACACACACACACACACACACACACACACACACACACACACACACACACACACACACACACACACACACACACACAGAGTCCACAGTGCCCTGAGTGTCACTCTTATCCCTCAGTAATGCCATCATGCCATGGGCGGGGACAGAAGTGGTGAGACCTAATAACTCCTCCCCTTTATGCTAAAGGTCACACCCCCTCTGTCCTGGAATCGCCATAGATCTATCTCTGACATTCTCCTCCTCTCTTTCTCTTGCATACACACACACACACACACACACACACACACACACACACACACACACACACACACACACACACACACACACACACACACACACACACACACACACACACACACATAGAGTAATAGTCTACAATAAGATTACAGCACTGCTGCTTAGACTTACAGAGAACCACATGCTCTTAAAGCTGGACCTCATTCTACACCTCAAATACAGAGACCCAGCCTGTATCAATAAAAAATGGGTAGAAGGCTAACATGTCTGGTCTTTTCTGGCTTATGAACAGAATGACCAGGCAAGCTCTAGCTCTTGGTCTTTACACCAAATTGATGGAAAGAGTGTACAGATGTACTATCTTAATTTGACCCGTTTCTTCCAGCAGGAAAATATTGCTGCTGCAACAGAAAATGTGAAGTATTATGTGGATGATAATTAATGGACATTTTAGTAGGTGTTGATACATTTTTCATTTGGGAAATCAAGTCTGAAATGTTTAAGTGGAAAATACAAACTTTAGAAGCCTTTTTAAATCTTGAATATATATATATAGATATTTTTCCTGCTGCACAGGAAACTTCTCTTGTCATAACTCCCCTGTGACGATCTGAAGGATCAGGTTCCAGTGTGTCCGCTCTACAGCGTGCTCTCTCTCATAGAGGGGGAGAGCTGGAAGTCGGCTTTATTATGGCGGTCATAAAATACGCTGCCTCTGTGCTCTGTAGTGTTCGAGATTGGAATGTAAACTGTGGAACACAGAGAGACCCTTGGACATCAAAAGTTTGAATAATTAAACAATATTATTTTTTTTGAGAATGTGGGAATGGTCCATGGGTAATTAAAGAACAATCTTGTCAAAGTTGTTTTATTCTGTGACATCACAGAAAGGTAGTAGGACAAGATAACGATATCTCTGCTTGTCCACACTTCCCAGTTATGAGGTTTGCATCTAATTGTTGTATAGAATGAATGATTGAGTATAATGGTACTTTTGTGAGGACAGCAATGTGATGTTAGCATTCTAAATGAGAATTATTTTCCATTGTAACTTATGCTCAATCGGTGGTCCCGCACCAAGTGAACACAGACATTGGGTGGGAATGATGAAACACCCCCTTTTCTACCCCGTGACGAAATTCACACTATTTCAGGAGAACGTGATGACTCCCCACGTTGAAATGGCTACAATTCTATTACTAAAGGACAAGACCATACAGCGTGTAGCATTGACTACACGACTGGAAATGGTTAAACTCTGAGACTATCGACCACTACAGAATAAAAGCAAATCCTAGACATGAATTACTAGTCTGCAGCTGGAAATTATGTAAGTCTAGTACGAGAATACCGACAACCGCGGAAGAATCTATTCTATGCAACCATGTATCCATTACAAAAGACACAATCCAGAGCCGCTGAGAAAGCGACAAAAGCGACAACTACGAAAGACATTGTGACTCCTGGGGAAGTTAACCAGAGACTCTCTGATGAACTGACTCTCCAGCAGACGGACCGGCGATTCCAAAAGAGAAGACAACAACGATATACGGGCGTAAATATATACATTGGAATTATTTTAGAATGAGCGGCCGTTCATGTGCAAAGGATCAGCATTTCAATTAATATAATTATCAACTGTGTGTAGTGAATCCATTTAGTCTTTCCCGCTTTTTATCTGTCCCCACCTCTTTCCATTGTCTACCAAGCCGTCATACCGGTTTAGCCCACTAGGGACTTATCAATGCATTTTGTTAGTAACAAATAACTATATTGTTTGTTTATGTATTTCTGTGATTTGTTTAGTAAATAAATAATTAAGCCAATTTGTATATCGCAGATTCAGTTTGGAGACGAGGGTTCGTGCAGATATCCAAGGGTTTGCGACATTCAGTAATGAGAACTGATGAGGTAATAATGATACATTAATAGAAGACTAATCAATAAGATATGAAAATATCTGAAGAGTCGATTTGGGAAATAGAGACTTTATAAACATTTTCTGGTGGTGCCCCGACTTCCTAGTTAATTAAAGTTAGTTTAATAACGTAATAATAATTACACATAGAATTGATTTGATAAAATAAGTCTTCACATTTAATGATAGTCACAGACACGACACTGCAACAACAGAGTGATCAAATTAAGATAGTACATCTGTAGTGTGTCATGTTTGCTCACCCTGACTTCATTGACGTCGTTGGAATAGCTGACAGGTTGACATAGGTAGCTGTATCTCGCTGCTCTCGCACCCAGGAGGAGCTGAGGACCACAGGGATACAATGTTAGGGACACAACATAAAGTACACAACGTTAAGGGTAGTCCCTTTCCTCTAGACCACAGATACACAACACCAGTCCTCAAGGGCCACAGAGACCAATTTACACCTGGGTGAATGGGGGTGTGAAAGAAATTGCCAGGGAGAATTGAAAACCACCAGGACTGCAGCCATCGAGGATGACCCTGTATCCTCTGTGCCTACAGTTCTAAAAAGACTATATAGATGTAACTGTAGAGGATGGTTGACAGGTGCAGTGCTGGGTATGTTATGGGAGTATAGTATTGAGTTCAGGCAGGGTTGGTATATGGCATGCTATATCAGCCATTTGGTGATGGCTCCACCTTGCCCACCAATAGATTAACTGGAGCAGGTGTCATATTGCTATCAACTTTAAAGCCCTTTCCAATATGTAGACACTGACATTGGGCGGCAGGTAGCCTAGTGGTTAGAGTGTTGGACTAGTAACTGGAAGGTTGCAAGATCAAATCCCCAAGGTAAAAAGCTGTTGTTCTGACCCTGAACAAGGCAGTTAACCCACTGTACCTAGGCCATCATTGAAAATAAGAATTTGTTCTTAACTGACATGCCTAGTTAAAAAAATAAAACACTGGGACTGGGAATCATAAAGACCATGGCCTGAAACTAAATGAAATGTTTTCTGAATTACTTTTCTTGAAAAAGGATTGGAGCTGGTTACCTCTTTGGCGATGTAAAAGTTGAGTATCACCATACTGAAGTTGTACACTATGAGGGTCTTCCTTAGCTGGAAAGGCTCGCGATTCTGCATGTACTTAGGCCCCGCCCACAGGAAGAGCAGGTACAGGCAGCTGATGGCCAGAGTGGGGGTGGGCGATGACATCATCGGCCATTTCTCCACCCGCTTGTCTGGAAGTGGGACAGGAGAGGACAGGGGTAATGTCAGAAGTGGTCATTATAACAGACACTCATATGTAAGACTACATAATGTATGAATGTAAGACTACATAATGTTGCACCAATGGTGTCTTGAGGGTATACTCAACTCTAGTTCCGTATTGCTCTAATAGTGTATTGTATTGCACACACACACACACACACACACACACACACACACACACACACACACACACACACACACACACACACACACACACACACACACACACACACACACACACACACACACACACACACACACACACACACACACACACACATAAACACATACACACTGTTAGTGCACATAGCCTACAGGTGTAGTTTTCAGTGTAAGGTAACACTGACAATGAACTGAAGACAGACTGAGATAGAGTGTACTGTAGACAGGTGGGACTGGAGTATTGTAAAAATAGTTATTTGAAAAAGTTACTTAAAAATCTATTCAATTTGAATGCTGAGATGGTGATTGACCCACCCACACACACAGCATAGGCAGACATAGGACAACCATTGGAGTTACAGTGATTATGTGTTGTTGGAGGGTGCTGTGTATGTTAGTCAAATGAAAAGAAGGAGACTTTTTCTAGGTTAGTCAAACAAACATGAAAAAGAACATTCTAACAGTCGCATGACACAGTCAACAGTAGTATGTAAAGTACCAGTCAAAAGTTTGGAAAACCCTACTCATTCAAGGGTTTTTCTTTATTTTTACTATTTTCTACATTGTAGAATAATAGTGAAGACATCAAAACGATGAAATAACACATATGGAATCATGTAGTACCCCAAAAAGTGTTAAACAAATCAAATTATATTTATATTTAAGATTCTTCAAAGTAGCCACCCTTTGCCTTGATGACAGCTTTGCACACTCTTGACATTCTCTCAACCAGCTTCACCTGGAATGATTTTCCAAAAGTCTTGAAGGACTTCCCACATATGCTGAGCACTTGTTGGATGCTTTTCCTTCACTCTGTGGTCCAACTCATCCCAAACAATCTCAATTGGGATGAGGTCAGGCGATTGCGGAGGCCAGGTCATCTGATGCAGCACTCCATCACTCTCCTTCTTGGTCAAATAGCCCTTACACAGCCTGGAGGTGTGTTGGGTCATTGTCCTGTTGAAAAACAAATGATAGTCCCACTAAGTGCAAACCAGATGGGATGGCGTATCTCCGCAGAATGCAGTGGTAGCCATGCTGGTTAAGTGTGCCTGAATTCTCAATAAAATCACAGACGGTGTCACCAGCAAAGCACCCCCACACCATCAAACCTCCTCCTCCATGCTTCACGGTGTGAACTACACATGCGGAGATCATCTGTTCACCTACTCTGCGTCTCACTAAGACATGGCGGTTGGAACCAAAAATCTCAAATTTGGACTCATCAGAAAAAACAAAGGACAGATTTACACCGGTCTAATGTCCATTGCTCCCGTTTCTTGGCCCAAACAAGTCTCTTCTTCTTATTGGTGTCCTTTAGTAGTGGTTTCTTTGCAGAAATTCGAGCATGAAGGCCTGATTCTCTGAACAGTTGATGTTGAGATGTGTCTGTTACTTGAACTCTGTGTAGCATTTATTTGGGCTGCAATTTCTATGGCTGGTAACTCTAATGAACTTATCCTCTGCAGCATAGGTAACTCTGGGTCTTCCTTTTCTGTGTCGGTCCTCATGAGAACCAGTTTCATCATAGCGCTTGATGGTTTTTGTGACTGCACTTGAAGAAACTTTCAAAGTTGCAGAAATTATCCTGATTGACTGACCTTCACGTCTTAAAGTAATGATGGACTGTTTCTCTTTGCTTATTTGAGCTGTTCTTGCCATAATATGGACTTGGTCTTTTACCAAACAGGGCTATCTTCTGTATACCATCCCTTCTTTGTCACAACACAACTGATTGGCTCAAACACATTAAGAAGGAAAGAAATTCCACAAATGAACTTTTAAAGCACACCTGTTAATTGAAATGCATTTCAGGTAACTACCTCATGAAGCTGGTTGAGAGAATGCCAAGAGTGTGCAAAGCTGTCATCAAGGCAAAGGGTGCCTACCTTGAAGAATCACAAATATAAAATATATTTTGATTTGTTGAACACTTTTTTGGTTACTACATGATTCCATATGTGTTATTTCATAGTTTTGATGTCTTTACTATTATTCTACAATGTAGAAAATAGTAAAAATAAAGAAAAACCATTGAATGAGTTGGGGTGTCCAAACTTTTGACTGGTACTGTATGTGTGTGTGGTGTACCTGGGTTTGTGTGCATGTGTATGGTTACATTAGCAGACTGTCCCTGCTATGTGAGAGAAGAGAGATCAACACTAACTCACCTGCTATAGTAAGGCTCCATCTGTAGAACTCTACCGTGTCATTCATAAAGTGGGTGAGAACTTCCATGACTGCGTCTGGATTTGGTCCTGCTTATGCTGCAGAGAGAGATAGAGGAGAAACTTCATGACAGACTACTTGAGCTCACTTTTAAGCAAGTTAATCTGTAAAGAAGAAATTTAATTACCCCTTTAGATAATTGAAAACCTTAACATAACATTTGGTTCTAATGTAAAGGATGTCACACTGCTTGTTTAGCAAGTACCACTTTCTCCTGATGCGGCTCAAACCGAGGCTCAAACCCAGGACCTCTGCCTTGCTAGCACACGTGACTGCACTCCTGCCACACGAAACATTAGCTATCCACTGATGCAAGAGGGGACACTTCACGCTAAGGAGTAGGCTTCACACATCCTCCATGTGCCGCGCTAAGTTTTCGTGGTGCCCATAAAGTTCAAAACCTGAGTTTGCCAAACTCTGCACATGCACCTATAGGTAAGAACATTCCCTGGTCTAAACTGTTGGTGCAAGGTTTATTTCCAGCCTCACACTAATTGCACAGATCTAAAAGAGGACTGAACAACTGATCAGTGTTTGTCCGACCATTAATAAGGCGGGGTGCCTCCCTAACCCCCTAACACAGCTGTCACTGTTCGAGGCCCTAGCTAGCTGCTGGTAATGCTAACATGCATTAGAGACTAGTGAGAGACTCGCCGTCGTAAAAAGCAGTTTAAGTTCATTACAGAGGATAAGAGATGAGGGATCTATGTTCATAAGAGGTCTCTCTCTCTCTCTCTCTCTCTCTCTCTCTCTCTCTCTCTGTCTCCACATACATGGCTGTAGGTCTATGTGTGTGGTTATCCCATCCCCATGGTTACCCATTCTGAGACAAGATTAGAAAATAAACACTGATTAAAAAGTTGACAAATGTGTGCCACTCTAGCATTATTTGAGTTGATCCATAACATATGAGCTATAGAGAACAACGTTACATAATTGCAGCATAGGCCTATCCCTATCCACCTTACAACAGGTGTCCATTTATTCATCTATTATTCATCCAGTGGATCAGTTCAATAATGGATTGGGGTGTTTTTATATGATACAAGTGTAAGTAACAGTCACCACAGATGAGAATGCAGAGGCCTAAAGATGTTCCTCTTGTTTTTATTACTTTGTTAGTACTTTAATTGTATTATTTTATGACATGAAGCACTTTGTTACTTGTATGGAAAAGCACTATAAAAATAAAGTTATTATTATTGTATTATTATTATAACATGCACTAAAGAACCATACACTAAAACCATCTCATGTGCATTTTAGATCATATTAGGCCTAATGAATTTGTGAAAATGTATTGGGAAGTTTGGGGACCCTGAAAAAACACATGCATTCACTGACAATGTGGGTTTAGTTTTGTTTTCAAAAGAGGAAAGGAGAGGATGGAAGGAGAAAAAACGTCACCCAGCGAATAGGCCCGGTCGCCCATGGAAACGGGCATGATCGCACACAAAGACCCCGGGCGTGTCAGCAGGTTTCGGGCGGACCACTCAAGAGGCTTAAATCCAATTGATCCTCGAGCTTAGATGTAAGTGCAAATGCCGGACGACCCACATTCGCAGGGCGACAGGGGATTGTCAAAGTGTGGTTGATTGAACAGGGGAAATTATTTGGTTAACAGTTTATACAAAAGCATTAATAGGACACCCATTCGTAGGAAAATGGAATGAAAATAGTCTCTAAACACTTTATAGACACATTTTATAGGCTGTATCCAGTGCGTTCCTATGTGCCACCCATCTTATTCTAACAACTACTACAAGTTTATTTCCGCTAAGTCTATTTACGGGCTACATTATTGCCGTCTGTCATGCATGCTCACATAGAAGTTCACCGTTTTTTTAAGAAGGAGTAGGCCTAAGGGAATAAAAGTAATGAACGATCGTAACAGAATGTAACGGTTCAATTCCTCAAAGCAGCTCATGACTAATTAAACAAGACTAAGCCTACACTTTCCAAGGTTGTGCACTAATTTGTTTCCCAAATGGCATATTTAAAGACTGATAGCCTAAGCACACGTTTTTTTATTTCGGTATTAACCATTTCATTATACTGGAGAAAAAATACATATCTACATACCTTCTCGAGATTTAGGTGCGTGTAATGACATCCGTTGCAATGTGATGCCCAACACCTTTAAATTACCGTATTCTGCCGTTATAGCCGTTGATCTCCAACACTGCTGGACAATTCGACATCAACCCCGAATTAGGCAAAAACTACAAAAGGCAAGCGGAAATCATGCATGAGTTCCGTGCTGGGTGCTCAAGCTCATCTTCTCTGTTTTCGATCTTCAGGATACCCGACGAGACTGAAGGCACTGCGCATGCGGGTATTGCACTCCAGAGACCGCTGCACTGACTGGAAAGACTGATGGCCGCTTTGCTTGATAGAGATAATCAACATCCACCCTGTCCCCTTATTCAGCCTCTTCAAGTGATAGGCGAATGGGGAAGCCACTAGAAATGAATAGGCGGGGAATCTTAGCAAGAACTTGGCTGAATCCATATAGAATGACAAAGGCTTCTAGTGGCCAAAAAGTCATTTAGCATGGGCAGCGCCATTGAGGGCTTCTACCATTTCAATGTAGTGGGACTTCCAACCTTATTGGCTTATTCCTCCTGATGACCCGGTTGGAGTCATGTCCAACCGGGTCATCAGGATGGATCAGAAAATCGTGATGAAGAAAATTGACCACTTCAAAATAGAAATTGCCTTAATGGCGCAGCCCGTGCTCTCAAACGCCATAATGGGAACTAATGGGATGCTTTCTCTATCATTCTCTATACCTGAATCGCAAATCACCCCCTTTCCCTCGGCCCTCCATTTGCACATTCACGCGGGCCTCTGCCATTTGCACAAGTGTCCCAAAGCTGAAGGAGTGAAAATGATTCGAATCTCAGATAGCCACTTCAACCAAGTATGGGTAATTGCCTACTTGGAGTGTCTGAAAGTGGGCGTTGCAAAAGGAGTGGGTGAGTCAAAAGCGATGGGTGTAACATCAGTGGGTGGATCAACAGCGATGGGTGTAACATCAGTGGGTGGATCAACAGCGATGGGTGTAACATCAGTGGGTGGATCAACAGCGATGGGTGTAACATCAGTGGGTGGATCAACAGCGATGGGTGTAACATCAGTGGGTGGATCAACAGCGATGGGTGCAACATCAGTGGGTGGATCAACAGCGATGGGTGTAACATCAGTGTGTGGATCAACAGCGATGGGTGTAACATCAGTGGGTGGATCAACAGCGATGGGTGTAACATCAGTGGGAGGATCAACAGCGATGGGTGTAACATCAGTGGGTGGATCAACAGCGATGGGTGTAACATCAGTGGGTGGATCAACAGCGATGGGTGTAACATCAGTGTGTGGATCAACAGCGATGGGTGTAACATCAGTGGGTGGATCAACAGCGATGGGTGTAACATCAGTGGGTGGATCAACAGCGATGGGTGTAACATCAGTGTGTGGATCAACAGCGATGGGTGTAACATCAGTGGGTGGATCAACAGCGATGGGTGTAACATCAGTGGGTGGATCAACAGCGATGGGTGTAACATCAGTGGGTGGATCAACAGAGATGGGTGTAACATCAGTGGGTGGATCAACAGCGATGGGTGTAACATCAGCACTCCATTATTGGTTAGAAAGGCCATAGGCAGGTGGACTGCGGGTCAGTTTAATGTTTACATAGCAGGTTATAATAACTAATGTAGCAGGTTAGGATAATTAACATAGCAGGTTAGGATAATTAACGTGGCAGGTTAGGAGAATGACGTCATTGTTAGGAAAAGGGTTAGGGTTAGGCTTAGCTAAAATACCTAGCAGGTTAGTATAATTCACATGACAGGTTAGGAGAATTAACATGGTAGGTTAGGAGAATAAGGGTAAGTTTAGGAAATGTGTTAGGGAAAGGGAAAGGGGGATACCTTAGGGTTAACTAAAATGCGTAGCAGGTTAGGATAATTAATGTGGCAGGTTAGGAGAATGGGGTTAAGTTTAGGAAAAGGGTTAGGCTTAGCTAGAATTCTACAGTTGTCATCAATCGACTTGTTGTGCAGCCCAATCTGCCACACAAATGGTATTAAGTGGCAACAAATCTGCCCAAATAGCTGATTCGCTTGCTATACACCCACTTCTGTTGATCCTCCCAGTTCTGTTGACACGCCCACTTTTAGACACACTCCATGTATGCAGTTACCCATGACTCTCTTCGACCAAGCCAGCAATGCTGTAGGCTTCAGAGCAAAGTGCTATCCCAACAATGCACTGTGATATCAAATCATATTAAATGTTATTTGTCACATGTGCTGAATACAACAGGTGTAGTAGACCTTACCGTGAAATGCTTACTTACAAGCCCTTAACCAACAATGCAGTTCAAGAAATGTTTGGAGTTTGGAGTTTGCACAATTTCATACAAAATAATGGAGAGGCGTGCCTAATTATATGACATGTGCATTTGTTTATGTCTGATTTCGAGACTTGACAACAGATGAAACATGAAATACCTCCCAAATTAAATGTTTAACTGTTTCTGAGGTTTATATATTGTAAAATGACAGAATTGCATCATTCAAGTCAAGAGTGTGTTCCAAAGTTGATGTGTTTATTGATCCCTTCTCCGCTCTCTGGAAGTCACCCTCAGGGTTTTGTCAACAACACGTGACAACGGAGGGCCCGCCAAGCGAGTTGGTTGGGGCGATGGGGTGGTTTGGGATTGACAGCTTGATATAAGGGCGTGTCTCTGCTGTTGCACATCTATGTGTGTGGAACCTCCTGGACAAGTGCATTTGCTGCAAATGCATTTGCGTTTTTGGCCTTGATTACACCCATTAGTAGGATATTCTACATCTGCAAAGCACAATTAATTGAGTATTGTCATTGCAGATTTGGACTTTAATTTATACTAAGAGTAGGCTTTACGAAGCATTTTCTATCAGAAATATAAATAGCCTAGTGATTCTATTATCGCTTAATGTGGGTAGAGGAGATGCTTCATACAACAAATGTGTGTATTGTGTCTCTAGTTGCTATTGTAGGCTATAGGTCTGTGGCTGTAAGTTGCTTTTGTGTGCCAATGTCCCATAGTATGTCAAACCATTAGTCTATCAATTAGTCTTTAGAGTGTGTCCTATAGTCCAGTCACTGAGGTGGTCAACAATGAGCTATATTTTGAATTCACCGCTAGGTGGAAGTGTCACACCATCATTAGATACAACCCAGCTGTACATTGTTGGGTTGCAGAAGAGAGCTTCCTCTGGCCTCCATTCTCTGATGTAACCTAAAGTTGTCTTTTTTTAGGCAGTGGTGGAAAAAGTACTCAATTGTCGAACTTGAGTAAAAGTAAAGATAGAAAATGACTTAAGTAAAAGTGAAAGTACATGGAATTGCTAAAATGTACTTAAGTATCAAAAGTAAAAGTATCAACCATTTAAAATTCCTTACATTAAGCAAACCAGACGACACAATTGCATTTATATTTTTTATTGGCTGATAGTCAGGGGCACACTCCAACACTCAGACATACTTTACAAACAAAGCATTTGTGTTTAGTGAGTCCACCAGATCAGAGGCAGTAGGGATCACCAGGGACGTTCTCTTGATAAGTATGTGTATTGGACCCTTTTCCTGTCAAAATGTAACTAAAACTTTTGGGTGTCAGGGAAAATGTATGGAGTAAAAAGTACATTATTTTCTTTAGGAATGTAGTGAAGTAAAATAAAAAATTGCCCAAAATATAAATAGTAAAGTAAAAAACAGATACCCCAAAAAACTACTTAAGTAGTTCTTTAAAGTATTTTTACTTAAGTACTTTACACCACTGGCAGCAGGCTCATGGTAATTATTGCACAGAATATTCAATTAATATCTGAGTATATCTCAAGTTTCTGCCCAAGATTCCATTGAATTAATTTGATTGAAAGTAAAAGATTGACTATCTACAGTATTTTCACTGCTTCACTGACACAATTAGTTCTACTTAGATAACCAGTCAGAGGATATATTTGGATTGTTGTTGCTTTTGGACTTCGTACCGATATCCAAAGTCAGGAAATCCTTCGCTCAAACCTTTGACACTCAAATTTTTATACCTCTGTCTGTTATTTTGTACTTTTCCGTTAGGGATGTCAAAGTTCCAACTGGAGGGTCCTCTCCAAACCACATCCAAGGACCTGCTTCAGTCATGAATCAAGGGAGGGGAAAATATTACATAATATGTTACAGTACCCGTTCCTGTCTTCAATTTCACCATGGAATAATCTAACACACATGCACGCACGCACACACGTACAGCAGTTTCACGAGGCTCCCCCATTGTGTTTTATTTATTACTTTTTTGGGGGGGAAAAGCAGCTAATTTCCTGCAATTTTACCCATTTTGCCATGGGGAAAAGTGAAAATGTTGCTGTTTAAAAGCTAATTTCATGCTATTCTAGGGAGGGGGAGGGCAGAGCTCGTGGGCAGGGGTGCACACATACACCTACACACACACACACACACGCACACACACACACACACACACACACACACACACACACACACACACACACACACACACACACACACACACACACACACACACACACACACACACACACACACACACACACACACACACTATCTGAACCTCCCTCTGTGAAGATGAGTGTAGGGAGGACAGGAAAGGAGAGGAGAGGAAGGAGGAAGCAGCACTTTGAAGGGTCACAGTGTTTCTGTGCTGCATGATGATCCTGAGGAACACATCTCTCTCATTTCCCCTCAGTAATCTGATGCAGGAATCTGTTTACTGGGCCAAACACAAGAGCCAACAGCAGGGCTCTACAGCACTGTGTGTGTATGTGTGTGTGAGAGACGGATAGACAGAGACACAGGGAGAGAGAGAGAGAGAGAGAGAGAGAGAGAGAGAGAGAGAGAGAGAGAGAGGGAGATAGAGAAGAAAGGGAGTGGGAGAAAACGGAAGAGAGAGACGGAGACAGATAGATACATGAGAAAAAGAGAAGAGGGGGCAAGAGAGACATTGTTTATTTGTGTGTATCAGTGTGAAAGAGAGCAAGAAAGATAAAGTTCCATAGATCCACCCGCTCTTACTGTCAATCGACCATATACAGCCTTCATTACTGGCTCTGCCTCAGCACCGCTGCCAACCCAAACAAACATACTACACGCAGGCTGCAGTGTTTGGGCTCCAAGAACAGACACAAGCACACACACTTGATGGCAACCGCACTGTGGCACCTGTTCAAATGCCTGCTGGGAGGTCCGCAGACTGGGGAGAGCATCAGATAGTGGGCTGAATAAAGGCGTCCGCATGCCTCAGTTCGGCTGGCGCCTAGGCAAACTCGGCTAGCCGAACCAAACGAGTGTGCTCGCTTAATAAAAGACCTTCGCTTGAAAAACAAGAAAAAAGCGGCAATAGTACTGTTTGTCCATTTTGAGACGCCGTAGCCAGTATACACTAAAATAACTCAAGAAAAATGTGATTCATTTTGACGTTTTGCAGAGATCTTAGTTGTGCAATTTTACATCTAATTAAGATGTTTGGTGTAGTATTTCTTAATGAAAGAATTTGCATGAAAACGAGTCGTCTCTCGTTGAATGGCAACAAAGGCTTTATTGAAGAATCCCTACTGTTGACCAATCACTGACAAAGGGGCGTAGACTTCAGCTCCAAACTTCGGCTTACCTCCAAACAGCCCCAAAAAAACTCACCGAAGTCCAAAACTAACAAAAACGTTGTCATAATATGTGCACAAACTCTTAGGGCTAGGAGGCATGTGGACGCCTTTAGTCTGCTTGACTTAGTGGAAAATGCTGTCTCAGGTGCCGCTCCAGAATCTCCCATAACTGTTTACATTTTGGCAGACGCTCTCATCCAGAGCAACTTACAGTAGTGAGTGCATATATTGGTACCCAATTGGGTTGAGATCTGGGGACTGAGACACACACACCCGCACATTATGATTTCACTAAGTAGGATGCGCTCCTGGATTGTCTTTATTATTTTGCCCCTGGACCAACAAGTTCAGTCAACCAATTAGACAGTTGTGCACCCTTGTAACATAATCAATATGTACGTGCACAGCTCCACCTCCTCACTTGTGCAAAAGCAAAACTCTGCCTATCCAGCAAATACAGAATCAACGTGTGCACTGCTTTTCAATAGGTAGAAACATTTCATTATATTTTTCCATCTCCATGACCCAAAACATTACAGAAATTGCACCTTTTTGCTTAGCATTGTTCTAGAGCACAGCTAAGCTTTAAGTTACCACCAAGCAAACTATCTAGCTAAAAAGTAATGGAGGGAAAACAGAAATCTAACTAGCATTAAAGCTAACTGGCATTGAAGTGCCTTGCCATGCTTTTTATTAGCTGATAATATATTTGGCTGATTATAGTTGAAGTATAGTTAGCAGCTTAAAGTAAATAGAGGGAAAATAGTTAACAGTTAGCTTGCTAAAAACTAGCTAAAAATGGCGATCCTGGAATGCCATGACTGTGGCGGTCCGTGATCCTCATGACTGTGGCGGTCCCGGATTGTCATGACTGTGGAGGTCCTGGATTGTCATATGGAGGGGGTGGTCCTGGATCATCATATGACGATGGTGTTCCTGGATCGTCATTTGTATTTGTATTTATTATAGATAGAAAGCAGCATCTACTCTTACTGGGGTCCTGCAAAATTAAGGCAGTTTATACCATTTTAAAAACATTACAATTCACAAATTTCACAACACACTGTGTGCCCTCAGGCCCCTACTCCACCACTACCACATATCTACATTACTAAATCCATGTGTATGTACAGTGCGTATGTTATCATGTGTGTGTGTGTGTGTGTATGCATGTGTCTGTGCCAATGTTTGTGTTGCTTCACTGTCCCCGCTGTGTAATTGTACTGCTTGCATCAGTTACTTGATGTGGAATAGAGTTCCATGTAGTCATGGCTCTATGTAGTACTGTGTGAATCCCATAGTCTGTTCTGGACTTGGGGACAGTGAAGAGACCTCTTGTGGCATGTCTTGTGGGGTATGCATGGGTGTCCGAGCTGTGTGCAAGTAGTTTAGACAGACAGCTTGGTGCATTCAACATGTCAATACCTCTCATAAATAAAAGTAGTGATGAAGTCAATCTCTCCTCCACTTTGACAGAGATTGACATGCATAATATTAACTTCTTAGGGATCCTTGAGGAGTAGACGCCAAAACCAAAAAAAGATACCTATAAACTTTGTCCAAACAACTCAAACAATGTTTCTAATCAATCCTCAGCTACCCTAATATGTATATAAACAATAATATTTTAGACGGAAAATAACCTGCTCAATAGAAAAGGGAAAAACCGAACAGTACAGTCTACTCCAGAGTCCACTGGGAAAAACAGCTCTTACTTGAAACCTTGTCTGAAGAATGTTGACATCTAGTGGAAGCCATAGGAACTGCAATCTGGGAGCTAAATTCATGTGTATTGAATAGCATGTCAAAGGAAAAAATGTTCTGTTATACTCACAGACATTATTTTAACAGTTTTAGAAACTTCAGAGTGTTTTCTATCCAATACTACTAATTATGTGCATATCCTGGGCCTGAGTAACAGGCATTTTACTTTGGGCACACCAGACTGGGGCGGCAGGGTAGCCTAGTGATTAGAGTGTTGGACTTGTAACCGAAAGGTTAACTGAAAGGTTGCAAGTTCAAATCCCTGAGCTGACAAGGTACATATCTGTCATTCTGCCCCTGAACAGGCAGTTAACCCACTGTTCCTAGGCCGTCATTGAAAATAAGAATGTGTTCTTAACTGACTTGCCTAGTAAAATAAAGGTAATAATAATAAGACTCTCTGAACCTCCGAACACTGCCCTGAGCCCCTAACAGGTTAATATTAGCTCTCTGTGTATATCCAAGGGCCAGCCGTGCTGCCCTGTTCTGAGCCAATTGCAATTTTTTTGTGGTACCTGACCACACGACTGAACACTAGTCAAGGTGCGACAAAACTAGGGCCTGTAGGACCTGCCTTGTTGATAGTGTTGTTAAGAAGGCAGAGCATCGCTTTATTATAGACAGACTTCTCCCCATCTTAACTACTACTGTATCAATATCTTTTGACCATGACAGTTCACAATCTAGGGTAAATCCAAGCAGTTTAGTCATCTCAACTTGCTCAATTTCCACATGATTTATTACACGATTTAGTTGAGGTTTAGGGTTTAGTGAGTGTTTTGTTACAAATACAATGCTTTTAGTTTTAGAAATATTTAGGGCTAACTTATTCCTTGCCACCCACTCTGAAACTAACTGCAGCTCTTTGTTGAGTGTTGCTGTCATTTCAGTTGCTATAGTAGCTGACGTGTATATTGTTGAGTCATCCGCATACATAGACACTCTGGCTTTATTCAGAGTCAGTGGCATGTTGTTAGTAAACATTTTAAAAAGCAAGGGGCCTAAACAGCTACCCTGGGGAATTCCTGATTCAACTGGATTATATTTGAGAGGCTTCCATTAAAGAACACCCTCTGTGTTCTGTTAGACAAGTAACTCTTTATCCACATTGTAGCATTTTAGTCATGCTCATGTGGTGGTCCTGGATTGTTATATGGATGTGGCGGTCCTGGATTGTCATATGACTGTGGTGGCCCTGGGTCATTGCGGCATGTGGTGTTCCTGGATAGTAACTTGACTGTGGTGGCCCTGGATTGTTGTGCTCCTTTGCCAGTCCTGGGTCATCATATCACTGTGGTGACCCTGAATCATCATTCTCAATCATCAACTGACTGTTTGAATGTTTGCAAATAATTTGTCTATGTTGACTTGACAGTTAACTTGTTAGGGAGTGGCAGCTGAGGGGTCGGTTTTGGAGAGCCTGGCGTGCCCAAAGTAAAATGCCTCCCATTCAGGCCCAGAAAATAGGATATGCACATATTTGGTACCATTGGATAGGAAACACTCTGAATTTTCCAAAACTGTTAACCATTTGTCTGTGAGTAAAACAGAACGCATATAGCAGGTAAAAATTTCATTTTGGATGAATTAGACCAGAGAATAAGAGCAAACCAGGAAGTGTACTTTTTATGTAAACAGTACCCAGTGTGCGCGCCCGACAAGGCACGCAGTGTCTTTTTTACCTTCTTTATCGATCAGTTTATATTCCGGTTGATTTATAATAGTAAATATACGTAAAAGTGTTCCTAAGGATACATTTAAAACTATGTTTGATTGTTCTTGGACAAGTTTATAGGTATAAGATGAACGAGTTTGCGTCACGTTTCAATGGAGTAGTGGAGGCTGTCGTTTCTGATTATAACGCGCAAACCAAATGGAGGATTTATGGATAAAATACATTACTTTTTCTAACAAAAGAACCATGGATTGTCTTCGTTGGACACTTAGGATGACCTCAGCAGAAGTTCTTCAACAGGTAATTGATTTGTTTTCGCTGTGAAATGTGTTATGTGTGTGCCGTGATGGCTAATCGATTCATGGCTATGGGAAAAATATGTGAGGTGCTACCCTCAAACAATCAAATGTGCTGCTTTCGCCGTAAAGCCTTTTTGAAATCTGACAACGCTGTGATATTGCCAAGAAACAGAGCTTTTGATGATAGCACCTCACATATTTTTGCCATTACCATAATTTCATAATCCATCACGGCACACACATAACACATTTCACAGCGAAAACAAATCAATAACCTGTTGAAGAACTTTTGCTGAGGTCTTCCTAAGTGTCCAACGAAGACAATCCATGGTATTTTGTTAGAAAAAGTAATGTATTTTATCCATAAATCTCCATTTGGTTCGTTATAATCAGAAACGACAGCTTCCACTCCTCCATTGAAACGTGACGCAAACTCGTTCATCTTATACCTATAAACTTGTCCAAGAACAATCAAACATAGTTTTAAATGTATCCTTAGGAACACTTTTACGTATATTTACTATTATAAATCAACCGGAATATAAACTGATCGATAAAGACGGTAAAAAACACACAGCGCGCCTTGTCGGGAGCGCGCGTTGCCTTGTGTTGACATAAAATGGACACTTCCTGGTTTCCTCTTCTTCTCTGGTCTAACTCATCCAAAATGAAAATCCATACTGTCTTGAGACTGTTGACATCCAGAGGAAGCGATGGGTACTGCATTCATATGCCCTTATAAGGGCATTTTCATGAGGGAGGGGTTCCAAATGAGCAATGTGTCAAAACCACTTTTTCCAGGACAGAAATTCCTCGGGGTTTCGCCTGCCATATGCGTTCTGTTTTACTCACAGACAAATGGTTAACAATTTTGGAAAATTCAGAGTGTTTCCTATCCAATGGTACTAAATATATGCATATCCTATTTTCTGGGCCTGAATGGGAGGCATTTTACTTTGGGCATGCCAGGCTCTCCAAAACGGTCACCTCGTGCGCCGATCCCCAAGAAGTTAAATAACTTAACCCAAGTAAAAGTTGAACACATTTTCCAAGGATGTCTGGTAACTGTCCTTTGTATTTCAATGTTGCTTGTTAATGATCTGAAGGACGTAAAATTCAAAACTTGCAGAGTTGAATGATTTCATTCACATGTTACAAATGTCTAGTAAGGATCCTTTGGTCTTTCAATGTTACATGTAATGTGGCTGGTGGGAAGCACCCAAAGAAATATATGTATTTGTTTTTCTATGAAGCAGAGTTACATAAATTATTGAGTCTGAGACTCCTACCACATTACCCTTTTTTGGGATCTGTTGGGCCGTTCTCCCTCACTTTGGCGGATTGAATGTCACTCCCATACGCTAAATTGCCACGGGGATGGGGGACATGTCCCCCAATATTAAGAACAGGTCGATCTGGCCCACCCCAATAAAAAAATAAGAAATTAAGGTCGGGGCTCCCCAGATCACTGGCGGTTCTGGGGGCAGGGGGCCAGTGCCCCTGTGACAACAATTTTGGACCCCCTTGTGGCCCCCCTAAATGTGGAGTATGAAATAATTTTTGCATAACAAATTTCTGCTAGCGTTCTTTTTTTTACATCCGTTATTAGACAGTGGCAACGTGGAACACTACTTAAACCCACACATTTACTAGAGGGACATGGTCTTTTGCCTACTAATGCCTGCAATGAAGTGAAGAAAACGATATGACAACAATAACGTCTAATGTAACTGGCCCCTGCTTGGCCCCCCCGGTTGAAAGGGTCTAGAACCTCCACTGCCCCAGATAGCATATGAACACATCATAAACAATGGCAAAATGTATAGAATTGCAGGAAATTAGCTTTAACGGTGGACTTTGGGCACAAAAAAAGGTTCAACTCCTCGTCTTCTCAATTTTCTAACAGAAATGGGATGTGCCTTTGGTGGTTCATCAATGTGTCATTCTGGTAATGCGCCGCGACCGACATAGGTCGTTTGCTAGCTAAGCGTGTAGCTAGCCAGTAACTCCTCTAGTATGTGTTGACGTCATTTCACAGGATTTGTTTTTAGACAGAAGCTGTAGAGATCGGTAAGAAATGGCACTTCTGTAGCCAAATATCTTATTAATCAATTTGTATTGATTTTAAGGATTAAACAAACTAGTATGATGGTGAATTGATCAGTTATATATATATTTTTTTATTTAACCCTTATTTAACCTCTCTGCTCCATGACAAAACACATTTGTTGTGTGTTTCAGTTAATCACATTTTACTAAAATGTATGTTAGTTTGCACTGCATCTGTGTCAAGCTGCTATTTTATAAATCTTTACTTTTTTTTATAAACACATTACTGTACAACAAGACTAAAATATGAGTCCAGAAACATAGATAATACCCCTCCAGCAAACACAGCCACGTTGTTACAACCTTTGTCAGAAGATAGATAGCCATTACATACCAATAAAATACTTAAGGTATGCGACAACGTAAGTGTGCAACCTTTTAGCCTACCAGGAGTCAACCATGGGCAAAATTGCCATTTGGTAGTCAATGTAGGAAAAAACAACGTATTTGTGGGACCGTATTGCTTCCATGGAGATGGGAACTGCAGCATTTAGGTACCGAACCCTTAGAATAGCCAGTAAACTAGCGTTTGAACAAAACAAGCCGGTATTTGGTAAATCTGCCTGCTTAGCCTAACAGATAGAAAACAACATCATAGTAGAATAATATGAATGTTTAATTGAAAATAGTTGCTTTATTTAGACCTGACCGTTCTGTTAGCTTGCTGTTTGCCGCACCCTCACATTCTATACGAGTTCTGACAGCTGCAGCCCATCAGTGAATGCACCACGTGGGTCAAGTCGGGAGACTACTAGCACTCAGTTAGCCCAATTAGTATCAACTTGATTCAGGTGTGTAATTTGGCATTACAAGTTGCTGTTGTGTTGTCACCA
Organism: Brachymystax lenok tsinlingensis; assembly: GCA_030435695.1. Lineage (NCBI taxonomy): Eukaryota > Metazoa > Chordata > Actinopteri > Salmoniformes > Salmonidae > Brachymystax > Brachymystax lenok. Next base: position 22,096,247 of record CM059817.1, read on the forward strand.
GGATGGCACCAACATTTATGCCTCCATCAGGCTATGTTTACAGAGGGTAATCATTAGGTTACATTGTCACAAACTTCACCACAACCTCACCATAGCCTAATGTCAAAGTTGCGGGTACGTACTGTGTTTGCTGGGATAGGCTAACAAAAGTTAATACATTTAAAATGAACATGATACTTAGCCTGTCAATAATGGGATAATGTAATGAAGCTAGACACTCCATGAACATGAGGTTAAAAACATAATTAGATTGATAACAATTCATATTTATTTCAAAAGAGAGAGTAGAAAAAGTAGTACAAGATATAAAGATCAGACCATGCTGAAATGGCTATTACAACAAGAAAACCCTTTGCTTCTTACAAATGTTCAACATGTCCTTGGCACAAGATAGTGAGTCAACATCCTTTACATTTGTTTATACAATGTTTGAATTTAGACATTGCTGCACCATACTATTTTACGCAATGGCTGAAATACAACAGTACAACCAAAAAACATAGTTATTACAATGTCAGTTTGTAAAAAAAAGCATATATTTGGGGTCATTGGCGTCATCCCCTGAAAAGGACAATGTGCAAAAAATACACCTCTTTGACAGTCATAAGTTAAAGTGCAGCAGGATATCTGTACAATTTCAGACACTGGTTGTAAAATGTGCACAAGCCAGGTGCATGTAGAATATTGAAAGTAGTTACTAATAGATCTAATAGATACTAAACTGTCACGACAGCTAGGAGTGGTGGGTGTGGAGTCAGGCGCAGAGAGCAGGGTGTAGGGAAAAATACTCCGTCTTTATTGCGGCGCGTAAATACAACGCCCCAAACACAACAGGCGCAACCAAAACAACGGCGGCCCAAACAGGACGAGAGAACATGCCAACATACACGTCAGCCGAACGTCCACCAAACAAACAGAGAAACAAGCCCGCACGAAAGGAGGCGGGCTTGGCTGGCTTAAATAGCCCTAGAAATGCCAAACACAAAAATAGGTGCAAACAATAAGAAAAATCAATAGAAAGAAAAGGGAGGATCGGTGGCAGCTAATAGGCTGGTGACGACGACCGCCGAACACCGCCCGAACATGCAGATGAGCCACCGTCGGTGGAAGTCGTGACATAAACAGCCATACCATCGATATATAGCATTTATTTTCACTGGAATTATTGAAAAGAAAGGACACAAAGCTTTTTAAAAGATTACTGAGTTTCAAAAGGGCCTTTCTGACACAACTCATTTATGAAAAAAATTTAGAATAAAATTGCCATACTAGTATTTGTCTTATATAGACATTTTTTTAAATGGCCACAAGCACTTGACGATCCAGGACTAACACAGTCATATGACAATCCAGGACCGCCAAATCCATAAATCAATCCAAGACTGCCACAATCATATGACGATCCAGGACCGCCAAATCCATAAATCAATCCAAGACTGCCACAATCATATGACGATCCAGGACCGCCACATCCATAAGTCAATCCAGGACTGCCACAATCATATGACGATCCAGGACCGCCACATCCATAAGTCAATCCAGAACTGCCACAGTCATATGACAATACAGGGCCGCCACATCCATAAGTCAATCCAGGACTGCCACAGTCATATGACGATCCAGAACTACCACAGTCATATGACCATTCACATTTTTGACACCTTCTCGAAGGATGTAAAACCAACATAGGAGAACATCTGATTCAGGGAAGAATTGTTTCAATGCGTTGATTTTGCACATATCTTTGTAAACCATGAAACATCTGAAAATACAGCACAAGGATAAAGCAAAAATAAGGGGTACATTGCATATAGTACAATCCAGTGAAATACCCTAAATGTACACTCGGCTGGCTATTGCTTTGGAGTTACTACACTGAACAAAAACATAAAGCAACATGTAAAGTGTTGGTCCCATGTTTCATGCCAGAAACTTTCCATATACACAAAAAGCTAATTTCTATCAAATTTTGTGCGTACGTTTGTTTACATCCCTGTTAGTGAGCATTTATCTTTTGCCAAGATAAACCATCCACCTGACAGGTGTGGCATGTAAAGAAGCTGATTAAACAGCATGGTCATTAACAGGTGCACCTTGTGCTGGGTACAATAAAAGCCAACTCTAAAATGTGCCGTTCTGTCACACAACACAATGCCACAGATGTCTAAAGTTTTGAGGGAGTGTGCAATTGGTATGCTGACTGCAGGAATGTCCACCGAAGCTGTTTCTAGAGAATTTAATGTTCATTTCTCTACCATAAGCCACCTCCAATGTTGTTTTTGGAGAATTTGGCAGTACGTCCAACCGGCCTTACAACCGTAGATCACGTGTAACCACGCCAGCCCAGGACCGGCACATCCACATCTTCACCTGTCGGATCATCAGAGACCAGCCACCCGGACAGCTGATGAAACTGTATAGAATTTCTGCACAAACAAAATCAAATAGCTAAATTATCCTTGGTATGACCTTCGTAAAACAATTCAATATGTTAGCTTAGTAGAAACCCAGCCCCGGGCCCTTAGACCATACTTTTAATATTATTTTTGTGCTTGAGCATTTGCCTAATATTAAATGCCACATTTGTTTAGTATTAACTTCTTATTAGCTGATAATGATATTGTTATTAACTAACTAACTATTTTCCCTCCATTTACTTTCAGCTACTTGCAAGACTTCAACAAATTCAACAATAATCATCCAAACATATTGTCAGCGAATAAGAAACATGGGATGGCACTTCAGTACCAGCTCACTAAATGCCAGCTTGCTCACTTTTTGAAATTAATTGCTCTTAGCAGGCTAGTTCGATGCTTAAGCGGTGGTCTATAACATTCAGTAACATCATACTTGTAATGTTTTGACTTGAGGGTCACGGTAAAGGAACAGCTTACCTCTTATGTCGAAGAGCAGTGCAGATTTTGCAGCAGCGCACAGCAGGTCAGTTTTGAATTTTGGTGGGTACAAAGGGTGTACGTCTTGTGCATGTTGATGATGTCACTGGTTGATAGACTTGTTGTTCCCTGGACAATAATAAAGACGATCCAGGAATGTGTCCAACTTGGTCAAATCAGCTCATTTAATCCCTACCATTGTGTCGCTGAGTTGTCATAATGCTTCAGCAAATGTAAATTATCCCAGGGGCGTTAGAAGATTACAATGTAAGTAACCTAATTTATGTCCCTCTTACTGCCTGGAATGCCTCTGCTGATCCATCAGCTATTGTATTCACTAATCATATGCCTATGAACCAGAGTAATAGTGAAGCGGTGTGCCCTAGTAGGAAGTCCACTGTGTGCAGCTCACCCTGCACTAATAAAAATAACCAGAGTATGTCTACCTCTGCTAAGCTTCCCAGTAAAGAAAGTAAAATAATCAAGCCTCCCAGAAAAGTGTTAAAAATAGCCCATGTTAACATAAGTAGCTTAAGAAACAAGTTCATGAAATCAATCATTTTCTAGTAACAGATGACATTCATATTCTGACAATCTCTGAAACTCACTTAGATAATACCTTTGATCATACAGTGGTAGTTGTGGTCTATATTCAGAATCACATTCCTGTAAAGCTTAGAGAGGATCTCATGTTAAATACTGTTGAAGTAATATGGCTACAGGTTCACCTGCCTCACCTAAAGCCCATTCTTGTGGGAAGCTGCTATAGACCACCAAGCGCTAACAGTCAGTATCTGGATAGCATGTGTGAAATGCTTGGTAATGTATGTGATATCAATAGAGAGGTATACGTTCTGGGTGATTCAAATATTGACTGGCTTTCAAACAGTACAGGAATGAAATCATCAACATGTATTGATCATATATTTACTAATGCTGCAGAATTTTTTTGAAAGCAGTATCCAACTCCATCGCATGTAGTGATGACGATATAGTAACAATATCTAGGAAAACCAAAGTCTAATAATGTCTATAAGAGGTCATACAATACGTTTTGTAATGGTTCCTATGTTGTTGAAGTTAAGAATATTTGTTGGTCCGTGATGTGTAATGACAAGCACCTTAAATTAAATTCCATCATTCATTGAATCAGATGGCAAAACCCACTGATATTGCCAACTACTTTAATGATTTTTTTATTGGCAAGATTAGCAAATTTAGGCATGACATGCCAGCAACAAAAGCTGACACTACACATCCAAGTATATCTGACCAAATTATGAAAGACAGGCATTGTAATTTTGAATTCCTTAAAAGTACGTGTGGAAGAGATCAAAAAATTATTATTGTCTATCAAATATGACAAGCCACTGTGGTCTGACAACTTGGATGGAAAATTACTGAGGATAATAGCGGAGGATATTGCCTCTCCTATTTGCCTTATCTTCAATTTAAGCCTACTTGAAAGTGTGTGACCTCAGGCCTGGATGGAAGAAAAAGTAATTCCCCTAGCTAAGAATAGTAAAGCCCCCTTATCTGGCTCAAATAGCTGACCAATCAGCCTGTTACCAACCTTTAGTAAACTTTTTGAAAAAAATGTTTTAACCAGATACAATGCTATTTTACAGTAAACAAATTGACAACAGACTTTCAGCATGATTATAGAGAAAGACATCAACAAGAACAGCACTGATGATTGACTGATGATTGGCTGAGAGAAATTGATGATAAAAAGATTGTGGGGGCTGTTTTGTTAGACTTCAGTGCGGCTTTTGACATTATCAATCATAGTCTGTTGCTGGAAAAGCGTCTGTGTTATGGATTTACACAACCTGCTATATTGTGGATAAAGAGTTACTTGTCGAACACAGAGGGTGTTCTTTAATGGAAGCCTCTCCAACAAAATCCAGGTAGAATCAGGAATTCCCCAGGGCAGTTGTCTAGGCTCCTTACCTCTTTCAATCTTTACTAACGACATGCCACTGGCTTTGAGTAAAGCCAGTGTGTCTATGTATGCGGATGACTCAACATTATACACAAAATGACAGCAACACTTAACCTCTTAGCGCGCCGATCCCTTTAGCGGGATCGTTTTCAGAGCAAACATAACGCGCCAAATTCAAAATACATATTCGTAATACATATTCGTAATATTTAACTTCGATATACAAGTGTTGCATAGTGTTGCATAGCCATCAAACGCTCTGCTTCTTGGCAATATCACTGCGTTGTCAGATTTTAAAAAGGCTTTACGGCGAAAGCACTACATTTGATTGTTTGAGGCTAGTACCTCACATATTTTCCACATTAGCATAAATTCATATCCAGCTCGGTTCTCAAAATATCCATATCACAGCTAATATAAATCGCTTACCTTTCAAATAACTTCTTCTGAGGTCTTCCCAAGTGTCCAAACAAGATAATCCATGGTTCTTTTGTTAGAAAAAGTAAATAATTATATCCATAAATATCCGTTGTTTTTGGCACGTTACGTTCAGCTACTCCACCAAGCATTGTCAGTCTACTCGCCCGTTTACAGTGAAGGGATCGCGTTCAAATTATACCTCTCATCTTTTCACAAACAAATCAAATATCATTAATAATGCATCCTTATGTATTCTTTTATGAATAATAGCGATCATATTTTACAAGAACGGTAAGTGAAACGTTAAAAGAAGCGAAAAGAAAGTTGGTCGCTGGCGCGTTCACGTTCTCGTGAACGTGCACGCCTGTTTACCTTTTTCCCTACCCGTAGTAATTCTCTCTCTCTAAGGATCTGGTCAGAGCTTTTTCCTCCATACCCTTTCCAGAGACTGTTGACATCTAGTGGAAGCCATAAGTACTGCAACCTCGGTCCTATTCCCCATAGAAAAATATTACATGGGCTTCAAAATGAGAGGAGAGCAACAGAAAAATAAATTCCGGACAGAAATCTCTCTGGTTTTTGCCTGCTAAATCTGTTCTGGAATAGCCACAGACTATATCTTAATGGTTTTATAAACTTCAGAGTGTTTCCTATCCAATAGTACTAAATATGTAAATATCCTAGTTTCTGGCCATGAGTGGTAGGCATTTAACTTTGGGCACGTCAGACAGGCGAAAATTTGGAAAATGGGACCCTAGCTGGAAGAGGTTAACAAAGAGCTGCAGTCAGATTTCGAATGGGTGGCAAGGAATAAGTTAGTCCTAAATATTTCAAAAACTAAAAACATTGTATTTGGGACAAATCATTCACTAAACCCTAAACCTCAATTAAACCTTGTAATGAATAATGTGGAAATTGAGCAAGTTGAGGAGACTAAATTGCTTGTAATCCCGGATTGTAAACTATCATGGTCACAAAATATTGATACAACAGTAGCTAGGATGGGGAGAAGTATGTCTATAATAAAGAGCTGCTCTGCATTCTTAACAGCACTATCAACAAGGCAGGTCCTACAGGCCCTAGTTTTGTTGGACTACTGTTCAGCCGTGTGGTCAGGTGCCACAAAGATGGACTTAGGAAAATTGCAATTGTCTCAGAACAGGGCAGCACGGCTGGATCTTGGATGTACACAGAGAGCTAACATTACTAATATGCATGTCAATCTCTCCTGGCTCAAAGTGAAGCTGTCTGTTTGAACTACTGGCACACAGCTCGGACACCCATGCGTACCCCACAAGACTTGCCACTAGAGGTCTCTTCACAGTCCAGAACAGACTATGGGAGGCGTACTGTATCTACATAGGGCCACGACTACATGGATCTCTATTCCACGTCAAGTAACTCATGCCAGCAGTAAAATTTGATTTAAAAAAAACATTTAGAAATACACCTTATGAAACAGCAGGGACTGAGAAGCAACACAAACAGACACATGCATACAAACACACAATAACATACGTGTAACGCCCAGGCCTGAGATGACAGGCTGGAGCGTTTTGGTTTCGTTTTGGTGTAGGGTTTGTGTGTTCTAGGGTGTCTATTTCTATGTTGGGATAATGGTTCCCAATTAGAGGCAGCTGAGTCTCGTTACCTCTAATTGGGAACCATATATATGTTTGGGAGTTTTGTTTTATAGATATGTGGTAGTAGAGTAGAGGCCTGAGGGCACACACTTAATTTGTTGTGAAATCTGTTATGAATGCATTGTAATATTTTTAAAATGTATAACTGCCTTAATTTTGCTGGACCGATAATGGGGATCCATAATAAATAAAATACAAATCTGAATCTGAATAACTGTCCATACACATTTTTTTTGTTTCATATAGCGTATTCAATTTAACATTCCATTTAAGCAAATATTAGCTGACGTACTCGTATATTTGACGCCTTTCTAGCTAGTTACCTAGCTAGCTCTATTTAGAGTTTTTGTCACAACCCGGCTCGTGGGAAGTGACAAAGAGCTCTTATAGGACCAGGGCACAAATAATAATATAATAATCAATAATTTTGCTCTTTATTTAGCCATCTTACATATAAAACCTTACTTATTCATAAAAATGTTTGAATAACTCACCACAGATTAATGAGAAGGGTGTGCTTGAAAAGATGCACATAACTGGGTTGTTGGGTTGTATTGGAGAGAGTCTTAAATCATTTTCCACACACAGCCTGTGCCTGTATTTGGTTTTTATGCTAGTGAGGGCCGAGAATCCACTCTCACATAGGTACGTGGTTGCCAAGGGCATCAGTGTCTTAACAGCGCGATTTGAAAAGGCAAGAAACTCTGAGCACAGCCATCTGGCAGTGGCTTCTGATTAAATTACATTTTCACAGAACCACTTGTTGCAATTTCGATGAGGCTCTCTTGTTCAGATATCGGTAGGTGGACTGGAGGCAGGGCATGAAAGGCATAACAAATCCAGTTGTTTGTGTTGTCCGTTTCGGGAAAGTACCTGCGTAATTGCGCAACTAGCTCACTCAGGTGCTTCACTATATCACATTTGACATTGTCTGTAAGCTTTAATTTGCACACAAAAAAATCATAAAACGAGGGAAAGACCTGCGTATTGTCCTTGTTAATGTAGACAGAAAAGAGCTCCAAGTTCTTAATTATAGTTTTAATATTGTCCCGCACATTGAATAGAGTTGTGGAGAGTCTCTGTAATCCTAGATTCAGATCATTCAGGTGAGAAAAAACATTACCCAGACAGGCCAGTCGTGTGAGAAACTCGTCATCATGCAAGCGGTCAGACAAGTGAAAATAATGACCAGTAAAGAAGACTTTAAGCACATCTCTCAATTAAAAAAAATGTGTCAATAGTTTGCCCCTTGATAACCAGCGTGCTACTGTATGTTGTAAAAGCGTTACATGGTCGCTGCCCATATCATTGCATAATGCCGAAAATACACGAGAGTTCAGGGGCCTTGCTTTAACAAAGTTAACCATTTTCACTGTAGTGTCCAAAATGTCTTTCAAGCTGTCAGGCATTCCCTTGGCGTCAAGAGCCTCTCGGTGGATGCTGCAGTGTACCCGAAAGTGGTATCGGGAGCAACTGTTTGCACACGCGTTACCATTCCAATATGTCTCTCTGTCATGGCTTTTGCGCCATCCGTAGAGATACCAACACATCTTGACCACCAAAGTCCATTTGATGTCACAAAGCTGTCCAGTACTTTAAAAATATTCTCTCATGTTGTCCTGGTTTCCAGTGGTTTGCAGAAGAGGATGTCTTCCTAAATTTACCTCCCCTAAACTTAACGGACATATACCAGGAGCTGTGCCAGGCCCGCCACGTCTGTTGACTCATCCAGCTGTAACACATATAATTCCCTGGCTTGTATGCGAAGCAGTAATTGTTTCAAAACATCTCCTGCCCTGTCACTGATGCGTCTTGAAACAGTGTTGTTTGATGAAGGCTTTGTCTGTATAGTTTTTTTGGCCTTTTCCCCCAGCCATATCTGCGGCAGCAGGAAGAATTAAGTCCTCCACAATAGTATGGGGCTTGCCTGTCCTAGCCACTCGGTAGTTCACCATATAAGACCCTTCTAGCCCCTTCTTATTAATGGTATCTGTTGCTTTTATTCATGTCTCCTGTGGCTTATTTTTTAAATGGTCATTTTTGTTTCTAAACGTCTGCGCAAGAGTGAAGGTTTCCCACGAGAGAGTAACGGTTGATGTGATTGGATGTTAATTATTTGACTAGGCTACCTGTATTTGACATTGTGTTGTTATTTCGCTGAACACTAGATGGTTTAATTTTATTTTTAGCAGTGAAATGAGGCTACTCAGGCGAGAAAAAAACTTCACCCAAACGTATAGCTCCGTTGGAAAATATAAATGTACTGTTTGAAAATGTGAATAATTGTATCTATTTTAAAAAAACAATTATGTGAATAACATATTTATTTGGCATACCCCCAAGTTTGGGAATACCTGCATTACAGCATAACCTATGTGTCAACCGTATGTTTATGTTATATACAGTACCAGTCAAAAGTTTGGACACTTACTCATTCAATGGTTTTTCTTTATTTTTACTATTTTCTACATTGTAGAATAAGAGTGAAGACATCATAACTATGAAATAACACATATGGAATCATGTAGTAGCCAAAAAAGTTTTAAACAAATCTAAATATATTTTATATTCTAGAATCTTCAAAGTAGCCACCCTTTACCCGCCAACACGCATAAAGCACTAAATAAACTTCAGCTAGTGCTAAACACGGCTGCTAGAATTTTTACTAGAACCCCAAAATTTGATCATATTGCTCCAGTGCTAGCCTCTCTACACTGGCTTCCTGTTAAGGCTAGGGCTGATTTTGAGGTTTTACTGCTAACCTAGCTTCATTAAATTGTACCCACAAAACACCAGTCTCAATGTCAACAGTGAAGAGGCGACTCCGGGATGCTGGCCTTCTAGGCAGAGTTCCTCTGTCCAGTGTCTGTGTTCTTTTGCCCATCTTAATATTACATTTTTATTGGCCAGTCTGAGATATGTTTTTTTTTCTTTGCAACTCTGCCTAGAAGGCCAGCATCCCAGAGTCGCCTCTTCACTGTTGACGTTGAGACTGGTGTTTTGCGGGAACTATTTAATGAAGCTGTCAATTGAGGACTTGTGAGGCGCCTGTTTCTCAAACTAGACACTCTAATGTACTTGTCCTTTTGCTCAGTTGTGACCCGGGGGCCTCCCACTCCTCTTTCTATTCTGGCCAGTTTGTGCTGTTCTGTGAAGGGAGTAGTACAAAGGGTTGTACGTGATCTCCAGTTTCTTGGCAATTTCTCGCATGGAATAGCCTTCATTTTTCAGAACAAGAATAGACTGACGAGTTTCAGAAGAATGGCTTTTGTTTCTGGCCATTTTGAGCCTGTAATCGAACCCACAAATAATGATTCTCCAGATACTCAGCTAGTCTAAAGAAGGACAGTTTTATTGCTTTATTAATCAGAACTACCGTTTTCAGCTATGCTAACATAATTGCAAAAGGCTTTTCTAATGATCAATTAGCCTTCTAAAATGATAAACTTGGATTAGCTAACACAACGTGCCATTGGACCACAGGAGTGATGGTTGCTGATAATGGGCCTCTAAATGCCTATGTACATATTCCATAAATAAACCTGCCGCTTCCAGCTACAATAGTCATTTACAACATTAACAATGTCCACACTATTTCTGATCAATTCTTTCAAAAACAAAGACATTTCTAAGTGACCCCAAACTTTTGAACGGTAGTGTATGTCATAACAGGTGTAAATATATGGGCCATTGACAGTGTTATGACCATAGTATGACAGGTTATAACACGTTATGTCAGTTGTTATAACATATTATGACATGGTTATTACAGTGTCATGGCTGTTATGACACTGGGTGTCAAGTAAAGTGTTACCAACATTTGCCTGACTACTGTAACACAATAATGATTTCAAAAACGATACAACTTGTAACTCAGAAAAGTTGTGCGTCTGTTAAACTCCGCCCATTAACTTTTTTAGTAACCTTTTCGGATTTCTTCTGCCCTATTAAATCAATCAGATTATCTCTGCCCTTAGAACAAAGTTGACTACACTTTATGTCAAGCTGCAGGCCTGGAAGACAGGCTACTGCCCACAAAATGAGGTGGAAACTGACATGCACTTCCTATCCTCCTGCCAAAGGTATGATCATATTAGAGAAACATATTTCCCTCAGATTACACTGACCCACAAATAATTCGAAAACAAATCAAATTTCGATAAACTCCCAAATCTATTAAGTGAACTATCTCAGTGTGCCATCCACAGCAGCAAGATGTGTGACCTGTTGCCACAAGAAAAGGGAAACCAGTGAAGCACAACACCATTGTAAATACAACCCATTTTGTTTGTTTATTTATATTCCCTTTTGTACTTCAACTATTTGCACATTGCTACAACACTCTATATAGCCATAATATATAATCTGGAATGTCTATATTCTTTTGAAACTTTTGTGAATGTAAAGTTTACTCTTAATTTCTGGTTGTTTATTTCACTTTTGTTTATGATCTATTTAACTTGCTTTGATAATGTAAACATATGTTTTCCATGCCAATAAAGTCCTTTGAAATGAAAGTCAGAAAAGGAGTGGGAGAGAGATTTAAGGAGGAAGGAGAGACAGATTCTTTATTTCCCACATCTTGGTATATTTGTCTGGGACCCGAGAGAGGGAGTGGCTGTAAGGAGGGAGATAGAGAGAGAGAGATAGAGGGAGAGGGAGTGGAAGAGAAATTGAAGGAGTAGGGAGAGAGAGACTATTTATTCCCCACTCTGGGTATATCTGGCTGGGTCCTGAGATAGGGAGTGGCTGTGGAGAGTGAGAGAAAGGGTGTCCTTACTGAGAGGTCGTTTGGGGACACCACGCTGTGTGTGTGTTTGTGTGTGTAGTTTTATAGCCAATCTCATGCTATTTGTCATAAGGCTGAGAGAAAATGGTGCTGTTTTAAAGTACATTTCCTGTAATTTCTAAACATTTTTGCCACGGTTTATGATATGTTCATACACTATCTGGGAAGGGGGTGCGACCTCCCGGGGGCCCCCAACCCTTTGCGAGCGCTGTGGGGGTGTCTGTGTACATCTATTTGTGTACATCTACTGAGAAGCTACACATACACACACATTTCCATTGAGAATGGTATACATACACACACTCTACCAAATCCCCCTACTGTAAGCCTGTCATTTCCAGTCCGCACGTGCTGAGAGGCCTGATTCAAACAGAGCACATCTTGAGTTAGTTCGCTTCAGCCTTATTCCTGTGAGTGCGCTATCATTCTCACAGCCTCCTCACAGCTTAATGTCCCAGACACGACCACCACAAAACAACCCAATCTGCTGTTTGTTTGCGTGTGTGTGTGTGTGTGTGTGTGTGTGTGTGTGTGTGTGTGTGTGTGTGTGTGTGTGTGTGATTTTGGTTTTACTATCCTTGTGGGTACCAGAAGTCCTCACAAGGATAGTAAAACAAGGAAAATTCAGAAATGTTGCCGATCCCCAAGGAAACATACTATTTTAGGCTTAGGGGTTATGTTTCAGGTTAGGGTTACAATTAGGCCTAAAATTAGGAGTTAGGGGTTAGGGTTAGAAGTTAAGGTTAGGTTTAGGGTTTGGGGTTAGGGAAAATAGGATTTTGTAAAACATGCATATGTGCATGTATGTGTGTGTTTGAATATGGTCTATCCCAGCAGTTTAGCAGAGCCTGAGAATAGTGGTATCTCCCAGGTTTGTCCCAGGTGCTCTCCACAATACATGTGCCCTTCAGTGGGAAATTTGCTGTGTTGTAACCACCAGTTTCATAAGGTCTCCAAATACTGTTTTGGTTTCAGTATTTGCCTGCTTGGCAACCAAGACAGACCAAGGCAACACTCAAGAGTCTCTCTCAGTGAGCCACTACACAGAGCAGACATAATGATCATAATCCCTATGTGCAGGATATTGAGAGCTTATGAAGTGTTCACTAACAAATACCAGACTTCATTAAAGGTCATAGACCAGATGACCATTGTTATGTGTCCTGTATTACATAATAACAATGGAAAATGGCAAATGGCAAATGCTCCACAAAACACAATAGATCAAATAGTCTATGCTGTGCTGACCTGACATTTTTAACTGGGGTGGCTTCTCCTTCCAATAATGGCTAGTGTCACTGTTGTTCTATAATGCAACTGATATCTGTTCTCAAGAATTTACTAAGATAAAGGGCGTACATATACAGTGAGGGAAAAAAGTATTTGATCCCCTGCTGATTTTGTACGTTTGCCCACTGACAAAGAAATTATCAGTCTATAATTTTAATGGTAGGTTTATTTGAACAGTGAGAGACAGAATAACAACAAAAAAATGTTATGAATGGAATTGCATTTTAATGAGGGGAATAAGTATTTGACCCCTCTGCAAAACATGACTTAGTACTTGGTGGCAAAACCCTTGTTGGCAATCACAGAGGTCAGACGTTTCTTGTAGTTGGCCACCAGGTTAGCACACATCTCAGGAGGATTTTGTCCCACTCCTCTTTGCAGATCTTCTCCAAGTCATTAAGGTTTCGAGGCTGACGTTTGGAAACTTGAACCTTCAGCTCCCTCCACAGATTTTCTATGGGATTAAGGTCTGGAGACTGGCTAGGCCAATCCAGGACCTTAATGTGCTTCATCTTGAGCCACTCCTTTGTTGCCTTGGCCGTGTGTTTTGGGTCATTGTCATGCTGGAATACCCATCCACGACCCATTTTCAATGCCCTGGCTGAGGGAAGGAGGTTCTCACCCAAGATTTGACGGTACATGGCCCCGTCCATCGTCCCTTTGATGCGGTGAAGTTGTCCTGTCCCCTTAGCAGAAAAACACCCCCAAAGCATAATGTTTCCACCTCCATGTTTGACGGTGGGGATGGTGTTCTTGGGGTCATAGGCAGCATTCCTCCTCCTCCAAACACGGTGAGTTGAGTTGATGCCAAAGAGCTCCATTTTGGTCTCATCTGACCACAACACTTTCACCCAGTTGTCCTCTGAATCATTCAGATGTTCATTGGCAAACTTCAGACGGGCATGTATATGTGCTTTCTTGAGCAGGGGGGACCTTGCGGGTGCTGCATGATTTGAGTCCTTCACGGCGTAGTGTGTTACCAATTGTTTTCTTGGTGACTATGGTCCCAGCTGCCTTGAGGTTATTGACAAGATCAAATCAAATCAAATGTATTTATATAGCCCTTCTTACATCAGCTGATGTCACAGAGTGCTGTACAGAAACCCAGCCTAAAACCCCAAACAGCAAGCAATGCAGGTGTAAAAGCACAGTGGCTAGGAAAAACTCCCCTAGAAAGGCCAAAACCTAGGAAGAAACCTAGAGAGGAACCAGGCTGTGAGGGGTGGCCAGTCCTCTTCTGGCTGTGCCGGGTGCAGATTATAACAGAACATGGACGAGATTTCCAAATGTTCATAAAACAGGCAGAACAGTTGAAACTGGAGAAGCAGCACGGCCAGGTGGACTCGGGACATCAAGGAGTCATCAGGCCAGGTAGGCCTTGAGGAATGGTCCTAATGATCAGGTCCTCCGAGAGAGAAAAAAAAAGAAAGAGAGAGAAAGATAATTAGAGAGAGCATACTTAAATTCACACAGTAAGGAGGCCTGCGTCTTGTGACCGTAGCGTACGTTAGGTATGTACGGCAGGACCAAATCGGAAAGATAGGTAGGAGCAAACCCATGTAATGCTTTGTAGGTTAGCAGTAAAACCTTGAAATCAGCCCTTGCCTTAACTAGAAGCCAGTGTAGAGAGGCTAGTACTGGAGTAATATGATCAAATCTTTGATCCTCCTGTGTAGTTCTGGGCTGATTCCTCACCGTTCTCATGATCATTGCAACTCCACGAGGTGAGATCTTGCATGGAGCCCCAGGCCGAGGGAGATTGACAGGTCTTTTGTGTTTCTTCCATTTGCGAATAATCGCACCAACTGTTGTCACCTTCTCACCAAGCTGCTTGGCGATGGTCTTGTAGCCCATTCCAGCCTTGTGTGAGTCCACAATCTTGTCCCTGACATCCTTGGAGAGCTCTTTGGTCTTGGCTATGGTGGAGAGTTTGGAATCTGATTGATTGCTTCTGTGGACAGGTGTATTTTATACAGGTAACAAACTGAGATTAGGAGCACTCCCTTTAAGAGTGTGCTCCTAATCTCAGCTCGTTACCTGTATAAAAGACACATGGGAGCCAGAAATCTTTATGATTGAGAGGGGGTCAAATACTTATTTCCCTCATTAAAATGCAATTCCATTTATAACATTTTTCACCTGCGTTTTTCAGGATTTTTTTGTTATTCTGTCTCTCGCTGTTCAAATAAACCTACCATTAAAATTATAGACTGATCATTTCTTTGTCAGTGGGCAAACGTACAAAATCAGCAGGGGATCAAATACTTTTTTCCCTCACTGTATATGTACGCCCTTTATCTTAGTAAATTCTTGAGAACAGATATCAGTTGCATTATAGAACAAGAGTGAAACTAGCCATTATTGGAAAGAGAAGCAACCCCACCTTGCAGTGGTAATTGCACGTTACGATGCTTTACTTGCTGAGCATATGGAAGTTCCCACTGTCTTCTCTGGGATGTTGAAATCAATTCAGAATTATTTGATGGCTTCCATTTCATCATCCAATAAAAGTGAGATTAAAAAGACAGGTTGATGCACCACATTTTTTTGGACTGTCTTTTCAATAAAATATGATTAAAGATGCCAATAGTCTCATTGAATCCTTATTCAGTTCAAGGCGCTTGCTCAAATGTTTTATTTCTTCATGAAGAGTAATAATAATTTCTTTAGCTGCATCATGTTCAATACATTTTTCACAAATGAAGGTATCCATCAGACCATTCCCCGTGACAACAACAAACATGTTGCAGATTATATGTAATAGCACGCGAGTCTCCAGCAGATTCAAATTAGTTTTCACTGATGCACGCCGACAGTCCAATGGAACAAACATTTCTTGGCTCCACCGGGGACTTAGATGCTCCCTCCATGCCCGCGGACGCCCCCACCAGCCCCCTGCACAGCTGTGTTGTTGCTGTCTGTCTCTCAGGGGTGGGTGATGTCTGGGTCGGTTATCAGTGGCATGTCGCTGGCTGGCCCAGCTGCGTGTTAGTGTTCGGTGTAGCCTCTCAGAGCTGATTCAGTGTTTAATAGTCACATGTATAGGGTTGCAGGTGTGCTTGCAGGGTACAGTGAAATCTTTGGCTCCGAGCTCCAAAGTCGATGTCACACGAAGCAATCTGGATGTTTATTTCTGTTGCTTGCAACAAAGTTGCACCTCGGTTTCTTTGTGTTTCACCCCCCTAAAATTGGCCAAAATTGCTTGCAGCTACGTTGCATTGCATCGCACGACATAGAATACAATTATATTTCACGCAACTGTTTGTATGCAATGTCCAATCGGTGAGCAGAAAAAGTAGCTAACGTGACATGTCATATATGACCGTTGAAACATTATCTACGTTTAACTAGCTAACTCTCTATATACTTATCAGTATTCATTTATTGGCTAGTATAATAATGGCGAATATCAGCTGCCGTTACATGGACACACACCAAACAGTTTCAAGTTATACAATACTTCAATGGTATTGACTTTTCCCAGTAGGCTACATTCAATGAATGATACATTGTAAAGTGAATGATACATTGTACAGTTAGCTATCGTTAACTAACGTAACAAAACTTCCTAGCTAGCTAGTTAGCTAACAATTCATATTTAAACATATTCAACATATTCAGCGTCTCATATTCAGCGTCTCAATTATTTGTTTTCAATAGCTATGACTATTTTTATCTGTCTAGAGCACGTATCGCTGTGGGATCCAAACGACCCCACATACCACAAGAAGGATACTAGGGATGCTGCTCTGTCAGCCCCCTGTGATATACTAGGAAAAGATGAGCGGGGGATTCCCTTTGCAGGTAGCTAGCTACGTAAAGTTAGGCAAGATGTTGTTAAGCTACCAAAATTAATCCTGTTAACATAAATCAGCTAATCAGTTATCAGACAATGTACTAGCAATGCACTTTCCCAAAAGTTTCAGATATGAAGGACAAGTTCCGAACCTTGCAAACTACATTTGGGAGGGAGAACAAGAAAGTAGAGCAGTCCAAGAGTTCAGGGGCAAGGACAGAAGAGGCGTATGTGCCGAAGTGGGCGCATTTCCTACACTTGTCTTTAAAGCCGGACCGAGCCAGGACAACCTGACCATACACGATGATGATGAAATCGTCGAGCTGACACCGACTCCCATTCCTCCAAAAAGTCTTGCAGCCTGTGACAACCCAGGATACATAACTATTACAACACCTGGAGGCATCAATGTGTAACTGCATTCTCAAATACCACATTACCACAGTTTTAGTGGTGGCAGTAAAGTGAGAATGTCTTTATTCTTCATGAAGGTCAATGAGGACAGACACATCACAGAGCCAGAAGAGACATCGCCTATCACCAGCATCTCAAGGAGAGAACCCAAGAGGGCAGCAGTAGATGAGGCAAGAGGGGAGGTGTACTCCCATGTGTTCAAATCAAATCAAAATGTTTTGGTCACATACACATGGTTAACAGATGTTATTGCGAGTGTAGCGAAATGCTTATGCTTCTAGATCCGACAGTTCAGCAATATCTAACAGGTAATATCTAACAATATCACAACAAAACCTAATATCATATTGAAGTGAACCGAAACAGACACAAGGACCATATTTAGACAGTATGTGTGGAAAACCTTACAAGGGTTGTCAATTAGAGCGAGAGAAAGGGCAAAGATAGAAATCCAATCCATTCTAGTTAAACATTTACTGGAGAACATGAGTGATGAATAAATTATCATCTATACTGAACACAAATATAAGTGCAACATGCAACAATTTCAACTATTTTAATGAGTTATAGTTCATATAAGAAATCAGTCAGTTGAAATAAATAAATGAGGCCCTAATATATGGATTTCACATGACTGGGTAGGGGAGCAGCCATAGATGGGCCTGTCCGGGTGGGTGGTCTCAGACGATTTCGCAGTTGAAGAAGCCGGATGTGGAGGTCCTGGGCTGGCGTGTTACATCTGGTCTGAGGTTGTGAGGCCAGCATGCTCCATCAAAACTTGAGACATCTGTGGCATTGTGTTGTGTGACAAAACTGCACATTTTAGAGTGGCCTTTTATTGTCCCCAGCACAAGGTACAACTGTGTAATTAACATGCTGTTTAATCAGCTTCTTGATATGCCACACCTGTCAGGTGGATGTATTATCTTGGCAAAGGAGAAATTCTCACTAACAGGGATGTAAACACATTTGTGCACAAAATTTGAGAGAAATACGTTTTTTGGGATCTTTTATTTCAACTCATGAACATGGGACCAACACTTTACATGTTGTGGTTCTATTTTTGTTCAGTATAGATTATTCTCTTTTAAAACCAAATGTTTATTATTAGAACATGAACAAAATTGTCCTACATTTATTTATCTATTCATTACTAAATAAAAAGTTATAATACATTCAATGGGGTTTCATTGTTTCTTTATTAAAATCATAATTCGAATGATATTTTCATCTAGACCAGTGGTTCCCAAAGTTTTTATAGTCCCATACCCCTTCAAACATTCATCCTCCAACTGCGTACCCCCTCTAGCACCAGGGTCAGTACACTCTCAAATGTTGTTTTTTGCCATCATTGTAAGCCTGACACACACACACACTATACGATACATTTATTTTAAGAATGAGTGTTTTTGTCACAACCCGGCTGGTTGGAAGTGACAAAGAGTTCTTATAGGACCAGGGCACAGATAATAATATAATAATAATCAATCATTTTGCTCTTTATTTTGCCATCTTACATATAGAACCTTATTTGTTCATCAACAATTGTGAAAAACTCACCACAGGTTAATGAGAAGGGTGTGCTTGAAAGGATGCACATAACTCTGCAATGTTGGGTTGTATTGGAGAGAATTTCAGTCCTAACCCTTGTGTAGTCTTAACATTCTGTATTCTCCCCTTGTCCTAAGGGTAAAAAAGTACCCGCCTTCACTAAACCCCTAAAATAAAGCAGCTTAATTGAATTTTAAACCCCAAATCTATTTTGCATGAAGAAACAACCTGTCATTCATCACAGATGTTGTGAATATCTGGGTTTTCCCTCTCGATAATGCAGAAAGACCGCATTTAATCAGTGGACACCACTCGTTTTTATTACAACACATCTGTCATACTTGTTTTCTTTACTAAAGTAGAGGTTTATTATTATTATTGCTAAAGGTACTGCATAAGTGTAAGCATTCATTTTTAGCAAGAGATAGCACTTGTATAGCCTAAGAAAGTAGAAGAAATGTGCAGAAAGTAATTTTGATTGCATTTTATTGAAGGGTACAATAACAGTCTTGGACCTTTTTGGCAACATAGTGATATATTCTTATATACTGTACATTGAGGAATTCAACTACAAAATACTAGTCTTCTCCCATTTTTTAACCATTGCCCCCAGGTGTATAAACAACTACAATAAATAAGAATGAAATAAGATAATAGATACAAAACAAAAATGTGAAGAACATAAATCAGATGCATTTCTTAAACGTGCAGCACATAGTATTTGTTTTACAGTCCTTCTTTGGGGGGCAGAATTGGCATCTCCTCCTCTTGCCTGCCCCAGATGCAGCACCAGGACAAGATTCAGCCCTTTGGACAGCTTTCACAAGCGCTGCAGAGACTGCTGTTCGGGGGAGGCGCTCCCTTCTTTCAATCACCTTGTCCAGGTTGTCCACGCCTCCTTTGTTTTGGTTGTAGTCCAGGATGATGGCTGGCTTCCTGTCCTCACGATCACTGATCTCATCCGTTTTGTGCAGTGTGCTCAGGAGGACCACATTCTTATTCCTCTTTGGGAGGTAAGAAACTAGAGTGGTGGTGGGGGTGAAGGCAAACTTTGATGAGAAAGCCTCTCTCCCCTTGTTGCGAGGAGTGCGGGGGCTCAGGCTTGTTCTTTCTAACTGTGCCAACCATGGTTATCTTCCTCATCAGGAGCTGCTAGCTGAGTTCAATTTTTGTGGTGTGTAAATTATTTTATAACTGCTAGGTCAAAAATGACCCTAAGACAATCTTTGTACCCAGGTGGTGTACAGCTTTCATGGAAATATGAACAAAGGCGATGTTTCACTTTTTCTAATGTTGGCGTCACTCTAGGAAAAGTAATCAAATTTCAAGTTGAATAATTTCAAGTTGACCCTTAAGACAACACAAGTGTTAAATCTTTTTCCACAAACAGTCTGTGCCTGTATTTAGTTTTCATGCTAGTGAGGGCCGAGAATCCACTCTCACATAAGAATGTGGTTGCCAAGGGCATCAGTGTCTTAACAGCGCGATTTGCCAAGGTAAGAAATTCTGAGCGCAGCCTTATCCAGAAATCTGGCAGTGGCTTCTGATTAATTTCGATTTTCACAGAACCATTGTTGCAATTTCGATGAGAATCTCTTGTTCAGATATCGGTAAGTGGACTGGAGGCAAGGCATGAAAGGGATAACGAATCCAGTTGTTTGTGTCGTCCGTTTCGGGAAAGTACCTGCGTAATTGCGCACCCAGCTCACTCAGGTGCTTCGCTATATAACATTTGACATTGTCCGTAAGCCTGAGTTCAATTGCACACAAAAAATCATACAATGAAGGAAAGACCTGTGCGTTGTCCTTGTTAATGTAGACAGAAAAGAGCTCCAACTTCTTAATCATAGCCTCAATTTTGTCCCGCACAAAGAATATACAGTTGAAGTCGGAAGTTTACATACACCTTAGCCAAATACATTTAAACTCAGTTTTTCACAATTCCTGACATTTAAACCAAGTAAAAATGCCCTGTCATAGGTCAGTTAGGATCACCACTTTATTTTAAGAATATGAAATGTCAGAATAATAGTAGAGGGATTGATTTATTTCAGCTTTTATTTCTTTCATCACATTCCCAGTGAGTCAGAAGTTTACATACACTCAATTAGTATTTGGTAGCATTGCCTTTCAATTGATTAATGTGGGTCAAACGTTTTGGGTAGCCTCCCACAAGCTTCCCACAATAAGTTGGGTGAAGTTTGGCCCATTCCTCCTGACAGAGCTGGTGTAACTGAGTCAGGTTTGTAGGCCTCCTTGCTCGCACACGCTTTTTCAGTTTTGCCCACAAATGTTCTATAGGATTGAGGTCAGGGCTTTGTGATGGCCACTCCAATACCTTGACTTTGTTTTCTTTAAGCCATTTTGCCACAATTTTGGAAGTATGCTTGGGGTCATGGTCCATTTGGAAGACCCATTTGCGACCAAGCTTTAACTCCCTGACTGATGTCTTGAGATGTTGCTTCTATATATCCACATAATTTCCTTCCCTCATGATGCCATCTATTTTGTGAAGTGCACCAGTCCCTCCTGCAGCAAAGCACCCCCACAACATGATGCCGCCACCCCCGTGCTTCACGGTTGGGATGGAGATCTTCGGCTTGCAAGCCTCCTCCTTTTTCCTCCAAACATAACAATGGTCATTATGGCCAAACAGTTCCATTTTTGTTTCATCAGACCAGAGGACATTTCTCCAAAAAGTACGCTCTTTGTCCCCATGTGCAGTTGCAAACCGTAGTCTGGCTTTTTTATGGCGTTTTGGAGCAGTGGCTTCTTCCTTGCTGAGCGGTCTTTCAGGTTATGTCGATATAGGACTCGTTTTACTGTGGATATAGATACTTTTGTACCTGTTTCCTCCAGCATCTTCACAAGGTCCTTTGCTATTGTTCTGGGATTGATTTGCACTTTTTCCTCCAAAGTACATTCATCTCTAGGAGACAGAACGCGTCTCCTTCCTGAGCGGTATGACAGCTGCGTGGTCCCATGGCGTTTATACTTGCATACTATTGTTTGTATAGATGAACGTGGTAACTTCAGGCGTTTGGAAATTGTGAGGTCGACAATGGTTTTCTGAGGTCTTGGCTGATTTCTTTTGATTTTCCCATGATGTCAAGCAAAGAGGCAGGCACTGAGTTTGAAGGTATGCCTTGAAATACATCCACAGGTACACCTCCATTTGACTTAAATTATGTCAATTAGCCTATCAGAAGATTCTAAAAATATGACATAATTCTTTGGAATTTTTCAAGCTGTTTTAAGGCACAGTCAACTTAGTGTATGTAAACTTCTGACCCACTGGAATTGTGATACAGTGAATTATAAGTTAAATAATTTGTCTGTAAACAATTGTTGGAAAAATGACTTGTGTCATGCACAAAGTAATGTCCTAACCGATTTGCCAAAACTATAGTTAGTTAAAACATATTCGGGATCGGTGTCCCTTCCACGG
The DNA here is from genome assembly GCA_030435695.1 of Brachymystax lenok tsinlingensis. NCBI lineage: Eukaryota > Metazoa > Chordata > Actinopteri > Salmoniformes > Salmonidae > Brachymystax > Brachymystax lenok. The sequence continues at coordinate 22,118,437 of CM059817.1, forward strand.
GACGGTTGACCTAACGTAGGCTAATGGGATTAGCATGAGGTTGTAAGTAACAAGACAATTTCCCAGGACATAGACATATCTGATATTGGCAAAAAGCTTAAATTCTTGTTAATCTAACTGCGCTGTTCAATTTACAGAAGCTATTACAGTGAAAGAATACCATGCTATTGTTTGAGGAGAGTGCACAATGTTGATCATGAAAAGTTGGTAATTAACAAATGAGGCACATTTGGGCAGTCTTCATACAAAATTTGGAACAGAAATGCAATGGTTCATTTGATCAGTATTAAACTTTGCACATCAATATAGTGGCCAAAATCTAAATTGCACCTGGGCTGAAATAATACATTATGTCCAAAACAAAGATGATGGTACAAAAGAATACAAAAGAACAGTTGGTTTTTTTCTTTGTATTATCTTTCACCAGATCTTTTGTGTTACACTCTCCTAAATTCCTTTCACATTTCCACAATCTTCAAATTGTTTTCTTTCAAATGATACCAAGCATATGCATATCCTTGCTTCAGGGCCTGAGCTACAAGCAGTTCTATTTGGGTATGTGATTTTAGGCGAAAATTGAAAAGAAGGGGCGGATCCTTAAGACATTTGTGGAGTGGTTTAAAAACGAGTTTTAATGACTCCAACCTAAGTGTATGTAAACTTCTACGTCCCTGTAATCCTATATTCAGATCATTCAGGCGAGAAAAAACATGACCCAGATAGGCCAGTCGTGTGAGAAACTTATCATCATGCAAGCGGTCAGACAAGTAAAAATAATGGTCAGTAAAGAAAACTTTAAGCTTGTCTCTCAATTTAAAAAAACGTGTCAATACTTTGCCAGGGCACTTCCGTATGTTGTAAAAGCGTTACATGGTCGCTGCCCATATTCAGGGGCCTTGCTTTAACAAAGTTAACAATTTTCACTGTAGTGTCCAAAACGTCTTTCAAGCTGTCATGCATTCCCTTGGCATCAAGAGTCTCTCGGTAGATGCTGCAGTGTACCCAAGTGGTGTAGGGAGCAACTGCTTGCACGCGCGTTACCACTCCACTATGTCTCCCTGTCATGGCTTTTGCGCCATCAGTAGAGATACAGATCTTGACAACCAAAGTCCATTTGGTGTCACAAACCTGTCCAGTATTTTAAAAATATCCTGGTTTCCAGTGCTTTGTTGAAGAGGATGTCTTCCTTAATTGACCTCCCATAAATGTAACGGACATATACCAGGATCTGTTTCAGGCCCGCCACATATGTTGACTCATCCAGCTGTAACGCATATCATTCACTGGCTTGTATGCGAAGCAGTAATTGTTTCAAAACATCTCCTGCCATGTCACTGATGCGTCTTGAAACAGTGTTGTTTGAAGAAGGCTTTGTCTGTATAGTTTTCTTGGCCTTTTCCCCCAGCATTGTCCCAGTCATATCCTCAGCAGCAAGAAAGAATTAAGTCCTCCACAATAGTATGGGGCTTGCCTGTCCTAGCCACTCGGCAGCTCACCATATAAGACGCTTCTAGCCCCTTCTTATTAATGGTATCTGTTGCTTTTATACATGTCTTACTACTCGAAAGTCGCCTTTATTCTCGCTCAAAAAACTCCTGTGGCTTATTTTTTAAATGGCCATGTTTTATTTTTAAATGTCTGTGCAAGAGTGAAGGTTTCCCGGGGGAGAGTAACGGTTGATGTGATTGGATGTTAATTATTTGACTAGGTTAACTGTATTTGACATTGTGTTGTTATTTCGCTGAACACTAGATGGTTTAATTATTGTTTTTGGCAGTGAAACGAGGCTACTCAGGCGAGAAAAAAACCTCATCCAAGTGTATAGCCCCATTGGAAAATCTAAATGTACTGTTTGACAATGTGAAGAAAAATAAATAAATATGTAAATATATACAATACTGTGCAAAAGTTTTAGGCAGGTGTGAAAGAATGCTGTAAACTAAGAATGCTTTCAAAAATAGACATATTAATAGATATTATTTATCAATTAACTAAATACAACGTGAGTGAACAGAAGAAACATCTAATCAAATCCATATTTGGTGTGGCCACCCTTCGCCTTCAAAACAGCATCAATTCTTGTAGGTACACCCGCACAAAGTCAGGGATTTTGTAGGCATATATAATCAGGTGTATGATTAAACAATTATACCAAACAGGTGCTAATGATCAACAATTCATTATGTAGGTTGAAACACAATCAATTACTGAAACAGAAACAGCTGTGTAGGAGGAATAAAATTGGGTGAGGAACAGCCAAACTCAGCTAACAAGGTGAGGTTGCTGAAGACAGTTTACTGTCAAAAGTCATACACCATGGCAAGACTGAGCACAGCAACAAGACACAAGGTAGTTATACTGCATCAGAAAGGTCTCTCCCAGGCAGAAATTTCAAGGCAGACAGGGGTTTCCAGATGTGCTGTCCAAGCTCTTTTGAAGAAGCACAAAGAAACGGGCAACGTTGAGGACCGTAGACGCAGTGGTCGGCCAAGGAAACTTACTGCAGCAGATGAAAGACACATTATGCTTACTTCCCTTCGCAATCGGAAGATGTCCAGCAGTGCAATCAGCTAAGAATTGGCAGAAAACAGTGGGACCCTGGTATACCCATCTACTATCTGGAGAAATCTGTGTCAGATGTGGCCTTCATGGAAGACTTGCGGCCAAAAACACATACCTCCGACGTGGAAACAAGGCGAAGCAACTCAGCTCACGAAAACACAGGAACTGGGGTGCAGAAAAATGGCAGCAGTTGCTCTGGACTGATGAGCCAAAATGTGAAATATTTGGCCGTAGCAGAATGTAGTTTGTTCGCCGAAGGGCTGGAGAGCGGTACACGAATTAGTGTTTGCAGGCAACAGTGAAGCATGGTGGAGGTTCCTTGCAAGTTTGGGGCTGCATTTCTACAAATGGAGTTGGGGATTTGGTCAGAATGAATGGTCTCCTCAATGCTGAGAAGTACAGGCAGATACTTATCCATCATGCAATACCATCAGGGAGGCATCTGATTGGCCCCAAATTTATTCTGCAGCATGCCAACTCCCCAAACATACAGCAAACGTCATTAAGAACTATCTTCAGCGTAAAGAAGAACAAGGAGTCCTGGAAGTGATGGTATGGCCCCCACATAGCCCTGATCTCAACATCATCGAGTCTGTATGGGATTACATGAAGAGAGAGAAGCACCCGAGGCTGCCTAAATCCACAGAAGAATTATGGTTTGTTCTCCAAGATGTTTGCGCCAACCTACCTGCCGAGTTCCTTCAAAAACTGTGTGCAAGTGTACCTAGAAGAATTTATGCTGTTTTGAAAGCAAAGGGTGGTCACACCAAATATTGATTTGATGTAGATTTTTCTTCTGTTCACTCACTTTGCATTTTGTTAATTGATAAATACAAACTATTACCAAGTCTATTTGTGAAAGCATTCTTATTTTACAGCATTTTTTCACACCTGCGAATGTGAATCACATTTTTATTTGGCGTACCTCCGACGGCATTGTAGTTCATGCTCAGTATATAGTGAGCATGAACTACACTTTTTTACTAGATTTAGGTCTGTTTTATTTTGCACAAGAGCTTTAAGAAATATCTCTGTGGTCTCTGTGGTCAGTTGGCCCCTTGGGTATGGCTTCAGGATGTTCTTGTTCAAGCCGAAGCTTCATCGGCTACTACCATGCTCCGCGATGGGAGGGCAGATGGTGGAGGGATATTTAGGGACTCGTCCTGTGGTGCCTGGCCGAGGGAACACTTGTTCCAGACCCCCCCATCACTCACTCTACCAATGACGCCGACATCCACATAAGTACATTTGAGGTCTGCATCCACTAGAGCCATTAGTACAATGGAGTGTTGCCCTTGTAATTGTGGTACTGGGATCCACTGTGCTCAGGAGGTTGGATGTTGACGTGTTTCCCGTCCAAAGAGCCTATGCAGTGTGGAAATTGCCAAAGCTCCTGATACTTCTTTGCGATGCCCTGCCTCTCTGCCTCGGGACGTGGCACTGACAGGTAGCCACCTTTTAGCACTTTGTATAGTGCTTGGCATGTTTCCATCACTATTTCAGAAAGGGCTTACCAACTGATTCTTAACATGAAGGACAGGGAGATTAACGTCTCCCCGGTGGCTAAAAATCTCAAGATACTGGGATAATTACTTCCCTCGTTACTGTGTCTTTCTTTTCAATTAGAGGTGTCACCATCTTCACTAATGCCTCAAAACTTCTGATTGCTTGTTGTAACAGTTTTGAACTTTCATGGAACACTAGATATGTCATAATTCATGTGATATCCTATAATTATTTTTAATTGGATATTGCTTGAAGTTAGTACACTTTTTTAATTGCAAACTAATTGCATTCAAATTGCATAGTGTACCAGTCAAGTTGCATGCAATCACATTACTTCGTGAAATAAAGTGAAATAAAATTATGAAAATGGTAATAAAAAACAACAACGATATAGAAATAGAAATAGCACTACATACATCATAACTGTAGCAGTGAGGAATAAATGCATGTCCATTGGTGTGGAGGCAGAGTAAAAGTCAGTTGGTGGGGTGGGTGAAAAATTTCCATAGGGGGAGCTGCATGTAAGGTAAGTGACCATTGAAGGAGGTGGTGGGGGGAGGGAGGGGGGGTCCCTAGGTGAAGCAGCAGGTAAGGTAATTGACCTTTGAGGGGATTTGAAGCGGGAAGAACAGGGCATGGCTTGGATCACCCTCTGAAGCGCCTTGCAGTCTGTGGTGGTGGAGTTGGCATACCAGGCTGTGATGCAGCCCGACCATTGCTCTCAATGGTGCTCCTGTAGAACACTGTATGGGCACTCGGGGACAGGCTGAATTTCTTCAGCATCCTGAGGTTGACAAATCACTGTCGTGCTTTCTTTACCACGGTGTCTGTGGTTAGACCATTTAATCTTCTCTGAGATGTGTACACCGAGGAATTTGAAGTTATTGACCGTCTCCACAGCGGACCCATTGATGAGGATGGGGGTGTGTCCAGCCTGGTTCCTCTTGAAGTCCACAATCAGCTCCTTTGTTTTGCTAACGTTGAGGACCGAAGACGCCATGCCATCAGAGTGCCTACCGCTTCCCTATAGGCTGTCTCGTTGTCTTTGGTAATCAGGTCTACTACTGTTGTGTCATCAGTGAACTTTATGATGGGGTTGGAACTGTGTAAGGCCAAGCAGTCATGGGTATACAGGGAATACAAGAGGGGACTGAGAACGCACCCTTGTGGGGCCCCCGTGTTGAGAAACAGTGTTGAGGATACCTTTACCACATGGGGACGGACCGTCATGATGTCCAGGACCCAGTTGTTTAGGGAGGAGTTTAGACCCAGGGCTTTGAGCTTTGCACTGATCTTATAGGGCACTATGGTATTGAAGGTCAAGCTGTAGTCGATGAACAGCATCCTCACATGTGCATTCCTTTTGTCTAGGTGGGTAAGGACAGATTTCAATCCAATAACGATCGTGTCGTCCGTGGATCTGTCAGGACGGTAGACAAATTGGAGAGGATTGAGTGTGTCGGGGAGGGAGGAGGTGATATGGTCTTTGACTAGCATTTCATGATGATGGAAGAACTTCATGATGACCGAAGTGAGAACTACTGGTCGGTAGTCATTCAGTTCAGTTACTTTCCCTTTCTTGGGCACAGGGAATATAGTGGACATCTTGAAGCAGGTGGGTATAGCGGCCTGAGCTAGGGAGAGAAAATGTCAGAACACAACCGCCAGCTGGTCTGCACATGCTCTGAGAGCACGGCTAGGGGTGCCGTCTGGGCCGTCAGCCTTACAAGGATTAACACGTTTGAAGGACTTACATACGTCCCTCAAGGAGACTGTGAGTGTGTAATCCACGTTGTCACCCGGGGCTCTCTTTTGCAGCTCAGGGTCATTGTACTCAAATCGTGAGAAGGTGTTTCGCTCCTCCGGTAGGGTGGCGTTGGTGACCGCGATGTGGCTGGCTTTCTTTTTGTAATCCATTATTGCCCCAGGGGCAGCCACGTAAAATGCTAAGCTAAACAGAGCTAGTTGGCTAGTAGATGGCGATCTCTTAGTAATGTTGAGTTATAGAATTGAGCTAGCTAGCTAGCTAGGTCTCAAATATGTCAGTGTATCAGCTCCCACTTACAATGAGTATACCAAACATTAGGAACACCTTCCTAATATTGAGTTGCACCTCCCCATTTTGCTCTCAGAACAGTCTCGGTTCGTCAGGGCATGGACTCTACAAGGCGTCTAAAGCGTTCCACAGGGATGCTGGCCCATGTTGACTCCAATGCTTCCCACAGTTGTGTCAAGTTGGCTGGATGTCCTTTGGGTGGTGTTAATTTGGGTTAACCTCTTAAGAATCTGACCCCTTTTTTCAATTTTCACTGAAGATTACTGAATGTAAGTACATTATTTACCTTCCGAGGTGAATGCATCAAACCAGTTGCTGTGATAAAAGTTTTTTGTTGTTGTGCACTCGCCTCAAACAATAGATTGGCATTTTTCACTGTAATAGCTACTGTAAATTGGACAGTGCAGTTAGATTAACTACTTAGGGAGTGGTGGGGCGCTAGCGACACTCCCGACACTACCCGGTTAAATGCAAGGCGCCAAATTCAAAATCCAAAAGTTGAATTATTAAACATTCATCAATATACAAGTGCTGCATAGTCATCAAAAGCTCTGCTTCTTGGCAATATCACAGCGTTGTCAGATGTCAAAAAGGCTTTACGGCGAAAGCACAACATTTGATTGTTTGAGGATAGCACCCCACATATTTTCTATTACCATAAATTCATAAGCCTTCACGGTTCACAGAAAACACATTTCACAGCGAAAACAAATCAATTACCTTTTGAAGAACTTCTGCTGAGGGCTTCCCAAGTGTCCAACGAAGACAATCCATGGTTCTTTTGTTAGAAAAAGTAATGTATTATATCCATAAATCTCAGTTTGGTTGGCGCGTTATAATGAGAAAAGACAGCGTCGTCGACTCCATTGAAACGTGAAGAGAACTCGTTCAACTTATACCTATAAACTTGTCCAAGAACAATCAAACATAATTGTAAATGTATCCTTAGGAACACTTTTATGTATAAATAGTATAATATTTCAACCGGAATATAAACTGGGCGATAAGAAAGGAAAACCACAGAACGCCAGCCGAACGAACGCAGATTTTCTTCTATTGACATCTGTGTGGCCACTTCCTTATTCGTCTTCTTCTACAATCTAAAAGCAGCTAAGAAGAATCAAAACACTTTCTCGAGACTGTTGACATCCAGAGGAAGCAATAGGTACTGCATTCATATGCCCTTATATGGGCATTTTCATAAGGGAGGGGTTCCAAATGAGGCAATGTGTCAAAACCACTTTTTCCAGGACAGAAATTCCTCGGGTTTTTGCCTGCCATATCCGTTCCGTTATACTCACAGACAAAATGTTAACACTTTTAGAAACTTCAGAGTGTTTCCTATCCAATGGTACTACATATGTGCATATCCTATTTTCTGGTCCTGAATGGGAGGCATTTTACTTTGGGCACGCCAGGCTCTCCAAAACCGTCACCTCGTGCGCTGCTCCCTAAGAAGTTTTTAAGCACCAGCTGTCAGAGCAGCTCACAGATCATTGCACCTGTACATAGCCCATCTGTAAATAGCCTATCCAACTACCTCATCCCCATACTGTTATTTATTTTAAAATATTTTTTTGCTCTTTTGCCCCCCAGTATCTCTACTCTAACACTTCTGCACATCTATCACTCCAGTGTTTAATTGCTATATTGTAATTATTTCGCCACTATGGCATATTTATTGCATTACCTCCCGTATCCTACTATTGGGTGTTTTACGTTGTACACAGAGGATGTGTTTGCAAAATTCTGCATGTCTCAATTTGGTGTTTGTTCCATTTTGTAAATTCTTGGTTGTTGAACAGACCCCAGACCTCACAATCATAGAGGGCAATGGGTTCTATAATTTATTCAAGTATTTTTTGCCAGATCCTAATTGGGATGCAGAATTTTATGTTCCGTTTGATGATGTAGAAGGCCTTTCTTGCCTTGTCTCTCAGATTGTTCATAGCCTTGTGGAAGTTACGTGTGGTGCTGATGTTTAGGCCAAGATAGGTATCGTTTTTTGTGTGATCTAAGGCATTGGTGTCTAGATGGGGTGAATACATGCTCTGTTGTGCGGAGGTTTGGTTAAAAGCCAGTTTGACATTGATTTCACTGAGAAAATGTAGTAGTCTGCTGTTAATGATAATGCAGTCCTTGATCTCTCTGTCTCTCTCTCTCCTATCCCAAATCCTTATTTTTTTAATAAACAATTTGTATATAGGTGCTACCATGGGATGTGAACTCGTGGTATCTGAGTAATTATGAAGTTAACGGAAATTAAAGGGCGCTTAAATGTCGTTGCCAGGCCGACCTGTGTGATGAACTTATCGTTAGGAGGCATGGTGACATTTGCTGGTGTAGAGCAGCACAGGCAAAATGTATGCTGCCTGTGTGCCTGTGTGTGTTTGTGCTTCTACTTGTGTATGTGTGTGCGCATGATTCTGTGCATGTGTATTCACAAGGGAAATTCTGCTACCTACTGTGTTAAGTTCCAGATCACAAATGATCTCAACAGGAGACAACAACTCACGTCACAATTAAATACTGGCACTTACTGTTCAATATTTGGACTTTGAGGTCGAATGGTTCTCATAAGAAATAGTGTACTTATTTCACAAAGCCAGTGGCCTTTAATAGCCTGTTAGATCCATAAAACCCAATATTGTGGTTTGGGGGTCCAGTTTAAAGTACAATTAGTTTGACCACAGACTCAGCAATGAATAGGCTCTAATAGGGAGTGATCTAACCTTCCAGACCAAACTCAACCTGTAAAAAAAATTATTAGTCAATTACGTGGGAGCAATGCGTTAGCGGTGTGCTAGCATGGCGTAATTACACTTGTGAAAAACCCAATTACAGGCACCTCGTAATGAGCTTTATGAGCTCTTTTACATGTTTACCGTTTCTTTACGCCTCACGGTGGTTTGTATGTAAAACTGGACTGAACATAGGAGCATTTCACCAACAGCATATGAAGATTTTGGCCTGATGAGTTGATACCTCTAGCATAAGGTACAGTAATGTTACCCGGTTGCATGCCTAGCTGAACAACCCAAGAAATCTTTAAGTCAGATTTTCCTACCTTTTGGCAGCACTGTGGTCATTTAGCTTCTGTCAAGAAGAAATTGTGTTAGCACAAGCCAGATCTTGTATGTAATGTGGCGTGATTGTAAATCCGGTATTTCTATATCAAAACAAGAGTTATTGTATTAATATACGGTAAGGTTTTAGAGAACATATTAAGATTTCAGGCTTTATAGTTTAGCCCAGAGTTTCTGCCGATGTAGCCTGTGAGAGAGAAGCCAACAGGCTTGGAACTGCCAGTAACCCGTGGTCGCTCTTTCTACTGTATAACCACTGGTCTTAGGCAAGCTAAATGATTGAGCTCATGATGGGTAAGGTTGTGCTTTAGAACGGAGGAGCGGATCCTGTATGAGTATAGGTCTAGGTTGAACTTCAGTTGGTTTAGCTGACCTGCCAGCTTTGTCCAATACATATTCTCTAGATCCTCCACTTTAACAGTGGCACATTTATCCTTTGGGCCCAGTCATTACCTTTCTTTGGCCAGGGTAGTCACTTGGTGGTGGTATCCCATGCCCTGGAAAGCGATAATTTAAGCCTATCAGCGCAGTCACGTTCCGTTAGCATCAATCTCACCACGACACCCTGCCGTGGGCCGACCCAGTGCCTTACGACCTACCACCCTGTTACGTCTAAGGTCACCACCCAACGTCATCACCCAGCGTCATCAAGGAAGGGTAAAACTAGAACCAGTAGAATGGACCATACATATAACTAGAATCAATAGAATGGACCTTCCCACTGAAAGAAACATTTTCCTTGGTGACTGGACTGGCGGCCATTTTTGGTGTACCATTTGGAATGGTTCTAATTCCATGGCTAGATGACACCTGTAATTATCCCTAACCTGGTAATACATGCACAATAAACATGTAACCCTATGAGTTAGGACCTTTGATTGACATGACAGGGTTCACGCTGGAGAGATGAGGGACACAACAGACAGTCTTCCACTTCAGGCACAACATCAAATTATGTTGAATCGCCCCTTTAAATCTTTCAAGACTTCCCAGTGAGTGGTCTTGTCTGGACTTAACCCGGGAGTACATTTTTTCTAGAACCACCTAGAACCAATCTCCAATGTAAAACCCGAAATTTAGGCTACCATTATGTCAGATCGTGAAATGCGCATTCAAATACATTTTTACCCGGCCAAATTATTGGATCACCTGCAAAAAAGAAAAGAAAAATATGTTTATTTTTAACGCACTGCAGAAATGAGAGGGGACCAGAATGTATAACTCTTACTGTCACACTTCCTGCTTGACTCACAGGGTTAAAAGCAGGACTAGAGTGAGATTACAGAGTCATCTGCACAAGCAGGTCTATAATCTTTTTGTATTTTCTTTAGGCCGGGGGATCCATTGCTGCAGATGGCTTATGTTGGTCTTTTCACGATACTGAATAATTAAGAACTTGGCTTGAGTTAAGGATGCGGTCTGGGTTTCATAGTATTCAGACCCCTACCACTATTATGTATTAATGACCAGTTATACCAATTAGTAACTGTCAGACCCCACTTTCTCGACCAAGTAAATGCATGCACGCACGCACCCACATACGCATGTGCTTACACACACACATCACATTCTCTCTCCTTCTTTCAATCTGTAATGTACTGGATGTTTCATATGTTTCACAGGAAAATCTGTTGAGGATACATTTCCAAGCTGTTCTCAGGGGGTACAATCTGGAGAAGTTCAGGGTGAGTGGTTCAGTTCAACCTGCGGTCTGACTGTCAGAAGGCGTGGTGTAGTTGGTGCAAAAAGAGTCTGGTGCAGGACAGCAGAGATGAGCAACACAAACGTAGTTTACTCAAAGGAATTAACAAAGTAGTAACCATACCAAGCCCACCAATATGGACTGACATACATTTGGAACAATAACGCACACAAACATGGGGAAAACAGAGGGTTAAATAATGAACATGTAATTGGGGAATTGAAACCAGGTGTGTATATAACAAAGACAAAACAAATGGAAAATGAAAAGTGGCTTCAAACTAAGCAAACAGAAAAAACAACAACCAAATGAAGACAGCAGAGCAGACTGTTAGTTGCTCAATACCTCTATGAAAACGTGTTGAGGGAAAGAAAGAGGGAGAACCCTTCTGCTGATGACAACTCTCTCATGGTCTGATAGAGAAGGCTAGAACTTTTATTTTTTTTAAATGTATTGCGTTCCCAATTATAATGTTTCCCACTGTATATGTTTTTAATTTTGCCTGTGGGGTAAACTGTGTAGTCATTGATGTTCTCTTTCTCCACCTGGTTTATCACTTGAACAAAAGTTTCCCTCGGTTTCCCCCTATTGTGCTCTGATATTTTTTAATTTTTTACCTGCGATGTCGAGGGGTAAAATGGGAGAGTACTGTGGGCTATTACTTGCTAATGTGCTGTTTTATTTTCAAATTTTTGTCTGGTGATTAATGTCACTTTCATAAGGCTGTCATCAGTAGCACAACAATGGAGCACATATGGTAACACAGAGGTTTCCAAGGGGACAATGATACACACACACACATACAAACATTCTCACACACGAGCACATACTCGCATGCACACTCTGACACACCCTTGTGTACACACAAATGCATGAAGATAGGCACATGCACACGTTCACATGCACACATACACATACACTCTTAGGGCAACTGAGGCAACTGAAGATAAACGGCGACATTCTGTACATTACCTTGGAAATAATGGATGACACAGTGGGATAAGGCCCTAGCCAAATCTCTCAGCGGAGTTAATTAGTTCCAAGGTAAAGTACAGAACACAGGTGTTTATCCCGCTTTACCACAGTTGCCAAAGAAAACAATACTTGTGCACAAATTTACCTGTAGAAATGTAATATTTTAATACATTTTTTCTTTTTTCTAAGTAAATTCATACTTTACCATCCTCCCACCAAACCTGGTTGTTAGCCCATTGCCAGAGACACGACCCAGTTGTTCATTATAGCATTAGTATTATAGACTTGTTCTCGTGCTGCTGTGCGTTTTGTTGCTAACCTAACTTTGCTACCTGCCAGCTTTACGCTTTTTACTTTGTAATTACCGTTTATATTTTTTATTTTTTCAATCAACTTTTTCACTCCGGACGCTTTATCTGGACGTGTTTCGTCAGGACCTCCACCAACCGAAGCTAAGTAGTAACATTAACATGATGCCTTCTAATTGCAGTCGCTGTACTCATAATATACAGGAGAATGGTCGTCTTATGGTGAGGATAGCTGTGCTGCAAGCCCAGCTTCAGACGCAATCGTTAGGCAAGGGAAATGTAAGTGTAGGAAAGGATGAAACAGCGTCTGTGCCACTAGTAAGTACAGATAGTCGTAGAAATCCCCTCGCACAGTCCCCGCAGCCGGACAATTTTCTCACGGCTTCTGGAAGGAAATGCTGTAGCAATGCTCAACCGGTGTCGCTCATTCAGCCGACAGAAACTTTCAACCGGTTTTCCCCATTAAGCAGCGGGTCGGAGTCAGAGGACGAGCCTTCTCTGGTCTCTACTCCTCCCGTTACGGGGTCTGAGACGCCGAGGCCTCCCACCATTACCTCTGACAAATTGAAAACTCTAGTCATTGGCGACTCCATTACTCGCAGTATTAGACTTGAAACGAATCATCCAGCGATCATACACTGTTTACCAGGGGGCAGGGCTACCGACGTTAAGGCTAATCTGAAGATGGTGCTGGCTAAAGCTAAAACTGGCGAGTGTAGAGAGTATAGAGATATTGTTATCCACGTCGGCACCAACGATGTTAGGATGAAACAGTCAGAGGTCACCAAGCGCAACATAGCTTCAGTGTGTAAATCAGCTAGAAGAATTGTCGGCATCGAGTAATTGTCTCTGGCCCCCTCCCAGTTAGGGGGAGTGATGAGCTCTACAGCAGTCTCACAACTCAATCGCTGGTTGAAAACTGTTTTCTGCCCCACACAAAAGATAGAATTTGTAGATAATTGGCCTTCTTTCTGGGACTCACCCACAAACAGGACCAAGCCTGGCCTGTTGAGGAGTGACGGACTCCATCCTAGCTGGAGGGGTGCTCTCATCTTATCTACGAACATAGACAGGGCTCTAACTCCTCTAGCTTCACAATGAGATAGGGTGCAGGCCAGGCAGCAGGCTGTTAGCCAGCCTGCCAGCTTAGTGGAGTCTGCCACTAGCACAGTCAGTGTAGTCAGCTCAGCTATCTCTATTGAGACTGTGTCTGTGCCTCGACCTAGGTTGGGCAAAACTAAACATGGCGGTGTTCGCCTTAGCAATCTCACTAGAACAAAGACCTCCTCCATTGCTGCCATTATTGAAAGAGATTGTGATACCTCACATCTCAAAATGGGGCTACTTAATGTTAGATCCCTCACTTCCAAGGCAGTTCTAGTCAATGAACTAATCACTGATCATAATCTTGATGTGATTGGCCTGACTGAAACATGGCTTAAGCCTGATGAATTTATTGTGTTAAATGAGGCCTCACCTCCTGGTTACACTAGTGACCATATCCCCAGCGCATCCCAAAGGCGGAGGTGTTGCTAACATTTACGATAGCAAATTTCTATTTACAAAAAAAAAACCCGACGTTTTCGTCTTTTGAGCTTCTAGTCATGAAATCTATGCAGCCTACTCAATCACTTTTTATAGCTACTGTTTACAGGCCTCCTGGGCAGTATACAACGTTCCTCACTGAGTTCCCTGAATTCCTATCGGACCTTGTAGTCATGGCAGACAATATTCTAATTTTTGGTGACTTTAATATTCACATGGAAAAGTCCACAGACCCACTCCAAAAGGCTTTTGGAGCCATCATCGACTCTGTCGGTTTTGTCCAACATGTCTCCGAACCTACTCACTGCCACAGTCATACTCTGGACCTAGTTTTGTCCCGTGGAATAAATGTTGTGGATCTTAATGTTTTTCCTCATAATCCTGGGCTATCGGACCACCATTTTATTACGTTTGAAATCGCAACAGATAATCTGCTCAGACCCCAACCAAGGATCATCAAAAGTTGTGCTATAAATTCTCAGACATCCCAAAGATTCCTAGATGCCCTTCCAGAATCCTTCCACCTACCCAAGGACGTCAGAGTACAAATATCAGTTAACCACCTAACTGAGGAACTCAATGTAACCTTGCGCAATACCCTAGATGCAGTCGCACCCTAAAAACAAAAAACATTTGCCATAAAAAACTAGCTCCCTGGTATACAGAAAATACCCGAGCTCTGAAGCAAGCTTCCAGAAATTTGGAACGGAAATGGCGCCACCCCAAACTGGAAGTCTTCCGACTAGCCTAGAAAGACAGTACCGTGCAGTATCGAAGAGCCCTCACTGCTGCTCGATCATCCTATTTTTCCAAGTTAATTGAGGAAAATAAGAATAATCCAAAAATGTATTTTTGATACTGTCGCAAAGCTAACTAAAAAGCAGCATTCCCCAAGAGAGGATGGCTTTCACTTTAGCAGTGATTCATTCATGAACTTCTTTAAGGAAAAGATCATGATCATTAGAAAGCAAATTACGGACTCCTCTTTAAATCTGCGCATTCCTCCAAAGCTCAGTTGTCCTGAGTCCACACAACTTTGCCAGGACATAAAATCAAGAGAGACACTCAAGTTGTTTAGTACCATATCTCTTGACACATTGATGAAAATAATCATGGCCTCTAAACCTTCAAGCTGCATACTGGACCCTATTCCAACTAAACTACTGAAAGAGCTGCTTCCTGTGCTTGGCCCTCCTATGTTGAACATAATAAACAGCTCTCTATCCACCGGATGTGTACCAAACTCACTAAAATCTTATCTGTCGGAAAGATATCACTTTGTCTCTGTGGATGGTTCGTCCTCTGACAAATCAACTGTAAATTTCGGTGTTCCTCAAGGCTCTGTTTTGGGACAACTATTGTTTTCACTATATATTTTACCACTTGGTGATGTCATTCGGAAACATAATGTTAACTTTCACTGCTATGCGGATGACACACAGCTGTACATTTCGATGAAACATGGTGAAGCCCCAAAATTGCCCTCCCTGGAAACCGGTGTTTCAGACATAAGGAAGTGGATGGCGGAAAATGTTCTACTTTTTAACTCTGACAAAACAGAGATGCTAGTTCTAGGTCCCAAGAAACAAAGAGATCGTCTGTTGAATCTGACAATTAATCTTGATGGTTGTACAGTCGTCTCAAATAAAACTGTGAAGGACCTCGGCGTTACTCTGGACCCTGATCTCTCTTTTGACGAACATATCAAGACTGTTTCAAGGACAGCTTTTTTCCATTTACGTAACATTGTAAAAATCAGAAACTTTCTGTCCAAAAATTATGCAGAAAGGTTAATCCATGCGTTTGTAACTTCTAGGTTAGACTACTGCAATGCTTTACTTTCCGGCTACCCGGATAAAGCACTAAATAAACTTCAGTTAGTGCTAAACACGGCTGCTAGAATCTTGACTAGAACCCCAAAATTTGATCATATTACTCCAGTACTAGCCTCTCTACACTGGCTTCCTGTTAAGGCAAGGGATGATTTCAAGGTTTTACTGCTAACCTACAAAGCATTACATGGGCTTGCTCCTACCTATCTTTCCGATTTGGTCCTGCCGTACATACCTACACGTACGCTACGGTCACAAGACGCAGGCCTCCTTACTGTCCCTAGAATTTCTAAGCAAACAGCTGGAGGTATTGCTTTTTCCTATAGAGCTCCATTTTTATGGAATAGTCTGCCTATCCATGTGAGAGACGCAGACTCGGTCTCAACCTTTAAGTCTTTATTGAAGACTCATCTCTTCAGTAGGTCCTATGACTGAGTGTAGTCTGGCCCAGGAGTGTGAAGGTGAACGGAAAGGCACTGGAGCAACGAACAACCCTTGCTGTCTTTGCCTGGCCGGTTCCCCTCCACTGGGATTCTCTGCCTCTAACCCTATTACAGGGGCTGAGTCACTGGCTTACTGGTGCCGTGGCGGAGATCTTGTGGGCTTACCATCCTGTCCTGTCTCAGGATGGTAAGTTGGTGGTTGAAGATATCCCTCTAGTGGTGTGGGGGCTGTGCTTCGGCAGAGTGGGTGGGGTTATATCCTGCCTGTTTGGCCCTGTCCGGGGGTATCGTCGGACGAGGCCACAGTGTCTCCCGACCCCTCCTGACTCAGCCCCCAGTATTTATGCTGCAGTAGTTTATGTGTCGGGGGGCTAGGGTCCGTCTGTTATATCTGGAGTATTTCTTCTCTTATCTGGTGTCCTGTGTGAATTTAAGTATTCTCTCTCTCTCTCTCTCTCTCTCTCTCTCTCTCTCTCTCTCTCTCTCTCTCTCTCTCTCTCTCTCTCTCTCTCTCTCTCTCTCTCTCTCTCTCTCTCTCTCTCTCTCTCTCTCTCTCTCTCTCTCTCTCTCTCTCTCTCTCTCTCTCTCTCGGAGGACCTGAGCATTAGGACCATTCCTCAAGGCCTACCTGGCCTGATGACTCCTTGATGTCCCGAGTCTGTCACAATCTTCATAACGGACAGACCAAGGCGCAGCGAGGCATCCAGTATACATCTTTATTAAATCAACGTAACTGGGACAAAAACAACAAAATGAAAACGAAGATCGTAATGTGGAACATAACGTGTCTAACAAAACACAACAAGCTATGACCAAACAATAACCCACAAACCCCAAGTGAAAACTACAAACATATATATGGTTCCCAATTAGAGACAACGACACTCAGCTGCCTCTAATTGGGAACCATTACCCCAACATAGAAATATATAACCTAGAACAGAAAACCCCTACACCAAAAACAAAACTAAACACTCCTGCCTGTCTTCTCAGGCCTGGACGTGACAGTACCCCCAAAGCGCGGACTCCGACCATGCCAAAAGTCCATTGGGGGTCTTCGGTGGGCCTTCCTGTACCAGGTGGCGGCTCCGGTGCCGGCCGTGCTGGCTCGATGTCCCGCACCGGAGGCCCTGTGCTATTGGCCGGACTGCGGACCCTCTCTGGCGGCCCCGGACTGCGGACCCTCTCTGGCGGCCCCGGACTGGGGACCCTCACTGGCGGCCCCGGACTGGGGACCCTCACTGGCGGCTCCGGACTGGGGACCCTCACTGGTGGACCTGGACAGGGGAAGGACACTGGCCCTCTAGTTCGGGGAGCAGGAACCGGCCGTACTGGGCTCATAACGTGCACACTGGTGCGGGGAGCAGGAACCGGCCGTACTGGGCTCATAACGCGCACTCTGGTGCGGGGAGCAGGAACCGGCCGTACTGGGCTCATAACGCGCACTCTGGTGCGGGGAGCAGGAACCGGCCGAACTGGGCTCATAACGCGCACTCTGGTGCGGGAGCAGGAACCGGCCGTACTGGGCTCATAACGCGCACTCTGGTGCGGGAGCAGGAACCGCCGTACTGGGCTCATAACGCGCACTCTGGTGCGGGAGCAGGAACCGGCCGTACTGGGCTCATAACGCCGCACAGGGATCCTGGAGCGTGGAGCAGGGACAGGACGTGCTGAGTCCATGACCGGCACAGGGATCCTGGAGCGTGGAGCAGGGGCAGGACGTGCTGGATCCACGACGGGCACAGGGATCCTGGAGCGTAGAACAGGAATCCTGGAACGTGGAACAGAACGTGCTGGGTCCACGACGGCCACAGGAATCCTGGATTGTGGAGCAGGGACAGGACGTGCTGAGTCCACGACGGGCACATGGATCCTGGAGCGCGGAACCGGAACAGCACGTACTGGGCTGTGGATGCGAACCGGAGACCCCACACGCAGAACCGGTGCAGGATATCTCGGTCCCAGAAGGTGTACTGGAGATTTAGCACGCAGAGCCGGCACCACTCTTCCAGGTAGCACACTCACCCTCCCCTGACAGATGAGTGGCGCTGGAATCTCACGCACCGGGCTCTGGACACGCACCGGAGATACTGCACGCAGAACCGGTGCAGGATATCCTGGTCCAAGGAGGTGCACCGGAGACCAGGAGCGCTGAGCCGGCACCACTCTACCAAGCTGCACACTCACCGTAGCCTGGCAGATGAGTGGCGCTGGAATCTCTCGCACCGGGCTGTGAACGCGCACTGGGGACACCGTGCGCCAAAACTGCATAGCACGGCGTCTTACCAGTGCGACGCTCTCCCAACGCTCTCTCCACAAAGCACGAGGAGTTGGCTCAGGAGTCCTCCTGAACCGGCCAACCTCCTCGTGTGCCCCCCCCAAAAAAGTTTTTTGGGGCTGCCTTTCGGGCTTCCGTGCCAGGCGAGTTCCAATGAACTTTTCTCTCTCCGGATCCCATGCTCCGTATAGCTTCTCATACCTGCGCCGCTCCGCCGCCGCTGCTTCCAGCTCCTCTCTTGACCGACGATACTCTCCAGGCTGGGCCCAGGGTCCGTCCCTAAATAATTCCTCCTCCCAGGTCCAGTACTCCCGGGTCTCTCGCTGCTTGGTCTTTATTTGGTGGGTTATTCTGTCACGATCTTCATAACGGACAGACCAAGGCGCAGCGAGGCATCCAGTATACATCTTTATTAAATCAACGTAACTGGGACAAAAACAACAAAATGAAAACGAAGATCATAATGTGGAACATAACGTGTCTAACAAAACACAACAAGCTATGACCAAACAATAACCCACAAACCCCAAGTGAAAACTACAAACATATATATGGTTCCCAATTAGAGACAACGACACTCAGCTGCCTCTAATTGGGAACCATTACCCCAACATAGAAATATATAACCTAGAACAGAAAACCCCTACACCAAAAACAAAACTAAACACTCCAGCCTGTCTTCTCAGGCCTGGACGTGACAGAGTCCACCTGGCCGTGCTGCTTCTCCAGTTTCAACTGTTCTGCCTGTTTTATGAACATTTTAAAATCTTGTCCATGTTCTGTTATAATCTGCACACGGCACAGCCAGAAGAGGACTGGCCACCCCTCACAGCCTGGTTCCTCTCTAGGTTTCTTCCTAGGTTTTGGCCTTTCTAGGGAGTTTTTCCTAGCCACCGTGCTTTTACACCTGCATTGCTTGCTGTTTGGGGTTTTAGGCTGGGTTTCTGTACAGCACTCTGTGACATCAGCTGATGTAAGGGGGGCTTTATAAATCAATTTGATTTGATTTGATTTAGTTTGTTCTTTATGTTCCGTTTCAATGCTTGCTGGCAAAGTTCTTATCCCTTGCTTTCTAAATAGCCAACGACTGCTAACACAGTCACGTCAAACAGTACAGTCAGAATAACAGCAAAGTAGCTGCATTTGAGTTTGCTTAAGCTGTTGTCTAGTGACATTTATTTGGATACATCCATAACAATAAGCTAATGAGACGCGATTTCACCTGGCATAGAAAATGTGCTCTCTCGTCAGGACACTGATGTTCAGAGGAGCTAGCCAATTAAGCAATAAGGCCCAAGGAGGTGTGGTATATTGGTCATATACCACAAACCCCCGAGGTGCCTTATTGCTTTTATAAACTGGTTACCAACGTAAGTAAAGCAGTAAAAAAATAATGTTTTGTCATAACCGTGGTATACGGTCTGATATACCACGGCTGTCTGCCAATCAGCATTCAGGGCTCGAACCACCCAGTTTATAATTCCCTATAACGCATGGTATATCTGCATGGTATAATTCAATGACTATAGCTCATTCTTACTTGCTCTATATTTGAGCTACTTTTGCAAGCAAAAATCAAATTGAAAACGTTATTGGCATTGTTGAATTAGCACGTGGTAAATTGTGGTAAATTGCACTCGCTTGCGGGCGTGCTGGCAGCATAAGTCAGCATATAGCAGCAGTTCGGCTGTGCATCAAGAATTCAGCATACCAAGTTTTTATGAAGTTATTAAATGGGTATATAGTTTAATCCATTCTCCATTTCATGAATTTATTCACAGTTATATAGTCATATGCTCTAAACCGCTCTGGTGACAAAAAAAACATCTCTGCTCTGTTTCCAATTGTCCACAGCTGGGAGAACCTATTCCAGTAAGTAAATACATTTTGAAAATGTAAAAAAACAATGTATTATTATCTAAGTAACTACAGTGCAGGCTAACTCAAATGAGCTGCTAACGTAGCTAGCTAGCTATCCAGCCAACTTTACATATTGTATAGCTAGCCAGCTAAGTTAATTATATATCAGCAGCTACCTAACTTCATATTAGCTAGCTATCTTGATGTATTTAACGTTGTAAAAAACTCCAAATGCATTTGTAGGTATCTAGCTAACAGTCATGGAAGAGGGTGAAAGGATAGCAGCCCAACTGTCAAAGAAGGGAGAGATTAGGCTATTCTGGATAAGACAGGTACTTTTGTGTAGTTCCAGTCCCTAGAAAGAAGTGAGGACAGAGATAATAGCAACATAATATTCATAATATGCTGTCTAATTTCAGTATAATAAAGTCTGTTTCTTGTGATGTTTTCTGTCCTCAGATAGAGAGCTGTGAAAGCCTGTATGCATATGAAGAGGTCCCAGTGAAGAGCAATGGTTCTCAGCCCTGGTCCTGGGGACTCAAAGGGGTGCACATTTTTGTTTTTGCCTTAGCACTACATACTGTAGCTGATTCAAATGATCAACTCATCATCAAGCTTCAAGTGGTATTTATATATTCATTTGTGATGCTATCCTTGATATGATCCTGCTGTTGTCACATACTAGACATATGTGTGCACATATCTATCCAATATTACCATGATTTGTTAAAAGAGATCCTAATCCACAATGACCTGCTGATGTAAATGTCTAATAATAACAGATTTGTGCAAAAAACTGTACCTTACAACTGGAGATTCCTTCAAAACAATTGCCTACAGTTATCCTGTAGGGAACTGCATGGTTGGGTGAACAGGGCTATCAGGGACTGCCTCGTGGGGGAATTCAGGCGTTTGTGAAGACTACCTGTGTCCTGCGAAACTTCATGGGAATGGACACTAGGACCAGGAGGGGACCTGCAGCTCGCCACCATGTGCCAGAGGATAGATCTGCTGCTCTACAGGATGTTGCAAGGTTGGGGGCCAACAACGCAGCACAAGAGGCAACACCACAGACTAAACTATGCACAACCAAAGGCTATTTTAAGAGCCACCCATTATTATGTAATTGTAATGACCTGAAAGAATATGAAGCTTAGTAGCACTGTAATTCATGAATCATATACTGCCTTCCCTGCTCCTCTGTTCTTATCGCTTTCCCTTTCTGTCTTTTACACTCTCTCACACCTGTCTCCACACCTCCTCTTTCTTCCTCTGTTTTTATCATACACAACATATGTGCATTGAAGTACAGATTGAACTTGTATTTATAATATTACAATTATAAAATGTATAATGCATGTAGTATGTATTTATAACACTTGGATAATGAACTTCTTTCAATAAAGCTTTTCACATTCTCTACTGGAATTGGTTTACATTCTCTACTGGTTGAAATGGTCTCCTTTGATGAAATACTACACCTATCCTGTGTCATCAGATCAGTGCAGATGAAGGAAATTAGATATTCAGATGAAACAGTTTTAGAGTATTTACATGAAGCATTGGAAGTGTAGTGTACTGTTTTAAAAATTCTGGTTCTGTATATGTGAATTCCAAATCAGCCTTTAACTAATTAAATAATGTGTTCTAGTCTATTGTAGAGTTACACTGTTTAACCATTGATGTCCCATGACAAGGATTGGTAAACACTGTTAAAGTGTATGTAAGACATACATGCAGACAGTGGTGTAAAGTACTTAAGTAAAAATACTTTAAAGTACTACTTAAGTAGTTTTTTTGGGTATCTGTAATTTACTTTACTATTTACATTTTTGACAACTTTTACTTTACTACATTCCTTAAGAAAATTGTTATATTTTGAATGCTTCGCAGGACAGGAAAATTGTCTAATTCACACACTTATCAAGAGAAAATTACTCTTCATCCCTAGTGCCTCTGATCTGGTGGACTCACTAAACAGTGTGAGTGTTGGAGCGTGCCCCTGGCTATCCTTAAATTAAAAAACAAGAAAATGGTCCTGTCTGGTTTGCCTAATATAAGGAATTTGAAAGGATTTATACTTTTACTTTTGATATGTAAGTATATTTTAGCAATTACATTTACTTTTGATACTTAATTAAGTATATTTAAACCAAATACTTTTAGACTTTTGCTTAAGTAAGATTTTTACTGGGTGACTTTCACTTTTACTTAAGTTGTTATCTATTAAGGTATCTTTACTTTTACTCAAGTATGACAATTGGTACTTTTTCCACCACTGCATGCATCATTCAAAGACTGGAGTTTGATACTCCTGGTACTGGATATAATTGAAAAAGAATGTCTCACAGACATTCATACCTGAACCGCACCTTTATTTGCCAAGGTAGAGTACATGATCAGTGAATATAGTCAATGTACAGGCTACAATGTGGGGAACTCATTCTTGGTAATAAGACTTGCATCCTTGGCCCAATTAAGTAAAATTATATTCTACTCAATCCATTGATGCCATTCAGACTGCCTTGAAGTCGATACAACCGGCTATGATAACTAAGGTTCATAGCTAGGTTCATCGCTAGCTAGCTAATATTGACATGTAACAGTCATGTGTGTAACAGTCATTTTCTGCAATTTATGATTAACTGTTGGGAGCAAATAAGTCCACTGTTCTGAACTAATATTTATACCAAACGTTTTAGTGCCCATACACAGATCGGCTACATAGCTAGCTACACATCCATAGGCATATAGGTATTTTTATCCTCCACTACACAATAAGCAAGAAATGAGTTAGCTAGCTAAGTTACTTAAGCTTTATTGCATGGCAAATATCAGCAAGGCAAGCTTACAAAATTGTACATTTAATTTGCAGTAAATGCTTTAGCTAGATTCTTTACATTCACTGTTTCACAAGAGAAAGACTCCAGTGTTACACTAGTGTATACACCCTGATTTTATACAAGGGAAATTGTGTTTCCATAGCTAGGGCTGACAGTGAGCACTTGTGAAGAGCAGAATCAAAACAGTTGCTTTGTGAGAAGGTGTTAACCGTCTAAGGTGTAAACCCAATTTCACAGTGAGCCATTTTAAATCCAGCCAGAAAATCCCCAGTGGCTTTTCCTTGGCCCCAAGTCAGAGCAGGTCCTCTGAGTCCATGGCACAGTGAGTCCCAGGAGCTGGGCCATGCAGCTGGAAACACAAGAGTCTGAGGCTTTTTGGTGAAACGCCAGGGCAAATCTTCAATGGAAATGCACCAATAGATTATGGTTGACAGATAGAGGTTTCCCTTATAGTGAGGTTGTGTTTGATTTAGTTCTTGCCTGTTCATTGTACTGACTTCTCATGCAGTTTATGTTATCTATTGTACCCACTATTAGCATTGTGGTGTTTTTCTGATCAGGTCATGCCAAGAACTTCCTGAAAAAGACAACAATTTCCAAGTAACCTATCAAGTGGAATATGTATGTTGAATAAGTTAAAACGTCTATAAATTCTCCCCATGTTTCCCTGCATCCAAGGCCTGACCATCTGTCTTGTTGTACTGATGATGACTCCCAATAGGTAAACAGATATGGAGATGGACTGTAGCTTACCCGGCAGTTAACATATTCAACATCTATCCTCATGTTTTCACTGTTCAGAATGTCAGAGTTTAAATGGAGGATGGTCTCCATGGAGACATGACTGCAGGTTAGTGTTTGTATGTTTGTTAAGGAGGCTCTTTCCATAGAGCTAAAAAGAGGGCTCTAGATGGATGAATCCTGCTTTAGCATGGCCACCATTTTAAAGTAGTCATCTGGGTGGAATTTGCTATACTGTAGGATAAGGAAGGATCACAGAATTTCATCCTGGTAAGCAGGATGGGTCAGTCAATTAATTATACAAATGTTAAATAACTGCAGGTGGCAGTAAATCACCAACCTTGGCTTTATCTCTGTTAACAGTGTACACACTCCAGGTGGTAGGTGGTGGTATGCATCTTTTCAGTTTATTTACAAACTGACAATAAACTCATAGAAGTATAAGAAGAAGACTTGACTATTTTAAAATGAATATAGCCCTCAATGGCTCTGCCCATGCTGTCACAGAATACATAATTGCAAGGATAGAAATGTGCACCATCTTTCCATAAGTGTGGGTATTTGTCACGTCCAGGCCTGAAAAGACAGGCTGGCATGTTTTTGCTTTGGTTTTGGTGTAGGGTTTTTGTTCTAGGTGTTGTATTTCTATGTTGGGGTAATGGTTCCCAATTAGAGGCAGCTGTGTGTCGTTGTCTCTAATTGGGAACCATATATATATTTGGGGTTTTCATTTAGGTTTTGTGGGTGATTGTTTGAGCTTAGCTTGTTTTTGTGTTTAGTTACGTTCAACATTCACGATCTTCGTTACTTTCCGTTTGTTGTTTTACCCAGTTACGTTCATATTAAAAATGTATACTGGAAGCATCGCTGCGTCTTGGTCTGTCAATATAGAAGATCGTGACAGAATCACCCACCATAAAAGGACCAAGCAGCGAGAGACCCGGGAGTCCTGGACTTGGGGGGAAATATTAGCTGGGAAGGGACCTTGGGGGAAGACGGAGGATTATCGTCACCCCAGGGAGGAAAAGGCGGCGAAAGGAGCAGCGCAGGTGTGCGAAGACTGAGCGTGGGAGCTACGAGGATATATATGGAGCATGCGATCCAGAGCGAGAAAGTTTATTGGAACTCGCCTGGCACGGAAGCCCGAAAGACAGCCCCAAAAAGTTTTTTGGGGGGGCACACGAGGAGTTTGGCCGGTTCAGGAGGGACTCCTGAGCCAACTCCTCGTGCTTTGTGGAGAGAGCGTTGGGGAGAGCGGCGCATGGAGAGGACACCGTGTTATACAGTTTTGCGCTTAGAGTCCAGCACGTCCTGTTCCGGCTCCGCGCACCAGGCTCCCCGTGCGCTTAGAGAGTCCAGCACGTCCTGTTCGGCTCCGCGCACCAGGCTCCCGTGCGCTTAGAGAGTCCAGCACGTCCTGTTCGGCTCCGCGCACCAGGCTCCCGTGCGCTTAGAGAGTCCAGCACGTCCTGTTCGGCTCCGGCGCACCAGGCTCCCCGGCGCTTAGAGAGTCCAGCACGTCCTGTTCGGCTCCGCGCACCAGGCTCCCGTGCGCTTAGAGAGTCCAGCACGTCCTGTTCGGCTCGCCCGCACCAGGCTCCCGTGCGCTTAGAGAGTCCAGCACGTCCTGTTCCGGCTCCGCGCACCAGGCTCCCCGTGCGCTTAGAGAGTCCAGCACGTCCTGTTCCGGCTCCACGCACCAGGCTCCCCGTGCGCTTAGAGAGTCCAGCACGTCCTGTTCCTGCTCCACGCTCCAGGATCCCTGTGCCCGGCGTGGACTCAGCACGTCCTGTCCCTGCTCCACGCTCCAGGATTCCTGTACCTGTCGGGAACCCAGCACGGCCGGTTCCGCTCCCGCACCAGAGTGCGCACACGAGCCCAGCACGGCCGGTTCCGCTCCCGCACCAGAGTGCGCGTCACGAGCCCAGTTCGGCCGGTTCCCGCTCCCGCACCAGAGTGCGGCGTCACGAGCCCAGTTCGGCGGTTCCGCTCCCGCACCAGAGTGCGGCGTCACGAGCCCAGTACGGCCGGTTCCCGCTCCCGCACCAGAGTGCGTCACGAGCCCAGTACGGCCGGTTCCGCTCCCGCACCAGAGTGCGTCCACGAGCCCAGCACGGCCGGTTCCGCTCCCGCACCAGAGTGCGCCACGAGCCCAGCACGGCCGGTTCCCGCTCCCGCACCAGAGTGCGGCGTCACGAGCCCAGCACGGCGGTTCCGCTCCCGCACCAGAGTGCGCGTCACGAGCCCAGCACGGCGGTTCCGCTCCCGCACCAGAGTGCGCGTCACGAGCCCAGTTCGGCCGGTTCCGCTCCCGCACCAGAGTGCGCGCGTCACGAGCCCAGTTCGCCGGTTCCCGCTCCCGCACCAGAGTGCGCGTCACGAGCCCAGCACGGCCGGTTCCCGCTCCCGCACCAGAGTGCGGCGTCACGAGTCCAGTACGGCCGGTTCCGCTCCCGCACCAGAGTGCGTCACGAGTCCAGTACGGCCGGTTCCCGCCCCCGCACCAGAGTGCGCCACGAGCCCAGTTCGGCGGTTCCCGCTCCCCGCACCAGAGCGCCAGTGAGGGTCCCCAGTCCTGAGCCGCCAGTGAGGGTCCCCAGTCCTGAGCCGCCAGTGAGGGTCCCCAGTCCTGAGCCGCCAGTGAGGGTCCCCAGTCCGGCGCCGCCAGTGAGGGTCCCCAGTCCTGCAAATGGCCCAGGGCCTCCGGTGTGTGACTTCGGACCAGCACGGCCAGCACCGGAGCCGCCACCTGGGACAGAGAAACCCATCTCGAAGACCCCCCATGGACTTTTGGGTGGCGCGGTCGGAGTCCGCGCCTTTGGGTACTGTCACGTCCAGGCCTGAAAAGACAGGCTGGCGTGTTTTTGCTTTGGTTTTGGTGTAGGTGTTGTATTTCTATGTTGGGGTAAT
This sequence comes from Brachymystax lenok tsinlingensis, assembly GCA_030435695.1. Classification (NCBI taxonomy): domain Eukaryota; kingdom Metazoa; phylum Chordata; class Actinopteri; order Salmoniformes; family Salmonidae; genus Brachymystax; species Brachymystax lenok. The sequence goes on from CM059817.1 coordinate 22,145,084, forward strand.
GGTTCCCAATTAGAGGCAGCTGTGTGTCGTTGTCTCTAATTGGGAACCATATATATATTTGGGGTTTTCATTTAGGTTTTGTGGGTGATTGTTTGAGCTTAGCTTGTTTTTGTGTTTAGTTACGTTCAACATTCACGATCTTCGTTACTTTCCGTTTGTTGTTTTACCCAGTTACGTTCATATTAAAAATGTATACTGGAAGCATCGCTGCGTCTTTGTCTGTCAATATAGAAGATCGTGACAGTATTTCTGACTGGCCATACAAACACTACATATGTTATTTGACACAGGTAGAGTATACTGTTACTTGGTGGCTAGGATTATTATAGGCCAGGCCAGGCTCTTATCGTATCTATTTTGGTCTATTTTTGTTATTTCTTTGCTTAACCTATTTCAATCCCTGTCTCTGTTCTGTTTCCGTGCCTCTCTCCCAGGTAGCACATTTGGGTCCTTGTAGGTTGTGGGAAAGTATGTTTTTGATTTCACATTGGTTGCCATACGTTTCCTGACCAGTAAAACAGAATGTTTTTTAAATGTTCTGAGAACAGAAGTGAACATTTAGCATGTTCTGGTTGCAGGGAGGTTCCGAGAATGTTTTACTCTGGTTCCTTGAAAGTTTTTCTGGTAGGTTTTATTAACGCCCTGAGAAAGGAAATTAGTTTTCTTAGGCATTAATCACCCAAACATATGTATTTTTTATTGTGACACGGCATCAGTGAGATTCAAACCTATTATCTTCTTTTCTCTATCCATGGAATTAGTAGTCCGCTGTGCCACCAGGATGGCGGTAGCATGCCGTGTTTTTTTACGCATACATAGCTGTCCATTTTAGTCTATTCAAACAGACCACATTTCAACGTAAACAAGCACGCATTAATATCAGGTGTGGCCAACTAGTGGGCGCAGCCAACACACTACGTATACATTACTGACAACGTAATGTAGAGGTAGTAATTTCTCTGAACATTAAAGTTTTCTTGTGTTTTTTAGAGAAAGTTTTGTCAATGTTCTCGGAACAATTTGAGAACATAACTTTAAATAGGAACATGAGGAAACCTGTAGGAAATGTTATGCTGAAGTATGGAAATTTCCACAAAAGGACGTTGTTTTTTAACATTCTCTGAACTATGAGAACATTCCCAATGTCAAACTAGTTGGAGAACGTTCCTAGAACATTACCAAAATTGAAATGAAATGTAACGTTTGAACTTTTAGGAAACGTTCTGTTAAAGCAATGAAATACCCCCACCCCCACATTATTTCTTTTTGTCAAGTTCCTTAAATGTGCTAAGAATGTTCCAAAGCCAAGCAACTATCCTGCACCATTCCCAGAAAGTTGTGGGAAGGTTTTATGCAAAATAACCATAGGACAAGGGCTCTCACCAAGCCCTAAGAAACATATCCCACTGGACACCGATGTCAATTTAATGTCTATTCCGCGTTGGTTCAAAGTAATTTAATTCAAATTACGTGGAAACTACGTTGATTCAACCAGCGTGTGCCCAGTGGAATGGTTCTTAGTACATTATATGCTAGCTGTGCTCCATCTCTCTCTGTTTCTCTCTCTTTATATCTCTCTTTGTTTCTGTCCCTCTCTCTGTTTTTGTTCTCTCTCTCTCTCACATCCCTTGTACCCCCCTCATTCTCTCATCTGTCATGACTTGACTTTAACATTCATCTGAAGATTGTTATTTATCTAATTAACTAAGTATGTTTAATTGTTACCCGATTAACTTAATCATGTAACAATTAACTCATTTGGATCTGGGGCACCACAAGAGTGGATTCTTTAAAGAGTTACCATCTCCCGAGTTAAACTCTAAAAGGTCTTTACCTATCACATGTATAGAGAGTAAACTTTTAAATCATAATCTCCTTGCATTTTCAAAAACCCGAGCCTTACTTATGATTCAGTACTACACAAATGGGTTTAATTATTGATTTACTAGCTAATTAAATGGGAACACAGGATAAACATACACACTCTGCAATGGTTATTGACTGGAGATGTAATACGCTGAAAACAGGTCCCTAGCGGAATGACATCAACTTTGATGCTTGTTAAAGAAGAGATGGAGAGGGGGAGAGAGAGACAGACACTTAACATTGGTACATTCATAAACTTCTCTCACCTACAGTGACGATATAATTTGCACACGAACCGCCACCCGCTTTGAATAAGAAATCATGAATGTATTTACGTGAAATGCGTCGGTTCGCCGGGGGTCTCTCAGTGAACAGGGCTGCCTTGAAAAAGGGATTGGGCCTTGTCGCAGCAATGCTTGTAAGGCTCTGATTATCCGAAATGGTTCCAACAAGTCTTCTATTGTTGTCCTTCTTTGTAGTTGTCCAGTATCTGGTGACATTCGCTTTCGAAGATACATTACTTAGAACAGCTAATCAGCTGTACCAGTGATTGTCCAGGAGGTGAGTTTATCATCTCCACCTCGTGTTGAAATTCAAAGTTCAAACCTTTTTAAACGTGCAGATGCCACTTCACGCTTTTTCTGGTCTGATGAGCTTTTTCTTAACCCATCATTTATACATTTTGCTCTAAAGAGGCGGTTCTGGCAGGCTGGCACGCTCCATGACCTTACTCCGGGGTGATGACTACTCACTGTGCAAATGTATGTACAACAATGATCTCTTATAGCATCTCAAATCACATCCCTCAAGGCTAGGCGTCCCACTAGCAGGACAACTTCCGGTGAAACTGGAGGGTGCGCAATTCAAATAAATAATCACAAAAATGATGGATTTTAAATATTTAGGTTAATACAAGTGTCTTATATCGGTTGAAAGCTTAAATTCTTGTTAATCTAACTGCACTGTCCGATTTACAGTAGCCATTACAGTGAAAGCATGCCATGCAATTGTTTGAGGATGGCGCCCCACATCAAAATATTTTTCCACCGGCACAGGTTTCATAAATTCAGAAATAGCGATTAAATATTCACTTACTTTTTGAAAATCTTCCTCTGATTTGTCATCCAAAGGGTCCCAGCTATAACATGTAGTGTCGTTTTGTTAGATAAAATCCTTCATTATATCCCAAAAAGTCTGTTTAGTTGGCGCCATCGATTTGTGTAATCCACTCGTTCAACATGCAGAGAAAGGAACCCAAAATCTATCACTAAACTTTGTCAAAATACGTTTCTATTGACAACTCAGAAACCCTAAAATGTAATCAAACTATAATATTTCATACGGAAAGAAGTATGTTCAATAGGAACCCAATATTAGCAGGTGCGTCTTGTCTTTCTGTATTAAAACTCATTATTCTTATTCGTTTTGGAAGAAACAAGCCTGAACATAGAGTGCTGACATCCAGTGGAAGCCATAGGAATTGCATCCTGAGAGCTAGATTTCAGAATGCCCCTATACATTCCATTGTTTTCTTTATATTATCTTTCACCAGATATGTTGTGTTATACTCTCTTCACATTTCCACAAACTTCAAAGTGTTTTCTTTCCAATGGTACCAATTATATGCATTTCCTGGCTTAAGGGCCTGAGCAACAGGCAGTTTATTTTGGGCACATCAGTCAGGCGGAAATTGAGAAAAAAAGGACCCTATCCCGAAGAAGTTAACAAAAACACTTTCAGCATTTTTCATATTACACGCACAACGCATGGTATGGAAACTTCATATATGTAGTTGGTATGCTTTCCAAGTTACAGTTTTTCCTTTATAATTTTTTTTATGACATCACAAAATAACAAACAAAATGACATTAGTGTTCTATAGATCACTTCTGACCATTCCTCACGTTATACATTCAAAATATTGTTCCAGTAGTTGCTATTGAACAATTTAAGAATTTCAGCTGGAAAAATATCTGTTGAGACAAAGCACATTCCTTTGGTGAATTTGGAGAGGGAGAGCCTGGATCTTCTCCCTTTATTTTCAACAGGACATGAGTTGTTAATCCCCACTAGTTCTTTCCTTCCCCCTCTAGTGCACTATCCTAAGTTGATGACTACATGATAAGGCTACAGCTGTAAGGCACTAGCTTCAGACAGTCGACAGGGAAGACCTCTTGACCTTTGGGGAGAAACTGTTGACTAATGGAGCTGTAGTGTCACGTTCAGGCCTGATAGTTATAGGCTGACGTGTTTAGTTTCGTTTTGGTGTAGGTTTTTTTTTTGTTCTAGGTGTTGTATATCTATGTTGGGGTAATGGTTCCCAATTAGAGGCAGCTGTGTGTCGTTGTCTCTAATTGGGAACCATATATATATTTGGGGTTTTCATTTAGGTTTTGTGGGTGATTGTTTGAGCTTAGCTTGTAGTTTGTTTAGTTATGGCCAACATCACGATCTTCGTTACGTTCATTTTGTTTTTTTCCCAGTTACGTTCGTAAATAATAAAATGTATACTGGAAGCATCGCTGCGTCTTGGTCTGTCCCTTCTGAAGATCGTGACATGTAGAGTCAAAGGGGCTTCAGAGTCTATTTACAACTTTACCAAGGCTGGTATTTTGCTCGACCCTTATGTGATCCTAGTATAAATCCTCATTAAATGTTCCGTTGTGCATGTGTGTTTAAGCCAAGTATCCTGGTAGGCTGCAACCTGGGCAGAGTGAGTCTGAGGTCATCAGATCATTTCCATGTCAATGATCGTATGTCAGTAAGAATCAGTGCCGACCTCAAGCCATATGCCAAGGAGACCTGTAGTGGTTTTAATACAAGTCTATGTGTCTTACACCATTGTAGTGGCGATAGGCACGAAGGATCTTATTTATAGCTATGTTATCCACGAAGGAGCTAGCCTCATGACGATATTACTCTATAAGCACTGAACGAGTCGTGCGCGGTGTGATCATGTTTCATGACTTCTAATAACTTTCCTCCTGAATGGAGGGTTCTATTTATTAGCGGCATGTGTGTTAACCATCAGAAGAGTGTTTTGGAGATTCCCTTCCACGTGTTGCAATCTGATTGACTACTACCTCATCTGTCGCTGTTATCAAAGGCAATTAGACTTGTTAGGTGTCTAACCTTCTTACTGACTGTTGCTGACATTGGTACCCCAGGAGACTAGCTACCCTACCGATGGTTAGAGTATTTTACTATGATTAGCATTGTAGTTGAGACTAAGCATGGCAACGAATGATTATTGTTACCATTTTTCTTTTATGACCAGTGTGGGACACCTCAGTGATATCTCAAGATGCATTCTAAGGTTATCCCCGTCGAGATGCTTGTCCGCCCCTCTCTGTTCTCGTGGGGAAGTTTACAACTTGATTTGTTTCCCAATCGAGAGGCCTCGTAAAGTGTTGCACGTAGCCTGAACGTTGATGCTTTGTTTCCTGAGATGGCCGTGGTGCTTGCGGAAGTGTCTGAAGGACAAGGGAAGTTAATCTTAGCTACAGTATCGCGTGATTCCAAGGAGGAGGGAAGTTGCTCTCTCACAGAGACTGCTGGATCCAAATCATGAAAATAATAAAATAATAGTCTATCAGGTTTGCTGATTTGAATGTGACGAGATATTGTAATATCTGCTTGAGTCAGATTCTGTACCAAGAGGTGTCAACATTTATTTTTCCCAAAGGGTCCTGTCGACAGATCCTACTTGTGGATGATTGTGTTGCAGCCAGCTTTAGGAGAAGACAGCATGGTCAGTGGAGACGGCACGGTTACTTGTGACCACAATTGGTTGTTTTTCCAATCCATCAGTGGGACCAAACGATCCATCAAGTCTGCTCTGAGTAGCAGGTGTTCAGTGTCGAGGCTGGTAACATACACAGGGTGAACAAGCGATATGTTTTGGAAGTGTAGTTTTAGCATGAGTCACATTGTGAGAGGCGTGAAAGTTTGAGTGAAACCTCAAAGGTTAGTGTCACATTGTTCCGTTTTTAACCAACGTTTAGCTGAGTTCACAGCCCTTTTGAGATCATTGAACGATGTTTGAGAGATGAGCGATATTGTCGAGCCCGAATCAATTAGTGCATCACAGGTTCAGCAGTCCTCCAGGACTTTCCAGGTAGCGACTTTCAGAATTGCGTTTTGTATATTTCCCACAAAGTGGAGTGATTGTTTGCATACGGCGTAATGTGTCATTTGTGTTCATGGTGAAAACAGATCGACATATCGAAGTTTGAGTGGAATCCGCTATTGCAATCTTGTTTACCTCGTGTGTTACGACATTTGTATCGCAGTCTATTGTCAAAGCCCGTGAGCTTTTTTCTGGATCGAGCGGGCACTAGATTGGGTTTCGAGTGAGTGCAGGGATTATTGGATTGTTTATGTCCTCGCTAATGGTATTAATTTCGGCTGACCTGTTCTCTGACCATTTCCACGGCTAGTCATGGCGACTTATCTTTTTTCTCTTCCTCAAATTGTTGGCGCTTCTGTACTTCTCTTAGCAGATCTTCTGGAGATCATCGGTCTACGATTTGATCATCATTGAACCTTTTGTTACCCTTGTGCCCTGACACTTTGTGTGGGTTGGAGGCAGGAACGTAACGATCAGGTTAGTAGTAGCGGTAGTCGTTTCACTGACAACGTTTTTTATAGTTATTTTAACCGCCGTGGTTATTGGTGTCGTGGTTTTGTGGTAGATACCATTTTTATGCTTCATCTCTCACCACTCCTATCTCCCCGCATCCGCTAACTGGAGTGAATGCTTCAGTTCAATATTGAAAACTGATATTTCAGGGCTCTTAGCGCGGCTCACTTTTGATGCCTCAAAGCTGTGGTCGCAAGCTCTCTGAGTTCTGGCAAACCTACATAGGCTGTAGGGCCCAAGTGGTTATTAAAGTTGGGATACATGTTCGACAGAAACATTTGTTTGAATGGTAACAGCTCCTCCATTCCTGTTTCAGTGAGTAGGCCAAAGTAAGTTGAACAAAACCTATGAAAGTATGCTTGTGGGTGTTCATTCCGAGCTTGTTTGACAGTGTTAGCCAGCGAGCTGTCATGTTTGCGAGTCACAGAAACACTCAATTCTAGCCGTGGCAAGTTTCACATAGTCGTTTTGCATGTGTTGCTGTTGTAGACGGATGAACCTTGTCATGTGTCTATTCGACGTTCGCTTCAACAGGTAAAGCCTGTCAGTACCCGTTTGGGTAGCCATCCAAGGCGTCCTCTATGTCTGATGAGTACGTATCAGTGTTGTTTGGCTTCCCTGGAACGGGGTCAAAGGTGTGGAAGTTTTTGACGATTTTGTCAAGGTGTTCCGCGCGCTAAGAGCGCAGACAGGGTTGGCTTCATCCTGTGGAGAATTTTGGGCCAAAAGGCAAAGAGGAGAAGCCAAGCTTTGGCTTTGTTGGAGAGGAGGTGCCATAGTACTCGGTGAACTAACACTCCCACTTGGATTTCCCCCCCGCCCCCACTAGCTCTGACTTTGCTGATAGCTACTTTGAGGGAAAATGTACTTACTCTCGCTAGGTTTCCATCCAACTGGCAACAGATTTTCATGCAAATATGCAAAAATCAGCATACAAATTTGTATGCACATTTTCCCACCAGAGGTGTTTCCATCAAATTGACGTGTTGCCGATAAATTTCTGTGCGTGATGACGTAGTGCACATAAAAATACATTTTGTGGTTAAATTCCTATGTACCCCGAATAAAACATGTAAAAGTTGACTGGGTTTCCATCTCATTTCAACTCTACTGATGGTTTTCTCATAAAAATGTTATGTTATATAGCGAGTGTGCCCAATCTGGTATTGGCACGTGTGCTCTAGCCAACAGCTCGCTGTTCCCTCTAATTATTTTCATCACTGATGTATTTTCGTCACTCAGTGTTCTCAATTTCAGGTCTGCTGAGCACAAACTTGAACGTTGTGAAAATTCTGTGCAACTTCCGGGCACACGCTTACTGTGAACACTGAGGGTGCACGTTTTGGTTTTTGCTTTAGCACTACACAGCTGATTCAAATAACCAACTCATCGTCAAGATTTATTTGAATCTGACTTTACTGTGGCTATTTGATCATAATGTAAGCCTACCAGAGTGGCCTACCATCAAAAACAATGGGTAAAATCCATCCCATAACATCTTTAAATAGCTGTTATATCGTTCAGCCTATAGTAGCAGCCAATGTGTGGTGTTCAATGTAGGCCTACATTCCATGAGACTTTTGAAATAAACTTGCAGGGCTTGACATTAACATGTTTATCCCCTTGTCCTTCAGACAAGGAGTTGACTGAAAATGTTGTTGTGTTGTTTGATGCAGGAAACCACTTTACAAAATAAAATGCATCATTATTTCCATACCATTATTACAGAGAATCAGACAAATTATGCTACCCTCTGCCTATTGGCTACTTAGCTTATTCAAGCATGTCTCAAAATACAACACTGCCCCTTTAAGACAAAGAAAGCTCTTGCTTTTCAAAGATGTCTAGAAATGCACATGTTTTGTGCTCTTGTAGGAGGCAATTACTGCTGACTGCAAATTATCTGTAATTGGGCTAAAAGCTCACTAACAAGCAAAGGATATGAACAAATGCAAAAATGTGCACAAGTAGCTACATGTAGCTCTTGATTTGATCTCAAAACATGTGCATCTACTCACGACTGTTATGCTGTAAAAACAGTCCAGTTCAAAGTGAATGGCACAGATCCATATAGGACAATGGTCTATTTGCGTACAGGCATAATGCAGCTCTGATTGTGAAGTTCATCATTTATTTAATCTGTAGCCTCATAAACTGCATGCTTTCCCGACAAGTCCCAGTGGGAGGACCACACAACCTGTCATCGCATGACTCCAAGTTTACGTCGATATAATGGATATTATATAAATATTTGCGCATAAAAGGGTTCTCACTGACATTTCTCACATAATTAGTTATACAGACACAAAAAAGATCCCACCTTGTCAGGCGTATTTTGTTTTGTCGACATTTGAAAAGTTTACGGACGAATGTTCTGTTTCCATCAGGCCTGTCATGACATTTTCTATCCGACATGTACACAAATACAAAATGTTGGAAACCTTGTTTATGACTGTGATATGTGGTTGTCCCACCAAGCTATCTTAAGATGAATGCACTAACTCTAAGTCACTCAGGATAAGAGCCTCTGCTAAATGACTAAAATGTAATTATAAACTCGGTGGTTCGAGCCCTGAATGATGATTGTCTAAAAGCTGTGGTGTATCAGACCACATACCAGGTGTATGATGACAAAACATTTTATTTATATTTTTAGGCAAAGGGTGGCTACTAAAAAAAAATGCTATATATTTTGATTTGTTTAACACTTTTGGTTACCATATGATTCCATATGTGTTATTTCATAGTTTTGATGTATTCACTATTATTCATCAATTTAGAAAATTGTAAAAATAAAGAAAAACCCTTGAATGAGCAGGTATGCCCAATCTTTTGACTGGTACTGTATATATATGTGTGTGTGTATGTCCAGACAATCTATATACAAGCAATTATTAAGATCTGATCATTTGAACAAGCCTTAGTTTTGGATGTATTCCTTTTTTCGACAGTGTGCGGGTCACCATCTCTTTTAGTATTCTTATTTTGACTCCTACACACCTGGAACAGACAACATCCAGTAGTAAGGACATTAAAAGAGCGCAGACCGTCTCTTATCATTCATGTATTCACATGACATGATTTATGAAATGTGTAACAAACAGTACCCCATTGTATCCAAAGACTAAATATACTACGATACAAAAATGGCTGTAATTCACAAACACCAGGCTTAGAATATATATTTATGCTTAGAATAGGTCAAATAATAATAATATATTGTTTTAAACAATTTAATTCTGAAATGTATTTCAAAATACATATGCTGTCACGATCAGCTAGGAGTGGTGGGTGTGGAGTCAGACGCAGAGAGCACGGTGTAGGGAAAAACACTCCTCTTTAATTCGGCGTGTGAAATACAATGCCCAATACACGGCAGGCGCACAAAACAAACCGGCGCTCAAAAACAGACACGGGCATAAAATGATGACACACACGAAAGTCCACCAAAACAGAGAAACAAGCCCGCACAAAAGGAGGCGGGCTTGACCGGCTTAAATAGCCCTAGAATACAAACACAAAACAGGTGCAAACAATAGAACAATCAACAGAAAGGAAACGAGGATCGGTGGCAGCTAATAGGCCCGGTGACGACGACCGCCGAACGCCGCCCGAACAGGCAGAGGAGCCACCGTCGGTGGAAGTCGTGACATATGCTGAAGTCATTAGATCCCAACTTTGATTGATGCTGGAAGTATGATAGATAAGCTTCTAATTACAATATGGCCTTTCTGGACACTTGTATTAACTATGTTGACACCACATTTCATGCATATACATCATAACATAACATGCATCATAACCGCCATCGATAAGAGACATTATTGTGCAGCCGTTTTCATTGATCTGGCCAAGGCTTTCGACTCTGTCAATCACCTCATCCTTATCGGCAGACTCGACAGCCTTGGTTTCTCAAATGACTGCCTCGCATGGTTCACCAATTACTTCTCTGATAGAGTTCAGTGTGTCAAATCAGAGGGCCTGTTGTCCGGGCCTCTGGCATGGGGGTGCCACAGGGTTCAATTCTTGGGCCGACTCTTTTCTCTGTATACATCAATGATGTCGCTCTTGCTGCAGGTGAGTCTCTGATTCACCTCTATGCAGACAACACCATTCTGTATACTTCCGGCCCCTCTTTGGACACTGTGTTAACTACCCTCCAGACAAGCTTCAATGCCATACAACTCTCCTTCCGTGGCCTACAACTGCTCTTAAACGCAAGTAAAACTAAATGCATGCTCTTCAACCGATCGCTACCGCACCTGTCCCCGTCCCAGCATCACTACTCTGGACGGTTCTGTCTTAGATTACGTGGAAAACTACAAATACCTAGGTGTCTGGTTAGACTGTAAACTCTCCTTCCAGACTCACATCAAACATCTCCAATCTAAAATTAAATCTAGAATTGGCTTCCTATTTCGCAACAAAGCTTCCTTCACTCATGCTGCCAAACATACCCTCGTAAAACTGACCATCCTACCGATCCTCGACTTCGGTGATGTAATTTACAAAATAGCCTCCAATACTCTACTCAACAAACTGGATGCAGTCTATCACAGTGCCATACGTTTTGTTACCAAAGCCCCATATACCACCCACCACTGCGACCTGTACGCTCTCGTAGGCTGGCCTTCGCTTTACACTCGTCGCCATATCCACTGGCTCCTGGTCATCTACAAGTCCCTGCTAGGTAAAGTCCTGCCTTATCTCAGCTCGCTGGTCACCTTAGCAGCACCAACCCGTAGCACGCGCTCCAGCAGGTATATCTCACTGGTCACCCCCAAAGCCAATTCCTCCTTTGGCCAACTCTCCTTCCAGTTCTCTGCTGCCAATGACTGGAACGAACTTCAAAAATCTCTGAAACTGGAGACACTTATCTCCCTCAACAGCTTTAAGCACCAGCTGTCAGAGCAGCGCACAGACCACTGTACCTGTTTATAGCCCATCTGTAAATAGCCCAACCAACTACCTCATCCCCTACCGTATTTATTTATTTATCTTGTTCCTTTGCACCCCAGTTTTTCTACATTGCACATTCATCTACTGCACATTTTTTTTTTACCATTCCAGTGTTAAATTGCTACATTGTAATTACTCTGCCACCATGGCCTATTTATTGTCTTACCTTCCTTATCCTACCTCATTTGCACTCTTTGTATATAGATTTCTTTTTTTTCTACTGTATTATTGACTGTATGTTTGTTTTACTCTATGTGTAACTCTGTGTTGTTGTATGTGTCGAACTGCTTTGCTTTATCTTGGCCAGGTCGCAGTTGTAAATGAGAACTTGTTCTCAACTTGCCTACCTGGTTAAATAAAGGTAAAATAAAATAAAATAAATATACACCAAACAGGATTTGTTCTGTTGCACGTGAATGGGTTAACGTATTGTGACGTCTGAGAAAAGTGATCGGAAAGATTGGTCGACCACTATTGGTTAACCTCCTGCGAGTTTGTAACGAACCCTTTCCGTATTATTCCAGGCAATGTTGTGGGTGAATAACTCAGTTCGCAACATTAAGATTGATTTCTATTACATACTAATTATCATGGAAAGACAATCAATGTTTTAGATACATCCCTGGTCCTAAAGTGCAACAAGGGATCAAATAAGCCCAGATTTATGAATTAAAATTGATTGATGGTTATCTTGCCTGATTGGTGGTATTTGATGCAGGTTTCACAATATGGAAAATTGTGACAGAAATCATCTCCTGCTTTGCAAATCATAATGAATATTCCAAGTCTACCACAAAATAAGTTAAAACCAGCATCCTAAACATCAGTCATCTTCATAACCTGTATCCCAATTTGTTTTGCATACTCTGGTTAGTAACCAAATGCTTGTGTGTGTGTGTGTCAAAAATCACTTACTCACCCTGTCACAGCAGCAGCTCGTACCAAGCTCATTGTCATGTGGGATTTAAAAAATCTGACCAGGACTCCATTTTGATCCTCCCGCCTACAAACAAAGACTCAAGAGGGATGTTTCAGTGTCAGGTCTGTACAACGCTGGTCTGACCAATCAGAATCCATGCTCCAAGACTGTTTTGATCACGTGGACTGTAATATGTTCCGGGTCGCCTTTGGGGATAACATCAATCACCAGATTCATCAAAAAATGCAACGATGATGTGATATGCCAAATTCTTGTGTGTGTGTGACCGTATTATTATTATTATTATTATTATTATCTCCCAAGAGAATTCTCTTCGGTTATGGTCACAGCCATGTATATCCCTCCTCATGTCAATACCACAACGGCCCTCAAAAAACTTCACTGGACTTTATGCAAACTGGAAACCACATATCCTGAGGCTGCATTTATTGTACTGTAGCTGGAGATTTTAACAAAGCAAATTTGAGAAAAAAGCCGCTGAATATTGACGAATACACTAATACGGTGACTGAGTTTATCAGGAAGTGTATACTGTAGGAGATGGTATACCCACTGTAACTATTAAAACCTACCCTAACCAGAAACCGTGGATAGATGGCAGCATTCGCGCAAAACTGAAAGCGCAAACCAGCTGGCTGGAGTGTTTAAGGTTTTTCAATGCCTAGTACAGAAACTGAACCACCTGCAACCACAGGGCTCTCCAAAGGGTGGTGCGATCTGCCCAACGCATCACTGGGGGCAAACTACCTGCTCTCCAGGACACCTACAGCACCCAATGTCACAGGAAGGCCAAAAAGATCATCAAGGACAAGAACCACCCGAGCCACTGCCACTATCATCCAGAAGGCGAGGTACAGGTCAAAACTGAAAAACAGCTTCTATCTCAAGGCCATCAGACTGTTAATGTTAAACAGCCATCCCTAGCTCATTAGAGGCTGCTGCCCTATATACGTAGACTGGCCACTTTAATAATGGAACACTAGTCACTTTAATAACAGTTACATATTTTGCATTTCTCATCTCATATGTATATACAGTACTGTATTCTATCCTATTCTACTGTATCTTAGTCTATGCCGCTCTGACATTGCTCACCCAAATATTTATATATTCTTAATTCCATTCCTTTACTTTAGATTTGTGTGTATTGTTGTGAAATTGTTAGATATTACTGTTAGATATTACTGCACTGGTAGAGCTAGAAGCGCAAGCATTTCCCTACACCCTCAATAACATCTGCTAAACACGTGTATGTGACAAATTAGATTTGATTGGATTTTTTTATTTGATTTTGATACTGATGGTGTCTTTCAAAACTTACCCGAATCAAAAACCGTGTATTAATGGCAGCCTTGTCGGGAAAACTGAAGGAGAGACATGCTGCTTATAAACACGGCAAGGTGACCGGGGACAATTGTGTACTTAAACAGTACAAATACAACCTAGGCACATCCATCAAGATAGGGACAAAGTGGAGGAGCTATTCAGCGGGATGGATACAAGGCGTATGTGGCAGGGGCTTCTAACGATCACGGATTACAAAAAGAAAGCCTGTCAAGTCGCGGGCACCAGTGCTGCCCTACAGAACGAGCTAAACAGCTTTTTCTCATGCTTCGAGAAAAACAACTCTGAGCTCACCCCTATCCTCATCAACGGAGCGGTCAAAACCATAGAGTTCCTCGGCGTACACATCTCTGAGGAGCTGAAATGGTCAAACCACATTGACACATGGTGAAGAAGGCACAACAGCAACTCTTCAACCTCAGGAGGATGAAGTAATTCGGACTGTCCCCTAAGGCGCTCACAGTGTTCTACAGGAGCAGCATCGAGAGCATACTGTCGGGCTGCATCACAGCCTGGTACGGCAACTCCACCGCCGATGCTGACTGCAAGGCACTACAGAGGGTGGTACGCCCAGGCGAATGCATCATTGGGTGCACACTGCCTGCCCTCCAGGATACCTACAAAACCAGGTGTCACATGAAGGCCTAGAATATCCTCCTGGACCTCAGCCACCCGAGCCATGCCCTGTTCTCCCTGCTTCAATCACTCAGACACAGGCAGTACAGGAGCATCTAAAACTAACTGACTGGCCAATAGTTTTTACCCCCAGATCATTCAGGCTGATGAATAGACACTATTAGTCAGTTACCTGCACCTCCTGCCTCCTCAATGGACGATTAACCTGGCCACACCCCAATGGACATTTATATGTACAGTTGAAGTCGGAAGTTTACATACACCTTAGCCAAATACATTTAAACTCAGTTTTTCACAATTCCTGACATTTAATCAGAGTAGAAAATCTTAGGTCAGTTAGGATCACCACTTTATTTTAAGAATGTGAAGCTTTTATTTCTTTCATCACATCCCAGTGGGTCAGAAGTTTACATACATTCAATTAGTAGTTGGTAGCATTGCTTTTAAATTGTTTAACTTGGGTCAAACGTTTCAGGTAGACTTCCAAAAGCTTCCCACAATAAGTTGGGTGAATTTTGGCCCATTCCTCCTGACAGAGCTGGTGTAACTGAGTCAGGTTTGTAGGCCTCCTTGCTCGCACACGCCTTTTCAGTTCTGCCCACAAATGTTCTATAGGATTGAGGTCAGGGCTGTGTGATGGCCACTTCAATACCTTGACTTTGTTGTCCTTAAGACATTTTGCCACAACTTTGGAAGTATGCTTGGAGTCATTGTCTTTTTGGAATATCCATTTGCGACCAAGCTTTAACTTCCTGACTGATGTCTTGAGATGTTGCTTCAATATATCCACATCATTTTCTTCCCTCATGACACCATCTATTTTGTGAAGTGCACCAGTCCCTCCTGTAGCAAAGCACCCCCACAACATGATGCTGCCACCCCCGTGCTTCACGGTTGGGATGGTGTTCTTCGGCTTGCAAGCCTCCCCCTTTTTCCTCCAAACATAACGATGGTCATTATGGCCAAACAGTTCTATTTTTGTTTTATCAGACCAGAGGACATTTCTCCAAAAAGTACGATCTTTGTCCCAATGTGCAGGTGCAAACCGTAGTCTGGCTTTTTCATGGCGGTTTTGGAGCAGTGGCTTCTTCCTTGCTGAGCGGCCTTTCAGGTTATGTCGATATAGGACTCGTTTTACTGTGGATATAGATAATTTTGTACCTGTTTCCTCCAGCATCTTCACAAGGTCCTTTGCTGTTGTTCTGGGATTGATTTGCACTTTTCGCACCAAAGTCCGCTCATCTCTAGGAGACAGAACGCCTCTCCTTCCTGCATACTATTGTTTGTACAGATGAACATGGTACCTTCAGGCGTTTGGAAATTGCTCCCAAGGATGGCAATTTTTTTCTGGAGTCTTGGCTAATTTCTTTTGATTTTCCCATGATGTCAAGCAAAGAGGCACTGAGTTTGAAGGTAGGCATTGAAATACATCCACAGGTACACCTCCGATTGACTAAAATTATGTCAATTAGCCTATCAGAAGCTTCTAAAGCCATGACATCATTTTCGGGAATTTTCCAAGCTGTTTAAAGGCACAGTCAACTTAGTGTATGTAAACTTCTGACCCACTGGAATTGTGATACAGTGAATAATTATAAGTGAAATAATTTGTCTGAAAACAATTGTTGGAAAAATGACTTGTGTCATGCACAAAGTAGATGTCCTAATCGACTTGCCAAAACTATAGTTTGTCAACAAGAAATTTGTGGAGTGTTTGAAAAACGTTTTAATGACTCCAACCTAAGTGTATGTAAACTTCCAACTTCAACTGTATCATTGTCCCAGATGTAAACATGTATTCTTATTTTTTTTTATTGTTTCATTCACACCTGCACTGCTGGAGCTCAGAGCTTAATAATTTCACGGTATACAGCAACTACTTATGTGACCCTGTGCATGTGACTAAATACAATCTAATGTAATCTAATATAATCCACTCCTGAAATGTGGATTTAGAAAGAGCTCATGGTTATGCTTTGCAAATGTTTGGGATATGAGCTGATGTGAGCTGTTCCATCTCTCACTCTTCTCACTCCCTCTTTCCCCCCTCGCTCCGTTGTTAAAATTAATACTCTGTTGTCTGTGAATTCAAATGCACATGCACCACTTTGAACCTTGGCACCCAGGACTGCTGTATAAAGGAGAAAACTGCCCTGAGACTAAAGCAGAGCCAACCCCAGAGGCACTACACATTCTTCCAACTCGGTGGAGGGGTTAACTCCAGCAAAGCTGCAATTTACATCATATTAAACACAATATTTCTCACAACATTCTGAGCTCTGTTTTCACTTATCTTTAAAAAAAAATAATATCCCATCCCTTATTCAGAAACCCACAGCCAGACCCGCCCATATACCGTCTCTGTCCCTACAACAATGAATCATCCACTGTCTGTGATTTGGCAAAAAGGGACCAGCTCTTTATGTTCCATCTAAATCTTTATCCCTCTAACTAGCTGTAAGTTAATAGGCTAAAGCCACAGGATAAACCAAGGACCATTTAGTTACATTACATTCACACGAGTCAGAACAGGCAGTCAGCGGAAATTTGGCTTGACATTTTCCTGTCGAATTGATACAGATTGAATCAAAAGCAGGGCCGGCGCCAGAACGACTAAGTTTTATGGGCATTTGATTTCCATAGAGGGGCACGTTCTTTTCACTTTCACGAGACTTCATATGTGTTTACACATTTCATAAATGGGATTTATAGTAAAGACACATAATCTAACTCTAAAAATGTGTTATCTTTTCATGTGTCATGAACACAACCATTCATGATGTTTTCATCTGATTTACAAACCTCTTAAGATATGACACTTTTTTTTCAATTTTTGCCTAAAATGACATACCCAAATCTAACTGCCTGTAGCTCAGGACCTGAAGCAAGTATATCCATATTCTTGATACCATTTGAAATTAACCACGTTGAAGTTTGTGGAAATGTGACATTATTGTAGGAGAATATAACACATTAGATCTGGTAAAGATAATTAAAAGAAAAAACATGCACTTTTTTTACCATCATCTTTGAAATGCAAGAGAAAGGCCATAATGTATTATTCCAGCCCAGGCGCAATTTCGATTTTGGCCACTAGATGGCAGCAGTGTATGTGCAAAGTTTTAGACTGATCAATGAACTATTGCATATATGTTAAAAATGTTGTGTCAAGACTGCCCAAATGTGCCAAATTGGTTTATTAGTACATTTTCAAGTTCCAAATTGTGCACTCTCCTCAAACAATAGCACGGTATTCCTTCACTGTAATAGCTACTGTAAATTGGACAGTGCAGTTAGATTAACAATAATTTAATCTTTCTGCCCATATCAGATACAGTGGGGGGAAAAAGTATTTAGTCAGCCACCAATTGTGCAAGTTCTCTCACTTAAAAAGATGAGAGAGGCCTGTAATTTTCATCATAGGTACACTTCAACTATGACAGACAAAATGAGGGAAAGAAACCCAGAAAATCACATTGTAGGATTTTTTATGAATTTATTTGCAAATTATGGTGGAAAATAAGTATTTGGTCACATACAAACAAGCAAGATTTCTGGCTCTCACAGACCTGTAACTTCTTCTTTAAGAGGCTCCTCTGTCCTCCACTCATTACCTGTATTAATGGCACCTGTTTGAACTTGTTATCAGTATAAAAGACACCTGTCCACAACCTCAAACAGTCACACTCCAAACTCCACTATGGCCAAGACCAAAGAGCTGTCAAAGGACACCAGAAACAAAATTGTAGACCTGCACCAGGTTGGGAAGACTGAATCTGCAATAGGTAAGCAGCTTGGTTTGAAGAAATCAACTGTGGGAGCAATTATTAGGAAATTGAAGACATACAAGACCACTGATAATCTTCCTCGATCTGGGGCTCCACGCAAGATCTCACCCCGTGGGGTCAAAATGATCACAAGAACGGTGAGCAAAAATCCCAGAACCACAAGGGGGGACCTAGTGAATGACCTGCAGAGAACTGGGACCAAAGTAACAAAGCCTACCATCAGTAACACACTACGCCGCCAGGGACTCAAATCCTGCAGTGCCAGACGTGTCCCCCTGCTTAAGCCAGTACATGTTCAGGCCCATCTAAAGTTTGCTAGAGGGCATTTGGATGATCCAGATGAGGATTGGGAGAATGTCAGATGAAACCAAAATAGAACTGTTTGGTAAAAACTCAACTCGTTGTGTTTGGAGGACAAAGAATGCTGAGTTGCATCCAAAGAACACCATACCTACTGTGAAGCATGGGGGTGGAAACATCATGCTTTGGGGCTGTTTTTCTGCAAAGGGACCAGGACGACTGATCCGTGTAAAGGAAAGAATGAATGGGGCCATGTATCGTGAGATTTTGAGTGAAAACCTCCTTCCATCAGCAAGGGCATTGAAGATGAAACGTGGCTGGGTCTTTCAGCATGACAATGATCCCAAACACACCGCCCGGGCAACGAAGGAGTGGCTTCGTAAGAAGCATTTCAAGGTCCTGGAGTGGCCTAGCCAGTCTCCAGATCCCAACCCCATAGAAAATCTTTGGAGGGAGTTGAAAGTCCGTATTGCCCAGCGACAGCCCCAAAACATCACTGCTCTAGAGGAGATCTGCATGGAGGAATGGGCCAAAATACCAGCAACAGTGTGTGAAAACCTTGTGAAGACTTACAGAAAACATTTGACCTCTGTCATTGCCAACAAAAACTTTTGTTATTGACCAAATACTTATTTTCCACCATAATCTGCAAATAAATTCATAAAAAATCCTACAATGTGATTTTCTGGATTTTTTTTCCTCATTTTGTCTGTCATAGTTGAAGTGTACCTATGATGAAAATTACAGGCCTCTTTCATCTTTATAAGTGAGAGAACTTGCACAATTGGTGGCTGACTAAATACTTTTTTCCCCCACTGTATGTCTATGTCCTGGGAAGTGTTTTTGTTACTTAAACCTCATGCTAATTACATTAGCCTACGTTAGCTCAACTGTCCTGCGAGGGGACACTGATCCCGTCGAGGTTAATCACTTCAAATTTCGGGAAGCTTACAATTTACCCTACCAAGTTACAATTCATCTCATGCGAGAGCACTCTGCCATATGGACACAATGATATACCTTGATCCATTGGTAGCTAAAGAAATGAGCGCATGGAACTCAGAGATGCAGCAGTAGGCCTATAACTTCCATCGTAAACTAAATAAAATAGACAGGCCTAAACTAAAGCTGATAAATAAAAACTGTAGAAAATATCCTTATGAAAATTCAGGTTCTTCCAATCACATTAATATCTCTACTCCGCCTGTCTGCCTCTCTTTTTATTTGGCTTGACTTGAGCTATCGCTAGTGAAGTGCAACATTGCATCAAATCAATCAACTGGTTGCTATCAAACTTGCAACATTGTATCAACTAGGCTATTCCGGGCACTCAAGAGTTTCCTGCAACCAGTGAGCTTGGGATAAACAGTTTCCATGATCCATGGGATAATCAGATCCTGATATTTTGGTATTTCACACTGAGGCTTGGTGATTATGGAGGCCGGGAGAGTGTTGTAAAGATTTTTTAAATACTGTGAGGAACTGTTATCATTTACAATGGATGTTAAAAAATAATGACTTAGTTGACTTAATGTGTGAGGTTAAGAAAAAATGACTGACAAGC
The DNA here is from genome assembly GCA_030435695.1 of Brachymystax lenok tsinlingensis. Taxonomy (NCBI): domain Eukaryota; kingdom Metazoa; phylum Chordata; class Actinopteri; order Salmoniformes; family Salmonidae; genus Brachymystax; species Brachymystax lenok. The sequence goes on from CM059817.1 coordinate 22,165,123, forward strand.
TCAGTTTATCAGTGGTGGACATGGTAAATTAAGAAAATTAGAAATCCCCAAATGGGCACCTACATTTGCGCAGAGCAGGCCAGGTACTTCTATACTTGCTCAGGCTCGCGCACTCCCTCAACATTATCAGGACAGAGAAACCAGACACATGCTCATTGCTGACATGGAGCACCCCAAACAAAAGACAATGGAAAAATTGACAAAACTCGTAAATGATGGTTATGAAATAAACAAAGCTTTCTCACAAGTGTAGCAGGTAGTGAGCTCTGCAAACAATGTTTCCACTCTGAGAATGGTAAATGACTTTAATTAATACATTAACAGAAATGTATGTAACCAAATTATGGGGATTAACGGTACATTTACTAGGCCTACTGGTAACATAAATATATGTAATGGGGAATTTATCAAAATAAACAATCAAAGGGCAAACAATTCACACAATGAAACAATGAATGCGCAAGAATTGGCGGAAGACAGCAGTGCATTCTGGAGAGCTGAGTGCATGCATGCATTCTGGAGAGAGACACGCCATATCTTCGCCATACTCCCTTCCCCTTCTTCTTGACTCAACATTTTAAATGATACTCAAGACACGATCTTCACACATTTGAGATGCTTTTCACTGACAACCACAACTCAATAATCAGCTAGGTCTACTGCCATGAGTGCTGCCCAAATTGCGGGCTTCCCAAAATGTGGGTAGCGCATGTGGCAATAGGCCTATCTGATTATTGCCCTTGTGATTTGAAACAATCCACATCATAAAAAACAAAATTCAAATGATCCTCTCTGGTTAAGTCATGCTCTCTGGTGAAGTATTTTGAATGATTGCATTTTGACAGGAGTAATTATATAATTTTGGCAAAACATCAATTTACTTTAACCAGCATACAAACAGTGCACTGTGCACCCACCAACTGTCCTTTCCAATTCGCAAGTGACTGAAACCAGAAATCTGTATATAATGACAAGATGCTCATGTCTCCACCCTAACAATGGGAGTTATTGTGCCAAAGGTGGGAAGGAAGGCGACAAGCTGAGGTCTGCATATTAAGACCATAGAAACGCATTGGCCTTATTCTTGACCGATTTTGGCGAGAGTGAGCCCTCTTGCTTCACCTATTCCTCTCTGCTGAAACTCTCACCAGAGAAAGCATCCGAGCAAGCAAAAGAGAGCCCCTCTACTGTCTTACTATACTGTATGTAGCCTGTGTATCTGATTCTGTCTGGACAGAAATCGTATGACATGCCATACTCTTTTTGTCCAGACAGCATCAGATACATGGTCAACACATACTGAGACAGAGGGGCGCTGTTTCACTCGCTCTGATGTTTTCTCTGAGATTGATCCTTTTTTCTGTCGTGCCCTTAGTGTTCTGAAATGGATAGAATCTGTGTTCATTGCCAAAGGAAACACTGTAGTGAATGAGTCCTGAAAAGTACACTTTCATAATGTTCTCACAGTGTTCTCTCTTTCCCAATGACGGGGTTTAATCTAGTGCATGATCTGAAAAATATTTGATCTCTGCCCCTCTTTACACATACACGTGATGTACGCACACACACACACACACACACACACACACACACACACACACACACACACACACACACACACACACACACACACACACACACACACACACACACACACACACACACACACACACACACACACACACACAGATAGATAGATACACACAGATAGATACACATGCCAGTTCTACCCATAGCGGACACACGTCTTTGTGCAACCCCCTTGCTTTACATGAGGTACATTCCCTATACTGTCCACTTACTGTAACAGGCGGTCAGTCATTAAAATTATTTTATTACTTTTTATAGTTTCACAGGCAGACAGTGGCATGCTGGACTCTTATGCTCCACAAATTTGTCTGAAGCAAATCAAGGCCAGGGTTGTGACGGCCTGAATCTCAGACCTGACTGTTACTATGCTCTGTCTCCTGTATCTATTACTGCACAGCATTCTTTTCCGAATACAACATGTGTAGACCTTACAGTGAAATTCTTACTTAAAAGCCCTTAACCAACAATACAGTTTAAAAATATGAATAAGAAATAAAAGTAACAAGTAGTAAAATACAAATAGTCTGGGTAGCCATTTCATTAGATGTTCAGGAGTCTTATGGCTTGGGGGTGGAAGCTGTTTAGAAGCCTTTTGGTACCACTTGCCATGCGGTAGCAGAGAGAACAGTCTATGACTAGGGTGGCTGGAGTCTTTGACAATTTTTAGGGTCTTCCTTTGGTATAGATGTCTGGTATAGAGGTCCTGGATTGTCGTGCCCTCTTCACGACAAAATAAGTCACTGTGTGTGGATTACAGAAACTGCTAAATTATCATATATAATATTGCAGTATGCTTTAGATCAATGATTTTATCAGGCATTTGAATAAACACTGGGGTCCAGTGTCAGTAAGTGCGTCTTGGCAGTTTGCCTTCTGAGTAATGTGGTGACAACATGGCGGCAGGCTCCTGCCAGGTGAGCTCTGATTGGCTTTGTGTTGTGTTGGACACGTGGAGGTCATTGTCTTGCCTGATAATAAAAGAGACTGAGTTATAGGGCTGATCTCTCCTGCCAGTATCAACTGCAACACACATGAGGAGCCACATCAATCACTCACCACCCAATGGAGACCAGATGGTTCCTTACTTCAAGGGTAGAATGTGCTATCAGACCCTGGTGTTGGTTTTGAACCAGGGCCAGTCCGCACAGACAGAGCCATTGGCCAACTTGGTTGCAGTTTTTCACAGCTGATTCTGGACAAGGAGAGGAGAGAGATGGAGATAGATAGGGGGAGAGAGAGGAATAATGTATAATGTATACATGAAGAATATACACTTCCCATGGTCATTTTATGCGGTCATACAGTATTTGAATGAGTCATGAGCCCTTTGCGAGGATGAACAATAAAGCGACAAACTTAATTTCCCCTCACAAATGATGAAAGTTATGTCAATCATTCAGCCCTCCATACTTCCTCTCCTCTTTTCATTCTAGCACTCCTGTCCTATCTCGCTTCCAGCCCAATGACTGCATTCAAACATCCACATTCATCTCCAGTGTGTGGGCGTGAGGCTGGAGGGGATAGCTGCATTTGATAAATCACAAAGTTAATTCAATTTAGGTGAGTTTCCTGCTCCTCGTTCCTTTGTTTTACAGCTAAGAAAGAGATCAATGAAGCTGAGGAATTTTCTCTTTTTCTTTTCTGGGGCCCATAAAAGTAAAATGTATGTCTGGCTCCTGGACTGAGTTAGGGCATTGAGGTTTTCCCTCCTTTTATGAGTTTAGACAGAATAGAGTCATTAGTAGTGATGGTTCTGGCTTTTGGGTTAAGGGTTAACTGTATGCCACTTTGAATAGAAGTGCGACATAAACTGACATTCTGACTAGCTATGATTCAATAGCTAGCTAAACTGCCATTCTGACTAGCAATGATTCAATAGCTAGCTAAACTGCCATTCTGACTAGCAATGATTCAATAACTAGCTAAACTGCCATTCTGACTAGCAATGATTCTATAGCTAGCTAGCTACTACAGGAAAGGCTGCACAGAAAATATGTTTATTTGTGGTCAAGGTCTCCATCACCTAAGGCCACATTTATTTTTTATTTTGTTTGGTTGACAGGGCCATATCTTTAAGGGGTGTATGTTTTTACACATTAGGACGTATCCTCCATTTCGAAGGGTAATTCATGAGCACAGCGTCTTCAGGTTTCACATGGTGTGTAATTATATTTTTTCAGCCTCAGTGCTGAAGATGGAAAAACAGTTAATGTCATTCTGACCATGAATTATCACTTTATGTACCTTCATTTTAGGATGATAAACTGTCCTGTCACGTTTGAGGTAAATCTCACTCTTTGTCCCCTCCTCCTCTCTCCTGCTCGCTCCTCCCTATAATTGCCATTCTCTCCCGTTCCTCCCCTTCATTGAAGCACAGTAAGCAGTTAACCAACCCGGTGTCTGCTGACAGTATGGATTCCTCTGCCTACTCTGTTTTGTTTCTGGATTACTTTTTTTTACGACGTCAGTTTTGAGTTTTAAAGTCTTCTGTGCCAGCTGAATTGGCTGTAACCACACAGTGCGGTACACACACTGAATCCATAACGACCCAACGGAGCCATGAGCCCTTACTGCCCTGGCAGGACAGACAAGAAGAGAGGTGTGTGTGTGTGTGTTGAATAGCTGCATCTGTGTTCCTTGCATTCCTCATACAAAGTGACCATCCCTCTGTGGTCCTATTGTATCAGACCTACAGCAGTGGAGGAAACAGCACAGCAAGGTAAAACATTTCACTCCTCTGGCGATAAAACTGTGGATCATAAACACTTCACAGAGATAATCTCTCATCTGAACCCAGAGACCTAACAATGCAGGCGTCCCCTCTCAAACACAGCTGGGGCCAATATCACACAGATTATAGCACAGGCATTCAACTCAAATCAATCAATCAATCAAATGTATTTATAAAGCCCTTCTTACATCAGCTGATGTCACAGAGTGCTGTACAGAAACCCAGCCTAAAACCCCAAACAGCAAGCAATGCAGGTGTAAAAGCACGGTGGCTAGGAAAAACTCCCTAGAAAGGCCAAAACCTAGGAAGAAACCTAGAGAGGAACCAGGCTGTGAGGGGTGGCCAGTCCTCTTCTGGCTGTGCCGGGTGCAGATTATAACAGAACATGGACAAGATTTTAAAATGTTCATAAAACAGGCAGAACAGTTGAAACTGGAGAAGCAGCATGGCCAGGTGGACTCGGGACATCAAGGAGTCATCAGGCCAGGTAGGCCTTGAGGAATGGTCCTAATGCTCAGGTCCTCCGAGAGAGAGAGAGAGATATAATTAGAGAGAGCATACTTAAATTCACACAGGACACCAGATAAGTGAAGAAATACTCCAGATATAACAGACGGACCCTAGCCCCCCGACACATAAACTACTGCAGCATAAATACTGGGGGCTGAGACAGGAGGGGTCGGGAGACACTGTGGCCCGTCCGACGATACCCGGACAGGGCCAAACAGGCAGGATATAACCCCACCCACTCTGCCGAAGCACAGCCCCCACACCACTAGAGGGATATCTTCAACCACCAACTTACCATCCTGAGACAAGGCCGAGTATAGCCCACAAGATCTCCGCCACGGCACCAGTAAGCCAGTGACTCAGCCCCTGTAATAGGGTTAGAGGCAGAGAATCCCAGTGGAGGGGAACCAGCCAGGCAAAGACAGCAAGGGTGGTTCGTTGCTCCAGTGCCTTTCCGTTCACCTTCACACTCCTGGGCCAGACTACACTCAATCATAGGACCTACTGAAGAGATGAGTCTTCATTAAAGACTTAAAGGTTGAGACCGAGTCTGCGTCTCACATGGATAGGCAGACTATTCCATAAAAATGGAGCTCTATAGGAAAAAGCCCTACCTCCAGCTGTTTGCTTAGAAATTATAGGGACAGTAAGGAGGCCTGCGTCTTGTGACCGTAGCGTACGTGTAGGTATGTACGGCAGGACCAAATCGGAACGATAGGTAGGAGCAAGCCCATGTAATGCTTTGTAGGTTAGCAGTTAAACCTTGAAATCAGCCCTTGCCTTATCTGGAAGCCAGTGTAGAGAGGCTAGTACTGGAGTAATATGATAACATTTTTGGGTTCTAGTCAAGATTCTAGCAGCCGTGTTTAGCACTTACTGAAGTTTATTTAGTGCTTTATCCGGGTAGCCGGAAAGTAAAGCATTGCAGTAGTCTAACCTAGAAGTTACAAACGCATGGATTAACTTTTCTGCATCATTTTTGGGCAGAAAGTTTCTGATTTTTACAATGTTACGTAGATGGAAAAAAGCTGTCCTTGAAACAGTCTTGATATGTTTGTCAAAAGAGAAATCAGGGTCCAGAGAAACGCTGTGAGGTCCTTCACAGTTTTATTTTAGATGACTGTACAACCATCAAGATTAGTTGTCAGATTCAACAGAAGATCTCTTTGTTTCTTGGGACCTAGAACTAGCATCTCTGTTTTGTCAGAGTTTAAAACTATAACATTTTCCGCCATCCACTTCCTTATGTCTGAAACACAGGCTTCCAGGGAGGGCAATTTTGGGGCTTCACCATGTTTCATCGAAATGTACAGCTGTGTGTCATCCGCATAGCAGTGAAAGTTAACATTATGTTTCCGAATGACATCACCAAGTGGTAAAATATATAGTGAAAACAATAGTGGTCCCAAAACAGAGCCTTGAGGAACACAGTTTTTTTTGTCAGAGGACAAACCATCCACAGAGACAAACTGATATCTTTCCGACAGAAAAGATCTAAACCAGGCCAGAACTTGTCCATGTAGACCAATTTGGGTTTCCAATCTCTCCAAAAGAATGTGGTGATCGATGGTATCAAAAGCAGCACTAAGGTCTAGGAGCACGAGGACAGTTGCAGAGCCTCGGTCTGACGCCATTAAAAGGTCATTTACCACCTTCACAAGTGCAGTCTCAGCCCTATGATGGGGTCTAAAACCAGACTGAAGCGTTTCGTATACATTGTTTGTCTTCAGGAAGGCAGTGAGTTGCTGCGCAACAGCTTTTTCTACAATTTTTGAGAGGAATGGAAGATTCGATATAGGCCGATAGTTTTTTATATTTTCTGGGTAAAGGTTTGGCTTTTTCAAGAGAGGCTTTATTACTGCCACTTTTAGTGAGTTTGGTACACATCCGGTGGATAGAGAGCTGTTTATTATGTTCAACATAGGAGGGCCAAGCACAGGAAGCAGCTCTTTCAGTAGTTTAGTTGGAATAGGGTCCAGTATGCAGCTTGAAGGTTTAGAGGCCATGATTATTTTCATCAATATGTCAAGAGATATGGTACTAAAAACTTGAGTGTCTCTCTTGATTTTATGTCTCGGCAAAGTTGTGCAGACTCAGGACAACTGAGCTTTGGAGGAATACGCAGATTTAAAGAGGAGTCCGTAATTTGCTTTCTAATGATCATGATCTTTTCCTCAAAGAAGTTCATGAATGTATCACTGCTAAAGTGAAAGCCATCCTCTCTTGGGGAATGCTGCTTTTTAGTTAGCTTTGCGACAGTATCAAAAATACATGTAGGATTGTTCTTATTTTCCTCAATTAACTTGGAAAAATAGGATGATCGAGCAGCAGTGAGGGCTCTTCGATACTGCACGGTACTGTCTTTCCAAGCTAATCGGAAGACTTCCAGTTTGGTATGGCGTCATTTCGTTCCAATTTTCTGGAAGCTTGCTTCAGAGCTCAGGTATTTTCTGTATACCAGGGAGCTAGTTTTTATGGCAAATGTTTTTTGTTTTTAGGGGTGCGACTGTATCTAGGGTATTGCGCAAGGTTACATTGAGTTCCTCAGTTAGGTGGTTAACTGATTTTTGTACTCTGACGTCCTTGGGTAGGTGGAAGGATTCTGGAAGGGCATCTAGGAATCTTTGGGTTGTCTGAGAATTTATAGCATGACCTTTGATAATCCTTGGTTGGGGTCTGAGCAGATTATTTGTTGCGATTGCAAACGTAATAAAATGGTTTTCCGATAGTCCAGGATTATGAGGAAAAACATTAAGATCCACAACATTTATTCCACAGGACAAAACTAGGTCCAGAGTATGACTGTGGCAGTGAGTAGGTCCGGAGACATGTTGGACAAAACCGACAGAGTCGATGATGGCTCCAAAAGCCTTTTGGAGTGGGTCTGTGGACTTTTCCATGTGAATATTAAAGTTGTCTGCCATGACTACAAGGTCCGATAGGAATTCAGGAAACTCAGTGAGGAACGTTGTATATGGCCTAGGAGGCCTGTAAACAGTAGCTATAAAATGTGATTGAGTAGGATGCATAGATTTCATGACTACAAACTCAAAAGACGAAAACGTTGTTTTTTTGTTTTTTGTAAATAGAAATTTGCTATCGTAAATGTCAGCAACACCTCCGCCTTTGCGGGATGCGCGGGGGCTATGGTCACTAGTGTAACCAGGAGGTGAGGCCTCATTTAACACAATAAATTCATCAGGCTTAAGCCATGTTTCAGTCAGGCCAATCACATCAAGATTATGATCAGTGATTAGTTCATTGACTAGAACTGCCTTGGAAGTGAGGGATCTAAAATTAAGTAGCTCCATTTTTGAGATGTGAGGTATCACAATCTCTTTCAATAATGGCAGCAATGGAGGAGGTCTTTATTCTAGTGAGATTGCTAAGGTGAACACAATAACTCGACCTACATGTACATATTACCTCAACTAACCCGTGTCCCCGCACATTGACTCTGTACCAGTACCCCCCAGTATATAGTCTCGCTATTGTTATTTTACTGCTGCTCTTTAATTACTTGTTACTTTTATTTCTTATTCTTATTCGTGTTTTTTTAACCCTCCTGTTGTGTTCGTTTCTTGTTAACTCATTCTGTGTTCCCGGGCCAAAATGACCGCCCCATTATATCTGATTATAAATCCATAATAATACATATATTATCACCTAATGTTGTGTTAGATCTTTTTTATCAATTTAAGTTTATGCAAACATTACAGGTTTTGAACTTCTATTTGCTATTTATGGCCTGTAGGCCTCATTGACCTGAGCTCATACAACTCGTTTTTGAGTTAAAAAAAGCATAATGTACAGATTATTTTAACTATAACAAATACTCAGATGAAAAATATTGTGCTATTTATCACAGAATACTTTGTGTCAAAGTTTAACAAGGACTCTTTCTTCCTCACCAGTGTCATGATCAAAGATATGATCAAGAGCCTCACATTGTGCTGGTCATTGTGCTGCCACAGAATGAATTGTGAGCAAGGCCTCAAAAAGCTTTATATACCAGAGCTACAAGAAATGTTCTATATATTTTTGAAACAATGTTGTGATTGTTTGTGAGAATGCCGACAGGTGTGGTTCCCGTGGAGGAAAGATTCTATTGGGGAAGGGTTCCCGTGGGGTTTGACATAGAAGCCAAGAAGGGGAGTGAGGTGTGTGTGTGTATGTGCTCAAACACACATGCATGTGGGGGTTGGGAGAGGAAGTGTGTCCATCTGATGAATGGGCATGTGCCTGAACTCAATTTTATACACTAATTGTAGTCTCACCCATTCATTTCTAATGACCGGTCATTTTTGATCGGGAACACCACAGGTGTACAAAAGTTAAATAAAACTCCCAAAATGTTTTGAAAGTTATCCAAAAGCTAGCACATTTGGTTCCTTGAAAGTTGTGGGAACGTGACATTCAGTGGAACCATGAGGAAACCTGTAGAAAACATTAATTTGAAGTACTGAAATTCCCACATTGTTTCTTAATGTTCTTTGAATATTCTGAGAACATGACTTTAAATAGAACCATGAGGAAACCTGTAGGAAATTCTTATTCTTATTCATATTTTTTTTAAACTGCATTGTTGGCTCATAAGTAAGCATTTCACTGTAAGGTCTACACCTGTTGTATTCGGCGCATGTGACTAATACAATTTGATTTGATTTGAGCTTACTCTTCCCATACCATAACCTGAAAGATCATCCAGCTAGCACATGTTATGCTGAAGTACTGAAATTCCCACCTAAAAAAAATATGGTTCTCAGAACGTTACGTGCTAGCTGGCCATCCTGCACCATTCCCAGAAAGTTGTGGGAAGGCTGTATGCAAAATAACCATAGGACAACCACGCTATCACCAAGCTCTAAGAAACATATGGTTCTCAGAACGTTATGTGCTAGCTGGGTAGAGAGAGAAGATGCAAAATGGACCTTCGATCAGTGTCTAGGCAGGGGCTACTTTCTCAGGTCCAGGTCCAGGTCCATCCCAGCTGGGTCCATACAGATAACAGCTGTCCATCTCTCTGGAGGCAGACTGTCTGTTTGTAGTCCGTCAGCTGTAGTGGCTTATAGAGACGGAAACTCTTAGGGTCTTATGAAGTTCAGTGATGCTATGGTAGAGTACAGTAATTTATGCTTTGGGTTTCCCTGCTAAGCTTTACACAACCCAAATCAAGTCTCCAGCACTGTAGACAATTTAGACACGAGGTGACGCCATTTTTTCACTTTGGCATTTGGTGTGCCATCTCTATGGTGTTTCTGTCTTTCGTCATATTTCTATTCATCGCTCCAAATGTCACCCCTCTACTCCCCCCATTCTTAACTCAACAGTTTTCCACACCTTCAAACAACATTTTATTGTCAAATAATAGGCATGGTCTACCCCTAATCGCATCCTAGACCCAAGTCTCACCTCAAACTACCTTTGTCCTTGCCCTAATCCCAACATTTCCTCCCTCTCTTTCTCTCTTTCTCATATTGCCATGTCCCATTCTCACAGAGCCAGACGCCTGCTCCCCAGCTGTACTCAGAATGCTGAGATAAGTCTATGGGAAGAGGTCTGGCACACACAAAAGCACACACCACACACACCACACACACATACACCACAGGAGGTTGGTGGCACCTTATTTGGGGAGGACGGGCTTGTGGTAATGGCTGAAGCAAAATTAATACAATGGCATCAAACACATGGTTTCTATGTGTTTGGTGCCAATCAATAGGCTCAGTTCCAGCCATTATTATGAGCCGTCCTCCCCTCAGCAGCCTCCACTGACACACACGCACGCACGCGCACACACACACACACACACACACACACACACACACACACACACACACGAACACACACACACACACACACACGAACAAACACAAACACACACACACGAACACACACACAAACACACACACACACACACACGAACACACACAAACAGACACATACACGAACGCACACACACACACGAACCCACACGAACACACACACACACACGAACACACACACACACGAACACACTCACACACACACCACAAAAGGGATCATAAAGCTCCTTCTCGGTTTTCACTTCCCCTCTGTCTCCTCCCTCTCTTCATCCTCGATGAGCAAATCAATGTAAAACAGAACCCACAAACAAACAATTAACAAGCCATAACTATGACTGTCAGGAAATTGTCCACTAGTGATTTAGGGACTGGGAGTGAGTAATGTGAAAGAGATTAAAAAGCAGTATGTGTCTCACTCAATTATACAATGTGAAAACGAGCTGAAGCTTGCTTCATTCTCTCTCCCGAGTCATTATCATTTCACAGCTTCCTCTTTCTCTTTCTCTCTATCTACTGTATACTCATCCATCACTCTATGTTCTCCATCACTCTTCTCCTCTCTACACTATACTATTTTCATGTGTCTATTCCTTTATCCCTCTCACAAATCATATCTCCTTCCAGCAGGTTGTATGGTGGCTTACCACACTTACACACCACAGCAATGGGTATGGTATGATAGGAGGACTATTTCTTTCTTTCTCCCCGTCTTGTTAGATTGGAATTAAAAGGGAATTTTTGTGTTATCTAATGCTGTATTCGTAACCAAGTGGGAGGTGGGAATTTACCAGTAGTGAAGTCGTAAATACCAGTAGTGAAGTCGTAAATACCAGTTGGATGCATTCACATGCTTTGATCGTGTTGAGTAAGGCTGATTGGCTAATGGCCAAAAACCTGTGTAAACCACAAACTAAAAGTACAGCTATCATGCTTGTGAAGAAATTATAGTGTTCAAAAACCATATAAATAGATTGGTTTGGTTGTTGCATTTACCTGCCAAGAATGCTGTTATCGAGGTCATTTCCTTAGTATGTCATGTCAGAGGTCAGCATGTGGGAGAAGTGGGAGCTCAGGATGATAGAAGAGTTTCCCACTAGTCATTAGTTGGAGGGCCGTTCAAGTGGATTTTTCCCAGTTGTATGTGCTAAATTCCCACTTCCCGCTTAGTTTCAGGGTCGTAAAAATGCCCAGTTGCCCATTATTTTTGGCTACCATGGCTAGCTGAAGAGATCTCAGTGAGCACAGGGGGTTTAAGTGTGTGTGTGTGTGTGTGTGTGTGTGTGTGTGTGTGTGTGTGTGTGTGTGTGTGTGTGTGTGTGTGTGTGTGTGTGTGTGTGTGTGTGTGTGTGTGTGTGTGTGTGTGTGTGTGTGTGTGTGTGTGTGTGTGTGTGTCTCTCAGTCACCACATCTCAACCCAATTGAACACTTATGGGAGATTATGGAGCGGCGCCTGAGATAGCGTTTTCCACCACAATCAACAAAACACCAAATTATGGAATTTCTCATGGAAGAATGGTGTTTCATCCATCCAATAGAGACACTTGTTTAATCTATGCCAAGGCGCATTGAAACTGTTTTGGCAGCTCGTGGTGGCCCAACGTCATATTAAGACACTTTATGTTGGTGTTTCATTTATTTTGCCAGTTACCTGTGTGTGTGTGTGTGTGTGGTGTGTGTGTGTGTGTGTGTGCGTGTGTGTGCGTGTGTGTGTGTGTGTGTGTGTGTGTGTGTGTGTGTGTGTGTGTGTGTGTGTGTGTGTGTGTGTGTGTGTGTGTGTGTGTGCGTGTGTGTGCGTGTGTGTGTGTGTGTGTGTGTGGTTGTTTACGACTGAAGAGAGTTCCTTTAAACTCAAACTAGGAAATAAGTTTCTGATGTCAAGTTTTCTCTGCTTCTCATGCAACACACACCCCTTAAGTCAAAACATGTCTACCCTAGACATGACCACCACTTCTAATTGAGTTGCCACAGTACCCTGTGGTTGTTTCTGTTTTCAATTTATGTAGTTCTTCGGTCTTAAATCCAACTTGAAATACAGTGCCTAGTCAAAGTCTACACACACCCCTTGCAGTTTTCACATTTTGCTGCCTAAAAAGGATTACATTTTTTTATTGTATATTTTCTTCCACTTTGAAAATGTGGAGAAGGTTGTGTAGATAAGTGGGATTTTTTGGGGATGTAATCCCTTTTTAGATAAAATTCCGATGCCTGTTACAGTAAAATCCTATAATTGAGACATTACATATGAACTAGACTCAAATGTGTTGTTTACGTGCAGGTTGTGTTGCCTTGGTGACGGAGTTGGCGTGACATCAGACCTCTGACCTTAGATAAACTGTCAACAGGCTTTTGGAAGGTTCTGGGAGGGGTTTGAAGGTAACACAGTACACATAAGCACAGACATCATGGGAGTAGAACCCTGTATGTCAACATAGCGTTGGTGCGAGACGACATTCAATTCAGCATTGAAAAAAAGCACAAGTTTTAGTTTGTCCCGCCTTTTTAAAGCTATCTCTCTCTCTCTCTCTCTCTCTCTCTCTCTCTCTCTCTCTCTCTCTCTCTCTCTCTCTTTCTCTCTCTCTCTTGTTTCCTTTGCGTCCTCCTCTTGCCCTTGGTCTCAACACACCCCTGATTCCACAAGAGCCTGCTGAGGTGAGAACGGAGCGAATGGAATGGCATCAAACATGGAAACATGTGTTTGATGTATTTGAAATCATTCCACTAATTCCGCCCCAGCCATTACCACGAGACCATCCTCCCCAATTAAGGTGGTATCAACCTCCTGTGCCTGATTCCTACCCCCTGACCTCTAGGCAGAGTCAATCATGAGTCCACAGACAAGGCATTAAATCTGTCATTACAGTCATACAGAGATCTGTGGCTCAGTCCTAGACTTTCCCACTCAACCCCACTGGATACATAAGTCATGTCAGTCCTGTGCATCAAACTGGACTCAGAACAGTGAACTTCAGTTGAAAGGAGAATTCCACTCCTGCACATTTTCTGTTTTTCATAGCAACTTTTTATGTTTACAAAAATGTTTAAACAAACTGTTGATCAGCCCGGTTAGTTACACATCAGAACAAATTCCTCTTCTCCACCAGCTATGAACCACACAAACATATCGTTTCCTCTCTGTGCCTGAACCAAACCATTGATCAGAAGGAACATCTGATTATTCTAATAAGCACATACTTTCTCCCGGGCATAAGTGCCATGTGTGGAACGCATAAAAACCCCTCTTTTCATTCGGCCCCAACCAAACTGCCATGGTTTGCCATAACCACGTTTTAACTGAGCCAGAGTTTCAATGGGAAACGTATCCTCCTGTTCTTCTTCATGTTTGCTTTAGAACAACATGTTTATGTGGCCGGCTAGATGGGGATGGTCTGCTGGAGAAGCCTGACCAGCCTTGATTTACTATGTTATAACTACAGTGAAGAAATGCTTTAACATGCAGTTTGTCTTCCTCTGTTGTTGTTTTTTGCTGTAAATTGTAATGTACAGCAACCAGTCTCTTTCTGATTTTCAAGTCTGTTCAATAACAACAAGGCAGAAACATAGGCAAACTTTCAGGCTGGTACAAACAAGTTATTTTGGACATGGGTAGAATTGCATTGTCAACTGCAGTGCAAAAGCGATACTACATATTTTCACTTATCATTCACTGTGAGGGATATAGCGCAAATTCAGTCAGTACACCTACATAAACAGGCCATATCTATGTGACAAGTCTGAGAGAGAAGACATAGCTTTGTCCTTTATTTACCAAGACGGTCAGAATGCAAACACCAAAATATCTCTGTCAGGAGAGAAAGGCCATCTCCTCGAAACATCTCCAGTATCTTAATTTGATCACCCTGTTGCAGGAGAACATTCCTGACATGCAGGATAGGTAAAACCTGTAATGTATTCAAGGTTTAAAAAGGCGTCTGGCTCAAATGACGATCTTCTCAAAGCATTTTTTCGGAGAATCTCAATAGAATACCTCCACTGCTCTTACATGCAGAATAACAATACCAGAACCTAGGAGATAATGTTGCAGCATGGAGAGAGGGCTTACTGTATATTATCCATCACCAATATAACACCAAAACAGCAAAAAGGCTAAGGAGGAGTACAGGGATGTATTTCATACTTTATTCAGAGTCGATCTAACTTACTGTAAACATAATCCTGTAATGTTCTATAGAAACTGCTATGAGTACACATTTTCTTGAAATGTGCAATATGCAGATATCGCTCTGCCATTTCCTAGTTGCTAAAATTCGAATAGTTTGCCTAATATCACGACTCAGGATATGACCCAGATGCAGACACGGGAGGCAGATAGTACAGTTCACAGATTATTTATTAGAAACACGGGGCAGGCAAGGGCAGGTCGACGTCAGGCAGAGGTTCGTGATCAGGTCAGAGTCAGGCAAGTACAGGACGGCAGGCAGGCTCGGGGTCAGGGCAGGCAGGGATTCGTAATCGGGTCAGAGTCAGGCAAGTACAGGACGGCAGGCAGGCTCGGGATCAGGGTAGGCAGAATGGTCAGAACCGGGAAAAACTAGGAAACAGAACTAGAGAAACAGGAAGGCAGGAAATAACGCTGGTAAGACCTGACAAGACAGGATGAACTGGTAACAGACAAACAGAGAACACAGGTATAAATACACTGGGGATAATGGGGAAGACGGGTGACACCTGGTGGGGGGGTTGCCCATCAGGTACAGGACGGCAGGTAGGCTCGGGTCAGGGCAGGCAGAATGGTCAGAACCGGGAAAAACTAGGAAACAGAACTAGAGAAACAGGAAGGCAGGAAAGAACGCTGGTAAGACCTGGCAAGACAGGACGAACTGGTAACAGACAAAGAGAACACAGGTATAAATACACTGGGGATAATGGGCAACACCTGGAGGGGGGTGGAGATAAGCACAAAGACAGGTGAAGCGGACCAGGGTGTGACAGCCTAATTTTATACTTTACTTGACAAAGCAAGTAAAGTATAGTGTAGAGAATCCTTGTACCATATAAACCGTTGTGAAAATTATTTGAATTAACCCAAAATATTGTATTTTGGGTTTCTTTCGATACAAAACCGAAAGTAAAAGAAGCAAAAACAAAACTTAAGAACGGGACGCATAGAAATCGCGCACATAGAACAGATCTACTGCTTCTTAGACTTGGTTTCAATGAGAACGACAGATATATAACTCACATTTCTATGTGCATTTGGTTGAGTTTCCCAAAAAAGTTACAAATTGCAGCTTTAAGAAGTGTAAGTGTTTAAGTGTAAACTGAACCTCAGGATCCTCTTTCCAGCAGTTCTTCGGGAAAAGGAACTTTTCATCCCTGAGCCAACAAGGGGAAAAAATCGGTCGATGTGCCATTGAGCAGACCCTGGCTGTGACCTCACTCTCCGAGGGTGTCTCAGGGAGAGTTGGGATATGTAAAAAAAAAAAAAACATTTCCAATTCACACATAAGTAATAATACACACCTATTCATGCGCATAGAACAAATATAAGCACTCACGTATTTACTATCACACACATGTGTTTTATGTCCAGTGTTTGCCTATTGCCCGTACAGGAGGAGAAGTTATTGCACGTTGAACCTCAATATCCATTTTGAAACTTTCTCTTCCTCCCTTTGCTTCATCCCCAACTCCACTCCCAACCCTTCATTTGTAAAGCTTTCCCTTTCTCCCTAAATCCAATCAAATCATTTACAACTGCGACCTGGCCAAGATAAAGCAAAGCAGTTCAACACATACAACAACACAGAGTTACACACGGAGTAAAACAAACATACAGTCAATAATACAGTAGAAACAAACTAATCTATATACTAAGAGTGCAAATGAGGTAAGATAAGGAAGGTAAGGCAATAAATAGGCCATGGTGGCAAAGTAATTGCAATATAGCATTTAAACACTGGAATGGTAGATGTGCAGTAGATGAATGTGCAATGTATAAAAACTGGGGTGCAAAGGAACAAGATAAATAAATAAATACAGTAGGGGATGAGGTAGTTGGTTGGGCTATTTACAGTTGGGCTATATACAGGTGCAGGGGTCTGTGAGCTGCTCTGACAGCTGGTGCTTAAAGCTGGTGAGGGAGATAAGTGTCTCCAGTTTCAGAGATTTTTGTAGTTCGTTCCAGTCATTGGCAGCAGAAAACTGGAAGGAAAGTCGGCCAAAGGAGGAATTGGCTTTGGGGGTGACCAGTGAGATATACCTGCTGGAGCGCGTGCTACGGGTTGGTGCTGCTATGGTGACCAGCGAGCTGAGATAAGGCGGGGCTTTACCTAGCAGGGACTTGTAGATGACCTGGAGCCAGTGGGTATGGCGACGAGTTTAAAGCGAGGGCCAGGCAACGAGAGTGTACAGGTCCCAGTGTCGGGTGGTATATGGGGCTTTGGTGACAAAACGGATGGCACTGTGATAGACTGCATACAATTTGTTGAGTAGAGTATTGGAGGCTATTTTGTAAATGACATCACCGAAGTCGAGGATTGGTAGGATTGTCAGTTTTACGAGGGTATGTTTGGCAGCATGAGTGAAGGATGCTTTGTTGCGAAATAGGAAGCCGATTCTAGATTTAATTTTGGATTAGAGATGTTTGATGTGAGTCTGGAAGGAGAGTTTACAGTGTAACCAGACACCTAGATATTTGTAGTTGTCCACATAATCTAAGACAGAACCGTCCAGAGTAGTGATGCTGGACAGGCGGGCAGGTGCAGGCAGCGAGAGCATGCATTTAGTTTTATTTGCGTTTAAGAGCAGTTGGAGGCCACGGAAGGAGAGTTGTATGGCATTGAAGCTCGTCTGGAGGGTAGTTAACACAGTGTCCAACGAAGGGCCAGAAGAATACAGAATAGTGTCGTCTGCGTAGAGGTGGATCAGAGACTCACCAGCAGCAAGAGCGACATCATTGATACAGAGAAAAGAGTCGGCCCAAGAATTGAGCCCTGTGGCACCCCCATAATAAGAATACAACAGGTGTAGACCTTACAGTGAAATGTTTACTTACAAGCCCTTAACCAACAATGCAGTTTTAAGAAAAATATCAAAAGAAAAGTAAGAAGCAGTAAAATAACAATAGTGTGGCTATATACAGGGGGTACAGGTACAGAGTCAATTTGCGGGGGCACCGGTTAGTCGAGGTAATTGAGGTTATATGTACATGTAGGTAGAGTTATTAAAGTAACTTATGCATAAATAATAACAGAGAGTAGCAGCATCATAAAAAAAGGGGGGGGGGCAATGCAAATTGTCTGGGTAACCATTTCATTAGATGTTCAGTTGTATCATGACTTGGGGGTAGAAGCTGTTTAGAAACCTCTTGGACCTATTCTTCGTGTTCCGGTACCGCTTGTTGTGCGGTAGCAGAGAGAACAGTCTATGACTGGGGTGGCTGGGGTCTTTGACAATTGTTAGGGCCTTCCTCTGACACCGCCTGGTGTAGAGGTCCTGGATGGCAGGCAGCTTAGCCCCAGTGATGTACTGGGTCGTACGCACTACCCTCTGTAGTGCCTTGCGGTCAGAAGCCGAGCAATTGCCGTACCAGGCAGTGATGCAACCAGTCAGGATGCTCTCGATGTTGCAGCTGTAGAACATTTTGAGCATCTCAGGACCATTGCCAAATCGTTTTAGTTTCCTGAGGGGGAATAGGCTTTGTCCTGCCCTCTTCACGACTGTCTCCCATTTTATTCTCAGCTTCTTAACTAATTAATGAAAATGCTTTTTAAAAGACAGCTTTTTATCTATCCAAATGCCCAGATATTTTTTAAGCACAGTCAATATGGACACCATCCAAAGTACATACTGTTGTACATACTTATTTTTATGCGCTCTAGAGAACAACATATACTTAGTTTTACCTTTAAACTTGTTCCACAACACAATTAACACAGACTGTAGATATGTGTTGATACACACACACCATCACACAATTGCGTGCACAAAATGAAATTAACAACATGACCTATTAACAACAACCTTCAAGCGCTGTCTGTATTTATCATATATAATCATCTACATTTTGTGTTAAAATGATGCAGTATCATCACTTTGATGATGCTTTTATCCATAGTAACCAACAGTGAATATACACTGAGTGTACAAAACATTAGGAACACCTGCGGGCTAAATGGCACAGGAGAAGAAGGCAGGCGTTTTACGTGCTCCCAACCCCTAATCAAATGGCCACCCAGACTATTTGCATTGCCCCCTTACACTGCTGCTGTTATCCTCTATGCACAGTCACTTTAATAACTCTACCTACATGTACATATTACCTTGACTAACCGGTGCCCCCGCACAATGACTCTCTACCGGACCTTCCTAATATTGAGTTGCACCCCCTTTTGCCCTCAGAACAGCCTCAATTCGCCAGGGCATGGACTCTAGGTGTCGTAGGCCTTCAACAGGGATGCTGGCCAATGTTGACTCCAGTGCTTCCCACAGTTGTGTCAAGTTGGCTGGATGTCCTTTGGCTGGTGGACCATTCTTGATACACCCAGGAAACTGTTGAGCTTGAAAAACCCAGCAGTGTTGCAGTCCTTGACACAATCAAACCGGTGTGCCTGACACCAACGACCATACCCTGTTCAAAGGCACTTAAATATTTTGTCTTGCCCATTCACCCTCTGAATGGCACACATACACAATTCATGTCTCAATTGTCTCAAGGCTTAAACATCATTCTTTAACCTGTCTTCTCCACTTCTAAAACACTGATTGAAATGGATTTAACAGATGACATCAATAAAGGATCATAGCTTTCCCCCTGGAATTACCTGATCAGTCTATATCAAGGAAAGAGCAGGTGTTCTTAATGTTTTGTGCAGTCTGTGTATAACCTATTCAGTGTGTGGCCCATGCTCCAGCCAACTGAGCCATCGGAACTGTATTAGCTCCCTCCCGAGTGCCGCAGCGGTCTAAGACACTGCATCTCAGTACTAGAGGTGTCACTACAGACCCTGGTTTGATTTCAGGCTGTATCACAACCTGTCGTGATTGGGAGTCCCACAATTGGCCCAGTGTTGTCCGGGTTAAGGTTTGGCCGGGGGTAGGCCGTCATTGTAACTAAGAATGTGTTCTTAACTGACTTTCCTAGTTGAATAAAATGCTAAATTGCTCAACCCAGATCCAGAAAGCTTCACATTCCCCATCTTGTCACATACTGTACACCTTATTTTGTCCGACTGTTGTTGAGAAACACTCACTGGTGTTTTCTTCTACTTTTCTCAGGCTCTCTCTGTCTCCATCTGGGTCAAATCCATCACAGCTTTTCACAAGCTCCCTGGGTGTGCCAGACACGGGGGAAAGGTCCAAAGAAAACTATATATATTTTAAGTGTGTTGTTTTTATGGTTGACATGGACTGGGGCAGGCAATTAAACATAACCTCCTTCCCTCCCAACAAGTCGGACGTGAATGAGATCTCTAGAGATATCAGGGAATAAAGTTTTTATGCATATCACACATAACATGAATCCTAAAGATGGATCTCATGTTAAGATTTGGGCCTGTAAAAATGTGTGTAGAAAATTATAACAACTGCCCCTAAAAACCACTGACTCATTAAGAAAACACCTTATGTGGCATCAATATGAGTAATTATTTATACTGTCAAAATTGACTACAAAGTGAAAATAGGATAATTTTGGTCAAAAAGTCAGTCTCATCCAAAACAGAGTTTTGTGAGACTTGTGGTAATGACTGCATCACAACATAAATGAAGTTTGGGTTCATTACAAGCCTGCTCACAGACGGCAGCACACAAGTCATCATCAATTCGGAGCGCAGCTACACACGAACCAATCGTAATGCCCATGGTAAATTTGTAAATTCATCCCTATGGGGCTAGCTCGATAAGATCAGTAAATTACACAATGTACATGGAACAATATGTTAAAATTCCAATAGCTCCAAATTTAAAAAACCGAAAACCAAGTATACATTTTAGAAATTAATATACAAATATTGAAAGCAATTAATGAGAAACTAAAAGGTGTGCAACATGAAAATATGGTTTTCAATTTGTAATCTAGCCCCAGAGATAAGCTATCCAAAGTCAAACCAACTTTGCCACGGTAACACACCAACCGGCTGAAACTGATTGCCAAAATAACTTGGCTAACTATTCCCAACACACACAAGAGACCCACAAGAGACCCACCCACATCAAACCACATCCCAAAAACAACTCACATTAAGTATTTCTTACTTAACCAAATGTAAAACGAGGCCGAGTCAGGAAGTCTAGTCATCCTTTGAGCATCTCAATTCTATGAATGTCTCAAATCCATTTTTACTTCAGTATCAGGTACTATATGAGATGCTTTATTAGGCTTCTCACTGACATTATCAGTTGCATGGATTTGTGGGTGCATCATATTGACTTTTGAGTGAGTTTTTTTTATGTTCTGCTATCCCTAAATTATGGACAGGGTTTTAATATGTTGGATGAGGCCTATATCCTGCAGTGTATATTAGTCTCTCTGGCAAGCAATAGGGGGATTGGGACATTGCATTTTCATCTCTTCTTCTTTTCATTTGAGTTCTTCCTCACCCTGTGTGTTTTTGTGTATAAGTCACCCAGCAGATGTTATTTTGCAACAAGGAGGACCCTTCCATCTGGCCCATAGAGAATTTTAACAGTTGTGGAAATACAGAGAAACACACACAGCACTGGCTTCATGTTATAGTAAAACCTGCGATAAATTCCATCGCAACACCCATAGACACACACTTGTAGAGCAGTGGAAGTAATTGTGTGTGTGTGTCCAAGGGTGTGAGTTTGAGTTGCATATTGGGTGGGGTTGGGGGGGTCAATGGGTTCTGAGATCAACATCCTTCTGAGGGGGTCCGGGGGCCCCATAGATTTGTGACCCAATTCAGGAAACTAGGCGTATGTCGCAAGTCACGACTTCACAGGAGAGCCTTTTGAACATAAAAAATATTTTTTTATCAAAATGCGTTTTTTGGCAGAAATGCCTTTTTGAACATGTGAACTTTCATGTGCCTTAATAACAACTGTGTATGCCATCTGTAAATACAAATAAAATTGTTAAATTACGAGCCTTGTTGGTTAAGCCACAGCAAAAGAGAGCAAACCTTCCGTGATTGGCTGAGATAATGAGTGGGCTGGACATGCTGAGAGGGGGGTTTGGATTGGTCTGCCATAGAAGCTCGTCAGTCTGTGTTGGTAATGCTGTCGAACACGGCTTTTTAAAAAATGTATTATGTAGTGGAGCTGCATAAGTGCTGCTCTCCACTTTCTGGAGGATCAAGTTTTGAAATCAGTGGAATTAGAGTATGATAGCTAAAGTGATGGAGAAAACACCTGTCTCTGGATTACATCTTCAAACTAAGGGCAACCATGGCATGGCATTCCTGACAGGGAGACGCGTCCATGCACGATGATGTATACAGGTAAGATAGTCTAGTGCTAGTTAGCTACATTTTCAGATATTACACGTTTTCTAATTTTGACAGAAAGTGGTTTCATTTCAAGCTAAAGTGTGCTGTTAACTAGCTAGCTAATGTTACCTAGCTGGCTCCCCTAGCTGATGTAATTATTCGTTTCCCAGAGCCGTTTGCTGTTCTAGTTAGAGCCTAATATTAGCTAGCTAACATTGAACATGGTTGGTTAGCTCCCAGCACTGTGGCATTGTTGGCACTGTTCATTGTTGTTTAACTAGCTAACGTTGGCTGGCTGGCTCGTTAGCTAACGTTATGTGTCAGAAAACGTCTGCAAAAAAGCGTAATGAAATTGTTGCCAGCAGAGCTGGCTAGGCTCTTTTCATGTTATCCAGAGGTAAACAAATCACCAGCCAAAGCATCAAGTGTGCGCTTCAAGAGCAAAATTAGATGGGTGGGGCTAAAGCTTAAGAGGGTGTGAACGATACTGAATGGGTGTAAACAAAAAAAGAGCTCTTCACTAGATACCATAACATTCAAAGGTGATTTTCTCTCAACTTTCAAAGCAGAATGTTTTTCCCAATGTTCCATCAAATGCAATGTATGATATACCATTTTGTAGCTCTGAGTCTCTACTTTTATCTAATGTAAAAAAAAATTTTTTTTGCTACATAAGACCAAATCCAGGTGGTGAGTTTCTGGTGAATTTTGAAGGTACAATACATCCAAAAATATACTGATAATTTGGTCAATATACCCCAATCACAAATTAAATACCAATATTTTTCTCTATTACTTTAAATTGTTAAAAAAAATTATCTGCAGAATGCAGGCAACGACATTTGTTAGAGCACTTGGACTACAGTCACCAAAGGAGAGAAGTTGAACCGATAGTTTAAATATGTGTGTGATGTAAATTGCTGTGCAAAGTGCTCTACTAGACTGCCTTATAACTAAAATTCTAAATTCTCACTTAATTACCTATTCGTCCTCTCCCTGCCTCAACATGGGCGGTGCTCTCTCTCTTGCTCTCTCTATGGTCTCTCTTTGACCCCTACCATAATCATATGTGCCGTGCTGCACCAGGCAAATTGTGGTCACAGGAGATACTGACTGGTTTTCTGATCCACGACCCTACTTTTTTTAAAGATATCTGTGACCAACAGATGCATATCTGGTATTTCTAGTCGTGAAATCCATAGATTAGGGCCTAATTCATTTATTACAATTGACTGATTTTCTTATATGAACTGTAACTCAGTAAAATCTTTAAATTGTTGCATGTTGCATTTATATTTTTGTTCAGTGTATCATGAATTAGATGCTGCTTTTATTAGCTAAATTATTTATGTCCTGGCTGGCAATATGTAGGCTTGTAGCTAGCTAGCTGACTACATAGTATCAGTGTTTATGAGTAGTACAGTGTATTTAGCTAACATTATGCAGCCATTAATGTATTTACTTACAGTCCTCTGGACTCTCCAAAAAGGCATTATGTCCTTCACTTTTCTCCTCTTTGGTGTTAGCACCTCCATTTAAGAGTGCTACTTTTTCACTAAAGGTGAACACTGACTCAGCGAGTGCTGCTCATCTGAAACTGCAGTTGAAAAGGAAAAGAGAAGATCTAGATACTGTGCTAACTTTGGTGCTAGCTTAGCGAGCTAGCTAACATTAACCCTAGCTGAAATAGCCAACCTAGCATTGCATCATTCAGTATGAAACTCTTTTTTACACTATCTCATTACAAATAGTTTGCTTTACACAACATAGTGGTCACATTTCATTTATGAAATGTTCATAAATTTTATCTCGTTTTAAACTTTAAAAACTTTGATACATTGGCGTACTCATGAATATAGCTAGCTTCCTCTCCTCAGCAAACACCACAAGAGAAAGAGAGAGGGGTGAAACTAGAACAAAAAGACAATGATTTTGGGGGGTTTTCACTTAATGTAATCCATAGAAGGATCATCTGGAGTAAGTATTCTTGACATATATTTGTCATTTGTATCTTATAGGGAAGGGAAGGAAAAGGCGATACCTATGCATAATTGAGAAATAATTAAATGAAGTTGGAATATTTGTGACATTTTGGCCTTACCCAAGCCAAAGTGAGGAATGACCCAGAGAGTGCTGAGTGAACGCTGCCTAAATCAAATCAAATGTTATTTGTTACATGCGTCGAATACAACAGGTACCTTACAGTGAAATGCTTACTTTTTTAAGAAATAGAAAATAAAAGTAACAAATAATTAAACAGCATCAGTAAAATAGCAACAGTGAGGCTATATACTATGGG